>OX463756.1:101193618-101912062 GCA_949824845.1 Rhingia rostrata
ATACATTGTTTATTTGCCGAAGCACAAAAAATTTTGATAAACTGATTGAGAACTATGTTTTGACAATGTCATTTTATATATTACATTGCCATAAAACCCACATATTGGAGAAATTAATTTGAAGGGTGGGATGGGATAGGGTATTAAACGATCCACACAGCGGATTGTATCCTTCTAATACTTATACCCTTTCCCATAGGGATATATTAGTTTTGATATATATAATAATAAATAATTTAATATACTTTAATCCATGTCCGTCTGTCCTTTCGTTGCTGTAGGTCAACGGTTTTTTGGACTTTGGGACTTTTGAGCTAGGATAATGAAATTTAAAACATGTGATCCTTGTAACGATGTTCTGTAAAATTTTAATATATTCAAAAAAAACTTTTGATGCAAAACCATTGATTTTGATAAATAAAATTATTTCCTTTATACATCATTTAAGCCCATGCCTACTTTTTACTACAAAAAAACCATATCTATACCCTACGCCATACCATATGCAGGATAAAAATGTTGTCTTTTGTCGAACCATTAATGATGTCTGATGTCTGATGTGTGAACAAAATGTTGTGGTAATATCATTTTCAATATTTCATTGCCATAAATACCACATTTTGGGGATATTAATTTAAAGGATGGTATTTTTAATTTTTTATACCCTATCACATAGGGGTAACATAGACAAATAATTGAGCTAGATATAGCTTTAATCGATGGCTGAGTCGATTTAGCCATGTCTGTCAGTCCGTCCGCCCGTCCGTACGTCACCAGTCCTTGGGCCTTAATTTTTGAGCTAGAATGATGAAATTTGGTACACGTGTTCTATGTTGCACCCAGCAGAACAACCGCAAAAGATTTTTGAAATCCGCCCACTGCCACGCCCCTTTTTGAGAAAATCGTAGTTTTATGCCAAACCGTTAGTGTGTTTGAAAAAGTGTCTAAACAACATATCTCGACAATCCCAATGTATATATTACGTCAATACAAAGTTTTTAGCCACTCCCACTTTTTGTGAACGTTTTCAGTAAATAACGGTTTTCGGTAAAATTTTAAATATTTCGAAACAATGTTTGTTGCAAAATTACTGGTTGCGCTTAGTTAAAAATTTCATCAATATGCCATTTTCATTCACGCCCACTTTTTGGAGGCGTTTTCATACAAAAACCTTTTGTATGCACTACCTCATAGTATAACCAGGCGAAAAACGTTATTTTTACACATTGGGGTTTATTATTTTTGACATAAAGTTTAAAACATAAAGAAATAATTTTGCTAGTTAAACCTCAAAGTATGGATCGAGAATTATGAAATTTGGTACACCTGTTTGTTGTTGCTCCCAGCAGAACAACTGTAACATTTTTGAAATTCGGACACTGGCACGCCCCCTTTAAAAAAAAACGTAGATCGAGGCCAAACCGTTAGAGATTTTGAAAATGTCTCTGAACACGGTATATAGACAATCCTAATATCTATATTTCGTCTATACAAAGTATGCCACGGCCACTTTTTGGGGGCGTTATATTAAAAACATTTTTCGGTAAAATTTTTTGATGACAAATCATTGGGTTTGATAAAAAATATATTTCGTCCAAACATTATTTAAACAAAATACATTTTTATACCATAGGAAAAAAATGTTGTTCCTTTTTTCAAATCATACAAGATTTTGCACAATATGTATGTTGTTGTTCAATTTTTGAGATATTAATTTTAAGAATGGGATATTATAGGGTATAAAACGATCAACACAGTAGATTGTAGCCTTTTCATATGTTTTCGAAACTTTTTAATATCTGAAACCTAAAATAATTATATCTATATATTTACATGTTTCCTTGCTGCCTTATAAACAAAAACAGCAATGCTTTTAGATATATATGCTCGCAACAAAAATATATTTGTTAATCTGTGGTTATGATATCCTTCATAAAACTTTAAATGTATGACAAATATTATTTAGCATTCATATCAGTCTTCAAGTATTGATTTGTTTTTGTGTTTGTTTTAATTCATGTTCCAAAAGCACGTAGGTATAACTGCGCGACACATTTGCTAGCCAATACTCAAATTGTAAGGATCTCATGTATATTGATTTATTCTCCGATTCCTTTTATAATCACATGATTGTCATGTAAATTTGTAATTTAATTTTAGGGAAGGATTTAACTTAATTTTGTACTATTTTTATTTTGATTAAATATAAGTAAAAAACATATGAGAAGGCTACAGTGCACTGAGCGGATCGTTTAATACACTACCCCATACCATCCCTAAAATAAATGTCCCCAAAAATTATGGATGAATTAAAAATTAATGGGAATGTAATAAAGAAAATGACATTGTCAATACATTTTGTTCCGATAGTATCTAAATCTTTTCTGGTTCGAAAAAAACCGAAGTTTTTCCATGGCGTAAGCTAAGGGTATACAAATGGTTTTTTTTTAATGAAAAACGCTCGAAAAGGGGACGTGTCAGTGGGCGGATTTCAACCAAATTTGCGATTGAAGCCCTTAGATTACGAAGGAGTTAAGTGGCTTTTACATGGTATCGAGATACTTGAGCTTAAAGTTTTTGAACTGATAACTCAAACTAGTACCTAAGGAGCAACAAAAAATTTAGATATATGGTTTTCTAAGAGTATCATTTTTGTTTAATCAAAGTTACATGTAGGTACATTTTTTGTCGATTACACAAAAAAACTTTTGAAAATATCGTTTAAAACCTTCTTCACGTAAGCGCTTCAATTGTTCTGCTGGGAGCAACAGCGAGCATGCGTGCCACGTTTTATCATTCTAGCTCAATATTTAAGGCTCATAAACTGGTGACGTACGGACGTTCAGACATGGCTGAATCGACTCAGCTTTCGATTCTGAGACAATCCATATACCCTAAGTTATATCTGGCTCAATCATATAGTTTTATCATGTTACAGGCTATGAATCAAAACCTATAGGCTAGGGATGAGAAGGCTACAATCCGCTATGCGTTTCGTTTAATGCACAATCGCTTCCATTCCTTAAAATTAATGTCTCCAAAAGGTAGGATTAACGGCAAAGAATTGAAAATGACACTGTCGCAACATATTTTTCGAACACTTTATCAAAAAATGTTACGTTTTGATAAAAAAAACAACGTTTTTCTCCTGCATATGGTATCTATGGGGTAAAGTATACAAATGGTTTTTGTAGGAAAAACCGAAAAACGTTTTTTGAAGTCGCCTTAGGACTCAGCTGGCGATTATGAGCCGATCAAAATACTTTGAGGTATATCTATCGAAAATATTTCTATATGTTACAAACTTAATGTCAAAACGAGTATATACTTAGGGGATAGGGTATAAATATTAAAAGGCTACAATCCACTGTGCTAACTAACATCCCCAAATTTATGGCATTATGGCTTTGAAAAATAGAAAATGACGTCACATCATATTATTTAGACAGTATATCAAAATCGTTTGCGGTTCCACAAAAAATATAATTTTGTATGGAGTGATCTATTCATTTACATCAAATTTTTTTCGAAATTTCTAACGGTTGGGCGAAAAACTACGTGGAAGGTCCACTTATAGCTATCATTGAACAACTTCATTGGACCACAAAACATTATAGAATTGACAATTTTCTTATGTAGTTTTTCATAGGAATCATTGGAAAATTCTGTTTCATTTGTCTTTAATCAAATTACTTTAGAAAAATTAATCTGAATCATTGAAAAACAAAAAAGTGATTTTCAGCGAAAACTTTAATCAAAAATTAAAATATTTTTGGATAACTTTATTTGAAAATGCATACCTTTTTTGACACCAACTCGACAATGATTCAATTTATAAAAAATTTGCAAGAAGTCAAAGAGAATTTCCTAGGAGGCTCTTGAATGATAGCTATAACTGTACCCTAATGCTGCAAACACGCAATGGATGCATCGGAAATTGCAAGCATTTAAAAAAGAATTCGTGGTATGGATATGTGGTATGGATATGTGGTTTCAAACCGTTTTCTCCTTTGTACTTCCCTTTAATTATTTTTGCTTCGGTAACGTTGTTCATCAGGATTATCACCACAAGCCGAGTGCCATTACAAAGAAGTGGTTGGTTTATATACAGTAACATTATTATTACCGATCCTACTTTCATTTGGAGATTGGAAGGTGATTTAAATACCTCTCCAGATTAGTCAGTCTGCAGATCGGCACTTAGTCAGTTTGAGTTTCTTGAAGTGTTTCCACATAACGGACGACCTAAAACATACATTAAGTTCTTTGGCTGTCGTTGATCGTATTATTATTGAGAATGTCTGGCGAAAAGCACCTGCCAACAGAATCATCACATCACCAAACCATATATGATTGTTTCGTAAATCTTGTATGGTTTTGTGCAATGCCTTTAAAGACTTTTTATGCGTCGTTGTACACTCATCCCAAACAATCTGATTGCTGCAAAACTTTGGCCATCTCACTGTTATTGGATTTTCATTTATTTTCATATTCGAGCATATCGCTTCCAAAATCAATTCGACCAAACAATTTTTTTCAGTACCACCGGGAACGTCTCGCTCCAATCTTTCATAAGAGTGTCGTACGAATATTTCTTGTCAATGCAACAGTTGAACGTTCGTTCGAACTGATTCCCTCATATTGTTTTTTGCGTCGCAACTCTTGATTGGACGTTTGGAAGCTGTCATTTCTAAGTCAGAAATTATTTGGGCCTCGAACGTTGACTAATATTTTACGCAAATAGAAGCGCTCGTCGTTTATTGTGGACTATTTACAAACATTTAAAAAAATTAGCCAAATAAAAAAAAAACATATGAAATGGCTACAGTCAGCTGTGCGAATTGTTTAATACCTTATCCCGTTCCCTCCTTAAATTTAATATCCCCAAAATGTGGTCTTTATGCGATAAAATATAGAATATTAAATTTCGTCATAACATTTTGTTCAGACAGTTTATCAAATCTTGTATAGTTCGACAAAAAACCAGGTTTTTATTATATGCATATGGTATGGCGTAAGGTACACAAATGGTTTTTGTATAAAAACGCATCCAAAAAGTGGGCGTGGTTTAAAATGATATATGGACAAAATTTTGAAATTATCATAGCCAATGATTTCGCATCAAAAGTTTTTTAGAATATTTTCAAACTCTTTTCCGTTTTGCCAAAAAAACGTTTTTCTTAAAAGTATCCGTAAAAGCAGGCGGATTTTAAAAATGTGTACACGTGTTCTCTTGTCTGTATACCAAATTCAAAAATTTAGTTCAAAATTTCAGGTCCAAAAATCAGTGACACACGAAATATTTTCTTTATGTTACAAACTAAATGTGGAAACTAGTATAGCCCTTAAGGATAGAGTATAAACATATGAGAAGGCTGCGGGAAGTGATTTTTAGAACATTTGACCCAAAAGTGATTTCTTTGCAGCTTTGCTGTTCGTTCGGTGTCTTTCGTACGAATAATACGTGGTGGATATGAATCTGTAGTCTATATTGTTAGAATGAATATTGTCACGTTTTCCCTGTAATTGAGTATGCATATAAATTTGTCTATGTATGATGCATATTTATACACATCCTTTCCGTTCTCCTTAAAGAGTTTTATATTCCAACTAAAAACTGTTGTGACATATAGAACATAGCTATATACCGCAGTAATATCTAATTTAGCAAGGGCGATTTCAGTGTGGCATTCAAACATGAAAAGCAATAAAAATTTTATGAACGTCCCAAGTCTGCTGGTATATCTTACGACTAAAATATCTTTCGCACAACGCACGTCGCACCTTTACTTTGAAAATGAGTAGAATGGATTTTGAGAACCAGCGCCGCTCTCTTGGTAAGCTGCTTTTATTTCCTATAGGGAAATAAAACAACTTAACAAGAAGAGAATTTTTATATTGTTTATTGCAAAGTTGTAAATGTCTGAATGCGGGTTTGGGTAATAAATTTCCAGTCTTATGACGATTTGATTACTACGCGCTGTCGGTTAGGTCTCAAGCTAATTTTAGCGGTATGCGCAAATATCCCTTGGTCTCAGTGTTTAAATGCATTCTGTGGTCTTGGTTATGTTGCCTTTGTGCACGCAAATCAAATTCCACCGGATATAGGGTATCAGAATATTTAAGTTTAAAAAAAATCGAAATTTACGACCATCTTGAAAGATTAAAGGGTAACTTCTTCAGATGAAAATCCACCCAGACAATAATGCAAATGGGAATCATGGAATCATCGTCTCATAGTTTCTTCTCTCATCATCATTTGGACTTTTTCACTTTTAACGATTTATCCTTCCCCACCTTGCAATCGTAAAATCTACAAAGTAATAAAATGGTTTGTTAAATTTTCGCATGTAAGTAAAATTATATTGCAATTGTGAAATCGTATATTTAATTTTTTTAGGAAATCGAGTGTACGTATTTTATATTATTTTCATTACAGCTTTGTTTAATAAGTCCTGGCTGGATAGGAAATTACAGGAAAATATACTTTTTGTAGTTCACGAGAAAATATTCTTCTTTTTATTTTACCCGACTTAGGCAATGTATAACACGTTTCTCTGCACCTACTTTTGAGAAGGAACGATAAGTTTTAAATATCAATTTCTTGTTGCCAGTTTTATGTATGTATGTATTTTTTTTAGTAAACTTATTTAAATTTAACTAAATTTAGTATACACAGTCAAACATTATACAATTGTATTTCTAATAATATGTTCAATTGATAGGTCTTTAAGGCAATCATTTTAATAATTTTAAGCTGCGATATTTAAGCATATTTTGAGTTCTAGAGTTTCTATACTATTGAAGTCTAAAATTATAATTTGACCTTATATTTATTTATAATCAACCAGCTTAGACAAAAAAGTATCCTTACGATTCGTGTGTTATAGTTGCATTTGAGAATGGCTCACATCGCGCATTTCTTTAAGACTTTATGTGCTCATTATTATCTATAAATATACAATTGTAAAACAAAATTCAAAATTACGTTCAATAATTGTATGCGTATCCGTTTCGGGGACCCAATCTTTTCGAAAATTGTTCCTTCTATATGAACCGTATGGCTAATTAGAGATTACTTAGTATCCAGTATCACTCATAAATATATTATTTTATTTAATTAAATAGTTTTACCTTAAAGTTTAACATTCAATTGATAAATTAATGAAGTCATTTCTATTAATAAATTTATTGCATTGTCACACAACAAGTAAAGAAGTGGTTCGATAATTGTAAAGGACAGATTTTTTTATTAAGCAAAATGGAAATTACATTTCAATGTTATGCTTAATACAGTGTATACACATAATGAATATTATGCAGGTAGGACATTAAATAACTTATATTAAATAGGTTCTAGCTGATCAATGCATTTTAGTATTATCATGAACTATAGATGTTTTAGATTGTTCATTTGCACAAAATAATAAATTATTTTGCAAGAATGATGATAAAACAATCTTAAATCATTTGTTTTTCATTAAAACTCAATAGAGCGCTTTAATATAAGTATATTCACTATTCATATACTTTGGACAGTAAAATACTTAAGTTCCCAAAAATCACTTTAATGGAATTTGAATAATGCACCATATGAATCTAATGTGAATTACGTCTGAAAAAATGGCGGTCACTTGTCCTGCTTCGTCGGATAAAGAACATATGTAATAAATTTGATCAATCAACATTTAAGGCCCAAAAATCGGTTACACACAGGCGGACGGGCGAACGTACACACATGGACGTCAAAAGATTAGAAAAATTCAAAGCTTTTTTGAAGAAAGTACTTCATTATTGATATAATGTGCATATCTTCTAAATTATAATCATATTAAATTATTTTGCAAGAATGATGATAAAACAATCTTAAATCATTTGTTTTTCATTAAAACTCAATAGAGCGCTTTAATATTAGTATATTCACTATTCATATACTTTGGACAGTAAAATACTTAAGTTCCCAAAAAACACATCTTCTAAATTATAATCATATCAACCCACTGAAACTTTTTGTGTTGATTTTTAAAAAAAAAAACAATTGTATACCGACATATGCAATAGAAACACTTTTTGTCGAACCATAAAAGATTTTGGTAAACTGTCTAAATAATAATATTGTGACAATGATTTCATTTCTTTGTATCATCCCCATAATATTTTTTTAAGCCACGCCCACTTTAAGGGATTAATTAAATTTAAGGATTGTGTGGATAGCCTTCTCATTTTATACATTATTTATAGAAGTATATTTGTTTTGACATTAAGTTTGTAACATAGGAAAATAATAGATAAATATTTGGATAGATAAGAGATATACCTCAAAATATATGGATCAACTCAGAATCGCCAGCTGAGTCGATCCAGCCATATATATCTGTCCGTCCGTCTGTGTGTCAGCGAGTGTCGAAATTTAGTATATAAACTCACAGTCCGACGAAGCAGATTATGAATAAACATTTTTGAAACCCGCCCACAAACACGCCCACTTTTAGAAAAACATTGTTTTTGGCCAAACGGTAGGAACTTTAAAAAAAAGTTTCTATCAAGGTGTTTAGCCAATCCCAGTATCAATAATCCTTCCACGCCTACATTTTAAGAGTTTGTTCTTTCAAAAAAGCAGTTTAAGGTAAAATTTTAACAAAATTAAAAAAAAACCTTTGAAGCAATAACATTAATAATGCTAATTTAAACATTTCCCCTATGACTAATTTTAATCCAAACCCGCTTTTGGGGGATTTTTTTCTACAAACAACATTTGTTAACCCTACCTCAAGTCATATGCAATAGAAAAACTTTGTCGAACCAATAATGATTTTGATAAACTGCCTGAACAATATGTGCGACCATGTCGGTTTCTATATACGTTTTTAGCCACGCCCATTTAATGGTGATCCTCAGTTATAGGATGGAATGGGATAGGGTATTCAAAGATTCGCACAGCGTTTTGTAGCCTTTTTTAATGATGGGACGGGAAAGAGTACTAAACTATCAGCACCACGTATTGCAGCCGCCTCAAAATGTTTATACCCTATCCCATAGGTGTATATTAGTTTCGATTCATTGTTTATAATGTAGAGAAATAATTTAGCTAGATATACCTTAAATTATATGGATCGACTTAGAGTCACCAGCTGAGTCGAATTAGCCATTTCTGTCTATCTGTCCGTCCGTCCCTCTATCTGAAAAAGATATGGTGGCAACATAATTTTCTCTATTTCATTCCCTTTCAGTTAATCATGCCCACTTCTTTGCGATATTAGTTTTAAGGATGGAATGGGATATGGGATATGTCTGTCTGTCCGTCCATCTGTACGTCACCAATTTTCGGACATTAAGTTTAGCGAACGCATTATAACTATCCTCGTCCCAACGGAGGAAAAAGATGTTATAGCTAAGGATTGCTTCTATAAGCTCCTTAACAAAACCTATGAGCGACTACCGAAGTATGATGTTAAAATCGTGCTGGGAGATTTTAACGCAAAGGCAAGAAGAGAAAATATCTTTAGCAATATTGTCGGAAAACATAGCCTATACGACAACACGTCTGGTAACGGACTTTGGCTAATTGACTTAGCTACGAAACGAAATGCCACTATAGCCATCACACGGTTTTCTCACCACGATATTCATAAACGGACATGGTGGTCTCCAGATCAACGAACAGTCAACCAAATTGATCACATTGCGAGAGACAAGAGGCACGCATCCAGTATTTTGGATGTCCGAACGTTCCGAGGAGCTAACATTTTAGTCGGACCACTACCTTGTTGCAGTAAAGTTAAAAATACGGATATCCAACACGCCACAGTAATCCAGAAATACTGTGAAAAAATTTAATGTCGAAAGACTTCAAGACCTTCGCGCAACGCGTATCCCTTCACCTCTCGACTAACACCATACCACCAGCATCGAATGTCGAAAAGCAATAACAACGATGCCAACAAGCCATCAGCCGCAACTGATGTGCAAGGTTTCTCGCGCCCACCAGCTAATAACAACTGGTTTGATGAGGAATGAGAACAGATGCTCGCAGCCAAGAACGAGGCCAACAGGGCGAAGATGAGAGCTGCCGTTGAGCTCTATAGGCGGAGAAGAAGGGAAGAACACCGACTTTTCAGAAAGCAAAAAAAGCGAAAGAAAAGCGCGTGATCGAGGATATAGAGAGGTGCCACTACAGGAACGATGTTCGCAAGTTTTACCAAAGTGTAAAATGTCAAAGCCAAAGATACAAGGCGAACAGAATCCTGTCGAGATGAACAAGGAAATATCGTAGTTGACACAACACTTCTGCAGACTGTTATTGGCAACGGCAGTGAAAACTGCCATCCACCCGACCTGAGTGAAGTGAGGATAGCAATATCTAAACTCAAGCTTAATAAGGTCGCCGGAATTGACGCCCTTCATGCTGAGCATTATAAAGCCGACGGAGATGACTGGGTAAGTAACATCCACCAACTCATAAGCCAAATCTGGTCGGAAGGATCCACAAAAAAGGAGACCTTTTAAACTGCGCCAACTACAGAGGCATAAGTTTCCTCAACATCGCCTACAAGATCCTATCTGCCGTAATATGTGAACGCCTGAAACCGTTTACCAACAACCTGATTGGCCCTTATCAGTGTGGTGTTAGGCCAGGAAAGTCCACAACCGATCAAGTCATCACATTTCGGCAGATCCTGAAAAAAACCCAAGAAGTCCAAATCGATACCCACCACCTACCTATTCATCGACTTCAAAGCCGCATACGACAGCATTTATAGAGACGAACTATACAGATCCATGTCAAGTTTTGGTATACCGCCCAAACTTGCTCCTCACTGCTCCATCAGGGTCGGAAACGACCTCACCAACACATTCGATACCAAAAAAGGAAGAAAAGGATTTAGGCAAGGCGATGCGCTGTCATGTAACTTCTTCAACTTGATTCTTGAGAGGATTGTACAAAATTCGCGAGCCAACACCAAAGGCCTAATGTTCCAAAAATCTGTACAACTACTAGCATACGCCGACCATATTGCTATCATTGGTAGAAGGCGGCAAAAATGTGTTAAGCAGTAAATGAGGGCAAGACGAAGTATATGCTGTCAACACGAAAATACACACAACATCGATAAATCGTTAACATTGACAGATATAACTTTGAGGTAGTACGGGACTTTGTCTATATCAGCTCCGCTATTAACTCTGACAACAACATTTCGTCAGAAATAAAACGAAGAATTACTATGGCTAACCGCTGTTTCTTCGGGCTAAGAAAGCGGCTTTTAATACATGTTTTTCCACGCCTAAAGTTTGGGGACATCAATTTTAAGGATGGGGTGGAATAAATCATTCAGCGATCCGCGGATTATAGCCTACTCTTATATTAATACCCTATCACAAAAAGGGTATGTTAGTTTTGTCAGTTACTTTGTACCATAGAGAAATAATTTCGATAATTATACATCAAGGTATATGGATCGACTCAGAATCGCCAGCTGAGTCAATCTAGCCAATCTAGTCTGTCCGCTAATATTTAAGAGAACCATTTTGTTGTTTGACAATTTTATAACTTTTTTTTTAATTTTTCTCAGCAGTGATCAGTTTTTAAAATAGATGCTCATTTGTAATAACTGAGCACATAGGTACCAATAAAATATTTTTACAAGTCCAATTATTCCTCAATTGAATTTTCAGATTGACTAATAACCGATTATCATTATTAATAACATGGACACCAATAAGATTTTATAAAAATATTTCCTTATAATGTTTATCTTTTAGTTTTAAACATCACTGGCTAAAATGAATGCAATTCTACAATTTAGCCAAACTACGAACATCGTCAAATTCCCGCATGCTTGGTATTTGATCTTACACTAACCTCGCAGTCAAAGAGAAATTTATATAAGACCAAATCGTGCACCCACCTCCCGTTTATTGTATAAACGTTTAACAGGTAACATTCTTTTGAGAGTTCCTGGTTTAGCCGCAATTTTCCTGATTATGAGGCTAAATTGATTTTTAGTCATTGATTGTTTCTTCAAAATTTAAAGGATCGTACATGTTGCTAACCAATTAACATGTTGAGAAATTCGGAGTAGACATAAATAGATTTACCATGTGTTAAACTTCATGTCTGAAATGTCTGAACATTTAAAAAATATTAGCTAACAGTAATTAAATCTTGCATAACGCACAATCTAATATCTACCTCTAAATTCAAAACACCCTGTCCTAAGTGCAAATGTAGGTAGTTGATAACATTCCTCTAAATACGTTTACTTACCTCTTTCTTCTATCACATTCTATTTATTAAAAATATCGTTAGTGTATGTAACACGAATATCACATAGAATAATGGGTTTGTGAGTATTCACTTTTGCTTAGAACATTCGAACAGCTCAAATGCCACAAGCCAACAAACAAAACTTACAAGTTTGAATCGTTCTGAAAAAAAAAATAATATAAACAGACGCTAAATCTAAAATAAACATATTATGCAGTAGCAGTACATTTGTCTTTCGCTTATTTTACATTCTTCTCTGTGTTGGAATTTAGCGCATTCATATCTTTTTCTTCATACGTGTATGATTGCGCTACTTGTTAATCTCACTCACTCTCTTTTCTCTTTGCGTTCATAGAGCAGTATTGCGATTTGCAACAGTGTTGAGAAAGTAAAGTACATGGCAAAGTGGTGTTGGTGACACGTGTAATCAATTGAAATTAATTACAGAAAGGGTGTAAATAAAAGTAAAAACAGTGACAGCAGGGGTTTCAAACTAGTACTCTTGCCTTATATTCGAATTCGGTGATTAGACTACTCGTGTATGCAGAAAAAGAGATATCGCCTTAGAAAATATTGTAAAATTATGATACGTATTAAGAGTTTTATTTTAAAATGCATATCGGCTGAGGATTGTATATACATATTAATACAAGGTGCTACAGGGTTTGCTGCGATTGCGCTGTGTTTACACAATTTACATTTTATAAGAGAATGGGCACGTGCGTTCGGTTACTAATTGCAATATGACCTTGAAATTACGTTTACAATAGTGAAATAGAAAACTAGGAAAGCGAATAATTGAGAAGAAACTATAATAGCCGGTTCGCTAGTGTAGGGACAGTACGTTTTATAATAAATAAAACAAATAAAAGCTATATCAATGTTTTATTTATAAATATTGTGAACTTTTGAACAATAGGCTATATTGTTTTATGATAGTTTAATGAAAACTCTATACAAGGGTATACCTATATACGTATATTTATATGTGTAACACGTATATTTTATGCCACAATTCGTCCCATAACTAAAGTGTTGTTTAAAATCCGCTAAACCTATGAGGATGTGTTAAGTTGTTAAAACATTTTTTTATATTTTAAAGTTTATTTTCCTTCGTTGTTATAATATCAATGAGAGGAGACAGTAATAATATAACAACGAAGGAAGAATCTTCTATGAACTTCAAAATGTCTCTTATATTTTTAATGTTCCTTACTTACTTAAGTGGAGCCACAGTAACTAGCCCGATTCTTATCTTATTGTCTTGTGCGCGCCACTCAAGGCGAGGTCTTACTCTACTTCGTCTGATATCTGGATGGCATTAAAAGACTCTGCGAGCCGGAGTATTTGTGTCTATTCAATACAAAAACAATACGGAGTATTTGGACCAGCAGTATGTCACTGTTGTTGAATCTTCGTCTTTAAATCCCGTCAACGCAAACGGGATCGATGATTTATCGAAGATTTTTTTCTCAAATTGACCAATAATTTCTTCATCCACTTTTGATACCGTCGGGGTCATATGATCTCCATAGTAGTTCGAGTGAGGGCTTTACTACATAACTGCCTACTTACTCCGAAGAAACAGCGGTAGGTTCATTTTCTGACGAGATATTTTTGTCAGAGTTAATAGAGGAGCGGAGGTGGTGCACCGCATTGCCAGTTTCCTTAACCCTTTTTTGGTATCGGTCGAGCAGCGAGAATTCCCTATCAGGCGTTCACATGTTCTGGCAGATAGGATCTTGTAGGCGATGGTCAGGAGATTTATGCCTATGTAGTTGGTGCAGTTTAGAGGGTCTGTTTATTTGATATGGATTCGGCAAACCAAGCTGATGTTCTATTATTCAATACTTCTTCAATTTCGTAGGATTCTGTTCAAACTTTGTATCCCTGGGTTTGACGTTTTACACTTTGGTAAAACATGCAAACAGCATTACTCTTTTTTCTCTCTTTTCGGCGTTTTTCCATCTATTTTCGCCCATAGAGGTCAATGTCAGCTCTGATGAGCACTGGTGGGCGCTAGAAACCTATCACATCAGTTGCGGCTGATCTATTGGCTTGTTCGTCTCGTTGGCATTGTTCATCGAAATTAGATGTTGGCGGTATCGATTAACAAATCGAGTGATTAAGGGATACAAGTTCCGCGAAGTCTTCGTGCTTTCTTGCAGTCTTTTGTCATTAAATTTTTCACTGTAATTCTGATTTGTTGTGCTCCAAGTCGATGTTAGAGCCTCAGAAATTTCGGACATCCAAATTACTGGATGCGTACATCGATCGTAATATGATCAATTGGGTTAACATTTCATTGATCTGGAGACCTTATGGAAATCGTGGTGAGGAAACCGTGTGCTGGTTATGGTGGCATTTTGTTTCTCAGCATAGTCAATTATCCTGTTGTCGTATAGGCTGTGTTTTCCGACAATACTACCCAAAAGCATAACCCCAAAACCGGGGGCCCAGTTACAATTTATTAATCTAGCAAGTCAATTACGGAAGGATTAGAGCAGTATCAGATAGTTACTACTTGGAAGTCAAATAAAAACGATTGAGCAGTCATACTTATAACAACCGTGCTTCGCATAGTAACGGCCAACTAGAGTTTGTCTCATTCTTCAACATTTAACCATTGCGAGTATATAAATATTTCACGGGTAAATTTTCGTTGAGAGTTCCTGCTTTTTCCCAATTTCTAGCGCGGCTGAACTCAAGGGTTTAGTTCTTTGACTACGTCGCAATAAATTTATTTCGCCAAGAATTTTGCTTAATGAATAATTAACGGACTTTAGTAAACGTTTTTGTTATGTTTTCGTGAACAATTTTTTGTTTCATCATTAACCGTGGGAAATGTCCAGATTTCTACGGATATCTTCGTTTCTTCTTAACGCATTGACGAGTTATAAAGTTATAAAGTTTGTAAAATGTTTAAATCCGTTTCACTACTACAACCCCATAATTGTTTACCATAGAGGCATTTTCTATTACATGTGACTAGCATTAGAGGCATTTTTTATTACATGCGACTACCATTTTAGTTTTCGCCATGTCCACTTTTTGGGTTCGTTTTCAGTAAAAAAACGTTTTTCGGTAAAAATTTAAAAGTTTCGAAAGAACTTGTGATGCAAAATCATTGGTTATGGTAATATAAAGATTTCGTCCGTATATAATTTTGCAGGCGTGGGTTAAAATAATATATGGACTACAAAAACCATTTGTATACCCTACGCAATACCATATCGGAAAACACAGCCTAAATGTTGTTTTTTGTCGAACCATAAAAGATTTTGATAAACTGTCTTAACAATATGTTGTGACAATACAATTTTCATTATTTCATTGCCATAAAGCTCACATTTTGGGATATTATTTTAAAGATGGGATGGGATACGGTATTAAACGATCCGCACAGCGGATTGTAGCCTTCTCATATATAAGTTCAATTTTTACTAGAATATTAAGAATTGTTTTTGTTTCATATATTTTGTTCAAACTTTTAGCGCTATCGAAAGTGAGTATAAATAGAGGAAAACTACATTTTATCACGTGAAAATGTTAACTGATCTAGTTATTATCTTATATTGTCTGTTTACCGCCACCCCATATGGGGTATATTAGTTTTGACATTAAGTTTGTAACATGGAGAAATTTAGATTTTTAGATTAGATAAGATTAATTGTTTTCTTGTTTATAATATAAATGTATGTTACAAAAAATCATTAAGCATGGCTTTGCCGTCTGCTTGATTGACATTTCAGACATACTTCGCTCTTCGCAATTATTTTTGGAAGTCTATCGTCCACAGTTCTGAAATGTTCATTATATAATCTACATGCAATTTTAGTGATTTAATGATAAGCGGTGACAGTCCTGTTTCGATATTGTTCATATAGTTTGGTGTTGTGCTTGGTAAGCTAAAGCATCGTTTTATTGCGCTGCGTACATCATAACAGATTCTTATACAGCTTGAAAAACCTTGTATCTTACGCTATGGTCAATCAGTTTATTTGAAGATCATTTTTTCCATGTAGCCGATATAACACTTTAGGCTTTTATTAGTCATTCCTTTAGATCAGGTTCCATACTGAGAACTAGCTATCACCCCGAGATATATATAGGTTTTCACAATTTCAATGGGCTGTCCATTGAGATGCCACTTTTAATTTCTGCACGCTCTACCAACTTGTTAGGTTAATCGTGAGATTCCATAATTGGCAGAACAAACCAAGACGGTTAATCATTAATGGTGAGGACTCTAGTGAATATGCAAATAGAACCACATCGTCTGCAAATAAAAGTGCCTATATTAAATGTACTGCAATCTTTATTGCTCCAGGTTATGTTGTCGATAACATTGCTTGTCACATACTTAAAAAAAATTCAATTGGTATGCGATCAGCTCCAGCTGCCTTCCCACCTCGAAGTTTTTTCAGAGCGTTGCATATTTCTCCCTGTGTAATAGGCGCACTGACTATTTAATTTTTGTTTGAAAGCATTGCGTAGTCAAACGGCAGTATGCTATTTTGTGGGTTCAACAGCGTTTGTGAAGGGTTCATCAGTGTTCTTGCGTCTAGCTGAGTGCCAATTTGGGGTGTTCAACAGTTGAATTTTTTATTCGCACAACAGAACTTCTTTGTATCTTTACAGTTCAGCAAGTTTAGAGCTTCGTTTTAAAAAAAGCTTTTCTTCTTCTTCATACACATTTGCTTAAAAGCTGTACTTGCTTGCCAGTGCATTCTTTTAAAGAACTGATCTCCAACTTTTCGAAAAACTTTTAGCCACCCAAATGATATTCTTCTAGCTGCTTGACACTGCGTGTCAAACCATTTTTCTTTAAAAAAAAACTTTTCTGATAAGCTTACTCTAAAACTTAATCCGAAAAACATGTTTTTTTTAAAAACGCTTTTATGAACATAATTTTGGATGCAGTATCATTTCGCCCCCTGAATGCAAGAAGTGGATAACTCGATTTTTTTCATATTTGAGATATTTACGTTTTCTGGTAGTGCAGTGATCAGCAAACTCATTTTCGTTGTCTGCTGCCACCAAATGGGTATTAAAAAGAGTTAGTGCAAAAGATGGATAACTGACATTTTTTTCGGAAATAGGTCTTCAAAAAGTCGGTTATATAAGAGATTATAAAAGAATCAAAACTTTGTTTACCGGTTACTCAAAAGTGTGGAAAGTAAAGTTACCCACTTATTGCATTCAGGTGACGATTTGATGTAAAATAAATACGGAGAAAACTTTTGTTTTGGAGTTGAAAACCCATTTTAATCAGTTTCGTGGAAAAAAATGGAAAGATGTATGATTTTGGATAGTTCAGATTTACAAAATGACGCGTATTTCTGATTGAATGTATTTTTAATATAATGTTGTATTTTTTTCCTTAACTAGACCTCTTCAGCTTTATAACAAGTGGTCGACCATCAAAATCGGTCGAAGCATTAGCTGGGAATTCGATTCGCAAGTCACGCTAAACGTCCGAAACATTAAAAAAAAACTCTAAAATTTAACCCGAAAAAACATGTTTTTTTATAAACGCTTTTATGAACATAATTTTGGATACAGTATTATTTGGTGTAAAATAAATATGGAGAAAACTTTTGTTTTGGAGTTGTAAACCCATTTTAATCAGTTTTATGTAACAAAAACGGAAAGATGTATGATTTTGATGATTTTGGATAGTTCAGATTTACAAAATGACGCGTAATTCTGATTGAATGTAGTTTTAATGTAATGTTCTATTTTTTTCGTTAACTAGACCTCTTCAGCTTTATAATAAGTGGTCGACCATCAAAATCGGTAGAAGCATTAGCTGGGAATTCGATTCGCAAGTCACGCTAGACGTCCGAAACATCAAAAAAACTCTAAAATTTAACCCAAAAAAACATGTTTTTTTTAAAAACGCTTTTATGAACATAATTTTGGATGCAGTATTATTTGGTGTAAAATATATATGAAAAAAACTTTTGTTTTGGAGTTGTAAACCCATTTTAATCAGTTTTATGGAACAAAAACGGAAAGATGTATGATTTTGATGATTTTGGATAGTTCAGATTTACAAAATGACGCGTATTTCTGATTGAATGTAGTTTTAATGTAATGTTGTATTTTTTCGCTAACGAGACCTCTTCATCTTTATAATAAGTGGTCGACCATCAAAATCGGTCGAAGCATTAGCTGGGAATTTGATTCGCAAGTAACGCTAGACGTTCGAAATATTAAAAAAAAACTCTAAAATTTAACCCGAAAAAAAATGTTTTTTTAAAAACGCTTTTATGAACATAATTTTGGATGCAGTATTGTTTGGTGTAAAATAAATATGAAGAAAACTTTTGTTTTGGAGTTGTAAACCCATTTTAATCAGTTTTATTTTTGGCGGGTAATGGATTTTTATTAAATTGTCGATATCCATTATATCAAGTTAAGCAGTTGTCTGCAAATGAAGGTCGAGTTTCGGTCTATATTCAGATGCATTTAATTCTTCCCATATTAGCTTATGGGGTAGTTCTTTCATTCTTGTATCTTCTCTTTCTGTCGGTGATGTACAAAACTCGGCAGCAATAGGCATATGGTCTGAAAATTACTACGTCAAAACTGCAAGATCATTTACTAAGAATATCCATAATATCCGAATATTATTGTCCTTTGAACGCATACTTTCCACTGGAATGTGAACTGCTTGTACCATTTAGTATATGAAATCCATGCGATTTGACTGCCTTTGTCTTTATAGTTCCATCATCTGATTTGCTCACTTTCCCTGCGAATCTATTTTCTCTTCATTCTTCTTTTCCTATTCTGGCATTTAGATCACCGATGATCATCATGTCGTCGTATTTACAGTGTTAAATTGCTTCAACTAACGCACCAAAATCTCTTTCCCAGTTTTCATAGTTGATATAAACTGGTAGTATATATATTTTTTTTAATTCCATTGACATTTTTAAAAAGTTTAATTTCATATGATTACTTACTTAAGTGGCGCCTCTCCAATTTGCCCGGTCCTTAGGTAACTGCATCCAGTTGCGCACTCCTAGTTGGTTGAGGTCGGCTTCTACTTGTGCGCAACACTTAAGGCAAGGATTTCTCTACTGCATCCGATATTTGGCTGGGAATCGAAGACGTTGCGGGCCGGAGTATTGGTGTCCATTCGTTCTACATGTCCTAGCCATCTTAAACGTCGAATGCGGAGTTTTTTTTTTGACCAGGGGCATGTTGCTGTACAGCTCGTATAGTTCTTGGTTGAATCTTCGTCTCCATAGCCCGTCAATGCAAACGGGACCGAAGATTTTTCGAAGAATTTTCCTCTCAAATCGACAAAGTATTTCTTCATCCGCTTTTGAGTCGTACCATGCTTCAGCGCCGTAGAACAGGACTGGGATGATCAGGGTCTTATATACGATCTCTTTAGAAGTTCGAATGAAGTACTGAATTATCTTCTTAGCCCGAAGAAACAGCGGTTGGCTAGAGTAATTTTTCGTTTAATTTCTGACGAGATGTCGTTGTCAGAGGTAATAGCGGAACCGAGATAGACAAAGTCCCTTAATACCTCAAAGTTATATCTGTCAATGGTGACGTTCTGTCCAATTTGTCGCTGTTGACAGCATATACTTCGCCTTGCTAAACCCATTTTTGCCGCTTTGCAGCATATGCTTCGCCCTGCCAAACCCATTTTCGCTTTTCCTTCTCTATACTAGCAA
Source organism: Rhingia rostrata (assembly GCA_949824845.1). Classification (NCBI taxonomy): domain Eukaryota; kingdom Metazoa; phylum Arthropoda; class Insecta; order Diptera; family Syrphidae; genus Rhingia; species Rhingia rostrata. The sequence goes on from OX463756.1 coordinate 101,213,587, forward strand.
ACGTGGCTATGACATCACGTTGGGTCCTACCAATGTTGTCAATATCTTCGGCGTGTGCTAGTAGTTGTACCGATTGTTAGAAAATCGTGCCTCTGGTGTTGGCTCGTGAGTTTGCGAACAATACTCTTAAGAATCAAATTGAAGAAGTCACATGACAGCGCATCGCCTTACTTAAATCCTTTTTTGGTATCGAATGTCTCGGTGAGGTCGTTTCCGACCCTGATGGAGCAGTGAGAATTCTCCATCAACATTCTCTTGGGCGGTATACCAAAACTGGAGATGGTTCTGTATAGTTCATCTCTATAAATGCTATCGTATGCGGCTTTGAAATCGATAAATAGGTGGTGGCTATCGATTTGGACTTCTTGGGCATTTTCCAGGATCTGCCGAAGTCTGCAAATTTGATCGGTTGTGGACTTTCATGTCTAAAACCACACCGATAGGGGCCGATCAGGTTGTTTCAGGCATTTACATATTACAGCAGATATGGTCCTGTAGGCGATGTTGAGAAGACTTATGCCTCTGTAGTTGGCGCAGTTTAGAGGATCTATTTTTTTGTGGATTGGGCAAACGATCCATTCTTCAGGCATACTATCTTCCGACCAGATTAGGCTTATGAGTTGGTGGATGTTACTTACGAAGACATCTTTTGACAGCGAAATGTTGTTAGTCATCACCGTTTAACAGTCAGCAGAAGTGGTTCTTTCTTATCCTCGGCATTGAATGTGTCTCAACTACAATATTTCCTTGTTCATCTCCACAGGATTCTGTTCGAGCATTGTATCCTTGGCTTTGATATTTTACACTTTGGTAAAACTTGTGAACATCGTTCCAGGATTGGCACCTCTCTATATCCTCGATCGCGCTCTTTTTTCTTGCTTTTTGTTCTTCTTTCTAAAAAGCTGACGTCCTACATTCTTCTCTGCCTATAGAGCTCAACGGCAGCTCTCGTCTGCACCTGCAGCTTAGCCTTATAGGCCTCGATCTTGGCTGCGACCATCTGACGGCATTCCTCATCAAACCAGGGGTTTCTGGCTGGTGGGCGCGAGAAACCACGCACATCAGTTGCGGCTGATCTAATGGCTTGTTGGCATCGTTACCATTGTACTTCAACATTCGAAGCTGGTGGTATGGTGTAGTATTAGTCGAGAGGATTAGGGATACACGTTGCGCCAAGGTCTTGTCAATTAGCCTAAGTCCGTTACCAGACGTGTTGTCGTATAGGCCATGTTTTCCGACAATGCTGCTAAAGAAGTCTTCTCTTCCTACCTTTGCGTTAAAATCTCCCAGCACGATTTAAACATTGTTCTTCGGTAGTCCCTCATTGGTTTTGTCAAGGAGCTCGTAGAAACAAATGTTAAAAATTATTTAATGGCAACTCGATGTCTTCCACCTCAATTTACATTTCACTCATTACTCATTCCTAGGAGCTAAGAATGCAGATATCCACCACGCCACAACAATCCAGAAATACTGTGAAAAAATTTAAGACTGCAATCACAAGAGACCGCCAAGACCTTCCCGCAATGCGTATCCCTTAACCTCTCGATTAACACCATACCATCAGCATCGAAGTTCGAAGAACAATGGCAACGATGCCAACAAGCCATTAGACCAGCCGCAACTGATGTGCTAGGTTTCTCGCGCCCACCAGCAAGAAACCCCTGGTTTGATGAGGAATGTCGACAGATGCTTGCAGCCAAGAACGAATCCTACAAGGCTAAGCTGTAGGTGAAGACAAGAGCTGCCGTTGAGCTCTATGGGCAGAGAAGAAGAGAAGAACACCGGCTTTTCAAAAAGAAGAAAAAAGAGAAAGAAAAGCGCGCGATCGAGGATATACGGAGGTGCCACTCCAGGAACGATGTTCGCAAGTTTTACCAAAGTGTTGAACCTGAAAGCCAAGCATACAAGGCTCGAACAGAATCCTGTCGAGATGAACAAGGAAATATCGTAGTTGAGACACAGTTGATGCTGAGGAAGAACCACTTCTGGAGACTGTTAAATGGCGATGACGAACAACCTTCCGCTGTCATGCAGGACGAACCATTCGATATTGGCAACGACAGCGAAAACTGCCAACCACCCGACCTGAGTGAAGTGAGGATAGCAATATCTAAACTGAAGCTTAATAAGGCTGCCGGAAATGATTGCCTTCCCGCCGAGCTTTATAAAGCCAGCGGAGATGACTTGGTAAGTAACATCCACCAACTCATAAACCGAATCTGGTCGGAAGAAAGTATGCCTGAAGAATGGAACCTCAGCATCGTTTGCCCGATCCACAAAAAAGGAGACCCTCTAAACTGCGCCAACTACAGAGGCATAAGTCTCCCCAACGTCGCATACAAAATTCTATCTGCCGTAATATGTGAACGCCTGAAACCAAAAACCTGATCGGCCCTTATCAGTGTGGGTTTAGGCCAGAAAAGTCCATAACCGATCAAATCTTCACACTTCGGCATATCCTGGAAAAAACCCAAGAAGTCAAATTCGATACCCACCACTTATTCATCGATTTCAAAGCCGCATACGACAGAATTTATAGAGACGAACTATACAAAGCCATGTCTAGTTTTGGTATACCGCCCAAACTCGTCCGTTTGTATAGGATGACGATGGAGAATTCTTGCTGCTCCATCAGGGTCGGAAACGACCACACTGACACATTCTATACAAAAAAAGGATTTAGGCAAGGCGATGCGCTGTCATGTGACTTCTTCAATCTGATTCTTGAGAGAATTGTTCGAAACTCACGAGCCAACACCAGAGGCACAATTTTCCAAAAATCTGTTACAACGACTAGCATACGCCGACGATATTGACATCATTGGTAGGACCCAACGTGATGTCATAGCCACGTTTGCTAGTATAGGGAAGAACAAATAAGAAAGGACGCACAACATCGACGAATTGGGCAGACGGTCACCATTGACAGATATAACTTTTATGTAGTACAGGACTTTATCTATCTCGGCTCTGCTATTAACTCTGACAACAACATCTCCTCAGAAACTAAACGAAGAATTACTCTTGCCAACCGCTGTTTCTTCGGGCTAGGAATTGAATTCAGTAGTAAAGCCCTCACTCAAACTACTAAGGAGATCCTATATAAGACCCTGATCATCCCATGGTCCCATTTGCGTTGACGGGCTATGGAAGAAGATTCAACCAGGAACTATACGAGCTGTACGGCGACATGCCCCTGGTCAAAAAATTCCGCATTGGACGTTTAAGATGGCTATGACATGTGGAACGAATGGACACCAATACTCCGTCTCGCAGATTCTTTGATTCTCAGCCAGACGTCGGACGCAGTAGAGGAAGAACTCGTCTTAAGTGGCGCGCACAAGTAGAAACCGACCTCAACCAACTTGGAGTGCGCAACTGGAGGCAGTTAGCTAAGGGCCGAGCTTATTGAAGATGCATTTTGGTTGAGGCCCAGGTTCACTCCGGACTGTAGCGCCACTTATGTAAGTAAGTAAGGTCGTTGTTTTCGTTGCACTAAGCGCGAGCTCAGTGGCGCGATGGTTAGTGCTATGAACCGCCGCGCAGAAGGTCTGGGTTCGATTCCCAGCCGTAGCAACACCTTAATGATTTTTCACTGGCCCTCCTCTCGTGATGATCTGACAAATCTTCCGAGTAGTATCAATTGTCATGAAAAGCTTATCTCAACTTAGCCGTTCGGATTCGGCATAAAACAGGAGGTCCCGCCATCGTGCTAAGAAGTACACACGCACACATGAATGGTTGTGAGAAAAAAGCTAGGTCCTCTTGCGCCATAAATTTATTTATTTTTTTTAAGCGCGGGCACTCTTCAAAAAAATTTCGCAGTGCAAAGTTTCTATCTTGAAAAATATGTAAAGGAAATCATTTGACATGGTATGTTGGAAAATCGGAGAAGATTTTGGTACCAATGGCAGTCAACAAAGACAATAATCAGAATGCACTTAATCTATGTGCTTGCAATTCAAAATTAGCCGTAGCAAAAATCTACATTAATTCGATTTCGATAGATGAAGTAAATATGTACGTCATTGCCTTCGGCAGCAAAGAGAAGTCAAGTCGCCTTTGCGTATACTGCATAAAGTGAAAATTGCTATCGAAAGTCAGTTTAGCAAGAAAAGGTTGTATGTGGAAGCAGTTGTTGTGCCGGAAATCGGTGTGGATGTCTTACCAGCTCCTGAAAGCACATGCTTTTCATTTCATGGACTACGCTTAGCAGATTCACATTACGTTGCGATGGACACGGGAAATGGTTTGAGTGTTCTTGTGGGATCAGATTCTTATTGGTGGTCTGTAGTGACAGGGAAGCAGAAACGTATCACACAGAGTTTAAGAGGTGTAGAAACCGTTTTTGGCTGGACGCTTCAAGGTCCACATTCATCGTCGGGTAAGACTAGCGCCTCAAACGTGCATTTATGTTCTTCTTCTTTGCATGCAGCAAATCATCTAATCGCCACCTGCATCAGCAAAAGGGGTTCAAGTTATGAAGCAACCTTCGCAAGCTTCAATGATGTGTAACGGACAAGCTGCTAAGAATCGTTTGTGTTAACTTACTCGGGAGTTGTCAAGAGTTCCTGGACGACTGAGTGAGTACGATAAAGCATTAAGACAAATGGTACCTAATGGTATTGCTGAGCCTGTGGGCTCTTATGGTGAGGAAAGTTCAAAGCGTACATCTTATTTGCCGCATCACCCAGTCTACAAGGCCGAAAGCACGACATCTAAGATGCGTTCGTGCCGCACTGAAGAAGTTTAAGATCAGCTTTATGTTGGTGCGAACTTGCTGTCAGAAGTCTTAAAGGTATCTACTCCTCAATTTTCGTCTGGTACGGTTTGGAATAGTATCACATGTAGAAAAAGCTTTTTCGCAAATTGCACTGAATAAAAATGATAGAGTTAGCCATCGTTTCATATGGTAATCGAATGATCCTAAAACTTTTAGTGGAACATCTGAGCTTACCGACTTCAGAATGACAAGTGTAACCTTTGGAGTCAACTGTACTCCATTCTTTTGACGGCTCCTTTACCGTTACATCTTTCTAATGAAAAACAACGTTTTCATTCTACGGTCGAGATACTCAAGGACAGATTTTATATGGACGATTTAGTGATTAGTGTCGATTCTGAGGATGAAGGAAAACGAATCTGTGATGAAGCTGTAACCATCATGAAGAACGCTAGCATGAACATTCGATAATGGAATTCAAACAGTGCTGGAATTCGGAAGGTCTTCGGTTCTGCCGAAACACCAGCGATACAAAAGGTATTGGGAATGATGGGGTTTACTTTAAGGGACGAAATTTCCGTGTCTATTGAGTCCGTCGAAAATCTGCTGACGTCGAATATAACCAAAGACACCAAGAGCATTGTTCTTCAAACTATTGCTAGAATTTATGATTCACTGGGTATACTTGGACCAGCTGTAGTAAAAGTGAAGATCCTCTTTCAAGCGATGTGGAAAAAAAAACGCGAATGGGATTAAGCTCTTAGTGCGGAACTGCTTTCGGAATGGGATGAGTGTGTCAAAAGCTTGATGCAATTGAAAAATATAGCTATCCCACGGTCAGCATTGTCATAATCTACTGAAAGCAAAATTCATATCCACATATTCGCTGATACGAGCAAAATACGAACTCTAACGGCGAAAGCAAGATCTCGTTTCTATGTGCTAAAAGCAGAGTAGCTCCACTGAGAGAGGATGCGACAAAGGAACTATCACTACCAAAACTGGAGCTCACCGCTGCTTTGATAGCGTCCCGATTGTGCGTTTATCTGAACGATTTCTTAAGCTACCGGTTCAAAATTCTGCATGTGGACTGATTCGCGAATTGCATTAAGCTGGATACAAGGTGAGGTTGACCGGTGGAAACCATATGTACAAAGCCGCGTTGCAGAGATACGCCAACGCACACTTGCCGCTGACTGGAAACACTGCTCGGGGGAAAAAAATCCTGCGGATCACTTGAAAAGGGGCATAACTGCCGAAAACCTATGAACTTCTTCGTTTTGGGATAAAGGATCTGTCTGGCTGACTAACGAAGACAACGCTTTTCATAAGAACATCAAAACTACGTCGATCATTGCAGGACCATTGATTTCGCTAACAAAAAATCATGCTGAAAGGATGGTTCTAGATCCGATTATCTTTTACGAAGACTTTAGCACATGGGATCGACTGCTGCGAGTTTCGTGCTACGTACTACGTTTTATTAACTACTGCAAAAGGAAATCGAGATTGGAATCCATCCTTTTGTCTGCTGACGAAGTAAACGTTGCCCAGACTTATTGGCTGAGACATACAATTTAGACATTTTACTGATAAATTCGTTCTAGTGCAGAAAGCTAAACTAAACTTAGAAGTCGTTTCTGGATTCCAAAAGGGCGGCAGCTGGTCAAGAAGGTTCTCAAGAGATGCTTCACATTTAGAAAAGTGTGGGGAAAGCCAGCTTCGCAACCGTTCGGGCCTCTCATAGTAGAAAGAATTACTTTGTCAAGACCCTTTGAAAACATTGGCATCGACTTTGCGCGTCCACTTTACTGCTTTCGCGAATCAGATGGCGTAATGGCGAAATCATATCTTATGATCATTACATGCGCTGCCATACGCGCTTTTCACTTGGAACTGGTTTTGAGTATGTCTACAGAGAGTTGTTCAATGTGATTCAGGTGATATATAGCTCGTCGAGTGGTCCCTTCTATTATATATTCCGACAACGCTCGCAATTTTCGTAGAGCTGCATTGAAGCTTATTAAAGGATGACTTTTTTCAAAATTTTCTCTCTGATAAGCGCATAAGATGGAAATTCATTGTGGAATAAGCTCGACTTATTCGCTTAATAAAAAATAATCTAAAGGTGGTTATAGGTAAGGCCAACCTATCATTTGAGCAATTAAGGACAATCATCACTGAAGCTGAAGGTATGGTCAATGCTCGCCCACTTACATATATAAGTTGTAATCCATTATATGTCGCGCCACTCACCCCAACTCATTTCCTGATAAACAGTCAAGAGTGTATTAATATGCAAAATTTGTGATCGGAGTCGGCTAGAGTACACAGTCCTTGGCAACAAATACTTAGATATTTAAAAATGCTGTGGAATCGCTGGCGAACTGAATACATGCAACTAATTCGATCTTTTCACCATAGCAAAACTGCATCTTCGGTGGACCTAAAGAAAAATGACGTCGTTCTTGTATTCAATCCGGGGAATGGTCGTGACAATAAGGTAAGAGCTTGTCAGATACGCTATTCAGATAGATTACGAACCAGGAGACCGGTTCAACTTCTGTACCCATTGGAACTACCCATTTCTTCGACGGTCGGAGGATGTTAAAAATTATTCAATAGCAGCTCGGTTTCTTCCGCCTCAATTTACATTTCACTCATAACTCAATTTACATTTACACTGACATTACATAATATACTCAATAATTTACTAATAATTTTGGCTGAAGTAAAAGCATATATAATGAAGTAACCAATTGAAATTGGTCAGTATTACAACAGTGTTCAAATAAAGTGTTCTATTTTGTAAATGTTTCCGTCTTTCTGTTTAAAGTTAGCCGTGGTTTTCCTTAAAGTTTTATTATAGCAATCCTTGGCTATATGATCTTTTTCCCCCGTTGGGGCGTGAGTGCATATAAGGCTTACGTTGGCGAATTTGGACTTGATGCGGATAGTTGCAATGCGTTCGCTAATGTCTTGGAAACATACTTATGACAATTCCGCATCCGAATAATTGCTGTTTCTGCTCGCTATAACACGGTCCATAGTAGATGTCACAGATTTTCGTCCTATTTTTGCCCGGCTCATCCCATCGTATTTCCTGGATGGCAGTAATGTCTGCTTTGTAGAAGTTTAGGGCTTCCGCTAGTTGTTCGCACGCGCCTCTCCTGTTTTATGTTCTCTCATTCCAGGTGCATTTACGAACGACTTTGTCCTTTTTTCGTTTCATATACCGATTCAAATTCAAAGGGTATCTTTTGTTTGGGACAACTATGTATCCAAATAAGCATCCCGCACTTGCTCTTTCTCGTGTATTTTGTTTTAAAGCGAAAATTATATTATGTCCGTGCTAATTTATAATCTTCTTCTACTAAAAATATTTCATACAGAAAAATAATATCAAATTTATTTATAAATTCGTAAAATCCTACTTGAATTGGCTTATTAATAAAAAAAAAATTAATTAGGCCTTTGATATTATATCTTCATATTTTCAATTAATTTATTTCTACTAATATATTTTATTTTGGTAGATGGCAGTTATACGGCGTGATAAATAGTTATATGGCATGATAAATGAATTATTGTTTTTAATTTTATTATAACTGAAATAATAATATAGTTATAGTTATATAAAGTGTACAGAGAAATAATTTCCATAGATATACCTCAAAGAATATGGATCGATTCAGAATAACATGCTCATAATAAACAGCTGAGTCGATCTAGCCATGTCTGTCAGTCCTTCCGTCCGTCAATCCGTCTGTGTGTCGCCGATTTTTAGTCCTTACGTTTTGAGCTAAAAAGTTGAAATTCGGTAAAAAGACTTGCTGTTCGACAAAGCAGAAAAAGTGAAAATATTTTTGGAATGCGCCTACTGCCACGCCTACTTTTTAGAAAAATTGTTTTTGTCCAAACGTTAAGGTATTTTAAAACCGACATCCCCAATTTCTATATATAGTCCATTATTTTTTGTCGAAATTTTAAAGAAATTCGAAAAACTTTTAATACAAATACTTCCGTAATGACAATATAAATTTTTTTTCATATACCTATCATTTTCATCCTCGCCCACTTTTTGTTGAGTTTTCCTACAAAAACAATTTGTATACTTCACCGCAAGGAATTTGCAGTAGAGAAACGTTTTAATTTTTTTGTCTGCAGGTGGCCATGGATCAGAGGAATGTTGACTGCTAAGCCAAGCGCTTGCGGGTTCAAGCCCCAGCTTCGGCAGCATTTGTTTTCTACGAAAAAATCTGAGGCCACCTGTGCAATAATATGAGACAATATAAATCTATGTCTCCTCCTCTGTGCCACGTAGGCTTATGTTATATGTCTTTCCTTCTATGTATATATCCGTCTCTCTCTGTTGTATAAATATCTTGATCTGTCCAGTGCTATTATGTGTCCGTAGTTCGTTGCATTCATGTGCGAAGTACTGTGATGTCAATGTCAATGTCATTTTTTGTCGAATCACAAAATATCTGTGTAAACTGTCTGAACAATATATTTTACAATGCCATTTTCTATATTCCACCGCCATAGAGCCCACATTTTGGATATATTGGTTCCAAAGATGGGATGGGAAAGGGGATTGTAGACTAAGCTGTTTCCCCTCAATATTAAACTCCTTATCGTGATTTATTATTTCTGGTAAGGATAGAGCTTTCCCTTTTTCCGGTATTTTTTTAGAATCCAGCCTATTTTGTGGTACGGATTGAATTTTCTTATATTGTATAATCATTACACTCATTATACGGGTAGTGGATTTAAGTCGCCTTTTACTGCAGACATGGCTTAGCTCAGTTGTGTTCTTGTCCCTAATCTGAAGGGGTATTACTGATATGAAATATATTGTTTTAATAACAAAAGTTCAAAAAGGGATAAGTTCACTTTCTTTTATTTTTTCAAGTCTAATTCTGTTAGATAAGACTAATATGTGACGGTTACTACTTATAGCGAATGGAAATAACACAATTACTGTAGACGCAAAACCTTGCATAAAACAATTTTGAGATAGTGAAAAAGATCACGAAACACACTTAGTGGAACAAATAGGATCAACATTTTTAACCCGAAAGTCCAAAAGTTTACTCTACTCTACGCTAATCACGCTACCAGTCCTATTTAAGACGTCGAGTGCTGGATAATAAGTACGAAAGAGCTTTTGTTCGAGTACGCAAGGATATCGAATGGAGGAAACGTAAAAAGAAAGAATTTGCGAAATATTAGAGCGACTAAACCTCGCCATCTTCAAAAAAATATGACTTAACTACTGCAAAAAATGTAAACTACAGATTTTATTTTAAACCGTTACATTCACAAATATGTTTTTTTTTTATAAAAAAAATTAAGTTTATAAAATCTAGTCATTTAGTTACCTTTATAGTAAGAGCTCAACAAATATATGACATGATGTCGCTTAAGTTTATTTTGGGGTTTATATTAATTTATTTTAAATACAATCAGCGGCAGAAATGTATAATAATATATGTATAATAACAGAAATAAAATAAGATACATGATTTTTGTAGTAAACTGCGCACTTTAGCATGTGGAATAGTTGGCAGAGTGCCATAGCATTTTATCATACAAAAAGGTAAATATATATTTCCAAATATAAACACCTAAGTAAAAATAGTTTTCCTTTTTTTAATTTGAGGGTTCAGAAATGTGCAAGCAGTAATAAGAAGTATAGAAATAGTAGTAGTGTGTTTGTGATATTTTAAAGTTATTCCTATCGCATATGCTGTCTGGTAGGCTGTACAAAGAGTTTTCATATGAAACCTCCTCCAAAAAATTGGAGTGGGTAAAAAAATTCATATCAATATTACCGCCGTATTTAAATTGAATTTGTTGTTTAAATTTCTTTAAAATTAGACCAGTTTTTAATAAAAATGACTGAACAAGCCCACAGACACTTTTTAACTTTCTCTTACAAAGAGAAAGATATTGCTTTGTTCGGTTGTGACTGGATATGAGGAATCTTCAAACGATAACAATGGCCCGTAATATTGGTTTTCTCGATTTATATATTTTATGACTTAACAATGTGATTAGCATCGAGTAATATAGGCCTACGTGCTAAACTTCACCCTTCATAGAGGAGCTCATATTAGTTCGAAGTGCGTTCCTCTCATTCTTATACCCTATCCCATCGGGTATATTAGTTTTGATACATAGTTCTTAACATAGAGAAATAATTTAGCTAGATATACATTGGCGTATATGGATCGACTCAGAATCGATAGCTGAGTCTATAAAGGTATGTATGTCTGTCCGTCTGCGTGTCGTCGATTTTTGGGCTATAAATTTTGAGCTAGAAAAGACCCAGTGTAAACTTTTTTGAAATCCGCCTACTGCCAAGCCCTCTTTTTAGAAAAAAAAGTTATTTTCGGCAAGATTGTGAACAATTTATGAACAAGATATTTAGACAATCTAAATATATATATTTCGTCTATACACATTTTTTTTGCCACGCCCACTTTTGGGAGCGTTTTCAGTAAAAAAAACGTTTTTCGGTCAAATTTTAAAATATTCGGAAAAAAATCTTTTGATACAAAATCATTGGTTATGATAATATCAGCATTTTGTCTATATATCATTTTGGAGGCGTTTTTATACAAAAAAAAATTGTATACCAGATGCAGGAGAAAAACGTGAATTTAATTCTAAGGATGGATGGGATAGCAAAATAGAAATAGATAGAAAAAATAGATAAGAAGATTTCTTTATTTGTTTGGACGACTGAGTTATCGTAACAAATACTTTGCGCATCTGTAGTATTAATAGTGTTTGATAGGTAGCTTCCCAGCGAATGCACCTACTAATAGCGTCATTATGTGCGGTGTTTCCTTATGGCTCTAGGTCGTACGGTCTTGTTCGTTGTAGTCGGCGCTCAAGGTTTGTCAAGTCAAGGGTACAGATTTTTTGATTATGAGTACGATGTATATGAGCAAATTTTGTTACTTACGGTAGAAGTTTCTAGATGTCTGTGAAAAGCACTTTTCCGTATATACCATGGATGGTTCACGATTGCTTAAAATTATTTACACTGGTTCTGCTGGGAGCAACAAAGAGTATGTGTAATAAATTTCATTATTTTAGCTCAAAATTCAAAACCTAGAAACTGGTGACGTACGTATGGACAGACGTGGCTAAATCGACTCAGCTAGCGATGCTGAGACGATCCATATACTTTAAGGTATACCTAGCTTAATTATTTCACTATGTTTCAAAACAAATATACCCCTATGAGATTGCGTGTAAAAACGTATGAGTAAACGTTTTTTTGTCAAACTATAAACGATTTTGGTAAACTGTCTGATCTATGAATTGTGACAATGCCATTTTCTGCGTTAAGTTCTAAGCCATTCTGTTTTTGGAGATTTGAATTCTAGGGATGGGATAGGTTATTAAACGATTCGCACAGCGGAATTTAGTCTTCTCAAATGTTTATGCATCAAAAAGTTAAAGATAAACAACGCATCAGGTTCTGATGGATTACCAGTAAAAATTTTTGAATTCGGAGGTGTTCCCATTTGAATTATGTACCAAAGCATCAATATAGTTTGGATAGATTTCTAGAATATCAGCTTCATATGTCTCATATATAAGAAAGGTGATCCTATTCTTCAACTAACTACCGATGCATATCCCTGGTAAATGTCGCATATCAGATTAAATCCAATGTACTGTGTGAACATCTTAATTTCTTCTGCATCAGACTTACCGGCACGTACTAGTGTGGTTCCGCATATTTACAATAGTCCAAATTTTCAGACTAAGGAAATTCGTGGAAAAGTCTAATGAATTTCGAGTCACATCATCTTTTCATAGAATATGAGATAGCGTATGAGCACACTCATCGCCTCGAGCACTATCAGTGATTTCGAAATGCTGCATACCATAAAAATACAGCTGTGTCGTAAATTTCAATTAGGACAGCTCATGTGAAGTTTTTCAAACAGGAAACCTTTCATACATTGATTTAGCGAAACTGATGGGACCAAAACTCCTAACCCGAAATTCCAAATATTTCCTCTACCGGTCGATGATCCAACAATAAGAGAACATGCCAAATATAATGCATATTCAAGAGTAAAATTATTCCCAGAACTTTTGGTTCTTTAGATAAGGATGCCGACTAGAGGAGAAGATACAACCGCGAGCTTAATGAGGTATACCAAGATTTGTATGCACTACAAATGGTAAAAACACATCGACTACGATAGCTCCGCTATATTGAGCGAATGATTAGTAACGCTCTAGCCAAGAGAATCTGTGAATCCCAGCCATTATGTTTGAGACGGCAAGTGGGCTGGTGGAAATCTCAAAAGACACGATGAGCACGTGCCCAAAGTAGTGTGGGACTTTAACCCTAACTAAAACCATCACCCTTTTTGTATTTGTATTGCAACTAAGTATGCGATTTATCTAGCAATTTTTTTTAATTCGAGTAATGAATGTTTGGCAGGTAACTTTCCTTTGAGAGTTCCAGCATTTCCGCAATTTATAGCGCGGTTTGTTATTATCGGGCCAAATCTAAGGGCTTAGTTCTTTGAAGGCGCCGCAATAAAATTGTTTCGTCAAGAATTTGGATGACCATTGTGTTAACGTGTCCCAATAAACGTTTTTTACGTTTGCGTGCGAAATTTTTCGTTTCATCTTAAACCGCGAGAATACCCATATCTCTGCGTAGATATTCATTACTTATATACCACGGCGCATTACGAATGATTTTAACATTTTGTTTTCAAAAGTTTGTAAAATATTTAGATTCGTTCCACTGGTACAACCCCATAGTTGTATACCATATGTCAATACCGGCTTTACCCCTTGCCTGTATAATATGCTATGATAGCAGCTTGTTATCAAAATTGAGCTTCGAATAATATCCGAGTAACCAGCAATGTTCTCTGTATTTATTTTTAAGGTCTTCGGTTTTCTTTTTTGCATGCGACTTCCATTTTAATTTTGTATTGGGTGCCATTCCGAGATATTTCGCTTCATTTGCAAAAGGGACTCGAACCGTATTGAGAAATACTGGCAAATTGTTTGTCCGTTTATAAGAAAAATCTACATGAATCGATTTGCTCTCGTTAAGTGATATCCGCCATGATTTTGTACATTCATTAACCTCGTTAAGAGCGTTTTGTAATTTCATATTTGATTCCTGTATTTTTGTGCCAACTGCTAGTATAGCTGCATCGTCAACAAACGTGGAAACTCTTGCTTCGTTTGTTTGTGGGATATCACGTGTATCTAAATAAAAGGTAAAAGAGTGGTCCAAGGCTGCTTTCTTGGGGTACTCCTGATAATTTCTTCGAAATCCGAATATTCGTTTCCAAGTTTCACACGGAAGAGTCTATGCTCAAGATACGACACGGGGATTTTATATAATTTTTCCATTAGAACTTGTCTTAGCTTGCATTAAAGGCCTTAATGCCAAACTTTGTCAAAAACTTTTGAAATTATTGGAAGAAGTGAAATAGGTCTATAAGATTTTATTTCACTCGGTGATTTTCTTGGTTTGAGAACCATCATCACTTCCCCGACTTTCCAATTCTAGTCTAATTGCTGCATTTACAATGCAGCATTTTAAGAAGTTCTCCTGTAATTAGGTCACAACCCTTTTTTAGGCTTTAATTTATGTATTTCCTGTTTAAGCTCGACAATACTTGCATATCTAACTAATTTACTATCGGTTGTATTCTCGAATAAATTAATGTTTTCTGGACCATCAAATGGTTTAAATGTTTCCTCAAGATGTGCGGCAAAAAAGTCTGCTTTTTCCCTAATTACCGTAATTGGTGGCACATCGTTTCTTGGCAGTTTTATGACTTTAATTGGTTTCCAAAGTGAATAATTCGATTCTTTTCCAGCGGTTAGACTTTGCAGATAAGTTTCTACTGCATGGCTTTTAAAGTTTTTAATCGAATTTGATAGCATGTTACTAAACCGATTGATATGTGTTTTATCTTGCGCGGCACGAGTTTGGTGCCATCTTTTTCGAGCTTTTCTTTTTTGTCAAACCAAATTTTTTTTTGACATGGGAACTTGATATTATTATTTGATATTTTGCGTTGTTGAGAAGTATTATTCCATGCTGCTTTTTGAGCGGTATCGATAAAGGAGTCAACCGCGACTTCAAGTTCCAATGGGGATCTTACCGATACACCCAGTCGAATATTATTTTCAATATCGTTTTTGAAGCCTTCCCAGTCAGTTTTCTCATTTGTTAGTATTAGTGGGATTTCATTTCTAATAATTGACTCGCTCGTTGGTAAAATGACCGAAGAATGATTAGAGAAAAGATCAAAGCATTCGTCAACTTTGATTCGATTCTACCTTTTACTATGAAAAAATCGATCAAATCTCGTATTTTTGTAACATCATGTGGCCAGTAAGTTGGTCAATCCGTAGAATGAAATTCAGTATTGTACTTTCTACCTTTCTATATGCATCTATATCTCCAGAATGTATGTTTTTCATTGAATCACGCTTTTCGTGGGCTGAAACTTCTGGTGTTGTCGAGCTCCTTGAGACACATATAATTTTTTGAGATCTAGACTTAGGTGACCTCGTTATCCTTTAGCTTTTCCCGAAAGAGTTACAAAATTCTAATAATTGGCTCTCCTCAGAATACGTAGACCCGACCTCCGAAGATGTTGGATTTTCCAGTGACACTGAATTAATAGGGTACTAAATTTGTTTGTTTTACTCATTGCATTTTTGTTTTTATATACTCTTTACACTCGGTATACGGGGAGTGGATTTTAGTCGCCTTCTACGACAGGCATGCCTTACCTCGGGTATATTCCGGCGTTTTTAAGTGTGGATTTAGGCCAGGACGTTGCACAACTGATCAAGTCTTCACACCATAGTAGGTCCTGGAAACACTCCAGAAGTTCAAAACGATACTCACGCTATTCATCGATTTCAAAGCCGCATGCCTAAACTCATCCGATTCTGACGTTTTAATACACGAGACTTCTTTAAATTCATTCAGGAGGGGATTGTGCAATACTTCCGAACAAACAAGATATGCATAGTCATGCCTCGAAGATATTCAAATCATTGCTCGTACTCAACGTGATGTCATAGCCATATGTTCAAGTATATAGAATGAGTTGGCAAGCTGTTAATAAGGGTAAAACCAAGTATATGCTATCAGCACGAAAGGCCATCACAACATTAACGAATTGGGCAGCATATTACCTTGAAAGATAAAACTTTGATGTAGTACGGGACTTTGTCTACCTCGGCTTCGCTATTAACTCTGACAACAACAACTCTATAGAAATAAAACGAAGAATTACACTTGCAAACCGCTATTTCTTCAGGCTTGTAAAGGCTACAATCGAACTACTTAAGAGATCATAAACAAGACCGGTGATGAAGCACTGGTTATAACAAAAGCGGATGAGGAAACCCTTGATCTTTTTCAGAGAAAAATGTTCCGAAAAATCTTAGGTCCCGAGTGCGTTGACGGGCTATGCAGATGAAGATTCAACCGATAACTTTGCGAGCTATGACTAAGATATGCAGAGCGAATGTTCACCGATACTATGGCGCGCAGAATCTTTGATTCCCAGCCAAACGCCGGGTGCAGTAGAGGGTCTCTCGCCTTAAAAGGTCGCACAAGTAGAAACCGATATCATATAGAATTTAGCTAAGGACTAGGCTAATTGTAATGTCATGTTCGTTGAGGCCCAGCTTCACTTCGGACTGTAGCGCCAATGAATATAACTTATTAATTTAATTTTCAAAGAAAATATGAAAACTTTGATTTATGACTTGTACCCGGCCAGACATCATGGAAAATCATCCAAGTCCTAAGCAAGTCTTGACCTCCTATGACCTTCTATTTAACTAAATGTATTTTTGGCCTTAAATTTTGAGCTTGAATGATGAAATTTGGTACACGTGTTTGTTGTTGCTCCCAGCAGAACAAAAAAAACTTAAACTTAAACTTAAAAAAAAACCTAGTTTTAGGCCAAACGGTTAGAGATTTTGAATAAGTGTCTAACCAACACATCTAGACAATCCTATTGTCTATATTGTGTTCACACATTGCAAGGAGGCACAGGCCTCGATTACTACAGGAGTAGTTAGAATATATACATAGAATTTACCAGTATTTACCCAACTTCACAGTAAGTTATTATACACACCTCGTGAGGCTACGCATTTATCTACTACATTTCATCAAAAATGTCATTCCTGGGTACATAATCATTCCGTAACTTTTAAAATGAATATCGTTGACGATAGTAGAGGAGACTTGCTAGATACCTGGAATACAATTTTTATATTCCGTGTGTGCCAATGTATACAAATTACACATCATATACCCAGAAAGTGTCCTTCACAACGATTATTATTTTGAAAGTTACGGAATGAGTTTTCCTGAACAGCACACACAAATTATATACTAATTATCTACATTCGAAAATATTCTTATTCTCTTTGCTCAATAGAGGCTGTGTCTGTCACTATGTGTGTACGGCTTAAACTGTAAGCGATGTATAGCAATAACTGGAGACATTCCGTAAATCTCAAAATGATAATCGTCGACGAAAGGGAACGAGACTTTCTGGGTCCCTACATTGATTTATATCATGTGCACGTCTCCCTACACTATAGTCAACGAGTTATCAGGAAAAAAAGATTCTGGGTAAAATTTTAGAATATTCGAAAGAAATGTTGATGCAAATCAATTGCAAATCATTAGTTTTGATAGTAAAATATTTCATCCATATCATTTTTATTCACGTCTACTTTTTGGGGCCTTTTTCTATAAAAAAAAAACATTTGTATACCCTACCATATAAAATATGCAATAGGAAAATCTGTTTTTTTTTTGTCGAACCACAGAAGATTTAGATTAACGGTCTGAACGAGATTTGATGACAATGTAATATTCTATATTTCATCCCCATCCCCATCCATGGATCGACTCAGAATAAGGCGGAGTTGGTCTAGCTATGTCTGTCTGTCCGTCCGTTGTATATCACCGATTTTTGGGCCTTACATTTTCAGCTATCGTGATGAGATTTGGTAGATAGACACTTTGTAGGACAAAGCAGAATAATAAGTTTAAACAGCCCACTGTAACTCAGTCTTAGAAAACGTTATTTTGGGTCAAACGGTTAAGAATTTTGAAAAAGTGTTTGAATATTATTAAGACCATCTCAGACCATTAAGACCATCTCAATATCTATATTTCTTCCAGATAACTATGTTTTCCAATTTATAATGTTGATGTGAACATCGTCTGTAGGACATTTTAACCAACGGCCACTTTTTGAGGGCGTTTTGGCTTAAAAAACGTATGCCCTAACCCAAAGCATATGCAGGGGACAAGTGCTTTATTTTTGTCGAAACATTAAATATGTCATGACAATGGTAGACCCTTTTTTGGGGATATTTAATGTGAGCAGGGAATGGGGTAGGTTATTCAACAATTTGCACAGTGGATCGCAGCCTTTTCACATGTTTTTTGATTCGCTTAAAAATTGGGAAATTGGAAAGTAACCAATCTGATAAAATTTTAAATTTTCTGCTTTATTTTAGCCCTAGTTGCTAGAAAGTAGTACGAATAATAGTCGGCAAAATTTTAAAAAGAGCGACGTTTAAGAACGAATGGACACCAATACACTGGCTCTATCTAAGACCCGGCTATGTAGAGAGGCATGTTGGTTGAGGCCCAGGTTCGTTCCGGACTGTATCGCCGCTTAAGTTAGTAAGTAAGTGACTCAGGAGTGGGAGTCGTGGGTTCGAGTCCAACCAGACCCCAGTACTTTTAAGTTTTTTTTCAATTTAAACGTTGAAGAAAACTTACAAAGAAGAGTGTTTCGGCCGATTCACCGGCTATGGAAACCGGTGCGGCGAATGAAGTCCCGCAAGAGAGGGGAAACAGGTCGCCGACAAACAAACGGCAGAAGCTGGCGATGCCTGCATCGCCATCAACAGCAACAACATCATCGGCATCTGCGACGGCAGGTATACCAACAAAGCTGGTACCAGCGACAAAAGAGGCTGCACCAACAACAACAGCAGCAGCAAGTGATACTACGGCAACAACCCAAAAGGGTGAGATGAGGCGGAGGAAGCTAAATCCGATGCCAAATCTCAATGCAAAGAGATGTATGCAGGTAGCGGAAAATGTATCGCGGCCAACAACAATGGAAGAAGAGGAGGAGTACAATTCTGACCTCGAGGAATCCGAGTTTGATGATGGGGAACCCCGCTACGTTGGTGAGGGAAACCCATTCAGAGAACTAGCGGAGGTTGAGGATGTTCAGCCGGCTTTAAACGATGACGAGACCAAATTAAAGCTCCTCATCGCAGAATTAACTGCTAAGCTGGAGAGGATTCGAGAGGCAAGGGAGCAAGAAGCCCTCGAAGAAAAAAGAAGGCGACAAGAGCAGAAACAGCGAAACGAGCTGAAAGCGCAGCAAATGCTTCAGCAGCAACGCTTCAGTATGCAACAGAAGCAGAAGCAGCAGCAACAACAACAACAGCAACAACAACAACAACAACAACAACAACAACAACAACAACAACAACAGAAGCAGAGGAGGCGACAGCAGCCGCAACAACAGCAGCAGCATCAACAACAACGGCAGCAACAACAACAACAAAGGCAGCAGCAACAAAGGCAGCAGCAACAAAGGCAGCAGCAACAACAACAGAGGCAGCAGCAACAATCGCAGCAGCAGCAACCCCAGCAGCAACGACAACAGGAAAAGAGGGAAGATGTACCCCCGATTAATGTAAGTGACTTGCCTACAAGCGATAGCATTAAGCTATGTAAGCAAATATTTATTAAGGACTTTATGGTCAAACATATTTCGGCCACACAGCATAAAATTATATGCCATAATATGGAGGACTATAAAAAAGTCCGCAAAGAACTAGAGGGGCTAAAGGCAGAATACTTTACGTATACGCCGAAAGCAGAAAAATTAAAAACACTCATCCTTAAAGGAATCGATCCCAGGGTTGATGCAGAGGAGCTCCTAAACGAGCTCAAGTATTTTGAGAGCGACGATGTAAAGTTCGTCGGCGTAAAACCGTTTACCGCGGTCAATGGTAGAGGTGGTAACCGAAGGTTACCATTTTTCCTTGTCCAAATAACCCCCAATAGCAAAATCGATAGTGTACGCAGAATTAATCGCGTATACTATCATGCTGTGCATTGGGAAAAATTAAAAAGGACAGATCGCATACTGCAATGTATGCGCTGCCAGAGGTTCGGGCACGCCGCTTCTAACTGCAACATGCGGATTAGATGCGTTAAGTGCGACAAGAAACACATTATAAATGAGTGTCCTCTAGGTAGGGAAAGGGTTGAAGACATGAGCAAGCTCACATGTGTTCTTTGTGGAAACGCGGGACACCCTGCTAATTATAAGGGATGTCCTGTATTCCAACAGAAGAGAAAGAGTATGCTAGCTCGCAAACAGGCTGCTGAAGAAGAAAAGCGATCTAAAAGTCGCTCTTTTACAAATAGGGTAGATCCCAACGTGTCCTTTGCCCAAATGGCAGCTGGACCGGGTAAACCCCAGACATCAAAAATGCCTACGGTTGCTGAGAAAGCACCTGAAGCAGATTTGGATCTGAAAAAGTTCTTGCTGTCGTTGAATAGCAAGATCGAACAGTTCCAAAAACAATTGAACGACCAAGCAGCACGAATAGATTATATCTATTCGATGTTTGCCCAGTCTAGCGCGCCATGAACATGATGAGTACGTTGGATGAGGTAAACTTTAGGATCCTAGCTGTGAATGTTAATTCATTAGTCAGGGTCGAGAGAAGAGCCGTCCTTTCAAATCTGTTGAAAAACCAACTCCCGGATGTACTTTTGGTCAGCGAAACTAAGCTAAACCAGAGACACAAATTGGGATACAGCAACTACCATGTAGTAAGAAGAGACCGACCCCACTCCTCCCAAGGGGGTGGGGTCGCTGTCTTATTACGCAAAGGCTTACGCCATAGCATCGTATATAGCGGGGAAGTACGTAGGTTCCAGGTGTTGGAAGCATGCATCGTATGCATTCCTCTCCATAGTCGGAGGAGAATGTATGTGGTGTCGCTTTATGCACCTGAAGCAACTCAACAAACTCAATTTATAGCAGAGCTCGAGACACTTTTTCGTTGCCTACAGCTTGAATCGGCTGAAAATTATTACTTTTTGGCCGGCGATCTTAACGCTAAGCATGCGGCTTGGGGAAATACAATCGAGAACACTAGAGGTCGACTGCTTCAGAATTGGCGGGAGCAAAATATGATTGAGTACAAACTTAGTTTGTACGCGACGGATATCCCGTCCTTTCCAAGAGGAAACTCTTTTCTGGACTTAGCGCTTATGGACAATAGACTAGAACTAACAAATAACGAACACGCGCGGAACTGCGTGCGAGCATTCGATTACGATAGTGACCACCTCGGACTTGATGCCGTATTTAGTATCCCAAACGAGCAAACTCAACTGGAGGAGTTCGACCAAGTGCGTTCTTTCGACTACCGAAAGACGAACTGGCCGCGTTTCACCAGAATTGTAAAGCGAGAATTACGTTTGAGCGAAATTGATCCACCGACAAACAGAAACCTTACAAACGACGAAATTGACCAAAATTTACTAAAAATGAATGAGGTCCTCACAAGGTCAATGGATCTAGCTATCCCTAAGATAACTAGTTCTGACGACCAGACGGAGAAATATCGAACGCCAACAATCGATGCACTCCACCGACACAAAAGCAGACTGGTCTCGAGGCTTAAACGGCTGCGTAGACAATTCACTGACAGACAAGACCCGGAGGTTCGGACACTGAAGTCACTGATCAAAAATCTTAAAAAATTAATATCGGAGAATTACAGAAAATCTATAAATTCTTACTGGGGCAACAAAATTCGGGCTATAAAAACCAGTAGCCCGAATATGTTCCCCCAAATAAATAAAATATTCAGGCGAAAAGATCATAACGACATTCCATGTGTCCGAATTTCCAAAACGACAGAAAACAGACAGACACTCACGGCTGTTGGTATAAGTCCGGAAAGTGTTGACTCTAACGACGGTTTTTTCACGATCGAAGATCCTCAGGAGAAGGCGAATACGATAGGCGCTGTTTTCGAGACCGTGTATACGGTGAACAATCCTGTTCGCCCAAATCGCGATATTGAGGAAAGAGCCTTTCTGAATCACTTTTATCTGCGCACTGAACTTCAAGCTTGGCGATCTGAGAATCACGGTTTTTCCGTATTCAATGACGAAAACCCTTCCAATGGCATAGTCGCCAATAGCCTGATGCTGTTCGTGCAAAAAGATGAACTCCTGGACATCTTGGTATCATTGAAAAATAAAAAGTCGGCAGGAGAGGACGGTGTCCCAAACGTCGTATTGAGACACCTGCCAATAGAAGCAGTCGATATCTTCACCACCCTGTTTAACAATGCACTGAATAATGCACATTATCCGGTGCACTGGAAAACGGCGGTGGTACATCCTATCCCCAAAAAGGACAAGGACAAAACAAACCCTGCAAATCTTCGGTCAATAAGCCTTCTGCCGAATGTAAGCAAGGTATTCGAGAAGATAGTCAATAGAGCTCTGCTTAAGTGGGTTGAGGAAAACAAAATTATTCCGGATAATCAGTTTGGTTTTCGAGCGAGGCATGATACCATTCATGCCGCGTCGAAACTAGTGTCCGACATCCAATGGAATAAGTCCAAAAAACAATGCACAGGGGCCTGTCTGGTTGACTTTGAGAAGGCCTTCGACACCGTATGGTTAGAGGGGCTTTTCTACAAGCTGACCAGACTGGGCATGCGTAAACCCATGCTATATATGATTTATGAAATGCTTATGGGAAAGAAGTTCGTTGTCAAATGTGGCAACGTAACTTCGAGTAAAGTCTTTGAAATTAAAAACGGTTTACAACAGGGGGCGGTGAACTCCCCGATATTGTTTAACATTTATACAAGTGATCTTGTAGGTTCTCTCAGACACGCTATAGCGTACGCAGATGATCTAGTGGCGTACAGATCAGGTCCGAAAATCGAGGTCATCAACACACTTTTGCAACGTGACTTCGATCACATTAAGGGATATTGCGATGATTGGAAATTGAGGATCAATTTCCAAAAAACCGAAACAATTCTGTTCAGGACCCCAGTGCAGAGAGCTTCTTACGATACCAGAAAAAACTGGAAAAAATTTTGTATCATGGGACAGCATGGACGGCCGTTGGCGGTGAGAAGTGAAGTCAAATACCTTGGCATCTGGCTTGACAAGTTTCTATATTTTAATAAAAATGTGGATGCTTGTCTGGCCAGGGCTAGGGGGGCTTATGCTCTGACAAGAAGATTGTTTCATAGCAGTCAACTTGATTCAAGGGTGAAAGTCATTTGCTACATGGCCCTCATAAGGCCGATCATCGCTTACGGTTGTCCCGTGTGGTTCAATGTATCACCATCCTACATGGAAAGGATACGGCTGTTTGAGAGACGTTGTCTCCGATCCTGCTTAGGATTGTACCGAACGCCAGACTCCGAGTACATAAAATATTATCGCAACGAGGTTCTATACAATGGGGCTCAGTTGAATAGAATTGACAATTTCCTAATTAAGGTGACTCGAAGGCACGCTGCAAGGGCGATGGCTAGCGACAACAGCCTGATCTTTGGGGCTTATTATCCCAATGATTTATACATGGAGAGCACGCTCATATCGGGCTTTATTCCACCAGAGGCATTCATTTACATCGATTCGTTAGGGTTAGTACAAGACAGGAACGGTATCCCGGTTTTATACCACCGCTATCGTGACGCACGTGACAAACGGCTAATCCGCGACGGGTACGTCGACAATGCTCCGGAGCTCCTCCGCTTTAGCACGGCGGTATCGGATCGCGATAGGATCGATGCTGCAAAACAGCGCACTGAATTCTGGTGGCTATATGAGGAAGGTGATTTTGCACTTCCTCAGGACTTTGCGGACTTTTAGTCCAACTCCATAGGTAAGATTTTAAATTAGGAACAAGGTCTGGGGTGGGGCTTGTGCACCATATTGGCGTACAATATGGTTGAACGCAGGCTGCCGTGGGACCGAAAGACGCAATCAGGATGGCGACCCCTCGGGGCATGCGCAACGAGGTCTCGCCACCCCGATTATAATTAAGTTAGGTTTAAGTAGTTAAGTAGTCTTAAGTTAGGCTTAAGTAGTCTTAAGTTAGGCTTAAGTAGTTTAAGTAGTCTTAAGTTATATATAATCTAGATTAAGCTTTTATATAAAACAAAAAAAAAGTCACTAAACAAAGTTTTAAATTTTTTCTTTGTAAATTAAAATTAAATATAAAACCAAAAAACCGACAAATATAAGCCTAAAGGCAAAATAAAACAGCTAAATATAAGCTTACAGCGCCCACTAAGGGCCGATAAGTTAGATTAAGTAAACCAGTTATTGATAAGTTAGATTTAAGCATTTTTGTCTAGTAGTAAGTTAATATTTTAAGTAAATAAAAAATGAGTTTAAAAGTTAAAAAAAACTCTTACAATTATAATATGTACATATCGCCGATCTTAAGTTTTTTGCCATACCCACTTTTTGGGGGCGTTTTCAGTTAAACACTTAAAGAAATATTTGTATACTCCATACCATATGCAATAGAAAAATGTCGTTTTTTTTTGTTGAACCATAAAAGATTTAGGTACACTGCCTAAAAAGGATGTGGTGAGAATATACCTTCCATATAAAAATTACAATATCGTTAAATTTTTCGATAGCGGCTCTAGCGATTTCTATTAAACCTAACATATACTATTAGTATATTAGTTGCAGCAAAAATGCTTACTCTGTTGTTTTTTTTTTTGAGAAAATGTTTATATGTGTATATTTTAAACATCAATAACCAAAATAAATGAGATTCTGTATTAGGGCCAAACTAATCAAATCGTCACATTCTCACATGCTTTGTATTCCATATAACGCCCAGGTTGCTATGAAAGAGAGATGGATTTTATTGTACATTATGGCCAACGTATGAAAATCTTAAAATTATCGCATAGGTGGTGTTAAATCTGACGCCAACTTCACATTGAAACAGAAAGTTGGGTTCATAAGCATAAAATATCTTATGAATTGTACCTCCCATATGAATTTTACACATAACGAATATAATTTAAATAGTTGTTCCAACAAAACTGCATACCAAGTTTTTTCTACGAAATCCATATAAATTTTTCGATTTATGCTATACAATGAAAATTGTCAAACTGTCGCAAACTATTTGGTCAAAATAAATGATATTTAACATATATATTACTATTACAGTTTAAAAAAATCCCACATGATTAGTTTTGGCCCAATTAATCCTAAAGGAAATTTTCACTTTTGACCAGTAATAGAAAATCATTAGAAATACCCAACCCAAAGGGGCATATTAGTTTTGAACAAAGAGAATTAATTTAGGTAGATATAACGGGTGTTTTTTTAGAGGTTGTTTTTTCGAATAGAGATAAAACTGACATTTTGTGGTCAAATCGGGCAACTCTAATGTCATTTATGTTCAGTTTTGCTTGCCATTTCATCATGAACAGGTTCACAAATGAACAAAGCTTGCAAATCGTGCAAATATATTTCGATAAAAATGGTTCAGTTCGCGAAATTTACCGCAAGCTACGTCCGTTTTATGGTCTACATAATCGTCCATAAGAGCAATTAATTCGACTAACAATGGATCGTTTTCGCATTGCGTTTACTCTATGTGTTAATATGCATCCGCAGAGACGTCGAAGAGTGCGCACCGAAGAAACAATTGCCGCTGTAGAGCAAAATGTTGCAGAGGACCCGAACGAATCGATTTGCCGCTGTACACAGCAATTGGAGCTTTGTCCATCAGCTTTATGGAAGATTTTGCGCAAAGATCTTGGCTTACGACCTTACAAGATCTAGCTTGTGCAAGAACTACCATGCAAAGCGTCGTGATTTGTTCGTATGGGCCAAAAACGAGATTGATATCGATGCTGATTTTAATCGCAAAATTTTGTTTAATGATGAGGCTCATTTTTTGTTGAATAGTTACGTCAACAAGCAAAATTGCCACATTTTGAGTATAGATAATCCACATGAGACCCTTTAGACGCCATTACATCCACAAAAAATGACTGTTTGGTGTGCTGTATGGGCTGGTGGAGTCATTGGGCCATACTTCTTCCGAAATTATGCTGGAGAGTCAGTTACTGTTAATGGATACTGGTATAGAGCCATCATAACTAACTATTTTGTTCCCGAATCGGGTGGCATGAATGTGGATGAAATGTGTTTCCAAGAAGACGGCGCTACATGCCACACAGTGCATGTCACAGTCGATTAATTGAAGGAAACATTCGATGAGCGCATAATTTCGCGGAATGGACCTGTCAATTGTGTGATTTGACACCATTGGATTATTTTTTCGGGAATATGTGAAGTCGATTGTCTACGCCAACAAACCAAAAACGTTAAGGGACTTGGAATCCAACATTCGTGGCGTTATTGCCGACATACGGCTCCAAATGCTCGAAAAGTGGTTAAAAATTGGATATTTAGACTTGGCCTTAATCGAACCATTCGCGGCGACCAGATGCCCGAAATCATATTTAAACATTAATGGCATAAACTTATCCTTCCAATAAAGCCAAATTGATGGACTTTAAAAATATTTTCTTGTGCTTTATTTCAATTCGAAGCTCTATACCTTTACCTTAAAGTAAATGGATTGACTCAGAATCGCTAGCTAGACAAGTATGTTTGTCCGTCCGTCTTAAGTGGACCAACATGTATCTGCAATTATCCTGGTCCTTAGCTCGCTGCCTCCAGCTGCGCATTCCAAGTTGGTTGAGGTCGGTTTCTATTGGTATCTATTCGTTCTACATGTCCTAGCCATTCCACTTCCACTGCGCAGTGTTTTTTTTTTGACTAGGGACATGTCTCTTCTCAGCTTATATAGTTCTTGGCTGAATCTTCATTCCCATAGCCCCTCAACGCACATGGGACCAAAGATTTCTCGTAGAATTCCATCCATTTTTGATACGGTCCATGCTTTAGCGTCCAGCGTCATAAGAGCAGGACTTGTTTGATCAGGATCTTCTTAGAAATTTGAGTGAGGGCCTTACTATAATTGACCTATTAGCCCGTTTTTCGCTCACAAGTTTGGTCCATGAGTTCATAGAAACAATCGTTTGCAATATTATCTGTCGGTCCGTGAGTTCATACAAATCGTATGTGGGTGAATTTGACTTTGATGGGGATGGTTACAATTCCTTCACTAATGTCTTCATAGCATAGGACTTTGTGGCTAATGCTGGCGCTTATAAGAAATCGGCATTCAAATAGTCGCTGATTCTGCTCATTCATTCCGTTTTTGCACCGGCCATCCCATCGTATTTCCTGGACTGCAGTAAGGTCTGCTTTGTAACAACTAAGTTCTTCGGTAGTTGTTAAGATACACCTCTTCCATTTAATGTCAGCATATTTCAGGTGTATATACGAATTTCGTTGTCTTTTTTTTTTTGTTTAGCTGGTCGTCAACAATAATATATAAAAATATATTTGTATATTTCCTGAGTAAACAAAGATATTCCATGTTTAATCCACCAAGACTAAAACCGTTGAAAGAGTAGATGCAATTATCACTTACATAGCTTTAATATAAAATGTATGACTTGCAAACAAGTCAACAAAATAAACTAACATCTCTTAGCTTTTCCTAAATATTGACTATTATTCAAATTTCCATTCTTAAATAGCGAACAACGGAATTAAATCCACTGTACAAGTGAGTTTGAATACTCCGTGTAATTTTATTTACAGTATACACAAGTGCATGCGATAAACAATAGTTCTGTTTGGCTCATACATCATGTGGAGTGTACGTATTCGTACGTATTCTGGAAATGAAGGAAGACTTTTAAAGTCGTAAAGATCCGTCTGAAATTATTTTATTTAAAACTCGTCTGCACCATTTTAGTTTCCCGCTCCAAGTTTTAATCATTTTTAGGAGTTGCAAGAAGGGCCATCATTTTCTTTGCCTGCATTGAGAAATCCTTTATTTTTGTTGTCCCTTTTTGCTTTGCTCTACCAGAAGCTCCCATTGCTAGTTCTGCATTCAATAACTGGTTTGTATGTGTGAAAGAGAAATTACGAAAAAGGAGAGATTGTATTCTATACGGATCATAATGTAATATCGTAATATCGTGTGCATTGGAACGAAAAGTTTTATACCCGTGATAAGTTTTGGCCAGCAGTATTTTAGTTTTTACGATTGGCATTTAAAAGTTATTCCGCTGCATAACAAAGAAAGTAATAAAAAAACGTCGTTAAATATAGCATTTATACAAGGATCTCTCATGTTGAAATTTAGATTGCATGACTGGGGTTGTTCAGTAGCTTACACAGTATACATTATAATATAATATAAAAAAGAAATATAATAGAAAATGAACATAATATACAGCTTGAAGTGCACTCTCCATTTATACAATTTCTATTTTTTTTATTTAAACAAAATCTAGTCATTTTGTTCTCAATTTTAGTAGGGATTGTAGCACGATTCAATTTTAGTACCACTCTACACAGTTTACACTTTTTCTTTAAATGTTATATTATTTGCGCGTTTGTGCTTAAGGTGTAGGTTCACACTACACATTAAAAAATATTACCTAAATGCGTTTGACTTTTATGATTGGTATTTGATAATTTTTGTTTTTAAATCCATTAGTTTTAACATAGTTAGCATGATCTGATTATGATAAAAAATGTTTTTTACAAGAGAGGCTAATTTTTTACCAGCAAAGTTGGATGACATGGACAGGAACAGGTGGTATACTATAAGTTGGATGCATCAGAAACACTTACCCAATTTTCGGGAGCTTCTGGCGATTTACTATTGATGTGTGTGGTCTACCGTTGTACTAATGGTAGATGATAAGGGAGCTGACGAGGGCGTTCAGTTAGAAAAAACCCTAACCAAAATGTGCTTGTGTTAAAATGCTTAATAGACGAAATTTTCATCAAAACTTTCGACTTTTCATACAACATTGCCAAAAATATTTCTTCGTTTCTGATAAACGTCCCTAAGTGGTTTTGCTAAATACTTTATATGGATGAAATATACAGGGTGAGTCATATAGTTGTTTCCTTTTGCACGAAGAGTACATGCTTATTGTTTATACGCTAAGGACATCCTTCATGGACTTGCCAAAAATATTTCTTCGTTTCTATTAAACGTTCCTAAGTGGTTTTGCTAAATACTTTATACGGATGAAATATACAGGGTGAGTCATATAGTTGTTTCCTTTTGCACGAAGAGTACATGCTTATTGTTTATACGCTAAGGACATCCTTCATGGACTCGGCGAAGTCACTACTCAAAATGGTCATAGCTACAAATAACCTCGCAACTAACAATTAGTCATCTATTAGGCAATAAAATTTAATTTCCAGAAGCAATTATTTCTTTAGGCCCTATATAGTACTTTTCCGCGGGGGCTTATTATTTTTGCAGTCGATTGTTTGGGTAGATGCCTGTTTAAGACATTATGCAGGAGGATTCACAAGCATAACCGAAGTTATATATTACTATAACTTCTGTAAAGTTGTTTTAAAGCTTCCAGAGATGTGTGCATGTACAACTCGATGTTTCTGTAGAACTTCGCTCGAAGTTAATAAATAAACATACAAGAAGGCTACAATCCGATATGAGGATCGTTTTATAACCTATCCCATCTTATACCTAAAATTAATATCCCCAATATGTGGGCATTATGGCCATGAAATATAGAAAATGACATTGTCACAACATAGTGTTCAGACCGTTTATCAAAATCTATCTAAAAATATTGCAAATACTTTTGGTTGCGATATAAAAATGATTTTTGTAGGAAAATGCCCCAAAAACGTGAGCGTGGATGAAAATGACCAATATATTATATTTCCATTACGGAAGTATTTATATCTAAAGTTTTGTTTTTTACTAAAAACGCCTTCAAAAATTTGACGTGTAAAAAAACTAGATACATATTTAGATTGTCTAAATATATTGTTCAAAAAGCTTTTTAATTATAACCTATCCCATGGTGGTATATTAGTTGTGATACATAGTTTGTAACATAGAGAAATAGTATAGCTAGATACAGCTAAAAGTATATGGATCGACTCAGAATCCGTCCGTCCGCCCGTACGTAACCAGTTCTTTGGCCTTAAATATTGAGATAGAATGATGAAATTTGGTACACGTGTTTGTTGTTGCTCCCAGCAGAACAAGCGTACATTTTTTTTAAATTCGCCCACTGCCACGCCCCGTTTATGAAAAAAACCCTAATTTTAGGCCAAACGGTTAGAGATTTTGGGGCGTTTTTTTTCTGTAAAATTTTAATCATTTTAACAAAAAATTTTGACGCAAAATCATTAGTTATGATAATACAAACATTTCTCCTACATATCAATTTACACCACGCCCACATTTTGGAGGCGTTTTCATACAAAAACCATTTGTATACTCTACTTCATAGCATAACCAGGCGAAAAACGTTGTTTTTTGTCGAACCATAAGAGATTTTGATAAACTGTCTGAACAATATGTTATGGCAATGACATTTTCTATATTTCATCGCCATAGAGCCGAAATTTTCGGGATATTTATTTAAAGGATGGGTTGGGATAGGGTATTAAACGATCTGTACAGTGGATTGTAGCCATCTCATATGTTGTTTTTTACCATTTAACCAAAAGACCGTTTTTCTAAAAAGTTAGCATGGCAGATGGTGGATTTTGACTTTATTAACACATGTTCTGTAGCCTTCGGAAAGGGTCGTATATACCGAATATCATTATTCTACCTCAAAATTCATGGCATACAAATCGGTGACATACAGACAGATGGACAGACGGCTAAAACGACTAAGCTAGCGATTCTTAGTCGATCCAACAACTTTGAAGTATATCTACCTTAATTATTTCTCTATGTTACCATTTATGTATCAATAATAATATACACCTATGGGATAACAAAAAAATATGTTTCGGTAGAACATAGAGCTTGCGAATGCTAAAGCTAAGGTTAAAAGATCCGGAAAAGCTGAAAAAGGAAAGGAAAAATGAGAAAAGATCGGGACCCTACCGGAGAATGAGGCAACATATTTCAATTACCTCGTTGTACGTACTGTTCTTTCATGTTCCAGAGTACAGCCTAGTGGATAGCGTGTTGGACTACCCAGTTAGATAACAGTTTTTATTTAATTCATTGCATTGAATTTCATACTTCATAAAAACGAATTGAAGTTTAAATTGATAAAAGTAAATAATATAAGAAAATAAAAAGAAAAAGTTTTCAAATGTTTTTCGATAAGACTTCATATAGTAAAATTGGGAAATAGCTTCAAGAGCGCTTTATCGAAGTGCAATTCGTCGCCCTAGTAACTCAATAACGTAACTACATTTTTTTATGATTTTGGGCTGGGTATGCCAACTTACTGAACATAAAGATTTCTATATTGTGGCGAAAGATTGTACCTCTAAATACAGTAGAATACAAATTTAGCACTCTACAAAAGTGTTCATTAAACTCACAGAAATAGAAAATCGTAAAAAAATCACAAAATCACAAAAAAATCGAAAATTATCAAATATTTTGTGATTTTGTTGGGCTACCTACCATAAACTTTGGAAGTAATTTATGCCCTATCCCATATGGGTATATTAGTTTTTATACATGGTAATATAAAAAAAATAATTCAGTTAGATATACCTCCAAGTATATGGATCCACTCTGAATCGATAACTGTGTCGATTAAGCCATGTCTGTCCGTCTGTACGTACGTCACCAGTTCTTGGGCTTTAAATTTTCAGCTAGAATGATTAAAATGTTTACATGTGCTCGTTGTTTCTCCCAGCAGAATAAGTGTAAACAGATTTGAAATTTTGCCACTGGCACGCCCCTATTTAAAAAAAAAAAACATAGTTTTCTGCCAAACCATAACGAATTTTGGAAAATTTGGAAATTTAAAAAAAAAAATCAATCATTTTTAATATTTAGTTGTCATAAAGCTCAAATTTTGAATATTAAAATTAAAAGGATTGGATGACGATTCACACAGCGAATTGTAGCCTTCTCATAAATTCTAAATATGATATACAGACACTTTTTCAAAATTCTCACCCTCCAAAATGAATTTTAGAGTGTTGAAGAACGAGGGTACACTCTGATTGGCTTTAACTTATAAATGCTCAGTGGTTTTAACTCTGATTAGACATGTAATGTACTTATTTTTAACCTACAAGTAGCAACCAAACAAGCGACTTCGACATATTCAAGGAACAGGCTTACTAGAAATTTTAATGGTAAGTCAGGATACTTGAACAGAGATAGTGGCGGATGAACCGAGAGGCCAACTCAATCCCGTAGTGGCTACTGATGGCCCCTTTGGTTGTGTTTTTGGGTCAACTACCAACCCATGGAAAAAAACACCTATTAACGAAGGACAACGACTTTCGTATATGCACATGGAATGTGAGAAAATTAAACAGGAAATGTGAAAGCGAACAACTAGCGGAATCCGTAATACGACGGGATAGGCCGGGCAAAAAGAGAATAAAAAACTGTGACGTCTACTACGGATGTGTTATAGAGAGCAGAAACAGCACATACTCGGATGCGGATTAGTTATAAATGCCAGAATTATACAAGCAGTCTTATAGTTCCAAAACATTAGAAATGCATTGTAACAATCCGGGACTTTGTCTACCTCTGCTCCGCTATTAACTCTGACAACAACATCTATTTAGAATATAAACGAATAATTAAGAAGTAAAGCCGTCACTCGAACTACTAAGGAGATCCTATATAAGGCCCTAATCATCCCAGTCCTGCTGAAGCATGAAGACATCCTTGGTCGATTCAAGAGGAAAATTCTTCGAAAAATCTTCGGTCCCGTTTGCGTTGACGGGCTATTGAGACGAAGATTCAACCAAGATCTTTACGAGCTGTACAACGACATACCCCTGGTCAAAAAACTTTGTACGTTTAAGATGGCTAGGACATGTAGAACGTATGAACACTAATACTCCGGCTCGCAGAATCTTCAATTCCAAGCTAGGCGTGCGACGCACGCAGTAAACGAAGACCTCAACCTAATAGGCGCCCACAGGTAGAAACCGACCTCAAACAACTTGGAGACAGTTAGCTAAGGACCGAGCTAATTGGAGAGGCATATTGGTTGAAGCCCAGGTTCATTCACGACTGTAGCCAAAAACAACGTTTTACTGAAAAGGGGCATGGCAGGGGCGGATTTTGAAAATGTTACACCTGTCTCTTTCTGCTTATACCCTATCCCACAGTGGCTTATTAGTTTTGATACATAGTTTGTAACGTAGTGAAATAATTTAGCTAAAAATAGCTTAAAGTATATGGATCGACTCAGAACCGATAGCTGAACTGGAATTATGGAATTTGTTACATATGTTTGTTGTTGCTCCCAGCAGAACAAGTGAAAAAATTATTGAAATCCGCCCACTGCCACGCCCCTTTTTTAGAAAAAAGTAATTATTGGCCAACCCGTTACCAAACCGATTTTTAAAAATTGTCTGAACATTATATCTAGACAATCCTTATGACTATATTTTGTTCATACAAAGTTTATGCTACGTCAACATTTTGGGGGCGATTTTAGTAAACACATTTTTTCAGCAAA
Organism: Rhingia rostrata; assembly: GCA_949824845.1. NCBI lineage: Eukaryota > Metazoa > Arthropoda > Insecta > Diptera > Syrphidae > Rhingia > Rhingia rostrata. Next base: position 101,247,056 of record OX463756.1, read on the forward strand.
ACTTTAAACATTCGTAGAAAAAACAGGCGACAAGCGTTGTTTTTTGTCGAACCATAACTGATTTTGATAAACTGTCTGAAGAATATGTTCTGAAAATGACATTTGCTATAATTCATCGCCATCCGACATTTTCGGGATATTTATTTTAAGGATGGGGTGGGATTAATCGATCCATACGGTAGATTTTAGCCTGCTCACATCCCACCCCATCCTCAAAATAAGTATCCCCAAAATGTCGGCTTTATGGCAATGAAATATACAGTGTCATTGTCACAACATTTTGTTCAGACAGTTTATCAATTTCTTTTATGGTTCAACAAAAAACAAAGGTTATGCGGTAGTATATACAAATGGTTTTCGTATGAAAACGCCTCCCAAAAGTAAGCGTGGGTTAAAATGATATATCGAAGAATTGTAGCCTCGAAAGACACTGATTTATTGTTGGAGACACGGCTAAACGACAAAATGACAACGACGTTCGTATCTGCACCTTGAAAACAGGAGAAGTGCAAGCGAACAACTAGCAAAGTAGACATTACTGCCATCCATGAAATACGATGGGATGGGCCGGGCAAAAAGAGGATGAAAAACTGTGACCTCTACTACGGACCGTGTTATAGTGAGCAGAAAGAGCGGCTGTTTGGATGCGTATTTGTTATAAGTGCCAGACTTAGGCAAGAAATCTTATGTTTCCAAGACATTAGCGAACGCATTGTAACAATCCGCATCAAGGTCAAATTCGCCAACATTAGCCTTATATGCTCTCAAGCCATAACGGAGGAAAAAGGATATAGCTTATGACTGCTTCTATGAACTCCTTGACAAAACCTATGGGCAACTACCGGAGTACGATGTTAAAATCGTGCCGGGAGATTTTAACGCAAAGGTGGGAATAAAAGACATCTTTAGCACTATTGTCGGAAAACATAGCCTACACGAGAACACGTCTGGTACGGAGTTAGGGTAATTGACTTCGCTACGGAACGAAATGCCACTATAGCCAGCACACGGTTTCCTCACCTCGATATCCATAATAGGACATAGCGGTCTCCAGATCAACGAACGGTGAACCAAACTGATCACGTAGCGATAGACAAGAGGCGCGCATCCAGTATTTTGGATGTCCAAACACTCCGAGGAGCTTACATCGACTTGGACCAGTACCTTGTTGCAGCCAAGGTTAGAATGTGAATATCCACCACGCCACAAAAATCCAGAAATACTGTGAAAAATTTTAATGTCGAAAGATTGCAATCGCAAGAGACCGCAAAGACCTCTCGATTAACACCAAACCACCAGCATCGAATGTCGAGGAACAATGGCAACGATGCCAACAAGCCATTAGAGCAGCCGCAACTGATGTGCTAGGTTTCTCGCGCCCACCAGCATGACACCCCTGGTTTGATGAGGAATGCCGACAGATGCTCGCAGCCAAGAACGAGGCCTACAAGGCTAAGCTGCAGGAGAAAGCGAGAGCTGACGTTGAGCTCTATAAGCAGAAAAAAAGGGAAGAACACCGGCATTTCAGAAAGAAGAAACAAGAGCAAGAAAAGTGCGCGATCGAGGATATAGAGAGGTGCCACTCCAGGAACGATGTTCGCAAGTTTTACCAAAGTGTTAAACGTCAAAGGCAAGGATACAAGGCTATCGTAGTTGAGACACAATCGATGCTGAGGATATGGAAGAACCACTTCTGCAGACTGTTAAATGGCGATGACGAACGAAGTGCCGCTGTCAGGCACGACGATGCATTCAATATTGCCAACGAAAGCGAAAACTGCCAACCACCAACTCATAAGCCGAATCTGGTCGGAAGAAAGTATGCCTGAACCTCAATATCTTTTGCCCTAACCACAAAAAAAGGAACCCCCTCAACTGCGCCAACTACAGATGCATAATTCTCCTCAACATCGCCAACTAAATCCTATCTGCCGAGATATGTGAACGCCTGAAACCGTTTACCAACAACCTGATCGGCCCTTATCAGTGTGGTTTTAGGCCAGGAAAGTCCACGACTGATCAAATCTTCACACTTCGGCAGATCCTGGAAAAAACCCAAGAAGTTCAAATCGATACGCACCACCTATTCATCGATTTCAAAGCCGCATACGACAGCATTTATAGAGACGATATATACAGAGCCATGCCTAGTTTTGGTATAACGCTCAAACTCGTCCGTTTGTGTAGGATGACGACGGAGAATTCTCGCTGCTACATCAGGGTCGGAAACAACCTCACCGACACATTCGATACCAAAAAAGGATTTAGCAAGGCGATGCGCGGTCATGTGACTTCATCAATCTGATTCTTGAGAGGATTGTGCAAAACTCACGAGCCATCTGTCAAACGCATACGCCGACGATATTGACATCATTGGCAGGACCCAACGTGATGTCAAATCCACGTTTGCTAGTAAAGAGAAGCAAGCGGTAAAAATGGGTTTTGCAGTAAATGAGGGCAAGACGAAGTATATGCTGTCAACTCGAAGGACACTCAACATCGACGAATTGGACAGAAGTTCACCATTGACAGATATAACTTTGAAGTAGTACGGGACTTTATCTATCTAGGCTCCGCTATTAACTCTGACAAAAGCATCTGGTCAGAAATTAAACGAAGAATTACTCTTTCCAACCGCTGTTTCTTCGGGCTAAGAAGGCCGTTCAGTAGTAAAGCCCTCACTCGAACTACTAAGGAGATCTTATATAAGGCCCTGATTATCCCAGTCCTGCTTTACGGCGCCGAAGCATGGACCGTCTCAAAACCGGATGAAGAAACCCTTGGTCGATTCGAGACGAAAATTCTTCGAAAAATCTTCGGTCCCATTTGCATTGACGAGCTTTTTAGACGAAGATTCAACCAACAACTGAACGAGTTGTACAGCGACATGCTCCTGGTCAAAAAAACTTCGCATTGGACGTTTAAGATAGCTAGGACATGTAGAACGAATGGACACTAATACTCCGGCTCGCAGAATCTTCAATTCCAAGCCAGGCGTGCGACGGACGCAGTAGAGGAAGACCTCGCCCTACTAGGCGCCCACAGGTAGAAACCGACCTCAAACAACTTGGAGGCAGTTAGCTAAGGACCGATCTAATTGGAACCAAAAACAGCGTTTTACTGAAAATTGGCTTGGTAGGGACGGATTTGGGAAATGTTACACTTGTTTCTATCTGGTAATACCCTATCCCATGGGGGTATATTAGTTTTGATACATAGTCTATAACATAGTGAAAAATTTAAGCTAGATATACATAGCTTAAAGTATATGGATCGACTCAGAATCAATAGCTGAGCTAGAATGGCTAAATTTCTTACACATGTTTATTGTTGATCCCAGCAGAATAATTGCAAAAAATTTTGAAATTCGCCTACTGCCGCGCCCCGTTTTTAGAAAAAAAAAAATAGTTTTTGGCCAAACCATTAGAGATTTTGAAAATTTGTCTGAACATCATATCTAGACAGTCCTTATGTCTATATTTTTTCATACAAAGTTTTTAGTAAAAAAAACTTTTTTCGGCAAAACTTTAAACATTCATAGAAAAAACAGGCGACAAACGTTGTTTTTGTCGAACTATAAATGATTTTGATAAACTGTCTGAACAATATGTTCTGAAAATGACATTTTCTATATTTCATCGCCATCCGACGTTTGATAGGGTATTAAACGATCAACACGGTGGATTGTAGCATGCTCATATTTTTTTAATTTTCATTTAGCATAATGGTAAAATACAAAAACATATAATTTTGTAAGAGATTATCTGGCATATTTTACAAAATATTCCTCATTAAAATAGAAAACCCTATCCTATCGGTTAAAACCCTATCCCACCTCATCATTAAAATAAATATCCCCAAAATGTCGGCATTTTGGCGATGAAATATACAGAGTGTCATTGTCACAACATTTTGTTCAGACAGTTTATCAATTTCTTTTATGGCTCAACAAAAGACAACGGCTTTCGCCTGGTTATGTCATGCGGAAGTGTATGCAAATGTTTTTTTGTATGAAAACGCATTCAAAAGGTAAGCGTGGGTTAAAAAAAAACTAAACAAACTAACTAAAACTACTTTTTTTTAAAATAGGGTGCGTGACAGAGGGCGAATTTCAAAAATGTTTACACTTGTTTTACTGGGGAGCAACAACATGCACGTGTACCAAATTTCATCATTCTAGCCCAAAATGTAAGGCTCAAAAGCTGTTGACGGACGCAAAATCATTGGTTTTAGTTATATAAACATTTCTTCCATATATCGTTTTAACCCACGCCCACTTTTTGGAGGCATTTGCATACAAAAACCATTTGTATATACTACCTCATAGCATAAATGGGCCAAAAAAGTTTATTTTTGTCGTACTATAAAATATTTTGATAAACTGTCTGAACAAAATGTTGTGACAATGACGTTTTCTATATTTTATCGCCAAAAAGCAGACATTTTGTTGATCTTTATTTTACAGATTGGATTTGACAGGGTATTAAACGATACTAACAGCGGATACCATATTTCCAAACCGGCTTTAACACTTGCTTGTAGAATAGGTGCTTGTTATTAAGGTTAGGCTTAAAATATTTCCGGAGTAACCAGTACCAGTTTTTTTAATACTTCGCATTTCATTTTGAAATTTGACTTAAATTTGAATTTGGCATCGAGTGCCATTCCCAGATTAGCTTAATTTTCAAAAGGGACTCGAACCTTATTTAGAAACATTGGCAAATTGTTTGTCCTTTTATTCGAAAAATCAACATGACTGGTTTTGCTCTCATTAAGCTGTATCTTCAGCAATCGTGGTAACTATTGTATCGTTTCTTTGCGGGATATCACCTGTTAAAGGACCCAAGGACGCTTTGAACTGTGAATACATATTTCTTTGAAATGTGAATATTCGTTTTCGAGTTTCACACGGAAGAGTCTATGCTCAAGATACAAGACGATGATATTATATAATTTTTCAGCATAACTTGTTTTAATTTTTATTAAATTCCCCTTTGCCACACCTTGCCAAAAGCTTAATGCATGTTTAGAAATACTGCTGAGCAAATGTTCTTTTCTAAGAAAGCGTTCTCAATCACATCGAGAATTCGATGTACTTGGCCCAGAGTCGAATGTTTACTTCTAAACCCAAATTGATGGTCAGGTAAATGGCGTTTCTGATCAATAATGTGATATAAGCGACCGAGTAATATCCTTTCAAAAACTTTTAAAATTATTGGAAGAAGTTATCGGTTGAGGCTTTGCATAAATTAATGTTTTCTGGATGATTTTCCTCGAAAATTGATCATCCACTGTTGCCATTTCTTGTCACCATTTTGACCATTTACGACGCTTGAAATGGTCTAGAGGCATAAGTTCTTGAGTCAATTGCACCTTGCAAGCATGTAAATGCAAGTCTTTATGCATAATGTTTACCAACGACGAGCGTGAGAGGTGCAATTAATGGACACGAAGACGAGCTGAGGTGGACGGCTCTTCAGCCGCGCTATCGCAAGCAGCAGCAATATTTTCTGCAGTACGAGCATGCACCGGTATTTTGAAATCTCCTACAGACCCGGTTTGCTCATATTTTTGCACGATTTTTCCGACTGAACGCACATTTGGACGATTAAATTGACATAAAAAATCACGAAGTGCACGATATTCATTTTGATTTGAACGCCCATTTTCATAGTAAGCCTGAATAATTAAAACGCGTTGCTCGATTGTGTATCTTTCCAAGGCTCCAATTGAGTTGGTCTGAAATGTCAAATGAAGTGCAGAAAAAAACTTGACGTTTAGGTGTGGTTCACATTCAACAACGGCCCTTAAAATTTAACCACCCGTTAGATCCCCAGAATGTATGTTTTGCATAAAAGTCCCCTCCGACGAACTAACAAGTTTTCAATGTCGATTTTTTCAACTTTGCATCGTGGTGGACAGTATATAGAAGATATCTTCAGAAAGCATTTTCTGCTTTTGACTTGCGTAGAGCTTGCATTGTTTCAGTTTTAAATTTAAGATAAATTATGTTCGATACACTCTTTTTTATAAAGTGAGGCTCTACCACTAGCCCTATTCGACGGATGTAGAGCATGATAGTCGAGGTAACCTTTTAAACAGATGTCGATATCTTTTTCTTGCATATACAATTCAAGCTCTCCAAGTTTTTGCCAAAAGCCATTGGCAATCTTCGTAAGAATTTTAAGAAATCTAATTATGCTGATTCCTAATGTATTCTATAGGCATATACCTAAGGTCTAACAAAACTGCATAAATAGTTTTTTCGAGAAAGTACATATACCGGATTTTTGCATTAGTATAAAAGTTGTTTATTTTTCGCAAACTATTTCGGCTAATTGAATAAAATTCAATTATTGTAACTGTTTGCATTGATTGAACACAACTTGTTTTGGGCCAATTGCATAAAACATAAAAACAGTAACAAATATGTGAGCCCAAACTTATGCGGTGTAGTTCCAGCAACAGTAACAAAATTAAATAAAATATATTAACTTTTTTTACCAAATATTTAGGGACAAATCCGTTATATGAATTTTCTCGAAAAACTGGGTATGCAGTTATATTGGAACTAATATGCCTTTTTCGAGAAAATTGGGGCTATGTATAATTTTTATATGGCAGGGACCATTAATAACATGGCTAAAAGCAAAAAAAAATCATATGAGAGGGCTACAAGCCGGTGTGCGCATCGTTTAATGCCTTATCCATTCCATTCCCTAGCATAAATATCCCATAAATTTGGGCTTAAGGCAATGAAATGTATTATATTTTTCCAGACACCTTTTCTTAATGTTTGGGGGAACAGTTTTTTTTAATTGGCTGTGGCAGTGGACGGATTTCAAAAATGTTTACACTTCTTCTGCTGGGAGCAACAACCAGTACATCTATCAAATTTCATCATTCTAGAGCAAAAATTAAGGCCCTAAAACTATGTACGGTAGGACGGACATGGATTAATTATATATTATTTCAATATACTTAACTTTGTATCAAAACATACATACCCCTGAGGGTAAAGGATGTAAAAATGGCCTAGAATAATGACCAATATAACGCTGGATACGAAGTTCGAAGAAAATCCGCCGTTAGGCGTAGAACATTACGTACAGACGAACAGATGAAGGGACGAAAAGACGAATAGACGAACAGAAGAAGAGACGAACCGATGGACCGAATCTCGAGACCTTTCTTTTTGTAAAGGAAGTTAAAATGGAAAAGTTTTCATGACAATCAGGTTAAATTAAATACTTAATAATTCAGAAATTATGAATAAAATACTGCTTAATTACATTAGTTATCAAACGTAAACAATTTATATTCAACTGCGAATCAGCACTCACTAAAAATTTGACAATGACTAGCGTCATACGAAAAACGGACACAAAACAAACCATGGTAGCAAAGAAACATATGAGAAGGCTACAGCCCGCTGTATCCCCAAAATGTGGGTTCAATGGCGATTAAACATTGAATATGTCATTGTCACAACATATTGTTCAGATAGTTAACAAAATCTTTTATGGGTGGGGTATATAAGAGGTGGGTGTGGGCGTGGGTCAAAAAGTTGTATGGACGAAATGTTTATATTATCATAACCAATGACTTTACATCAAATTTTCTTCTAATATTTTAAAATGTTAGCGAAAAACGCATTTTACTGAAAATGCCTCCAAAAAGTAGGCGTGGCAAAACACTTAGTATAAATCAGACACTTTTTCCTAATTTCTAAAGTTTTGGGCAAAAACTACGTTTTTCTGAAAAGGGGAAGTATTAGAACGCAGATTTCAAAAATGTTTATACTTGTTTTGCTGAGAGCAATAACAATCACGTGCACCGAATTTTATGATTCTAGCTCAAAAATTAAGGCTCAAAAACTGGTGACATACAGACCGACCATTGACGGAAATTGGTAAATCGACTCAGCTGTCGATCCATACACATAGATAAGGTATATCTAACAAAATTATTTCTGTACGTTTCAAACTATGTATCGAAACTAATATAACCCAATTTGATAGGGTATAAGAAAATCAAAATCTTAACCAACGTCGTCGATTCGACGAAATCTTGACAGGAGGTCGGTATCATACATACAACGTTAGGAAATATTGAAAACTTATTTCCAAAGTGAGTGATGTGTAGCCCAAATAGTGCATTATTTGAAAAGCAAGTTTGTGCAAAAAGTTCATGAGACTGGTATGCAAGTGATCAACGCTAATTTGGCCCTTCCTCGTACGGTGTACAAATGTATGAATGTGGCTGTGCTGTAGATGAGAGTTCAATTCACAAACATTAACTCGCCATCGATCTCAACTACTAAACATTTCACGCACTAGCCTGAGGAGATGTCAGCACAAAGATCTCGGATTGTTCGATTACAAAATCCAACTGACTCAGCAATTGAAGGCTCACGAACATTCTTCGTTACGCTTATCGACAAAGATATTGTGCGAAAAATCACCTTTTCTGATGAGGTGCATTTGTAGCGCTTCGGCTTCCTAACAAACAAAATTACCGCATTGGCTCGAAAATCCCGCATGTGATTGATGAGAAGCCGATGCATCTACAGATAGTTACACTTTGGTGCGGATTGTGAAGTGGTGGCATCATTGGGCCTTTTTTCCCCCAAAAAAATCTACGATCATATCCTAAAAAGAAATGTCCCCAAAAAATTAGCGTTGCTTAAAACTGAATTAATCTTGTTCAGACGGTTTATCTAAAACTTGTTTTGTCCATCAAAAGAATAGGTTTTTTTATTTGTAAAGCCCTACAAATGGTAACGCTTCCAAAATAGCATTGTTCTTAAAAGATTTGTCAACGAAAAAATTGTGTAGTTTTCTAAAAAATTTACCGAAAAATAATTTAAGAAAAAATCGCCCAAAAAACTTTGTTTAAGCGACATACAGATATTGGGATTGTCTTAATATTTTGTTCGGACACTTTTTTGGGAGCGTTTTCATTAAAAAAAATTTAAGTAAAATTCTGCAATATTCGTCTATATATCGTCTAAAGATCGTTTAAACTCACGTCCAATTTATGGAGTCGTTTTCTTAAGAAAATCATTTCCCCTACCCATAGCATATGCAATAGAACAACATCGTTTTGGTCGAACAAAAAATGATTTTAATTAACTGCGTGAGCAATATGTTGTGACAATCTCATTTTTTAATTTTATCCCCATAAAGGTTTTAGCCATGCCCATTTTTGGGGGATATAAGTTTTATATAGAGGAAGAACTATCGAAGCAGATCTTATGAACTTGCGTTGGACAGATTCAATTCCATCTGAATGAACAACATAGAAGGGTGACCAAACTTGTGAGGCATACTCCAAATGAGGGCGAACGAGATAGTTACATAGAGAAAGAGTTACATAAGGGTCATTAATCTTTTTTGATCACCTTTTTATAATTCCCAACATAGAGCTGGATTCATTGACGATAATATTAATGTATTTATTGAACTCCATTTTAGGATCAAAATAATCATTAGATCTAGATCTTTAAAACTGTCTATACCACAAAGAGTGTGTTCCGACAGAGTATAATTAAATCAGATCGAATACGTTTTCGTGTAAATGACATATACCCTATCCCATAGGGGTATATTAGTTTTGATAGTTTGTAACATAGTGAAATAATTTAGCTAGATATAGCTTAAAGTATATATTATAGATCGGCTCAGAATCGATAGCTGAGCTAGAATGATGAAATTTGGTACTCATGTTTGTTGTTACTCCCAGCTGAAAATGTTTACACCTAACATTTTTGAAATTAGAAAAAAATTGTTTTTGGCCAAACCGTTAGAGATTTTGAAAAATTGTCTGAGCATCATATCTAGACAATCCTAATTTCTATATTTTGTTTAGACAAAGTCTTTTGCTACGCCAACTTTCGGTTGACGTTTTTAGTAAAAAAAACTTTTTTCAGCAAAACTTTAAACATTCGTTACCTTATCATCAAAATAAATATCCCCAAAATGTCGGCCTTATGGCGATGAAATATGAAAAGTGTCATTGTCTCAACATTTTGTTCAGACAGTTTATCAATTTCTTTTATGGCTCAACAAAAAACAACGGCTTTCGCCTGGTTATGTCATGCGGAAGTGTATGCAAATGTTTTTTTGTATGAAAACGCATTCAAAAGGTACGCGTGGGTTAAAAAAAAACTAAACAAACTAACTAAAACTACTTTTTTTTAAATAGGGTGCGTGACAGAGGGCGAATTTCAAAAATTTTTACACTTGTTCTACTGGGGAGCAACAACATGCACGTGTACCAAATTTCATCATTCTAGCCCAAAATGTAAGGCTCAAAAGCTGTTGACGGACGTAAAATCATTGGTTTTAGTTATATAAACATTTCTTCCATATATCGTTTTAACCCACGCCCACTTTTTGGAGGCTTTGCATACAAAAACCATTTGTATATACTACCTCATAGCATAAATGGGCCAAAAAAGTTTATTTTTGTCGTACTATAAAATATTTTGATAAACTGGCTGAACAAAATGTTGTTACAATGACGTTTTCTATATTTTATCGCCAAAAAGCAGACATTTTGTTGATATTTATTTTACAGATTGGATTTGACAGGGTATTAAACGATACTAACAGCGGATACCATATTTCCAAACCGGCTTTAACACTTGCTTGTAGAATAGGTGCTTGTTATTAAGGTTAGGCTTAAAATATTTGCGGAGTAACCAGCACCAGTTTTTTTAATTCTTCGCATTTAATTTTGAAATTTGACTTAAATTTGAATTTGGCATCGAGTGCCATTCCCAGATTGGCTTTATTTTCAAAAGGGACTCGAACCTTATTTAGAAACATTGGCAAATTGTTTGTCCTTTTATTCGAAAAATCAACATGACTGGTTTTGCTCTCATTAAGCTGTATCTTCAGCAATCGTGGTAACTATTGTATCGTTTCTTTGCGGGATATCACCTGTTAAAGGACCCAAGGACGCTTTGAACTGTGAATACATATTTCTTTGAAATGTGAATATTCGTTTTCGAGTTTCACACGGAAGAGTCTATGCTCAAGATACAAGACGATGATTTTATATAATTTTTCAGCATAACTTGTTTTAATTTTTATTAAATTCCCCTTTGCCGCACCTTGCCAAAAGCTTAATGCATGTTTAGAAATACTGCTGAGCAAATGTTCTTTTCTAAGAAAGCGTTCTCAATCACATCGAGAATTCGATGTACTTGGCCCAGAGTCGAATGTTTACTTCTAAACCCAAATTGATGGTCAGGTAAATGGCGTTTCTGATCAATAATGTGATATAAGCGACCGAGTAATATCCTTTCAAAAACTTTTAAAATTATTGGAAGAAGTTATCGGTTGAGGCTTTGCATAAATTAATGTTTTCTGGATGATTTTCCTCGAAAATTGATCATCCACTGTTGCCATTTCTTGTCACCATTTTGACCATTTACGACGCTTGAAATGGTCTAGAGGCATAAGTTCTTGAGTCAATTGCACCTTGCAAGCATGTAAATGCAAGTCTTTATGCATAATGTTTACCAACGACGAGCGTGAGAGGTGCAATTAACACGAAGACGAGCTGAGGTGGACGGCTCTTCAGCCGCGCTATCGCAAGCAGCAGCAATATTTTCTTCAGTACGAGCTGTACGAGCATGCACCGGTATTTTGAAATCTCCTACAGACCCGGTTTGCTCATATTTTTGCACGATTTTTCCGACTGAACGCACATTTGGACGATTAAATTGACATAAAAAATCACGAAGTGCACGATATTCATTTCGATTTGAACGCCCATTTTCATAGTAAGCCTTAATAATTAAAACGCGTTGCTCGATTGTGTATCTTTCCAAGGCTCCAATTGAGTTGGTCTGAAATGTCAAGTGAAGTGCAGAAAAAAACTTGACGTTTAGGTGTGGTTCACATTCAACATCGGCCCTTAAAATTTAACCACCCGTTAGATCCCCAGAATGTATGTTTTGCATAAAAGTCCCCTCCGACGAACTAACAAGTTTTCAATGTCGATTTTTTCAACTTTGCATCGTGGTGGACAGTATATACAAGATATCTTCAGAAAGCATTTTCTGCTTTTGACTTGCGTAGAGCTTGCATTGTTTCAGTTTTAAATTTAAGATAAATCATGTTCGATACACTCTTTTATATAAAGTGAGGCTCTACCACTAGCCCTATTCGACGGATGTAAAGCATGATAGTCGAGGTAACCTTTTAAACAGATGTCGATATATTTTTCTTGCATATACAATTCAAGCTCTCCAAGTTTTTGCGAAAAGCCATTGGCAATCTTCGTAAGAATTTTAAGAAATCTAATTATGCTGATTCCTAATGTATTCTATAGGCATATACCTAAGGGCCAACAAAACTGCATAAATAGTTTTTTCGAGAAAGTACATATACCGGATTTTTGCATTAATATAAAAGTTGTTTATTTTTCGCAAACTATTTCGGCTAATTGAATAAAATTCAATTATTGTAACTGTTTGCATCGATTGAACACAACTTGTTTTGGGACAATTGCATAAAACATAAAAACAGTAACAAATATGTGAGCCCAAACATATGCGGTGTAGTTCCAGCAACAGTAACAAAATTAAAGAAAATATATTAACTTTTTTTTACCAAATATTTAGGGACAAATCCGTTATATGAATTTTCTCGAAAAAACTGGGTATGCAATTATATTGGAACTAATATGCCTTTTTCGAGAAAATTGGGGCTATGTATAATTTTTATATGGCAGGGACCGTTAATAACATGGCTAAAAGCAAAAAAAAATCATATGAGAGGGCTACAAGCCGCTGTACGCATCGTTTAATGCCTTATCCATTCCCTTCCCATAAAATAAATATCCCCTAAATTTGGGCTTAAGGCAATGAAATGTATTATATTTTTCCAGACGCCTTTTCTTAATGTTTGGGGGAACAATTTTTTTTTAATTGGCTGTTGCAGTGGACGGATTTCAAAAATATTTACACTTCTTCTGCTGGGAGCAACAACCAGTACGTCTATCAAATTTCATCATTCTAGATCAAAAATTAAGGCCCTTAAACTATGTACGGTAGGACGGACATGGATTAATTATATATTATTTCAATATACTAAACTTTGTATCAAAACATACATACCCCTGAGGGTAAAGAATGTAAAAATGGCCTAGAATAATGACCAATACAACGCTGGATACGAAGTTTGAAGAAAATCCGCCGTTAGGCGTAGAACATTACGTACAGACGAACAGATGAAGGGACGAAAAGACGAATAGACGAACAGAAGAAGAGACGAACCGATGGACCGAATCTCGAGACCTTTCTCTTTGTAAAGGAAGTTAAAATGGAAAAGTTTTCATGACAATCAGGTTAAATTAAATACTTAATAATTCAGAAATTATGAATAAAATACTGCTTAATTACATTAGTTATCAAACGTAAACAATTTATATTCAACTGCGAATCAGCACTCACTAAAAATTTGACAATGACTAGCGTCATACGAAAAACGGACACAAAACAAACCATGGTAGCAAAGAAACATATGCGAAGGCTACAGCCCGCTGTATCCCCAAAATGTGGGTTCAATGGCGATTAAACATTGAATATGTCATTGTCACAACATATTGTTCAGATAGTTAACAAAATCTTTTATGGGTGGGGTATATAAGAGGTGGGTGTGGGCGTGGGTCAAAAAGTTGTATGGACGAAATGTTTATATTATCATAACCAATGACTTTACATCAAATTTTCTTCTAATATTTTAAAATGTTAGCGAAAAACGCATTTTACTGAAAATGCCTCCAAAAAGTAGGCGTGGCAAAACACTTAGTATAAATCAGACACTTTTTCCTAATTTCTAAAGTTTTGGGCAAAAACTACGTTTTTCTAAAAAGGGTGAGTATTAGAACGCAGATTTCAAAAATGTTTATACTTGTTTTGCTGAGAGCAATAACAATCACGTGCACCGAATTTTATGATTCTAGCTCAAAAATTAAGGCTCAAAAACTGGTGACATACAGACCGACCATTGACGGAAATTGGTAAATCGACTCAGCTGTCGATCCATACACATAGATAAGGTATATCTAACAAAATTATTTCTGTACGTTTCAAACTATGTATCGAAACTAATATAACCCAATTTGATAGGGTATAAGAAAATCAAAATCTTAACCAACGTCGTCGATTCGACGAAATCTTGACAGGAGGTCGGTATGATACACACAACGGTAGGAAATATTGAAAACTTATTTCCAAAGTGAGTGATGTGTAGCCCAAATAGTGCATTATTTGAAAAGCAAGTTTGTGCAAAAAGTTCATGAGACTGGTATGCAAGTGATCAACGCTAATTTGGCCCTTCCTCGTACGGTGTACAAATGTATGAATGTGGCTGTGCTGTAGATGAGAGTTCAATTCACAAACATTAACTCGCCATCGATCTCAGCTACTAAAGAGGAGATGTCAGCACAAAAATCTCGGATTGTTCGATTACAAAATCCAACTGACTCAGCAATTGAAGGCTCACGAACATCCTTCGTTACGCTTATCGACAAAGATATTGTGCGAAAAATCACCTTTTCTGATGAGGTGCATTTGTAGCGCTTCGGCTTCCTAACAAACAAAATTACCGCATTGGCTCGAAAATCCCGCATGTGATTGATGAGAAGCCGATGCATCTACAGATAGTTACACTTTGGTGCGGATTGTGAAGTGGTGGCATCATTGGGCCTTTTTTCCCCCAAAAAAATCTACGATCATATCCAAAAAAGAAATGTCCCCAAAAAATTAGCGTTGCTTAAAACTGAATTAATCTTGTTCAGACGGTTTATCTAAAACTTGTTTTGTCCATCAAAAGCATAGGTTTTTTTATTTGTAAAGCCCTACAAATGGTAACGCTTCCAAAATAGCATTATTCTTAAAAGATTTGTCAACGAAAAAATTGTGTAGTTTTCTAAAAAATTTACCGAAAAATAATTTAAGAAAAAATCGCCCAAAAAACTTTGTTTAAGCGACATACAGATATTGGGATTGTCTTAATATTTTGTTCGGACACTTTTTTGGGAGCGTTTTCATTAAAAAATATTTAAGTAAAATTCTGCAATATTAGTCTATATATCGTCTAAAGATCGTTTAAACTCACGTCCAATTTATGGAGTCGTTTTCTTAAGAAAATCATTTCCCCTACCCATAGCATATGCAATAGAACAACATCGTTTTGGTCGAACAAAAAATGATTTTAATTAACTGCGTGAGCAATATGTTGTGGCAATCTCATTTTTTAGCCATGCCCAGTTTTGGGGGATAAAAGTTTTATATAGAGGAAGAACTATCGAAGCAGATCTTATGAACTTGCGTTGGACAGATTCAATTCCATCTGAATGAACAACATAGAAGGGTGACCAAACTTGTGAGGCATACTCCAAATGAGGGCGAGATAGTTACATAGAGAAAGAGTTACATAAGGGTCATTAATCTTTTTTGATCACCTTTTTATAATTCCCAACATATAGCTGGATTCATTGACGATAATATTAATGTATTTATTGAACTCCATTTTAGGATCAAAATAATCATTAGATCTAGATCTTTAAAACTGTCTATACCACAAAGAGTGTGTTCCGACAGAGTATAATTAAATCAGATCGAATACGTTTTCGTGTAAATGACATACTGGACTAAGTAAGGTTCAGATTCATACCGTTATTAAGACACTATATGGTAAGACTATTTTAATCGGTATAGTGAAAGAGAATCGTTTAAATCTACTACGAATTTAAAAATGTTTATGTCATCAGCATATGTTAATCCGAATACAAGCTTTTACATCATTAATTGCAAGTATTAATAAAATAGGTCCTAAATGACTTCCTTGAGGAACTCCAGATTGGGCAACAAAATGGTTGGGCTTCGAGTCTGTAATAATTACTTGGTGAGTTCTCAATGAGAGATATCATAAAAGCCAGTAATAAATCTTGAAGGGAAAGCTTTATGATGTTATGTGATATCTTGTGTTTTGCAGAAGTCAGTATTTATATGCAATCGACATCCCCCCATAGGGGGATATTAGTTTTGACATTTAGTTTGTAACAGAGCAATAATTCCCTCAAAGCTAGCTCTGTCTGTCCGTCACCGATTTTGTACACTTGTTTGTTGTTGCTCGCAGCAGAACAAAACTGTGACATCTACTACGGATGTGTTACAGACAGCAAAAACTTAGGCAAGAAGTCTTATGGTTCCAAAGCTTTAGTGAACGCAATGCAACAATTGGAGACTTTGTCTACCTCGGCTCCCCTATTAACTCTGACAACAACATCTATTTAGAATATAAACGAAGAATTACTCTTGCTAAACGCTGCTTCTTCGTTCTAAGAAGGCAATTTAGTAGTAAAGCCGTCACTCGAACTACTAAGGATATCCTATATAAGACCCTAATCATCCAACAACTTTTTACTGGCAGGGACGGACTTTGAAATTGTAACACTTGTTTCTTTCTTTTTATACCCTATCCCATAGGGGTATATTAGTTTTGATAGTTTGTAACATAGTGAAATAATTTAGCTAGATATAGCTTAAAGTAGAGCTAGAATGATGAAATTTGGTACTCATGTTTGTTGTTACTCCCAGCTGAAAATGTTTACACCTAACATTTTTGAAATTAGAAAAAAATTGTTTTTGGCCAAACCGTTAGAGATTTTGAAAAATTGTCTGAGCATCATATCTAGACAATCCTAATTTCTATATTTTGTTTAGACAAAGTCTTTTGCTACGCCAACTTTCGGGGGACGTTTTTAGTAAAAAAAACTTTTTTCAGCAAAACTTTAAGCATTCGTTGAAAATCGGATCGGTTAACACCCTATCCCACCATCAAAATAAATATCCCCAAAATGTCGGCCTTATGGCGATGAAATATACAAAGTGTCATTGTCTCAACATTTTGTTCAGACAGTTTATCACTTTCTTTAATGGTTCAACAAAAAACAACGTTTTTCGCCTGGTTATGTTATGCAGTAGTGTATACAAAAGGTTTTTTTATAAAAGCGTGCGTTAAAATTATATATGGAAGAAATGTTTATATTACCAAAACCAATGATTTTTCGTCCGTACGTCACCAGTTTTGGGCCTTAAATTTTGTGCTAGAATGATGAAACTTTTGGAACCCACCAACTGCCACGTCCCCTTCTTTCGAAAAAGGTAGTTGTTTTTTTTTCTTTCAGCCAAACAAGATTTGTCTTAACGAAATGTTATGAAAATGTTTGTGAACAAGATATTTAGACAATCTTAATATCTCTTTTTCGCCCATACAAACTTTTTTGCCTCGCCCACTTTTTGTGGTCGTTTTCCGTAAAAAAAAACGATTTTCGGTTTAATTTTAAAATATTGGAACAAAAATGTTGATGCAAAATCATTGGCTACGATAATATAAACATTTCGTCCATATATAATTTTAACCCACGCCCACTTTTTGGAGGTCATTTCCTACGAAAACCATTTGTAATGCCCTACGCCATAACATTTGCAGGAGAAAAACGTTATTTTTTGACGATCCATACAACTGTCTGAACAAAATGGTGACTATCTCATTTCCTTTATTTCATCGCCATACAGCCCACATTTTTGTGATATTAGTTTCAAGGGATATGGATATGGATAGGGTATTAAACGAATTGTAAAGCGAATTGTCATATTTTAAAGTAAATGCGATCGTTTTCAGGATTTGACTCCATAGAAGAAATGCAAACACGTAGAGTAAGGATCAGAGCGCAAACATACTAAACGCAATAAGTAAACATATGAGAAGGCTACAATCAGCTGGGCGAATCGTTGAATATCCTATACAATTAAACATCCTCAATAAGTGGACGTGGCATTGTCACAATCAAACAGTTTATCCAATTCCACAAAAAACGTCGTTTTAGTTATCCTCAAATTGTATTGCAAAATGTTTTTTTTTAAGAAAACGCGATGTAAAAAACTTTATTTGGACGAAATATTATTATGGAGATTTTATAAATATCCTATGCAGACACTTTTTCAGAGTTCCTAACCATTTGGCCAAAAACAATATTTTACTTCTGAGTCGGTACATATAATTTCAAGTACATCTAGCTAAATTATTTCTCCATGTTACAAACTATGTATCAAAACTAATATACCTACCCCTATGTGATAGGGTAAAAATGATTTTAAGAATTAAAAATTAATTAGATTAACGTGGTTTATTTATATCTTATTTAAGAATTATTTTTAAATGTAAATTTTGGTATTATAATTTTTTTTATTATTATAACTTTATTGATATAAAAGTCAATTACATAATCAATAATAAGAATAAAGCACTAGCTACCAGGGCTTTCGGCTAAGCTGGTATTATAATATATCCTGCCTAACATTGATTTTAAAAGCATAGGTACAACATTTTTCACGGTGCATGTGACAACATATAACGGTTTTCTCTATGGTCTAATGCAATGCATGCATATACTTCAACATACCACATATGAGTTTGCATCGAGTATTGGAAAATGCAATATTAGAATCTTGTCGTATCCTATGGGAGGTAACTAAAAATATACGTATTTTGTTTCGATTTTTATACATGAAATGAATTCTACAGTCAACCATAGTTCTTTTATTAAACAGTTGAATCGACAACAATCCACTCAAGAAAAAATTTATGACAGCCTTGGAACATCCCCCTTTTAAATAAATTCCATGACTCGTGTTATGGTATCCAGTTAGAACACTCCGAAGTCTATGAATATCCATTGCATGTGTTCTTATCTTTAAGCCATTTATGTATTTCATGTAAGCACGTAGTAACGTCAATATCGCAGTATAAATGCATATCGCACTCCGAATGGTTGAAGTAGTTCACTATAGAAAGAATTCTCTTGTAAATGATATAGGTACAGAACTTCCATCCAAGCAGTTATGCGCATTACTATTTTTCCTGTGGATGTTTACAACCACAAACACCGCTGTGAGTGGTAATATATACTCAAAATAGATGTCATTTAGCCTACCAAGGTGCCTATTTGTTTTCTCTATTTAATCGTACATCTAGGATTGAATCAGAATCTTCACTTTTACGTAATTATTATTGGCATCAAATAGGTATGATGTATGTTAGAAAAACGAATAACTAAACATTTAGATGAGACGGCACCTATGTTACTAATTTTCTTTATTATGTTTTTTTTTAACTTTTTTTTTATTCATCCGCATACACTCGTAGTATTGTGCTTTTGATGATTTTGCCTGAATGAGTGTTCCATCGTCTACGTCGGTTGGTTCCGTAGAGGAATATATATGTTTTATATACCAACTATAGTACTTTGGCCTGCTAACAAAAAGAGAGAAGAGATTTTAGCCAATGAATGCGAAGCTCCGCCTTACAACAAGCTAGATGGCCAACAACTATGTTGGATAATACAACATATCACATTGCAGTAGTGTGGAGGAAAAAACTTGAATGTTGCGTTTGAAAGAGAGAACAAATGGCAGATACTGGTCTAAAAGTAATCCGAAAAAAACACGTATGTAACAGCCAAAAATGTGCTACCACTCGCAATCTTAATATACGTACATGAGGTCAGAGAAATCGTTATGTACCTACACCGTACTTCCATCATTAAAAGGTTGCTGTAATAATGATTATCTTGTTATGTGCATTTGTTATGTACTAACGGGATGAATTATAGACAAGGAACTATGGCTCTGATTTTATAGTGTTATTATGAAGTATATATTGAGAACTTAAACAAGCTCTTTTACTTAAGTGCAACCAATCTGCTTATTTCAAATAAACATGGAACATTTAATTCGCCGAAAACAATAATCAAGTTATCCGAAAACTGTCGAAGGATGATCTTTTATACATAGCAAGGGGGGTGTTACAACTGCTAACTTTCGAAAAGTGATCGTAGATCGTTCCACAGTCGTGTTATCTGTATTTGGTGTTTTGGTTATGTTCATCAGCATCAATCATCTGTGCACTGCAATCGAAATTCGTTTTTATGCGTCTTGTTTTTAAAGATTTCGCTACATAGCATTATGTGCTTTCAACATAAAGGAGGGGGTTGTTTAATTTAATGTGAAACAAACATCTCAATACAAAAGTAAAATATTTTGTAAAAACAAAACTGTATCAAAATATTGACTTTTATATGTACCTTTTTTATTTTTAAAATCAGCTTCCTGGGCTTGGCTTTGGCTTTTGTCTGCATTATTGGACGTTTATAATACAATGCTATGTTAGATTAATCGTCGTATAGATGTGACCCCTTACATTATGATTATAAAAGAAGGAATATTATTTTAACTGAGAGAATCTGTTATGTTGAATTTCTACTGTTATGGCAAACTGTTTATCTAGTTACGCCGGATATAAGACTTTAGGTCATAAGCTCACAATGCATTTTCAACTCACCTAGATGAGTTATAAGTCCACAAAACATCGTACACCCACCACTGATTTTATAACGGTCCAGATCAAATAGACATTGTGGATAGTGGGCGTTATTGAGCTATGATTAACGAGTTCCTCGCAATTGGACGGTTTTTGACTTTTTTTATGGGCCTATTTAGGGTCAGACATTTACAACATCCTTCTAAACGTTCTTTTTGGGAATGGTGACCCATTAAGAATTACTTTCGTAGAAACCTTAAATGAGTTTCTGAGTTAGAAAATAATAGAATTAATTTAAAAAAAGACACTGAATATAGATGGAAAATACACAAACGTAGAAAAGGAATAAAAATTAAATTAATCTAAGGTTAAAGTAGAATATCGTAAATGTAAATATCTTCCGGTATAGTCGAAGCGGAAGAGCCAAATTTTAACTTTCTTTTTAAATATTCCAGGTGTTGATAAAGCCCTGATAGATTGCGGGATTTTATTCAACAATCGATAAGACAAAATAGAAAAAGAAATTACTATATGCAGTGGTACGGAAATCAGGAACAGATATCAAGTTTGGGTAGTTTACACGTAAATCATAATAAGATTGACAGACTTTAAAAAGAGATGTTCAATACCTTGACACAATATACATGACGCACAGGAATAATTATCAGTTCATACTGCTAAAGATAGCTAAGAAGTTAGCGAGGTTAACGAAAAGTTAAGAATATAAAATGTAGCACGGAATAGAAAATTCAGTAATATTACAACCTTCAGCAGCTTAGTTTCCCACTAATAATTTATCATCGATAAAGCACTATCGATGCTATTTCCCCATTAGCAATATTAGCTGTGTGACGTCTTATTGAAAAACATTTGGCGCATTTTTAGGAAACTATTAACTTTTATAAGATTCTTTAAAAACTTTCAAAAAGCATTACAGAAAAAACTTTGTTTATTTATAAAAGGCCTTACTGAAGCAAAATATAGCCTTTGCTATAGTCTTTCCGAAAATATTTACAAACTTTAGATACTGACCTTCCCGAAGTTGAAAAATAAAATTATTTTTTTATTATTTTCTTATATTATTTACTTTTATGAATTTCAATTAATTGTATAATAACTCTTATCTTACTGGGATTTGAACTCGCGTCTCTCGCAAGGTAGTCCAACTCGCTGTACTCTAGACCATGAAAGTACAATGAAGTACTTGAATCGTGTTGACTCATTTTCCGGTAGGTTCCCGATCTTTTCACCTTTTGCCGACCTTTTCACCTCTTTCCCGATCTTTAAACCTTAGCTTTTTTAAGCATTCATTCGTAAGCTCAATACATTCTATTCTTCGGATTAACTTCGCGTGATTTTCTACCGTACGTAATACATGTACACAATTCTCTGGAAGCCTAAAAAACAACTTTATACAGGTTTTACCATCATAGCTTCGGATATGCTTGTGAATTTTCCTGCATAATGTCTTAAACAGGCTTCTACCCAAGCACAAGTATAATATAAAGCCTACAGAAAAAATTGCTTGTGGAAATTAAATTGTATTGCCTTATAGTGGAAAAATTGTTAGTTGGGTTGAGTACATAATACGGAAGTAATAAAAATATATGAGTAAACATCGCAAATACTGTTTTAATGTAACTGCATGATGGGCTCAGTGGCGCGATGGTTAGTGCGATGAACTGCCGAAGGTCTGGGTTCGATTTCCAGCCGTAGCAACATGACATGATCTGACAAATCATCCGAGTAGTTCAATTGTCTTGAAAAGCTTATCTCAACTTAGCCGTTCGGATTCGGCAAAAAACAGGAGGTCCCGCCATAGTTCTAAGAAGTACACACGCATACATGAATGGTTGTGAGAAAAAGCTTGGCCCTGGGTACTAACGAGCCTGTTGCGCCATAAATTTTTTTTTTTTGCATGATACGAAAATCTCATTCTCAAGTCAAGTCTGGGTCCCAAGTCTTAAAGTTATCTAATGTTTCTAATAAAAAGCATTTATCACTGCATATTATACTATTACTTTGAATTTTAGTCAGTTTGTATCTTCATGTGTGGAAGTACATAATCGCTTCAAATTTGGCCAAGCTAATGACAAAGTGTCCTTCAGGAAACCAAATCCAAGGTACTTTTTGAACCATAAGAGAAACCTATATCATCAGCAAAGACATAAGGTGATCCTTTGAAATTAAGAGGAAACAATGAATTGATGTAGACTAAAAACATACCGGGACCCAAAACAGAGCCTTGAGGCACACCGATATTGAAGATCTTGATTTCGCTCCTGACTTCATCAATCTTTACTTGTTGCGACCTGTTTTCAAGATACGGCCTGAACTAACTTAGTATAAAACAATGGAATGAGGATTTTTTCATGTTGCTCAACAGAATTTTACAATGGTTAACCTTTGCATTGGTTGTATCAATAAATAAGCCCGCCGTGCATATTTTTCATCAAGGTGTTACTTTACTTGAGAACAAGCCTGTAACAGTGCATCTTCCTTCGGCTTTCCTCTTTTAAATCCAAATTGAACTCCCATTTTTTATTAGCTTTTCAAACATTTTTCTGAAGACTGAAAGAATCGAAATTAGCCTACAATTTCAGCAGAAGAACCTTTTTATTTTTGAACAATGGAATGACATCATCACATTTTAGACCATCAGGAAAAACACCAGCAAACACGCAACGATTATAAATATCTGCCAATTCATCCACAATGAAACATGTGATTTGTTTTAGGGCAAAACTCGAGATGACATCAGCTCCACAAGAATTCGCTTGATATAAAGAATCAATGACTTTAATGATTTCAAGAGGAGTTATGTACTGATAAACAATACTACTACTTTACAAAGGTTCAGCACATTAACAAATAACCGGAGAGAGAAAACAAATCGATTGGACTAAGCTGCAGCCTTTATTGACAAAATAGCAATTAAATGAGTCAGCAAGCCATCAACACGTATAAACGTAGGATTTTTGAACGATTATTTTTATTTAGAATGTTGTTAATTACTTTTCTTTTATTTTTACCTATCTCTTACAACGAGAAAGATATTGTTTTCCTGAAAATTTTCGACCTCGAGATTTTGATTGATTCTAACATTACGACGATAGCGAAACTCAAAAAAGTGTTTTTTGGAATTCCGTCCGTCGGTCGGTTCGTCTGTCTGTACACGTCTCTCCAGCCTAAGCGACCGATTTTCTTTAAACTTTGTATCCAGCGATTTTTGGGTCATAATTCTAGGCCTCTTTTTATTTTGCTTTTGCCCATGTTTTTACCGGTACTTGCCATATAAAAATCATACATAACCTCAATTTGCTCAAAAACGGCTCCAACGATTTTGATTAAACTTCTTATAGATTATAAGCATAAAAGTGCCAACAAAATTGCATATTCAGTTTATTCGAGAAAATCCATTTAACGGATTATACCATTTAGGCCATATAAAGAAGATTGTCAATTTCTCGCAAACTATTTAGCCAAATTGAATGAAATTTAATTTGTATACTTCTATTGCTTTTTTCATGAGTTCTACATAATTGGTTTTGGCCGAATTATCCATAAACGTAATTTTCAGTTTTCTCCAATAACGGAAAATGATTATTATTCACGTGGACACGGAATTCTTTCAATTACGGAACAAATTTTCGTAAATTCACATTTCGACATAATTTTAATAAATTAATAAAAACGTTAAATTAAACGTTAAAGAGAAAGTTGCGTACGACCCAGTCGTACAACCAACACTCGTTTTTTCTTTAAAATTTCCCTTTGCAGAGATAGATTGAGCACGGTAAATTTTTTTTTTCGATTTTAATCTAAGATTATTTTGACCTTAAACTTTGTTTTATAAGAATCTAGATATTTAAGGGTTCAGTCTTTGGCAAACTTTTTGGAGGATAGAAATGAGGAACAACGTCAAATGTGATTCTTAAGAGAGACAATAAATAATTTATAATTTAAGAATGCATTACTACAAGCATTATACCCCTTCCAAGAACTCATAGAATACATTGCATTTAAGCTTACAAATTCAATTTTCATTCTTCTGTGGGATAAATTGAAATAAAGAAAGTTTTCTAACAACGCTCTCGACGAATAGCAATAAAGTGTCTATGTACTAGAATGTACTGCGAATACCAGATTGCTTAACATATGCAGACATCCTGAGACATAGTTTCATATTTGCCGGGATTTTTTGAAACTTAATAAGATACATTTGTTAAGCTAATATGTTTTCAATTCGTTGCAAATTATAACAACTATTTTATTTTTGATTCTGAGTCGATCCATATACTTTAAGGTATAACTATGTAAATTATATGTAACAAACTATGCATCAAAACTAATATGTAGACCCATATGACACAGGGTATACAAATACATTATAATCATAAGAACTGCCACTAATGCGGCTGAAACATACCATTTTCAATTCTAAACCTGTTTACTTAATCATATCATGCGAGCTCATCTTGCTACACACCATGCTACTCCTTAACTCATTGAATGACTTTAAGACATCCATTGCAAATTGTTCGTTGGAACGAATTTAATGCGCAACCATTACTGCTCTCTTTTATTATGTTTTCATTATTACTTTTGAAAAGGTTGCCATTGGCTCAGCTGAAAAATGCTGCATCACGTAACTCAACACCGCCAAACAGAATATAACGAGAACATATTTTTATACATATTATATATATATAATATATATATAGACATATATATATTATGTCCATCGTTCATATTTTGTCTACAGGTCTAATACAGTGCTCCTTGCATCGATTTGTATATTGTGTGTGAGACTGGTGATGAATCTGGTAATGAGTGAAAAGTAATGAGTGGAGCTATAGTTTGAGCTCACGGTTGTTTAAAGGTAGTAACTATTTATAATATTTATTCTTCATCGGAAAACATGGAAAAAAATGAATAAAACCTACAAAATCGGTTAGTTTTTCTGAAATAGATAAGTTTTTTGCCAAAAATTTCCCCTTAAATGTCTGTTAAAGAAAATTGTTTTCCAATTCGTATTTAACAACAAAATTTTAGAGCGAGGTTTACTTTTTGTAACTTAATTACTTTATGAGAACGCGGTTGTAAGTTAAGGGTGAACCTGGGCCTCAACCAACATGCCTCTCCAATTAGCCCGGTCCTTAGCAACCTGTCTCCAGTTGCCGAATCCAAGTTGGTTGAGGTCGGTTTCTACTTGTGCGAGTTGGAGTATTGGCGTCCATTCATTCTACATGTTCTAGCCATCTTAAACGTCCAATGTGACCAGGGGCATGTCGCCGTAGAGCTCGTATAGTTCTTAGTTGAATTTCGTCCCCATAGTCCGTCCACGCACACGGGACCGAAGATTTTTCGAAGAATTTTCCTCTCAAATCGACCAAGGATTTCTCCGTCCGCTTTTGAGACGGTCTATGCTTCAGTGCCGTCGAGAAGGACTGGGATGATCAGGGTCTTATATAAGATAACCTTAGTAGTTCGAGTGTGGGCTTTACTACTGAATTGCCTTCTTAGCCCCAAGAAACAGCGTTTGGAAAGAGTAATTCTTCGTTTAGTTTCTGGTGGAATGTTGTTGTCAGAGTTATAGCGGAACGTTCTGTGAAATCGTCGAAGAGGTGTTGGGTATCGATTTGAACTTCCTTGGTTTTATTCCAGGATCTGCCGAAGTGTGAAAATTTGATCGGTTATGGACTTTCCTGGCCTAAAACCACACTGATAAGGGCTGATCAGGTGCAGATAAGGAAACTTATACCTCTGTAGTTGGCGCAATTTAGAGGGTTTCCTTTTTTATGGATCGGGCACGATCCCTGTAACGATGCTGAGGTTCCATAGCATATGTCACAGAAAAACGTTGTTTTTTCTCAAACCATAAAATATTTAAAAAATGTCTGATCAAGATGTGGTGACAATGTAATTTTTAATATTTCATCACCATTCAGTTTTTAGTCACTCCCAATTGTTGCGGATATTCATTAAAAGGATGGGATCGGATAGGGTATTCATCGCAATTCCTTCTTATATGTTTTTTATACCCTATCCCATAGGGGTATATTACTTTAAACAGGAAACAATTTAGCTAGATACACCTTTAAGTATATGAATCGACTCTTAATCGATTTATCCATTTCTGGGCCATAAATTTTGAGCTTGAATGATGATATTTGGTATATGTACTTGTTGTTACTCTCAGCGAACAAGTGTACATTTTTTTTAAATCTGCCCCCGACCTTTTTCAGAAAAACGTTGTTTATGGCCAAACCGTTAGGAATATTGAAAAAGTGTCTGAACAACATCTTAAGAATATCTTAATGTGTATATATCGTCTATACAAAGTTTTTTGCCACGCCTAGTTTTTGGGGCGTTTTCACTAAAATAAAAAATTTTCGGTAAAATTTTAAAATATTCGAAAAAAAAATTTTAAATGCCAAATCATTGCCTTTGAAAATATAAATAATTCCTATATATATCATTTTGACCTATGTCCAATTTTTGGAGGAATTTTCCTGCAAAAAACCTTTGCATACTCAATTTCATATATTTACCATGCAGGAGAAAAACGTTTTTTGTCGAACCATAAAAGATTTTGATAAACTGTCTGAAAAATTATTTTGTGACAATATCATTTTCAATATTAAACTATCCGCTCAACGGATTTTAGCCTTCTCATATTTTGTTATACCTTATCCCATAGGGGTTTATTAGTTTTGATACACAGTTTGTAACATAGAGATATAATTTATCCAGATATACCTCAAATTATATGGATCGCCTTAGATTCGCGATCTGTGTCACTTGAGCCACGTTGATCTCTCCGTCCTTGCGTCTGTCTATATGGCCTTAAATTTTGAGCTAGGATAATGAAATTTTTTATATGGGATCCTTGTCCGAGGCTACACAACAAGTTTAATATCAGCCCACTACCACACGCACTCATACAAAAACATAAATTTTGCCCAAACCGTTAAAAATTAAAAAAAAAGTGTCTGAACACGATATTTTTACAATCTTAATATCTACATTTTGTCTATATAAGGTTTTTTTCCACGCATCCAAAATGGAGTCATTTTCTGTGAAAAAAAGCTGTTTTGGGTAAAATTTTAAAGAATTTAAAGAAAAAACTTTTGATGTAAAAATGTAGGTAATATCTATATCTATCTATCTTTCTTCTATTTCTATCTATCTTTCTACACATTTTATAAAATAAAATCGCAAAACGTGTATGAAAGCGGATATCTCGAGAACTGCTAAAC
The DNA here is from genome assembly GCA_949824845.1 of Rhingia rostrata. Taxonomy (NCBI): domain Eukaryota; kingdom Metazoa; phylum Arthropoda; class Insecta; order Diptera; family Syrphidae; genus Rhingia; species Rhingia rostrata. Next base: position 101,274,723 of record OX463756.1, read on the forward strand.
TGATTTGGGTGTTGTATTCAAAATTGCTCTTTAACTTACAGCAGCTGAGCGTTTGAACAGCATTCGAGGTGTAAGTGATCTCAACTCAACAACAGCAGTGGCGAGGTCATAGGTACGTAGAGTTTGATTTTTATATTGTGTTTGTGAACATGTTTTAAAGTCACGCGGTAGGTACCCAAAAGGTATCCTTAAAGTATTCTTTAAGGATGCTCTTCATTTGTTAGATGCTCTGCGGGGAAATCACATGCCATTGCAATAGGTAAATTTATGATAATGCCAACATCGTTCACAGGTGGACCTAGGTATTTACATAAGAAACCCCAAGATGCCTTGACTAACGGTAAAAACTATGGAAAACTGGACTTATTTACAATGCTCACATGTAATCCTAACTGCCCTAAAATCAAAGAAAATATCCATCCCAAATGCCTAGCCTCAAGACAGGTACGATATTGTAAATAGAGTATTTCAATTAAAGATTAAAAAAATTGTTGCTCTTAATTAACAAAGCTCAAATATTTGGATTTTCTCGATGTCACATGTTTACTGTGGAATAGTAGAAGCGGGGTCTACCGCACGACCACCTTCTTATGTGGCCGAAAAATACAATTAAGCCAGATGAAATAGATACTGTCAATGCACCAGAGTTACCGAACAAGTATAAAGATCCGATACTTCATGATATCGTGCAAAGGCACCATGCATGCGAGAAGAAGCTCCCAAAATCTTTTCTAACCCACACATCTACCGGTAAATGGGTATCTCAAATACAAAATGCTCTGTCCAGATGGCGGCGGATGTACCACAGTTGTCCGGAGCATGGAAAAAGAAAATACTTGGGTCGTACCTTTCAATCCAGTACTCCTTTGAGTTTTTGGTGCATGCATAAACGTCGAATATGTTTGCAAATATGTTTATAAATATGGAGTAAGGACCAGGCTACTATCAGCTTAAATTTCACAATTGAGATACAACAATACAATCGGAAAGATATATTTGCAGTTCTGCAGCCGTGTTGCGAAGGGGTCTATTTTAGGGGTCTATTTTAGGGGTCTATTTAGAAAATGGATAACGAGCTTACTTCAAAGAAAACATGTCAACGATATTGTAAATAACACCAGCACATATGACGCTTTTCAAAAGCACTCTCTTAAGACAAAGTACCCGCATATCATACGTGGAATCAAAATAACAGAACATTTCAACGTAGGAAAAAACGTGTGGCAGTTGAGGGCTACAACGGCGTATACGTTATCCATCCCAATAACAGTGCGAGTTTCCACCTAAGAATGTTACTTCACGTCACACTTTTTTTTTGAAAATCTGAAAACTATAGAAAGGGTTATTTAAGAATACTTTGAAGCTGCATGTACAAATTTTTTTTCGGTTGTGGACTTTCCTGGTCTAAAACCACACTGATGATCATCGTGATTCTTAGTTGTTCGTTTTGTGTGTTATTCTATATATCTCTGTGAAGGTGGAATGCATTCTTTCAACAGGAGATATACTACTACTCTGGTGGAGAGACGTTTTGTGGTTATATATATTATATTGTTTAGAGAAATCTGCAAATATGATGGCTGTGAATTCACTGCCTTGGCCTGTGACTAATTTTTTAGGGATGCCTGAAGGCTCATAAAATGTTTAAAGGATGTGATAACTGCGAGGCTATTTCTATTAGTTAAAGTATAAGCTGCAGCAAATTTAGAAAATTTGTCAACTATTGTTAATATTTGCTTATGTTTTATGCAATAAATATCTACATGAACTATGTGTAATGGTTTCTCTGGAGTTTCTGTAATTCTAAACTTAACTTTAGGAGGGATACGATCATATTTTAGTGTCTGACAGGTGTCGCAGTTGTTTATTACTCTGATAATTTTGTTTTTCATGAATATAAAATAAAGGGTTCTCTTTCAGTGCATCAAAGTTTCATTGATGCCTCTTTAATTGTTATTTGGGTGGTAATCTTGAATAGTTTTATCTTGGTCATCTTCAGACTTCTCAGACTTTTTCGGTACATCTTATTATCTTGAATCGGGAAAAGTATTTAGCGTATACAGACTTGAAGGTATCGTCGTCGGTAAAGATGACGTTAAGTTTATTTGGCGAAGCAACTTTTGTTAGTATATCTGTTATGTCCTGTTCTGTGGAACAACCGGTTCCTTGTTCATAAGAGTTTATTTCCGCGGTGTTCTGCATTTGTGGATTTGTTTCAGTTACATTTTGTTCGTTGTTGATGACGACCCTGCTGAGGGCGTCAGCGTTCAGGTTTAGTTCACCTTTGATTGTAAATGACTTCATAGGCGAATTCTTCGGGTTTCAACCGCCATCTTACTAATTTTCAGTTATGGTCTCTTTGATTCATTAGCCATGTGAGCGGCCTATGATCCGTTACGATCTTTAATTTGTTTCTTCATAAATATGGACGAAAATATCTTTTTGCTTTCAAATTCTGTCAAAGGTTTTGTTAGTCGCGCAAAATCTCTTATAAATTTGCGGTAATAACCGACTAGGCCAAGAAAACTTCTGACTTCCTTTTGTGTATTGGCTATTGGAAAATACTTGATTGCTTTTATACGATCTGGATTCGGTTTAACTCCTTCTGTAGTTACCAAATGACCTAGAAATGCAATTTCTTTATGCAAAAATTCGCACTTGTCTAATTGCTCCGCGAAGCTTGGTAAATATTATTTTTAGGTTTTCTTTATGGTCTTGTTGTGAGGTTGAAAAAACTATGATATCGTCTAGGTAAGCCAAGCATATTTTGCCTAATAGTTCACCTAGTACGTTATCCATTACCCCTTGGAATGTCGAAGGGGCATTTTTAAGCCCGAAAGACATTCGTATTTATTGAAAGTGGTCGCCATCAACTGTGAAGGCTGTTTTTTGTATGTCGGCGGGATCGATCTCAATTTGGTGAAAGCCGCTGGCCAGATCAAGTGTAGAGAAATACATTGATCTGCCAAGTTTATCTAGAATTTTATTGATGTTAGGCAGAGGATATCTGTCACTAACGGTTTTCGTTTTCGTTCGAGCATTTCGACTGGTAACTGGCGAATGACACGCGTGATGTTTTCCTCCAAGGCCTGAATCGAAGCGGGTTTGTCGGCATAAGCTTTTGACTTTACATATCACACCGTTAGACTTTTTCCTGTGGGGATATGTAAAGTAACCTAAAATGGCGTTTTTTTTTTTACTTTTTTTAAGTGTGTGGGCATTGGGCGGATTTTGAAAAGATGAATACTTTTAATGGAGACACGAACAAAAACAGCATGTACCGAATTTCATAATAATTCTATCTATTTATCTTAGCCTATCTAAATTTTTCCACTATGTTGCAAACTATGTATCAAATTAATATATTTTTATTATTATATTTTTATTTACTAAAAATTAGGTGATTTTATAAATAAGTTTTAATTTTTTTCATTTTAGGTCAAAGCGGTGAAGTGTTATTAAAATACTGCGAAAAGCTTTTAGAAAAATTTCGATATCCATGGGAAATGATGCCTCTGATGTATGTTATATTAAAGGACGCCAAGGCTGATATCGAAGAAGCTTCTCGTCGTATTGATGAAGGTTCGTTCACAAATATTTTTCTATTTATTTTTTTTAATTTCTTTAATAAACTATAATAACTTGGTATGAAGTTCTAAGCATAATTTGTCCCTCTAATAGGACAACTCGTCGTTAACAATTATTCCCGTCAGCATAATTTAAATATTTATGATGGGGGAGAATTACGTGGCACAACACGGCAATGTGGATGATAATTATTATTTGTTTGAGTTCATTAAATTTGATTTATAATTTATAATCAACTTAAAAGAAAGCCTTCATATTGAATTTTACATTTCATTTAGCAAACACCTAACAAATTCATTCTCAGACTTTTGTGTATACATTTTTTTTTAAAACAATCGTAATATTATAGATTTGTTTACATAAGATGTACCAAATATTATATCAACTCTAATGACGAATCGAAAGAAGTTCTTTTTTAAATTAAATCAATTATGGATCTTAATAAAAATGAATTATCCACATCTTCAACCAACAAAGACAACTTTATTTGCAACAATCAACATATCAAAATCGTTAAACAGCTGATCATCACAACATGCACATACATATTCTTCAATCAACATTATATTATCAATCAACAAAAACGTGCTGCATTATTAGTACCGAATTTTTTAATTTAACGAAGTTAAAGTGCTTATTTTTCTTAACCCTTGCATACATTTTATGACATAACAATCCTTTTTTACGTATTTGATATAGAGTGAGAAAGAATACGCAAACCAAGCGTATAAGAACCTTTCTGAAAAATATATATGCGGATTTGATTTGCATTATTATTGCGTTAACTCAACAATTATACAATGGTAAGTTTTCAAAACCAGGGACATGTGTTCCCAAAAAATATGTATGTCAAGTACTCATATTTTTAAAAGATTAAATTTAGTAATTTATTTATTTGAAAATTACAAGACTGTTTAGTATTAGTTATAATTTGAGCAAAATGTTTTTATTGACCCTTCTCATTTTGCAAATTCGTTCATCAATCTGACAAATTATCAGAGTAGTAAAAGCTAATAATAAGATAGCCGTAAGACCTAATATTAGAATGCAAATAACAGAACCACACATGAATATCAAGGAATGCTGGCTAACTTACTCTTTCACTGGAAGGGAGGCTTCATGTCAGTCAAATACTAATCTTGCCAAAACCTAATAATTTTAACAGTTTGGGCAAATTTTGTTTACTGGTGTCAAAACTTAAATGAAATACATTATATGGGATTATGACAACCACACTTATTATGAATTTTTTGCGAATAGTATATCACACGAAATATTTTTGTTCGCCGGAAATATTTTTGTTCGTCCGAAACACAAAACATTGTGCATTTCACCCGAACAAAATTTCACTTCGAATCATCTGTGACCTTTTGAACAACTGTGATCTTAACAAGTAGTGGGAAATAAAAAATGAAATATAATTGCACAATATTAATATGTGACGTTGGTTTTTGGAGAATCTTCTTTAAATATGATAATTTCCAAAGTATTGGACATTTCTGAAGAAAATCGTTGCCGTACAACGGAAAATTGTTCAAGACTAGCATTAGTCTTAATTATAAGTGAAGTGTGTTAATAACATGCAAATAAGTATATGCAACTTAGATTTTTGACAAACACATCAAGACAGATGCTCCGCATCCCGGAGCCTGCCGATACCTTTATTTGGAATGTGAATTCAGCAATATTATTTGGACAGTGCTAATAACGTAAGGATGTTTGGCAGATTACGAAAAATTTTGAAATTGAATATTAAACTAAGTTCAAGCTCTTTCTAGAACAGTAGCATCTAAAACCTACAGAACAATTTAAAATGGATCTGTTAAAATCCGCTGTGCGGATCGTTGAATACTCTATCCCAATTCGTATAAGAGGCATTTTTAGCAAAACTTCATTTTTTTAATTTTAGTAAACATTTTTGAAAAAGTGTCTGAACGAGATATTTAAACAATCTCAAATTCTATATTTGTCCATATAAAGTTTTTTCCACGCCCACTTTTTGGAGAAGTTTTTAGTAAAAAAAGAACCTCAATAGGTCATTTTATCCAGTGCCTACTTTCTCGGGGTGTTTTCCTATAGAAACCATTTCTATTCCTTAACCCAAGTCATATGAAAAAAAAAATTTTTTTTTTGGTCGTACGATAAAAAATTTTGATAAACTGCCTGAACAATATCATTATATATTATATTATTATATATTATTATATACTTGATAACATTTTATCATTTGACTTACAGCAAATAAGCGGTATAAAAAGTGAAATAATCGAATTCTCGATTTAGTTTTTTTCCTTGGACTCTATTAGTACTGCAGTATTAGAATCTAGTACCAGCATTAATCACATAGACAAAAATCCTCCATTAGATATTTTTGTTGACATAGGCAGATATCTTAACGAAAATTCTGACTTTGTTCGTACTTTTTTGACATTCGGTAAGCAAACTTTCAAAGGCTATCCAAAGAAATTATTCCTTCGAATATGAAGATTGACGGCTTCTCAAATTTCGAAGAAGCTGTGAAGCATTCTGAAACAGTCAAGCATTCTGAAAATTCTGAAATCCAGCATACTTGGTACACGAAAGAGCTTAAATATCTTTGTAACAGACGTAACCCGCCTTGGAATAATTTTGTTAAAAGCCTGAATCATTACGACTTTGATAAGTACCTAACATATTTTTTTATGATTACATGGTCAATATGGAGTACGCTCTTAAAAATTACCCTAAACGCTTTTGGGGATTTGTGAATTCAAAGAGAAAAACGGACGGATATCCAGCCAAGTTATCTTACAATAATTCAAAAGCATCGAATTCACAAAGTTTATCGAACTTATTCGCAGACAATTTCAGTAAATCATTTATCGACACCCCTCAAGTTATAGAAGAACATTGTTTCAATTATCCCAATGACTGTCCTCAAGTAAGTTTCAGCAACGTTACATTTGACGATGAGACACTGCATAAATGTATCTCTTTATTTAATAATGACTGTTCGGCAATGCAAAGGTGCTCTTTTTCCATAGCTTAAGTATATGTTTTAAAGCTCTATTGCCACAGGGGTATTCCCAAATCAATGGAAAAATGCATTTATTATACCAGTTTTAAAAAAAAGGAGCGAGGAGATATTTTTAATTATACCCCTATCTCAAAACTATCTTGCATCCCCAAGCTATTTAAACATTTTATTTGTGATGAATTGGTCTTCCTTTTTCGAAAAATTACCTGTAAAGAACAGCATGGTTTTGTAAAGAATCGATCCACTGTCACAAATGATTTAACTTCTACGCATCATTACCCCAATAGTTTGGAAAAAGAAGTCGATTGTATGTAAACTAACTTTTCCAAAGCTTTTGACCAGTTATCACATAACATCATAATTTGTAAACTTAAGACATTATGGGCTCTCTCCAGGTTTCTAAAACTAGGTCCAATCATAGTTGTTATTGAAAACTTATCAGATAAAATTTAGAGTTGCCAGATCCAACCCTTTTGTTGCCCAATCTGGAGGTCCCCAAGGTAGTCATTTGGGCCCTATCTTAATTATACTTGCTACTAACGATGCAAGAGCTTGAATTGGAGAGAGCAAAATATTGACATATGCTAATGACATGAAAATCTTCAAATGTGTAGACGATCTAAGCGATTCGCTTTCACTGCAAACTGATTTAAATAGTTTTACTATAATATGGTGGTGTCTTAAAAATGGTTTGGACCTGAACCCTACTTTGTGCCAGCATATGTTATTTTCACGAAAGCGTACTCCATGTAAGTCATGAGATTTGCTATCAGTGGCCTCTGCGAGCACCACTTAAATACATTGTCAATATCTTCTTAACCATTTGTGTTGTTATATCTATAAAATATGCATCGTCAGCAAACATCAAAATTTTTTAGTAACATTTGAGATAAATTTACATAAATTATTTACAAATAAGGAATGAAGGAACATCTGTTGACAACTTTAGACACACATATATTAAGGCATACATTTTGAGTTCGTTCCGTTAAATAAGAAGATATTCATGACAATAGCGAGCTGGGAAAACCAAATTTACTAAGTACTGTACGATGATTGACTCGGTCAAAAGCTTTAATTAGGTCAGCGTAAAATACATCCGTTTGCATGCCGTTCACAATATTTTTTTTGTTTGGGAAATGAACTCAAGAAGGGTATAAATAGGAACAATTAATTCAATACCTCTATAATTATCAATTAAATTTTTACATCCGCGTTTATGTATTGGAATTAAATAAGAGAGTTCTTTCATGAGATGGTCCAAATTCTTTAACAATATTATTATGACTTCTCCTCTGAGTCTACATGCTATTCCAGATTAGTTAAAGTTAAATCTCCAAATATAAATATTAAATATGAATAAGGAGTTGCAATATTTAATTCACAGAAATTAAATTTACGAAAGCAAAAGCATAAGACTCATATTGAACATATGAGAAAGCTACAATCCACTGTTTGTATAACTTTATACCCTATCCCAGCCCATCCTTAAAATTGGTATCCCTAAAATGTGGGCTTTATGATAAAGAAATATTGAAATTGACATTGTCACAACATTTTGTTCAAAATCTTATATGGTTAGACAAAAGTTACCTTTTGCATATGGTATGGTGTAGGGTATGCCAATTGTTTTTGTAGGAAAAAGCCTCCAAAAAGTGGGCGTTGGTTGAAATGATTTATAGACGAATTATTTGTTTTATCAAACCCAATGATCTTGCATCAAGAGTTATTTCGAATATATACAAATTTTACCAAAAACGAATTTTACTCAAAACGCCCTCAAAAAGTGGGCATGGCAAAAGTTTTTTTTTTTCAACGAAATATGAACGAATGAATCGGCAGTAAGCGGATTTTGGGCTTGTTCGAACATCACGTACAAGGATAACATTTACCAAAATTTCATTATCCTTGCTCAAAATGTAAAGCCCACAAATCGGTGACACACAGACGGACTGATGGATAGACAGGCATGGCTCTATCGACTCAGCTATCGATTCATATACTTTGAGATATATTTACCTCAATTATTTCTCTATGTTTCAAACTTTGTATCATAACTTATATACCTCTATGGGCGGTGGTTTTAGTGAGTAAGAATCTCACACTATTTACTGTCGGCCTGGGCTCATCATGTCTATTAAGGTTCCCAACAGCACACACAAAACAAATTATATTGTAAGGCTGAAGCACTGGAGGTAATATAAAAACTACAAACTATTACTTTCGTGTAATTTTCAGTTGTTAATTTTATAGCAATTAATTCTAATTTTTTTTAATCATTATTTAACAGCAAATCAGACTTCCAACAACTTTAAATACCAAAGGTACCACAACATAATTATCAAGCATTGAATAACTAAGTCAAGCATCGCTGAGAAGATTACGTCATAGGTTCTTTCAATTGAATTTAGGTAAAAGTTCAGTATACGGAAATTGCAAATTTTTCCAATCCGGAATTTAATTTTATATGGCTGAAATTCCATGTCCGTAGGCAAATAATCCACTATTGTTTTATTTATAGAAGCCCAAATATGGACAGCAACTCGACTTTTAATGAGTTTGATGAGCTGTCTGACTCCATCTCAAGAATTGTATCCCTGTATCCTCACACTGAAATCGTCATTGTGGGCGATTTCAATGTACACAATTCATCGTGGGCTCGACATTCGGACAGTCAACACCCGAAGTGAACAACTTAACCCAGCTTGTAAATGAGCCAACGCGAATTCCGGACATTCACAGTCAAGCTGCTAACACTTTGGACTTGTTTCTGACCTTTCATCCTAATAAATACACTATCAATGTGCTATCACCTCTAGGCTCGTCAGACCACTGTGTCGTATCAGCTAATTTCTCGTACTCCAACCACGTAGTTAAAGAACAAATTCCAAAAAGAACCGTATGGCAATACGAGAGAGCCAACTGGGAAGTTCTTAACGGTTGCTATTAGAATTTTAAGTGGTCATTATGCTTCCTCGATAATGACGTGGATGCTACTGCCGATGCGATAACGAACACCATTCTCCTGGATATGAAGTCCTTTATCCCTCACCGGGTAAAGAGTATCAAACCTAAGGCAAATGGGTGATATGACTCGAGCTGCAAAGAGGCTATTAGGTTGAAAGAGTTATGTTTTCGATTATGTAAGAGAAATCCTACTGAGGAAAACCGGTCTAAGTTCAAACGAGCCAGAAACGATTGTAATGCCCGTATCAAGCGTGTCAAATTCTTCCACGACCAAAAGATGAGGCAAAAAGTTCCCAAAGGTAGTAAAAACTTTTGGTCGTTTGTCAAAAACATTAAGAATTCGACCTCATCTTCCATCACAACGCTCATTTACAATGACATTCCAGCTGTCACCTCTATAGACAAAGCCAATCTGATTGCTGCCCATTTTGCAGCTAGTTCCACGTTACCAGATTGTGCCCAGTCTCCTCCTGTACTTTAGAACGTAGAACATTCTATGGGACCAATCCACTTCCGTACTCGTACAGTCGCAAGAGTATTATTAGATCTTAAAATTCACAAATCGTCTGGTCCAGATGGTATCTCTTCAATAATTCTGAACAGGTGTTCTTCCACGCTGGCAAAAACCACTGCGTAAGCTTTTCTATTTGTCCTATTTATCAGTCAGGACTCTTCCCGATTAGATGGAAAACAGCATTTGTCTAGCCCGTCCCAAAAAAAGGCGAATCTTCTTCTCTCTCCAACTACCGACCAATTGCACTTACGTCCCTTCTTTTTAAGGTCATGGAAACGCTGATAAACCGCAGCTTATGAAAAATCTTGAATCACGAAAACTCCTAAATGACCGACAATACGGTTTTCGTTGCAACAGGTCTACTGGTGTTTTGATGACATATCTCACCGAAAAGTGGAACCAATCTATTCACCTCTGTGGCGAAAACAAGATCGTTGCACTTGATATTTCAAAGGCATTTGACAGGGTTTGGCATCAAGCCCTTTTGTCGAAAATGCGTGCTTTTGAAATCGATGAAACTCTTCTTCTATGGATTAGAAACTATCAGCACTCTCAGCTTTTCATATTCATTCTCTAATCCACGCCCTTCATCTTCGGACGTGGAACAGAAACGGCAAAATATGTTAAGCTCATTAAATTCCGATCTTGACAGCATAATTAAATGGAGTAAATCCAATAGAGTGGAATTTAATGCTTCCAAAACACAATGCTGTCTTCTGTCATCTAAGCGAAATCAAAATTTACAGCCATTATCCATGAATGGGACTTGCATCGCCGAAACCGAAAAACTTTCCATGCTCGGTATGTGTGTCAGCAACGACCTTCGTTGGAACGACCACGTATTCGAAATCGCTTAAAACGCAGCGAAATGTCTAGGTTTCCCAAATCGATGCAAAAAATATTTCAACCCCTCTAATCTGGCCTCAATATATAAAGCGTATATACGCCCCAAACTTGAGTTCAACGCCCACATCTGGTCAGGTGCAGCAAAAACATCATTGCACCTACTGGATAGGATACAAAAGCGTGCTATAAAACTGATATCAGATCCAACCGTAGCGAACTCTATAGTCTCGCTTGAACATCGTAGGAATATCTCCTGCCTAACACTTTTTTACCGCTATTTTAACAGGAAATGCTCAATCGAAATTAGCCAGCTGCATTCCGCCCCTTCAAAAATTCAACCGTGATACTCGCCATGCCATGAATGCTAATCAATTCACCCTCAAGCCTACCTTCGGACGCACTATGAAATATAGAGATTCATTCCTAAACTGAACTACACGAATGTGGAATGCTTTCCCAAACTCAGTCTCTCCTCCCCATTACAATTTACAAAAATTTAAAACCAATTTCTTCTCCTCAATTTCCTTAGTGCTGTGTTCAAACACTATAAGGGTACTCACAAACCCTTTTGCGCGTGCTAATTATATATAAAAAAAAACAAGACAAAAACTCATAATTATTTGTCGGTAATATAAACGTGTTCCCCATCGTAAAAGTACTGTGCGAAAATTCAACACCTATCCCTCACCAAGACAATATCATCGATTTTTTCGGCAAAGTGAAAAAAATTGGACCCACGATCAGCGGCAACGTTTACCAACAAAAGAAAAAAAAAATTCAAAATTAATTTTGCTCCTTGAGTGGGTGGCAAATATGTATCCATGGGGTTACTCAGTTTCTAGCAATATTGCAATAGAGCAAAATAGTTCCTGTATAGACAGGTTAAACTCGAAATTAAATCTAAAAAAGTAAAATCTAAAGTAGAATCTAAATACGCATTCTATGTATTACACCCCTTGTTCTTTTATGAGTTCCGTTGTAACTGTCAACATATGTGTTACTTGAAGATAAGGCTGCCATGGGCTTGAGCACTGTTTTCAAACGATATGCGCTATCCCCCAATTTGACAGAATGAGGAAAAGATTTCATTCTACTTTCTATTTTTTCGAAAAGAATGCCGTTGCGCAACGGGACAGTTAGCACTTATGTAACAGAATTTTAGATCTGGCCCACATACATGCAGCCATTATACTAACACCGTGCATTGTGAAGATTTGTGAAAACACGACAAACACAAGATTTGTGCACGACTGGATCGATCGCAACTTTCTCTTTCACAGCAAGTTGGGCGTTAGATCAAATCCTAAGCATGAGAGAACTTGGCGATTTGTATAATTTTGCCAAAATACAAAATAATTTTCATTTTGATTAGTGATGCTCTAAATCATATAAATAATGTCGAAATATGAACGTTTATTCCGGAATTTAAATAATTATGATTTTTGAATAATTATGATTTTCCGTTATTGGCCAAAACTGAAATTCCGTTTCGGTATAATTGGAATTCATGAAAACAGTAATAGTAGTTCATAAATTAAATTTCATTCAACTTGGCCAAATAGTTTGCGAGAAATTGCCAATTTTCTCTATATGGCCCAAATAAAAAATCCGTTTTATGGATTTTCTCGAAAAAACTTTGTATACAGTTTTGTTAGAACTGATATGCTCATGATTTACAGGGTGTCCGCCGAGAAGTTGTACTACTTTGTTTGTTTATGATTTTTGATATATATTATTTAATGTCGGCAATTATGGATGGAATACAATATCAGGTAAATGTCTGCCTCTACATTCTCACAAATTTCACGCGGTATTTCATTGATTTCATCACGAATACTTTGTTTGAGTTGCTCAAGCGTTTCTTGTTTGTTTGCATAAACCTTGCTTTTCAGATATCCCCACAAAAAAAAGTCCGGAGCAGTCAAATCAGGCGACCGTGGAGGCCAATCAAGATCACCATATCTTGAAATAACTTGTTGTGGAAAGAGGTCTCGCAGTAATTTCATTGTAATCCTTGCTGTATGCGATGTGGCACCGTCTTGTTGATACCACATGTTAATCAAGCCCAAAGCCTGCAGTTGTGCCGATAAAAAGTTTTCAATCATATCACGTTATCGCTCCCCATTCACAGTTACCGTTATGCCGTTCTCATTTTCAAAGAAGTAAGGTCCAACGATTCCTCCTGACCACATTGCACTCCAGACTATAACTCTTAATCGATGCAAAGGTGACTGATGAATAATTTGAGGGTTTTCCATTGCCCAGAACCTACTATTCTGTTTATTCACACATCCATTCAAACGAAAATGTGCCTCGTCACTCATTATAATTTTTTCGTGCAAATCGGGGTTGTCATGGGCTAGCTGCAACATCCTATTGGCATATGTATGGCGGCGTAAATGGTCTTGTGGAAGAAGCTCTTGTGTCAACTGAATCTAAATGGAAACAAATGCAAATCCTTGTGCAAAATTGTGGCCAAAGTTGTTCTTTGAAGACAAAGCTCCTGAGCACACCGTCCAATTGAGGTTGATGGATTGTTTTGAACACTTCCTTGAGCAGCAGTAATGTTTTCAGCTGATGTTGCAGTACGTTGTGGTCCATGCTTGGGCCTATTATCACCTACAGACCCTCTTCTTCGAAATCATTCACTACACGATAAATAGTAGGTTGTTGGCACATTGTTTCTCCCAAAAATTTCACGTAACTTTCTCATCGGCACAGTAATCGATGGTTGATTTTGATAAAGTGTTTTAACGATTAAAACACGTTGGTTTATCAAATATTTTTCCATAATAAATTTGCCACGTGTCTACTTCACGGCTGCCAAATATGAACTTGCCAAAATGGCGGCAAAACAAAGTAGTATACCTTCCCGACGGACAACCTTTTTATGAAGTTTAATCAAAATCGATAGAGCCGTTTTCGAGAAAATTGAGGTTAAGTATAATTTTTATATTGCAGGTACCTTTAATGACACGGCTAAAAGCAAGCAAAAAAAATGGCCTAGAATTATAATTTTTTTTCCATGGGCTGTTGGAAATCTCAAAAGACACGATGAGCACGTGCCCAAAGTAGTGTGTTAATTTTATCCACTAAAACCACCACCCTTTTTGTAATTGTATTGCAACAAAATATGCGACTTATCTAGCAATTTTTTTTTATCACGATTAATGGATGTTTGGCAGGTAACTTTTCTGCTTTGTCTTCAATTTACAGCGCGGTTTTTATTTACGGGCCAAATCTAAGGGCTAAGTTCTTTGAAGACGTCGCAATAAATTTGTTTCGTCAAGAATTTGGAAGACCGTTGTGTTAGCGTGTCCCCATTAACGTTTTTTTATGTTTTCGTGCAAAATTTCATCCTTAACCGCGGGAATACCCAGATCTCTGCGTAGATCTTCATTCCTTATATACATACCACGGCGCATTGACGAATGATCTTAACATTTAGTTTTCAAAAGTTTGTAAAATATTTAGATTCGTCCATAGTTGTATACCAAATGTCCAGACCGGCTTTACCACTTGCTTGTATAATACCAGCTTGTTATCAAGGTTAAGCTTCGAATATTTTCCGAGTAACAAGTAAAGTTCTCTATATTTTATTTATTAGTTCTTCGCATTTCTTTTTTACATGCGACTTATTTTAATTTTGCATCGATTGTCATTCCGAGATATTTTGCTTCATTTGCAAAAGGGAATCGAACCGTATTGAGAAATACTGGCAAATTGTTTGTCCGTTTATAAGAAAAATCTACATGAATCGATTTGGTTTCGTTAAATGATATCCGCCATGCTCGTTAAGAGCATTTTGTAATTTTATATTTGTTTCTTCTATTGTTGTGCCAACTGCTAGTATAGCTGTATCGTCAGCAAACGTGGAAACTATTGTATCGTTTGTTTTACGGATAACACATGTAAATAGGAGGTACAAGAGTGGTCCAAGGTTGCTTCCTTGTGATACTCCTGCCAATATTTCTTTGAAATCCTATTCTTTTCCCAGTTTCACACGGAAGAGTCTATGCTCAAGATACGACAAGAGGGTTTTATATAATTTTTCAGGCAGAGCTTGTATTAGCTTGCATTGAAGGCCTCTATGCCAAACATTGTCAAAAGCTTGCGACAAGTCAAGAAATACGGCTGAGCAAATTTTCTTTTCTTCCAAAGCTTTCTCAATTACATCAGTAATTCAATGAACTTGGTCCACAGTCGAATGCTTACTTTTAAACCCAAATTGATGGTCAGGTAAAACGCGCTTCTGATCAATAATGGGGTGTAAGCGACCGAGTAATATCCTTTCAAAAACTTTTGAAATTATTGGAAGAAGTGAAATAGGTCGATAAGATTTTATTTCATTCTGTTATTTTCCTCGTTTGAGAACCATAATCACTTCTGCGACTTTCCACTGTCTTGGTATGTATTCTAGTATTGCTGTATTTACAATGTAGAGGAGTTCAGTTAATGCTTTTTGAGAATTTCTCCTGTAATTATGTCATAACCTGGAGCTTTTTTAGGCTTTAATTTGTGTATTTCCCGTTTAAGCTCGGCAATACTTGCATTTCTTATTATATTGCTATCGTTTGTTGTCCCGAATAAATTAATGTTTTCTGGATCATCAAATGGTTTAAATGTATCCTCAAGATGTGCGGCAAAAACGTCTGATTTTACCATATCGCTTTTTGCGCAAACGTCTTGAGTTAACCTATTTGCTGGCACAGCGTTTTTTTGCCGTTTTATGACTTAAATTGCTTTCCAAAGTGAATAATTCGATTCTTTTCCAGCGGTTAGGCTTTGCAGATAAGTTTCTACTGCATTAAAGTTTTTAATCGAATTTGATAGCATTTTACTCAACCGATTGAGATGTGTTTTATCTTGCGGGGCACGAGTTTGGTGCTATCTTTTTCTAGCTTTTTGTCTAACCAAATCTTTTATTTCCCACGGGTACTGATTACTGCTTTTTGAACGGTATCGATAAAGGAGTCAACCGTGACTTCGAGTTTTATTGGGGATCTTAGCGATACACCAAGTCGAAAATTATTTTCAATATCGTTTTTAAAGCCTTCAAAGTTTTTTATTCTGTTTGTTAGTCTGGGTGGGTTTTCAATTCTAGTGATTAACTCGCTCTTTGTTAGAATGACCAGAGAATGATCAGGGCAAAGATCAAAGCATTGCTCATCTTTGATTCGATTGGACGGCATACCTTTTACGATGAAAAAATCACTCAAATCCGATATTTTTGTAACGTCAGTTGGCCAGTAAGTTGGTTTCCCCGTAGAATAAAAATCGATATTGTACTTTCTACCAACATCTGTGATATGCATCTAGATCCCCAGAATGTATGTTGTGTATTAAAGTCCCCACCGATGACAAAACGCTGTCCGAAGGAATTAAGCAAGTTTTCAAAGTCAAAATCAAAGTCAAAATCTTGCATCGCGGTGGGCAGTAAACAGAAGATATCTTCGGAAAGGATTGTCTGCTTCTGACTTGTATTGTTTCGACTTCTAATGTAAAATCAATCGAATGTTCGATACACACTTTTTTATATAGTTCTGCTCTTGCTTGATGGATGAAGAACATGCTAATCAAAATAACCTTTAATCTTTATGTGAGAATTACTCTTTGCGTGAGTTTCGGATATTAAACAGACGTCGATATCTCTTTCCTGCATAAACAATTTAAGTTCTCCAAAGGCCGTTGGCATTCCACGTAAGAATTTAAAGAAATATATTCACGTTGAAGGTAGATTACGTCTGTTGCGAATACTATTTCCAAGCTTTACTAGCCTGTCGAAAATAAGTTTATTCGTTTCTCTTTGTTCCTCAAGTTTTGAAAGAATAATCGAAAAAACATTGTAAACGGGGTCTGGTGAAATATTTTGATCATGTACAGTAACATCGGAAGGTGCCTCAATACGACGTTTGGGACCCAGTCCTCTAGTGTATTATGTGTTTTTGTAGAAACATCAATACAAAATTTTCGCTTCTCAAATATGTTATGTTAGATCTAAAAACTAAAAATATACTTTGTTCAGGTTCAAGCTATATTTTCATTTCGAGAAGAACATTATTTGGGTATATGAGGCAATAAGACATGTCATGTCAACAACTCAATCTTAAAATTTGAAGGAATTCCTTGAAATTCTAACTAAATGCCCAAATCATTGTGAGCCTGTGCTGCAAAGCGGATTTTTTTGTTCATGTCCAACTAAAAAAAAATGGCTAAATGGTTAAAGAAAAAAGGATAGGTTAAGGATTTCTAATTATTATAGGTTGCATTCTGCAATTAGATTCAGAAAGCATTCTGAGACTAATCAAAAATGATTGCAGGTGGCCATGGCTCAGAGGAATGCGTAGTTGACTGCTAAGCCAAACGTTGCGGGTTCAAGCCCCAGCTTCGGCAGCATTTGTTTTCTACGAAAATCGTCAGCTTATCTGAGGCCACCTGTGCGATAATATGAGACAATATTAATCTATGTCTCCTCCTCTGTGCCAAGTAGGTGTATGTTATATGTCTTTCCTTCTTTGTATCTATCTGTCTCTCTCTGTTGTATTATTGTCTTGATCTGTCCCAGCCGATGGCCTCAGTCGCCAGTGCTGTTACGTGTCTGTAGTTTGTTGCATTCATGTGCGAAGTACTGTGATTTCCAATGGGTCCAATTTTTATCGGGTACTGTAGCTTGGAATACGCTTGTAAATTTGGTTTTGTATGTACAAGATCTGATCGTATTTCTGTTGGCCGAGGTATTTGTTTGATTTTTTTTTTGTTTTTCGATGACCCCCTGTTCTATGCCGAATCTGATGATATAAGCACTTCATGACAATTGATACTACTCGCAACTCTTTAGCTACTTCGCAGCCGCGGTAATTTGCTGGATGATCGCCTTTACAATTAATGCAAATAGCAGGAGTTTTCTTATCTGACCTGCAATCTACCGTCAGATGATTTCCGGCACATTTTACATACCGCGGTTCTCTCTGACAATAGGTTTGCGTATGGCAGCGATTGCACTAGGGAACTATTTTAGAATCATTACGCATGGGTTCGATTTTTACAACAATATTAAGTATTGTTTTTATTTCATAATTTTTTTTCAGACTTTCTCTTTTATCGAAAGTGAGTACAAATAAAGGCATACTGAGTTTTACTAAAATTTCTTCACCCTCTTTTTGCTGTTTGTTTCGCTTGACAATGTAAACGGCATCTATATATTGCCTGTTTTTCAGATCGCTAACTAAGTCATCCATTAAGCACGATGCATGTTACCCTTTGACTACAACGCATAAAGGCCTTTCAGATTTATTCTCAAATGAATAACAGTCATTTTTATCGTTATTTAGCTTCCGAGACCGTAACTTTCTGGATCTTTTACGCAGACCTTCCATGTAATTTTGTTAAGTGAAGTTACTTGGTAGCCTCATAATGGTAACAATATCATTAAGGAATGCAACTTGTTATAGTCGTCTTTATCGATCACATTAATTCGCGGTGGGGGCCGTTGTCTTAGCTGTTTCGCTTTATTAGTATTCTCTTTTTCGTGGTTAATTAATTCAGGTGAGGATAAGGCTTTTCTTTTTTTTACCGGTCTTGTCTTTAGAATCCAGTCGGTTTCGTGACTGAGTTCTTCTTCGTCGGTATGGTATCCGGAAATAACCGGGCAGTTTTCGTTCATCACTTAATTATAGTGAACTCTTTAGGGTTATGTTTTAATCCTTAAGGTAGAGAATTTATTTCCGAAGCTCTTCGCAGTGCGGTTCCACTTTGTTTAGCCTAGTTCGAAGAACGTCGTTTTCGTTCTCAAAGCTCTTAATTTTCACTGAGTCTCGTTTTTCGTAAGCTGACACTTCTGGCGCTGTCGAGCTCTTGGAGACGCATATAATTTCTTGAGTTCGAGATGTAGGTGACCTCGTTACCCTCGTATACACCTTAAACTCGGTATACGGGAGTGGATGAATTATGACCGAAAAATCGCTGGATACGAAGTTTGAAAAAAATCGGTCAAGTTGTTTAGGCTGGAACTATTACGTACAGACGGACCGAAGAATAGACGAAAATTAAGGCCCGAAATTCGGTAACCCACAGATGGACGGAAGGATGGACAGACAGATAAGGCCTAATATATGACTCAGCTAGCGATTCCGAGTCGATCCATATACTTTTGTTATAGTTTCACTCAGGGGAAACGAATTTACTGCGTACAAAGTGAAAAGATTCGGAAGCAAAGTTCTGCAGTCGCCACTGCACCGAAGGTTGAAAGTCGAATGAAGTGAAGAACAGTATGAGACAATGGATTTTCCCCCGTGAGAGCATATAACATGCAGCCGGTTAGATGCTGCCGACTCGACCGCTCAGCTGAGGGTGGGTTCGAGGGTATTCCACTAGTGGAATTAAAAAGGGGCGCCACACAATCTTTCGTTAGGAATTGTGAAACCTTCAATATGGTCCGACGGTGTTTCTGAAAAGTCGATTTCGATCGAAATCATACACTAGGTTGGGTACATTATAAAAGGAATAATTTCTTGAAGCAAGGAAATCAAAATAGGAAGGAAGATTAGTAGATATTAATAAATTGAAGACAAAGAAAGGAATCCAAAATGGCCCACTATCGCGTCTGTCCCGAGTAATTTACCAAAATGGCGTCAGACAAACTGGTCGCATATCCCGTATATTTACTGGGATTCGCCGAAACGAAGAACAAACTACTCTTTTAATACAAAACTCAAAAAAAACCTGGTTCACTAACTTCAAGAACTCTACCACAAGCACTATACTTAGCTTTTATTCGTCTCCGTTGTATCTCCTGCGCCCTTTCTGGCGTTCTCCAATTTTTACCAAGTCACTTCGGGTTCTAGCCTGCCACTACTTCCTAATGACTCTTCTTCTGCCTTCTTCATCCTTTTTCCAATTTTCCTATGTAGATATCTTCTCCGACCACTACGGGTCTACTAATGTTAATCTACTAAAATTCGATCGAGGATCTGTTTCGCGGCATTTGTCCCCACGAATTTAGCAACAAAATTAAACCTAACGCTACAATTGGAAAAAGGAACCCGCAGACGGTTAGTGTCTAGGTTTTAAGCTTTGTGCAACCACCGCCTAAGTGCCCATTGTGGGTAGAGAGCGGATTGGGGAATGACGATATTGTGCCATTTTTCTTTTTCCCTTACATAATTATTGAGGATGGGCCCTTGGCCATAGATGTTTTTCTGGCATTCTGTCTTTTTGCCTTTTATGTGCGTCGCTTAAATCGAAGCGTCGGTGGGCTTTTGCGCTGCTTGTTTCTTTCAGTCTTTTGACTGTTGGTTCTCGTTAGGGTGTTTGTTCTACCCATTGTTGGCTGCTAGGGTTCTCGTCTGCAGCTTGAGACCGCCTGTCTCTTTCGCGTTCCTCAGACCGTCCGTCTGGCTCCATACCTGCTTTGTTGCCTTGAAGGATAGGTGGTCGAACAAGAGCGCTGGATCGTTAACAACCCAGTACACTCATACTTAACCGTTCTCCAAGAACGGCAACGGGAAGATGAAAAGTGAAGGGGTTGGATCTGGGGTAGTGTAGGGGAACTTTTTTTGTCTCGTTAATTTAACGCGACACTTTGAAGCATATCTAGCTAAATTTCTATGTTGCAAAATACGTATCAAAACTAATGTACCGCTATGAGATAGGGTAACAACATTTGAGAAGACTACAATCTTCTGTGTGGATCGTTCTATACCCTATCCCATTTCATCCTTAAAATGAATATCCCCAAAATGTATTTTTTTGGCAAAGAAATATTAAAATTGGCATTCTCACAACATATTGTTCAAAATCTTTTATGGTTCGATAAAAAGCAACGTTTTACTCCTACATAATATGGTAAAGCGTAGGATATAGAAGTTGTTTTTGTAATAAAACTTCTTCAAAAAGTGGGCGTGGGCTTAGATGATGTATGGACGAAATATTTGTTTTACCAAACCCAATGATTTGAAAAAGTTTTTTCGAATATTTTAAGATTTTACCGAAAAACCTTTTTTATTGAAAACGCCCTCAAAAAGTGGGCGTGGCAAAAAACATAAATTGAACAAAGTATAGACATTGAGATTGACTACATGAGTTGTTCAGACACTTCTTCAAAATGTTCTTCCGTTTGGCAAAAAATAACGCTTTTCCAAAAAGTGGGCGTGGCTGTAGGCAGTTTTTAAAAATGTTTACATTTGTTCGAGCAACATGTACAAGGATCGCATGTACCAAATTTCATTTTCCTAGCTCAACATTTAAGGCCCAAAAACCGGTTACCTACAGATGGACTCACGGACAGACACACAGGCTTAATCGACTCAGCAATCGATTCTGAGTCGATCCATATACTTCTAGGTATATCTAGATAAATTATTTCTCTATGTTAGAAACCATGTTTCAAAACTAATATACCCCTATGGGATAGGGTATAAAAAACAACGTTTTTATCCTGCATATGGTGAGGCGTAGGTTATAAAAATGTTTTTTTTTTTTGTAGAAAACGCCTCCAAAAAGTGGACGTGGGCTTTAATGATGTATGGAAAAAATATTTGTTTATCAAATGCAATGGTTTTGCATCTAAAGTTTTTTCGAATATGTAAATTAAAATTTTACCGAAAACTATTTTTTTACTGAAAACGCCCTCAAAATTTTGGGCAAGGCAAAAAACCTAATAGGAACAAAATATAGATATTGGGATTAACTACATATGTTGCTTAATCACTTTTTCAAAACGCCCTACCGTTTCGCCAAAAATAAAGTTTTTCTAAAAAGCGAGCGTGGCATTTGGGGCTCAAAATGTAAGGCCTAAGAACCGGTGACCTACAGCGGTTCTGAGTCGATCCATATATATTGAGGTATATCTAGCTACATTATTTGTCGAAGTTACAAACTATGTATCAAAACTATTATACTCCTATGGAATATGGTATAAAGAACGAGGCGTATCAGCCTTGGCTTAAATATATACGACCCTATTGCTGAATATTGCGAACCCATGCCAGTTCACCAATCTCCAAGTTTTTTTCTGTTGTAGACTCCATTTCGTCTGTTGTAGTCAATTATCTGGGTAAGTTCGTTTAACATCTATCTTCAATATTCTATCCCCTTAATGAGCTCCTAAAATCCCAAACAGAATTTCTTTGGACTCCAATGCAAGAAGAAGCTTTTTCGCAATTTAAGCAGGCACTCTAATCGGCTCCAGTTTTAAAGGCATATAATCAGACACATAAAGCCATGGTTTTGTCAGATGCATCATCATTCGGACTTGGTGCCGTTCTCCTTCGGATGGATGCGTACGTTATCCTTAAGCCTATAGATACGCCTCACGAACCATGTCAATCAGCGAGAAGAAATACGCATAGATTGAAAAGGAGCCTTCGGCCATTAAGTAGGCACGCGAGAAATTTCGAGATTACATTATGCGCCTTCACTTTGCGTTTGAAATGGATCCCAAGCCGTTGATCCTAATTTTTACGAAGAAAAATCTCAATGACCTAACGCTTCGAATTAAGCGATTTTGGATGAAAATGATGGGTCTCACCTTCATTATTATTTATACACCTGGTAAGAACCTAGTAGCAGCTGATACAATGTCCCGGCATCCCATCCAAGAAACGGGAGAGGACGATGAGGACGAAATCGAAATTAGTTAAATAGTAAGTTAAATAGTATTCGAAAAGCTCGAGAAGATGGCCCGGTTATCAAGGAAATCATAGCCTATCACCAGAAGTAAGGCTTTATTACAATGGTCGCAAATATCTCGCGATTAATCACCATCCTAAGAAAGCAGGATTCGTCAGTCAGTGTGGTGGCCTGGATCATAAAAGCAGATGGAAGACTTTTTTCAGCGTTGCGCTACTTGCGTGCAATATCTAGTTCCCAGGCGCGAAACGCTCATTAGTTCAAAAATGCCAGAACGTCCTTGGCATACTGTTGCGATGGACCTTATATTATAGATTTCCAGAAATAGTACAAATGGAAAGCCAAACATTATGATATGTCATCAAACCCTTAAAATCTATTTTCGCTAGATTTGTCATACCAGAAGTTGTGAAAACCGACAACGGCCCTCAGTTCACCACTGTGCAACCATCAGAATACCGTCAATTACATCAAGTCCTCGGTTTCCGCAAAGTTACGGATTCATTGCGTCAGCCGTTAAAATTACAAAAACCATTTTAAACAAAAAACATATGAGAAGGCTACAAAATGCTGTACGGAACGTTTAATACCCTATCCCATCCCATCCCTAATATAAATATCTCCAAAATGTCGGCTTTATGGCAATGAAATATAGAACATGTCATTGTCAGAACATATTGTGCAGATTTACTTACTTACTTAAGTGGCGCTACAGTCCGGAATGAACCCGTGCCTCAACCAACAGGCCTCTCCAATTAGCCCGGTTCTTAGCTAACAGCCTCCAGATGCGCACTCTAAGTTGGTTGAGGTCGGTTTCTACGCCACTTAAGGCGAGGTCTTCCTCTACTGCGTCTTACGTCTGGCTGGGAATTGAAGACTCTGCCAGCCGGAGTATTGGTGTCCATTCGTTCTACATGTCCTAGCCATCTTAAAGTCCAATGCGGAGCTTTTTGACCAGGGGCATGTCGCTGTACAGCTCGTATAGTTCTTGGTTGAATCTTCATCTCCATAGCCCGTCAACGCAAACGGGACCGAAGATTTTTCGAAGAATTTTCCTCTCAAATCGAACAAGGATTTTCATCCGCTTTTGAGATGGTCCATGCTTCAGCGCCGTAGAGCAGGACTGGGATGATCAGGGTCTTATATTATATCTCCTTAGTAGTTCGAGTGAGGGCTTTACTACTGAATTGCCTTCTGAGCCCGAAGAAACAGCGGTTGGCAAGAGTAATTCTTCGTTTAAGATGTTTTTGTCAGAGTTAATAGCGGAGCCGAGATAGATAAAGTCCCATACTACCTCAAAGTTATATCTTTCAATAATAACGTTCTGTCCAATTCGTCGGCATATGCGATTTTTTGGAAAATTGTGCCTCTGGTATTAGCTCGTGAGTTTTGCACAATCCTTTCAAGAATCAGATTGAAGAAGTCACATTGCAGCGCATCGCCTTGCCTAAATCCTTTTTTGGTATGTTTCGGTGAGGTCGTTTCTGACCCTGATGACGTAGCGAGAATTCTCCATCGTCATCCTAAACAAACGGGCGAGTTTGGGCGGTATACCAAAACTAGACATGGCTCTTATAGATCGTCTGTATAAATGCTGTCGTATGCGGCTTTGAAATCAATGAAAAGGTGGTGGGACTTTCCTGGCAAAAACCACACTGATAAGGGCCGATCAGGTTGTTGGTAAACGGTTTCAGGCGTTCACATATTACGGCAGATAGAATTTTGTAGGCAATGTTGGGCTTTGACGTTTTAAACTTTGGTAAAACTGTTCCTGGAGCGGCTCCTCTCTATATCGCGCGTCTCTAGATCGCGCGTCTTTCTTGCTCTTTTTCTTCTTTCTAATAAGCCGGTGTTCTTCCCTTCTTCCCTTCTTCTCTGCTTATAGAGCTAAACGGCCTTTTAGGCCTCGTTCTTGGCTGCGAGCATTTGTCGGCATTTGTTGGGCGCGAGAAACCTAGCACATCAGTTGCTGCTGATCTAATGGCTTGTTGGCGTCGTTGCCATTGTTCTTCGAAATTCGATGTTGTTGGTATGGTGTTAATCGAGAGGTTTAGAGATACTCGTTGCGCGAAGGTCTTGGCGGTCTCTTCCGACTGCAGTCTTTCGACATTAAATTTTTTCACAGTATTTCTGGACTGTTGTGGCGTGGTGGATACCCGCATTCTAACCTTGGCTGCAACAATGTAGAGGTCCGAGTCGATGTTTGCTCCTCGGAATGTTCGGACATCCAAAATACTGGATGCGTGCCTCTTGTCTATCGCTATGTGATCAATTTGGTTGACCGTTCGTTGATCTGGAGACCGCTATGTCGCCTTATGGATATCGAGGTAAGGAAACCGTGTGCTGGCTATGGTGGCATTTCGTTCCGTAGCGAAGTCAATTAGTCTAAGTCCGTTACCAGACGTGTTGTCGTGTATCTTCGTTGCGTTAAAATCTCCCAGCGCGATTTTAACATCGTACTTCGGTAGTCGCTCATAGCTTTTGTCAAGGAGCTTATAGAAGCAGTCCTTAGCTATATCATCTTTTTCGTCCGTTGGGGCGTGAGCGCATATAAGGCTTATATTGTCGAATTTGGCCTTGATGCGGATTGTTACAATGCGTTCACTAATGTCTTGGAAACATAAGACTTTTTGCCTAAGTCTGGCAATTATAACAAATCCGCATCCGAGTAGTCGCTGTTTCTGCTCACTATAACACGGCCCGTAGTAAATGTCACAGTTTTTCATCCTCTTGCCCGGCCCATCCCATCGTATTTCATGGATGGCATGAATATCTGCTTTGTTGCAGTTTAGGGCTTTCGCTAGTTGTTCGCTTGCACCTCTCTTGTTTAATGTTCTCACATTCCAGGTGCAGATACGAACGTTTAGCCGTCAGCCGTTTAGCCGTCGTCAACAATAAAATCACTCCTTTCCGAGGCTATTGGTTGCTTAGTAACATCAGTTTTTTCTACGGTTCGGTAGTTAACCCAAAGCACAACCCCCTACCTGGAGGGCCAGTACTAATTTATAAGATACCCCTAGGACACGGGGCCATCAGTATCCACTACGGGATTGAGCGCTTCCGTTATCCTTTCGGTTCATTCGCCACCATCTCTGTTTAAGGGGCCTGACTAACGCTTGAAATTCCTAGACAACCTGTTTTCCGAATATGTTGAAGCAGCTTGTCTAGGTTCGCCTGGGACAGCAGGCTGAGTATTCATTCCGTCCCATTCTGACCTGCCTGTTTAGTGTTGCTGTTTTTCGTCGCGTTATCAACACTGGCGCTTATCGTTTAGCAAGTCAAATCCGGTTGGCTGAGACCATTACCCGATGGTTACCACTTGGAGGTAAAAAATAAGCACTTGCTGTGTAGTCAGAGTTACAACACTGGGCATTGCCAAGTTAACGCCAATCAGAGTCTACCCTCGTTCTACAACACCCAACCATATTGTGCAGACAGTTTCGCAAAATATTTTATGGTTCAACAAAAAACATCGTTTTCCGCCTGGTAATGCTATGAGGTAGTGTATAGAAATGGTTTTGTATGAACACGCCTCCAGAAAGTAGTCGTGGGCTAAAATGATATATGGAGGAAAAAGAAGAAAATAAATTTTTGTCGAAATGTTTAAAATGTTACCGAAAACCGTTTTTTACTGAAAACTACCACAAAAAGTGGGCGTGACTAAAACCTATGTATGGACAAAATATAGGTATTAGGATTGTTCACAAACTTTTTTTTAAATTCCCTATCATTTTGGCACAAAGAACGTTTTTCTTAAAAAGGGGTGTGGCAGTGGGCGTGGCAGTGGGCGTGCTAGTGGGCGGATCTCAATTTTTTTTAAACTTGTTCTGCTTCGTTGGATAGAGAGTCTATATACCAAATTTCAAAACTCTAGCTCAAAATTTTAGGCCCAAAAATCGGTGATACACAGACGGACGGAAGGACGGAGGGACGGACAGACAGACATGACTAGATCGACTCAGCTAGCGATTCTGAGTGGATCCATGTACTTTGAGGTATACCTAGCGAAATTATTTTTCTATGTTACAAACTTAATGTCAAAACTAATATACCCCTATGGAATAGGGTGTATACATATTAGAAGGTTACAGTCCGCTGTGCGTGTCATTTAATCTCTTTTAATTTAAAAAAAATTATATCCCCAAAATGTGAGCTTCATGGGAATGGAATATAGAAAAGAGAAAGGTACAACATATTTTTCAGACACTTTTTCAAAATTCCCTACAGTTTGGCCAAAAACAAGGTTTTTCTGCTTCGTAGGATAGAGAGTCCATATACCAAGTTTCATCAATCTTGACTCAGCTAGCGATTATTGTACAAATTTATATAAAGGGTTTGCTTTAACAGTTTTTCGAATTTCTTTAAAATTTGAACAAAAGCCGTTTTTTTATTAAATGAGCCCCAAAAGTGGTAGTGGCAAATAACTTTACGACGAAATACAGACATTAAAATTGTCCACATATTATAGAGCATATGTGGCAATTTTTCAAATTTTTCTAGAGTTTGGCTAAAAACATTATTTTTCTAAGAAGTAGGTGTAGCATTGAGTGGATTCTAAAAGTTTGTACACATGTTCTTCCCTATTGGACAGACAGTCTATATATCAAATTTTAACTTTCCAGCTTAAAACTTAAGGCCCGAAAATCTGTGACCCAAAGACGGAAGGACAGACAGACATGAGTAGATCGACTCAGTCCTCGATTCTGAGTCGATTCATAGAATTTGAGCTATATGCATCGAATTTATTTCTCTATATTACAAACTTAATGGAAAAACTAATAAACGCCTATGGGATAGGGTAATAACATTTGAAAAATTCTACAATCCGCTGTGCGGATCGTTTAATACACTATCCCATTCCATTGAGTTAATATCCCCAAAATCTGGTCTTTATGGGAATATAGAAAATGGCATTTTCACCACATCTTATTCAGATAGTATTTTTTTTTTGCCGCGACATAAACCGACGTTTTTCCATGGAATATGCTATGGGGTAGGGTATACAAATATTTTGCAACGGTTTGGCCAGAAACTACGTTTTTCTAAAAAGGTGCGTGGCAGTGGGCTATTTTCAAAAGTTTTAACACTGCATGTATATCAAATTTCATCATTCTTGCTCAAAATTGAAAGCATTAAAACTTGTAACGTACGGACGGAGGGACAGGCGGATGGACAGACATGGCTAAATCGGCTTATAGTACATATATGGATAGACTTATAGTATATGGATAGACTTCTGAGTCTATTCACATACTATGAGGTTTTTATAGCTAAATTATAGCTCTATGTTGCAAACTGTGTATCAAAACTATTACACTTCTATGGGATAGGATATAAAAAGTAGAAAAAGAAACGATTTGAAGGACTCTAACCGGAAGAGGATTGATTACAGATAAAAGCTATGTATATACCACTTAAAACCGACTAGCAAAATTGTTTTTAATGTTTCTCAGCAGTATAGATTCGCCGCGTTCCCAAACACGTCGATGGTTATTGGCAAAGACTGGTATTCCTACACTTAAATTCCCGAGAGACTCCCTATGGCTACCCTCTGACATCGTCTATGGGAGATAGCCCCTTATCAATTTCCCAGTCACAAAGTCCTTTAAATTAGAAACTGTAGGTCAAGTCCTGTCGTCTTTTGCGAACGGTCATCTCAAGTCATTGTCTGTTCACCAGTGGTCGCCCTAAACACCGTCGCACAACAACACGAGCAATTATAATGAATTAATGAGTATACATTGTTTATTAAACAAAAAAACATATGAGAAGGCATCACAGAATTCGCATGTATTCTCACGTAGTCATATGTATTCTTGTGTATTCAAAAGTATTCACATGTATTTAAGCGTAATCAATATGATTACGCGTGTATTCAATATAACCACTTATTCACATATACATTTGTATGTGTCTTTAATAAGGTCGCAATGACGTCAGAACAGTGCATTCGTATTATTATCGCACTTGCCTTCTAGAATAATGATTTTCGTTACCGTATATATTATTTTCTTAAACCTTATACATATCATATGAGAAGGCAACAATCCATTGCCTGGAACATTTTATACCCATCCCATCCTTAAAATTGATATCCCTTAAGTATGAGTTTTCTGGCAAAGAAAATTTAAAATTGAAATTGTCGCAACATACTATTGTTCAGACAGTTTATCAAAATCTTATCATTTTGCATCAAAACTTTTCTCGAAATGTTTAAAATTTTACCGAAAAACGTTTTACTGTAAACGCCCCAAAAACTTGCTGTAAGCGCCCAAAACTTTTGATAGACGAAAAATAGATATTAGGATTGTCTTAATTTCTTGTACAGACACTTCTTCAAATTTGTAAACGGTTTGGCCTAGAACTACGTTTTTCTATAAAGGGGGCGTGGCAGTGGGCAGATTTCCAACAAAATTTACACTTGTTCTGCTGGGAGCAACAACAAACACGTGTACCGAATTTCATCATTCTAGCTCAAAATTTACCAAAAACTGGTGACGTACTTACGGACGGACGGACGGACGGACGGACAGACATGGCTTAATCGACTCAGCTAGCGATTCTGAGTCGATCCATATACTTTGAGGTATACCTAGCTCAATTATTTAATTATGTTACAAACTATGTATCAAAACTTATATACCTCTATGGGATAGGATATGAAAAGAGTAAAAACAATGCGTAAGTAATCTCGGTGATAAAGAATGGAAAAGAAAAAAAGTAAACGTCTGGGATGACATTGAAAAAAAATTGGGTGTGTACCAGAGACCATTAATTAATTAATTAATCGCACAAATTACATTCGAAGACGTAAACGAGATGGAAAACTCGGTGCGCACTGTGTTTCGGACCATTCTTTCGGAGGATATAATTATTATTTATTAAATAATAGAGATTACATGAAGTTTCTCCCTAATATATAATATATATATATATATATATAATTTATATATTATTAAATTATAAATATATAATATTAAATAAATAAAATTATTGGTATAAATTTGTTATTAAAATTGTAAATTATATTTAAAGAATACATCGTTCGATGTATCATATTATCATATTATATATATATGTAGGAGCGTTTGTAACCAAACCTGAAATGTAAGTTTTTCCATGTTTAACACCTTAAAAACGCGAACTCAAAATTCGTTGGTTTTAAAAGTTCCGCTGCCGCCAATTTCGTGACCAATTTGGAAAATATGCGTTTGATATCAAAAAATAAAATAGCGATTTGATTTCCCAATTTCTACAGTTTACGTTGTCTGTATGCCACACATGTCGCATCAAGTTTTGCTGATGATTGATAAACGATCTTCTGCAAATAGCTTGACAACTGGATAACCGATATGCATTGCTATAAAATGAAGATATCAATAAAAGTGTATTCAAATTTGTGCGTATGTATTCAAGTGTAGTCACGTGTATTCTGTCGTATTCAAATTAATTTACGCGTATTCACATCTATTCCCGTGTATTCCCGTTCATTCATTCATATATTCATATGTATTCATTATGTAATGACACATTGAATAATGGTTCGTCAAAAAACAACGGTTTCTCCTGCATATGGTATGGCATACGACAAATGGTTTTTGTACGAAAACGCCTCCAATATTAGACGTGGTTTAAAATGATGCATCGACGAAATGTTGATATTATAATGGCTAATGATTTTGTACCAGAAGTTAATTCGAATATTTAAAAATTTGACCGAAGAACGGTTTTTTACTAAAAAAAAGGTGGGCATTGCAAAAAATTGTATTATTGTATGATAAATGTACAACTCGATCCTCAAACAGACTCACTTGAGGTATAATAAAAGTCTTGAATGGTTGTATTGAGACTGCCATCTTTATTTCCATAACTTACTCTATTTATACTACTTAACACTCAGTCAATGGTGCTTAATTATCAACAAAATCAATAATGCTTACCTAACAAATACACATTCAATACTGCTTAACCAACAAAGCCTAATTCAATAATGCTTAATCAGTACTTTTCTTATAAACTGCAACATATACATATCCTCATATATTTCTTGTTGTTGTGGAATTGGTTGAATGCACTCCTTGTTTTGTCTGGTTCTTATAAAACATTTGATGAGCAAGAATATGACTATTTACAACGCTAATAATACCCCAGCATACCCACTGTTGTGATGCACATCGTGACTTGGCAATTTTACTATCTCCGATTTGATGAAATCTTCCATATTCTGTTGCAAAGTCTGGACTTCCGACATGTGATGTTGGTATAGATAATGCGGCGTGATCAGGGCCACTCCGGAACTTGGGATAACGACATCCCTTAGGTTACTCAGAGGACTGTACGATAGTCTAGAGGTTGGCAGATATATGTTATGTGTCCGAATTATTAGAAATTACTGCTTCATAAGAAATTCCGTTTTAAGCTTAGTGACACCCAATCATCTGATGGTTAGAGATTATTATAATGAATGGGGAGGATGGCGTTATGGCGGTAAAAGTTCCATTTACCAGTCTAGGTATTACATATCTCAAAGTCTTCCGATGATATTAGAGGTATTGCGATCTCAAAAATCGCCTGTTTCCGCAAAATTTTCCCTCGAATGGTCATCAGTTTGAGCAGAGTGGTTAATTCCATATAATATGCAGGCAGTTTGAAGGATGATGGTAAATGTTATTTTATAACTCTTGTTGCAGCTGGGTGGGTGGCATTAACATTTTTCAACGTTGATTGGTATCACCAGATCTATTAGAGCTCCTTAAGTGAGTATTTGAATTGCCAATGATAAAAAGGTTTATGCTAAATCTTCTTGATAAAGCTCACGGGAGATATTATTGGCCGTGTCGGTTATTTCAGCAATGTGGGATTCGTTTCATCTTTAACAGCGGGAATACCCATATCTCTACGTAGATCTTTATTCCTTATATACCAAGGCGCATTGACGAATGATCTTAACATTTGGTTTTCAAAATGTTTGTAGAATGTTTAGAATCCTTTCTCTTGTACAACCCCATAGTTGTATAGCATATGTCCAGACCGGCTTTAGCACTTGCTGTACAATAGCAGCTTGTTATCAAGGCTTAGCTTCGAATATTTTCCGAGTAAACAGCACAGTTCTCTGTATTTATTTCTAAGTTCTTCGCATTTCTTTTTTAACTCCCACTTCCATTTTAATTTTTGCATTAAATATTTCGCTTCATTTGCAAAAGGGACTTGAACCTTATTGGGGAATACAGGCTTAATCTTTGCCCGTTTATACGAAAAATCTACATGAATTTTGTCCATGACATCACGTGTAAAGGAGGTACAAGAGTATTCCAAGGATGCTTCTTTGGGGTATTCCTGTCAATATTTCTTTGAACTCTGAATATTAGTTTGCAAGCTACACAAGGAAGAGTCTATGCTCAAGATACGAGACAAGAATTTTATTTAATTTTTCAGACAGAACTTGTCTTAATTTTTATTAAAGGCCTCTATGCCAGACCTTGTCAAAAGCTTGCGAAACTTCACGAAATACGGCTGAGCAAATTTTGTTGTCTTCGAAAGCTTTCCCAGTTACGTCTGTAATACGATGTACTTGGACCACCGTCGAATGAATACTTCTAAACCCAAATTTATGGTCAGGTAAAAGGCGTTCCTTATCAATAATGAGGTGTAAGCGATCGAATAATATCCTTTCACAAACTTTTGAAAGTATTGGAAGGAGTGAAATAGGTCTGTAAGATTTTATTTTTTCGGTGATTTTCCTGGTTTGAGAACCATAATCAATTCCGCGACTTTCCACACTATCTTGGTATGTAGTCTAATCTAATTGGTGCATTTACAATTTAGTGGAGTATACTAAACGCTTTTCAAGGCAACATTTTAAGAAGTTCTCCTGTAATCAGGTCATAACCCGTTGCTTTTTAGGGTACTTGATATTACTATAGCAAATATACAAAAATATGCAGAGCAAAGATCAAATCATTCTTCAGTTTTGATTCGATTGGACAACAGACCTTTTACGATGAAAAAAATCGATCAAATCTGGTAATTTAGTAACATAAATAAATAATAAATAAATAAATAAATATAAAATTCTGTATTGTACTTTCTACCTACCTCGTTAAGCAACCTAACTTCCTGTGATATGCACCTAGATCCCCAGAATGTATCTTTTGCATTAAAGTCCCCTCCGATGACAAAACGCTATCCAAGGGAATTAAGCATGTTATCAAAGTCAATTTGATCGAATTTGCATCGTGGTGGGTAGTAAATAGATGATATCTTTAGAAAGGATTGTCTGCTTTTGACTTGTATAGAGCAAACTTGCATTGTTTCGGCTTCTAATTCAAACTCAATGCTAAACCTATAGCCTTATTCGATGGGTGCAGATCATGATAGTCGAGGTAACCTTTGATCTTTAAGTGAGAATTACTCTTTGCGTTAATTTCGGATTTTAACAGTCGTCGATATATTTTTCCTGCATAAACCGAAATACCGAAATAAGTTTTTTTTACTGAAAACGCCCTAAAAACGTGGGCCTGGCAAAAAAAATGTGTACAGCCTATAAATTACATTCATTTGAAAAAATTTGGCGAGAAATTGACAATTTTCTTTATATGGTCCAAATAAAAAAGCCTGTTTTATGGATTTTGTCGAAAAAACTGTATATGCAGTTTTGTTGAAACTAATATTATGCTTAATAAAGTTTAACCAAAATCCTTAAAACTGTTTTCGAGAAAACTGAGGCTATGTATAGGTTTTACATGGCAGGTACCTTTCATAACATGGCTAAATGCAAAACAAAAAATTGGCCTAGAATTATGACGAACATTTAGCTGTTGTGTGATTTTCTGATTAATTCTCGTGTACAGAGTAAGATTTTATATTGACAAAGTATATAGATTGACTCAGAATTCTAGCGGAGTTTGTCTGTCAGTCTGTCCGACTGTTAGTATATCACCAATATGTTGGCCTGAAATTTTGGGTCACAGTGTTGCAATTTTGGTTTATAGACACTCTACCCGACGAAGCAGAACAAGGGTAAAAATGTTCAAAAACCGTCGACTGCCACGCCCACTTTAAAAAAAACAATGTTTTTGGCCAACCGCAGTCTAAAGACGAAATATAGATAATAAGATTGTCTAAATATCTTGTTCAAAAACTTTTTCATAATTCCTTACTGTTTTGCCAAAAAGAACGTTTTTATACAAAGTAAGCGTGGCAGTGGGCGAATTTCAAGAAAATTGTACGTTCACTAAATTTCAAAATACAAAATTTATCCCATAGGGGTATATTAGTTTTGACATCTGTTGGTATATCACCAATCTGTGGGTCTGAAATTTTGCGCCACAGTGTTGCAATTTTATAGACTCTCTACCCGACGAAGCAGAACAAGGGTAAACATTTTCAAAAACCGCCGACTGCCACGCCTACTTTTAAAAAAACAAAGATCTTGTCTCTACAAAAAATGTTGCCACGCCCACGTTTTTAAGGAGTGCTCCTTAGAAAAACAGATTGTGTCAGATTTTAAAATATTTAAAAAAAAAAATTGATGCAAAATTGTTGGTATTATTAACATAATAGTCCATTGATAATTTTAGTCTTTTATGGACCTTTTTTGATAAAAACTATTGGTGTACGGGAGACAATTGTTATTTTCGTCAAACCATTAACGAATTAGAAAAACTGTCTTTGCAATTTATTGTGACAGTACCAATCCCACTGTTGAGGATGTTTAATTTGCATATGGAATGGGATAGGTTATTCAACAATTCGCACTGCGGAGGGGTTTTAGGCCTTAAATTTTGAGCTAGGATAATGAAATTTGGTACACGTGAACATTAAGTGTAAGAAATGTTTTTTTTATTTTTTTCAATGATTTTCCATCAAAAGTTTTTTTTTCGAATATTTAAAACTTTTACCGAAAAACTTTTTTACTGAAAACGCACCCAAAAAGTGGGTGTGACAGAAAACCTTGTGTAGACAAAATATAGTAATTCTGATTTTCTAAATGTATTGTTCAGACACTCTTTCAAAATTCAAATTCCAAAATTCTAAAAAATTAATTTAATTTAATTTACTAAATTTTTCATAGAAAATCACTTTGTTTATCACTAAACAATAATTATTTTCCTGAAGTAATGTTTGACGTTCCACCTAAATGAATTTTCTATGATTTCTGAAACCAGCTATGGGGGCTAAATTTCAATTTCATCATATTTTGTGTTCCAATGAAGTTGTTTAATGAAAGCTATAACAAGACCCTTGCCTGTTTTTATATTCCCGGATTAATCACCTTTGAATTTTGTGGCTCCAACCTTGCAAACAATTTTATATTGTACTACACATAGTTTTATATTTATATAGGAGTGGCCAAAATGCTAGAAAGTAAGGGTAGTGCAAATTCTATGACATCGATTAGCGAACCAAGTCGTATGTATTGATTTCTGTTGGACATATTGAATAGGTGTAATAACATCATCCGAGCATGACATACCGAGAGCTATATTGTTATGTGCAATTTGTTGCATTTGTTGTTGAGTGCATAACATGACTTTGCACATCTACCTGTAGCATATATTAATATAAAATCCCATTTAAATTGCTCACAAAAAAAAAAACTTTTACCTAATCGGCGTAATGTAATGTAATGTCGTCTGGATACTGCAATGGGGAAATATATGTACATGAAAACCAACTGGAAGACATTCTCCACACATTTTAGGGAAACATTAAAATTCTTTTAAAATATGATGCGGCTAGCTTTTTAGCTGCAACATTATTTTAATTTAAACAAATTTTATTTATAAAATAATTATGATGATGATGCACGACCTATATTGCCAGAGTACACGAAACGTGTGAAAGCATTGTATTTTGTACATACTCAACGTTGATTTGGTGCCAAAAGACTTTTCAGAAATTGTTAAAATTAATAGTGATTATTTAATGGCGTTAGATAGAAATGAACGAGAAATTAAGAGTTTACTAAAAGCAATCGAAGAAAGGTACACAGAGAGAATTAAGGAAATGAAAAAGGATCGAGAGATATGTCAAAGCAGTAGAAGTAAAATATGCGAAAATGTAAGAAAAATAACAAAACAGTCATTGAAAGCGTGAAAGAGATGAAAGTAGACATTGTCAAGGAATTACAAAAAAAATGAAAATAATAAAAAAAAATGCTTCACAATTAAAAAAAACGGTTAGTACGAGTGCACCAGTTGTTTTAAGACCAAAAGGAAAACAAGAGAGTGAAAAAACAAAATGTGGAATTAAAGATACGATAAAACCATCAGCTCTTAATGTAGGAGTGAGTGGTATAGTAAATAGGAAAGATGGTGCGTTTGCTATTCGATGTGAAAGCAATGAAGTGAGATCAATACTTGCTACTGAAATTAAGGAGAAAATCAGTGAAAAATATGATGTGCATTTGCTAAAAATGAGATTACCTAAAGTTTAGAGTTGATCTGAGTGAAAAGCTACAAGAAGATAGAATTATAGAGGCAATAACAAAACAAAACAACTTGGAGTGTAATGAGATAAAGTGCATAAAAGTTTTTTAATCATTTAAAAATACGCGCTCATATAATGCATTAATTGAAATAGACGGTAGAGGTTTTGAAAAGATAAATGATAAAAAAACAAGTTACGAATGGGACAGATGTCCAGTCTATGAAAGCTTAACAGTGTTGAGATTTTTTTTTTTTTTTGCCGTGGGTGGTGGAAATCTCCAAAGACACGATGAGCACGTGCCCAAAGTAAGTGCGGGACTTTAACACCACTAAAACCACCACCTTTTTGTATTTTTTTTATTGCAACTAAGTATGCGACTTATCTAGCAATTTTTTATCACGAGTAATGAATGTTTGGCAGGTAAATTTCCTGTGAGAGTTCCTCCTTTTTCCGCAATTTATAGCGCAGTTTGTTCTTACCGGGCCAAGTCTAAGGGCTTAGTTCTTTGAAAAAGCCGTAAAAAATTTGTTTCGTCAAGAATTTGGAGGACCGTTGTGTTAACGTGTCCCAATAAACGTTTTTTATGTTTGCGTTCAAAATTTTTCGCGGAAATACCCAGATCTCTGCGCAGATCTCCATTCCTTATTTACCACGGCGCATTGACGAATGATCTTAACATTTTGTTTTCAAAAGTTTGAAAAATATTTAGATTCGTTTCTCAACCCCATAGTTGTATACCATATATCCAGACCGGCTTTAGCACTTGCTTTATAATAGCAGCTTTGTTATCAAAATTAAGCTTCGAATATTTTCCGAGTAACCAGTAAAGTTCTCAGTATTTATTTTTAAGTTCTTCGCATTTCTTTTTTACATGCGACTTCCATTTTTATTTTGCATCGAGTGTCATTCCGAGATATTTGGCTTCATTTGCAAAAGGGACTCGAACCGTATTGAGAAATACTGGCAAATTGTTTGTCCGTTTATACGAAAAATCTACATGAATCGATTTGCTCTCGTTGAGTGATATCCGCCATGATTTTGTCCATGGCGTTAAGGGCGTTTTGTAATTTCATATTTGTTTCCTCAGTTGTTGTGCCAACTGCTTGTATAGCTGTATCGTCAGCAAACGTGGCAACTATTGTATCGTTTGTTTGTTTGATATCACGTGTAAATAGGAGGTACTAGAGTGGTCTAAGGACGCTTCCTTGGGGTACTCCTGCCAATATTTCTTTGAAATCCGAATATTCGTTCCCAAGTTTCACACGGAAGAGTCTCAAGATACGACACGAGGTTTTTATATATTTTTTCACTCAGAACTTGTTTGAGCTTGCATTGAAGACCTCTATGCCAAACTTTGTCAAAAGCTTGCGACACGTCAAAATTTTCTTTTCTTCGAGAGCTTTCGCAATCACATCAGTAATTCGATGAACTTGGTCCACAGTCGAATGTTTACTTCAAACCCAAATTGATGGTCAGGTAAAAGGCGTTTCTGATCAATAATGGGTTGTAAGCGACCGAGTAATATCCTTTACAAAACTTTTAAAATTATTGGTAGAAGTAAAATAGGTTTGTAAGATATTATTTCATTCTGTGATTTTCCTGGTTTAAGAACCATAATCACTTCCGCGACTTACCACTGTCTTGGAATGTAATCTTATCTAATTGCTGCATTAACAATGTATTGGACTTTAGTTAATGCTTTTTGGGGCAAAATTTTAAGAAGTTCTCCTGTAATTAGGTCATAACCCGGAGCTTTTTCAGGCTTTAATGTCTGTATTTTCCGTTTAAGCTCGGCAATACTTGCATGTCTAACTTGATTACTATCGGTAGTAGTTTCGAATAAATGTTTTCTGGACCATCAAATGGTTTAAATGTTTCCTCAAGATGTGCGGCAAAAACGTCTGCTTTTTCTTTATCGCTTTTTGCCCAAACGTCTTGAGTTACCCTAATTGGTGACACAGCGTTTTTTGGCCGTTTTATGACTATAATTGCTTTCCAAAGTGAGAAATTCGATTCTTTTCCAGCGGTTAGGCTTTGCAGATAAATTTCTACTGCATGTTTTTTTTTAAGTTTTTGATCGAATTTGATAGCATATTACTCAACCGATTGAGATGTGTTTTATTATGCGGGGCACGAATTTTTGCCATCTTTTTCGAGCTTTTCATTTTTGTCTTAACGCTCTCCATTTTGCGTTGTTGAGTAGTATTATTCCACGCTGCTTTTTGAACGGTATGGATAAAGGAGTCAACCGCGACTTCAAGTTCCAATGGGGATCTAAGCGATACACCCAGTCCAATATTATTTGCAATATCGTTTTTGAAGCCTTCCCAGTGGGTTTTGCTGTTTGATAGGCTGGGCGGATTTTCATATCTAATGATTGACTCGTTCGCTCTTAGAATGACCGAAGAATTATCAGAGCAAAGATCAAAGCATTCGTCAACTTTGATTCGATTGGAAGGCACACCTTTTACTATGGAATAATCGATCAAATCCGGTTTTTTGTAACATCATTTGGCCAGTAAGTTGGTTTACCCGTAGAATGAAATTCGGTATTTTACTTTCTACTTACTTCATAAATCATCCTACCTTTCTGTGATATGCATCTATACCCCAGAATGTATGTTTTGCATTTAAGTCCATTCCGATGACAAAACACTGTCATAGGGAATTAAGCAAGTTTTCAAAGTCAATTTTCTCAATCTTGCATCGCGGTGGGCAGTAAAGAGAAGATATCTTCAGAGAGGATTGTCTGCTTCTGCATTGTTTTGATTTGTAATTTAAGATCAATCGAATGTTCGATACACACTTTAATATATAGTGAGGCTCCACCTCTAGCCTTATTCGATGGATGTAAAGCATGATATCCGAGGTAACCTTTAATCTTGAATTTCGAATTATTCCTTGCATGAGTTTCGGATATTAAACAGATGTCGATATCTTTTTCATGCATTTACAATTCAAGTTATTCAAGTGATTGCCAAAGGCCATTAGCATTCACGTCAGAATTTTAAGAAATCTATTCATGTCGAAGGTGGGGTACGTTTGTTGCGAATACTATTCTCGAGTTTAACTAGCCTGTCCAAAATAAGTTTATGCGTCCTACTTTGTCCCTCAAGTTGTGAAAGAATAATCGAAAATACGTTTGTAACGTGAGCTATTTTTTTTATCTTTATCGGATACTATAGCTTTGGATGTACGGAATCCGAACGGATTTCTGATGGCCACGTAGTTTGTAAAAATCATAGCCTGCTTTGTCTTCGACATATTTTTAATCGGAGTTTAAGGCATTTTCTTTTTTTTAATTCAATTTCTGTGAATTAATACTCATAAATTGTGCCCGTCTTTTTTACAGCTGCTTAGCTTACAGTTGATGCAGATAGGAGGAGTTTTCATTTCTGACCTACAATCTACTGTCACATTTTTCACACCTCGGTTCTTTTTGAAAATAGGTTAGCGTATGATTATATCCTCGGCAACGCTTGTACTGATGAACTAATTTGGAATCCTTACGCATGGGTTCAATTTTTACAACAATATTAAGTATTGTTTTTATATCATAAATTTTATTCAAAATTTCTTCTTTATCGAAAGTGAGAATAAATAAAGAAAGTCGTCCTTTTATAACATTTTCTACGCCATCTTTTTGCTGTTTTTCTCGTTTGACAGTGTAAACGGCATCTATTACTTTATATTGCCTGCTTTTATGATCGTTATTAATGTCATCCTTTAAGCACGACGCATGTAACCCTCTTGCTACAACGCGACGACGTCGTTTTCGTCCTCAAGGCTTTTATTTTTCACTGAATCTCTCTTATCTTGGGCTGAGACTTCTGGTGTTGTCGAGCTCCTTGAGACACACTAATTTCCTTGAGATCTAGATGTTGATGACCTTGTTACCCTTGAGCTTTTCCCGAAAGGGTTACATGATTACAATAATTGGCTCTCCACAGAATCCGTAGAGTCGACCTCCGAAGAGGGTGGATTTTCTAGTGACACTGAATTGCCACCTGGGGTATTAAATTTGTTTGTTTTACTCATTGCATTTTTGTTTTTGTATACTCTTTTGACTCGGTATACGGGGTGTTGAGTGTTGAGATGTTTTAAATGTTGGGGTTTTAGCCGCACATCAAACTATAGTTAATCAAACTACCAGATATGTGCGAAGTGTGGTGATGAAGGACACTCATTCAAGGACTGCCAGAGTGAAGTTCGAAAATGTGTTAACTGCATGAAGGCAAAAAAAAGACTAAAATTATGTGATGTAGAAGTTGACCATGACTGTAGAGACTACAGCTGTCGCGTTCTACAACTCCAAATTAAAAACGGAAAACGAGCGCATAATATATATTAGCAATTAACCACTTCAATAAAGTGTCTATGTTTGAACATTGGAGGAATCCGAACGAATATAATGCAAGAATAGTTTTAGTAAAAGTTTTAGAAAACGATTTCGATTTCATCTGCGCGACTGAATCCCATTTAACAATGGTCTCGTTCGTTAAAGTGATTTGGTGGATGTTATTATAATGGGTGACTTTAATATTAACTGGCTTACAAATAGTACCTACAAAAAAAGTATATCTATGAAAGTGTATTAGACATCTAGTTCAAACAA
This sequence comes from Rhingia rostrata, assembly GCA_949824845.1. Taxonomy (NCBI): domain Eukaryota; kingdom Metazoa; phylum Arthropoda; class Insecta; order Diptera; family Syrphidae; genus Rhingia; species Rhingia rostrata. The sequence goes on from OX463756.1 coordinate 101,315,328, forward strand.
ATAGTTACAGAACTAAGTAGAATTTCTGAAACCTCTTCGACTCTTAGATAGTATGTAATAATAAGTTCTGAAAATATAAATGCAAAAGTGAACAAACAATTTAAAATCAGTGACCACGAATCTTTGTAAATTATTTTCGAAACAAATCGCGAAAATAAATAATATTGCAAAAATGTTATCAAATCATATTAGTATTTTATGAAGGTGTTTTTCGAAGGCAGTTGCATGGTAGTGACATAGCAAATTTAAGTTGCAATATTGATTTTAATGAAATAGCAATGTTCTTTAGTGATAAATTGAATACGGCTGTTAAAAAAATTATGGTTATTAAGACATTCAGTGAAGAAAATTGCACCAATAAATGGTACAACCAATATTTAGAAAATTTAAAGCGAATGAAAATCCATAATAGAAGGGACTGGAATACGTATAAATTATGCAGAAATAAGAACGCAAGTGAACTATACACAGCAAAAAATAATTTTATTGCTAAAAAAATTGTTCAATCAACTAATCAAAAATCAATGTGGAGGACAATTAAAACACTGGTACTAAACTGAGAAAATAATGTAATATGTGAAATATTGTATGACAATATAACAATAAGAAACAAGGCTGAAATAGCTAATAAACTTAACGATTTTGTTGTGAAAAGTGTAGAGGAAATAAATAAAAATATACCATATGTCCAATATACGAATTTCATTAACAACAATATTAGAAAAACATTTAAGTTTCAAATGATAAACATGAGTGAATTAAAAATATTATGAAAAATATGAATGCAAAGAAAGACGGCAACAGTTTGTCAGTAAAAATGATGTTGTGTGTGTTAGATATCATAGGACCTTGTTATCTAAAAATAATAAAAGCTTCACTTCAAAAGGATATTTTTCCAAATTCTTGGAAGGGATCGACAGTGGTAACTATAGAAAAAGTGAAGCGAAGCGTAAATCCTGCTGACTTCCGGCCCGTCAACATGCTAATGACAGGGAGAAAGATTTTGGAAAAAGTGGTACAAATCATGTTTTCGACACAGTTGTGAATCTTTGCTTAATATTGTGATTACGCAATGGAAAACCCAAATCAATGGCAAAAAAGTAGTAGTTGCTGTTTCCTTTGATTTGCAAAGACCATTCAAAACATTTGATAGAGACATAATGATACAAAAACTTGTAAAATACGGTGTCAACAAAGCAGAAATTGAGTGATTCAAAAGTTATCTGTCGAATAGGGTGCACCGAATGCACATGGATTTAACACTGGGTGTACCACAAGGAGCTGTACTTGGGACTTTACTGTTTATAATTTATATCTAAGATTTGGATAAAGTACTAGTGTACGCTGAGGCAAGACTGTTTGCTGATGATACATTGCTGTACGTTACTGGAGATTTTGCCGATGAATGTATCAACAAACTGAATGCAGATTTGAAATGCGTTGAATTATTTTTAAAAATGAATAAACTAAAAATGAATACAGCTTAAACAAAAACAATTGTAATTAATGGCAACTCTTCTATGAACATTTTTATTAATGGAGAGATTACTGAGAAGGTTAGTGAGATAAAGAATCTAGAAGTAGTTTTAGATAAAAAAAATAGCTTCTGAAAAACGCCCTAGCAGAAAATTGAATATTTTCAAAGAATTAAAAGCAAATTAAATATGACTTGAGCAATAAATGTTTTTAACGTCATGGTAAAACCACATTTCGAGTATTGTTTTACGATAATATTTTAAGGTCCCAACCAAATGTTTAATAGACTGCAAAAATTACAGAAAAACCAACAGATCTCAAAGTACAATATTTCATAAAGGTTTTAAACTGTTTAATAGCTTGCCAAATACCACAAAGGCAAAAAATAATTTTTTTTTTTAAATGTTGATGTTGATTAGCGGAGTGAATTGGCAGGCCTTGTTGACTTGGTGTTTATATAGTGATGACCTTGACATTGGCATTGTGCAAAAATAAATGATTCATATTGCAAATTCATTTGGTAATTTACAGTTAGTCCAAAAAACAAGTATCCGTCATACACATGAAATCAATTCGTTCAAAACTTAGTAGTACTTATTAAGCCTACACCATAGGGGTATATAAGTTTTGACACAAAGTTTGTAACATAGAGATATGAAAGTATATGTGTCGAATCAGAATCGCTTGCTGATATTTGCATTAATTTTGTAATATAGTAATTTCCATAGATATCAGAGAATCGATCGACCCAGAATCACTAACTCCGTCCGTCCGCCGTTCATCCGTCTGTGTGTTACCGATTTTTGGGCCTTTAATTTTGAGCTAGTGTGTTGAAATTGGGTATATAGATTCTCTCTCCAACGAAGAAGAACAAGTGTAAACAGTGTTGAAACCCACCCACTTTTTAGAAAAGCGTAGTTTTTATCCAACATATTAAGACAATCTTAATATCTATCTATACCTACGTATTTCGTCTATAAAAAGTTTTTTTTGCCACGCACACTTTTTGAAGCGTTTTAAGTAAAAAAAACTTTTTTTTTATGCAAATACTTCCGTAATGAATAAACATTTCGTGCACCCCAAGTCATTTGCAATAGAAATATGTGCACTGTTTTTTGGTCAAACCACAAAAGATTTTGATAAACTATCTGAAAAATGTCATCATACCCTATCCCATAGGCGTATGTTATTGTTGATACATAGTTCGTAACATAGAGAAATAATTTTACTAGATATACCTCAAAGTATATGGATGACTCAGAATAGCTAGCTGAGTCGATTAAGCCATGTCTATCCGTCCGTCCGTCTGTAGGTCACCGGTTTTTGAGCCTTAAATATTGAGGACTCGTTTTAATTTTGTTTTTTGTTTAAAATAATTATATTTCATGTTTTTTAACATTTTTTTAGACGATTATTTGTGTTCAATAACAGCACAATTTTCTTTTTATATGAATGGACCAGCTTAACACTTCGTTCGCAATTGCTGCAGAGTACATCATCATTATGTTTCCTCTTAGCAAGGCAATCATACTGTGAGAAATTATCAAATTCAAATTCTTGACAAACGTTATCCAAATTTAATGTTTAAATGGCTTCTGATTTTAAAACCCTCTTGTCAATATATATATGTGCTGCAAAAATGATTTTAGAAAATATATATATTTCATAGTCTTTTAAATCAATTTTGCATTTTCGCTCCTAGGTACTAGAAAAGCCAAAAAACCTTGAATGTTGATAGTGTCGTTTTGATTTTTTCAGACACAGCATTGAACTCCAGACCGCAAAGTATTTTTGAGAATTTTTTCGCTTTCGCTCGTGATCGCAAAGACGGTAAAACACCGAATAGATATAAAATGAAATATGCATTCACGTTCACCTCACACAGCAGCGCACAGCACATCCCCACGACACGAAATCTTTTTTATCGAAACTTAATAAAAGAGAGGAGAGCATCTTTCGTTGTGCTATCGTTGGCTCTCTGGAGAAATTATAATTAAAGATAGCGGGCTGTGCCAACACAACCCGCCATATAACAATTTTTCTTGTATGCAGTGCGTTATCTGTATGACTTTATAATCTTTGCTTTCGGTCATCACTCTCACAAGCCTAATCAGCATCAGCAAAACACTTAATTTGCACAAATGTCCACCAGTCTTTCTGTAATTAAGTTTAAAATAAAGTTATTGTTTAGGTATCTTAAGATATGCTTAGCAGGCGTAAGATGCTCAACATGTGCGCTTACATTAAACTGTAATAGTTTATTCACAGAATGCAAAATGTCCGGCCGTGTTGATACACCCAAGTATATCAATTACCCAATTATTGACTGGTATATCGTCCTGCCGATCTTTCCACATTCGAGGCATCCACTACATTTTGCAGATCTTTGGCCAGAGTCCAAAGGAGTACTGCATCTGCGAGTCTGAACCATGTTGTGTTTTTCTAGCATGGTCTTCTTCACGAGTGTCCTCCATACCAAATAACTGATAAATTGGTCCCTTGTCCACCACCTCGAACTCCGTACTTTTTTGCGTATTGATTCGGTTTAACACTGTTGAGTTCGAACAAGCTAGGAGAATATCACCCACGTACACAGCGATAATGTTGATTTCCTTGTTGTTATTCAATGTGAACACGCATGAATCAGCATTGCACTTTTTGAAACCTAAATTCACTAATACCACATCCATCTGATGTACCTGGAGATTATATTCAACAGCCAGTGCCAATATTAGGCTAAGCGATGAGAAACGAACTACTGGTGAAAACGTCTCGGTGTAGTAAAAATCTCTTGCAGCAGCTCTTTGCCACTAGTCGACATTTGTTGCGTTCTACATTGCCGCACTGAATACCCTTTTACATTTGATGATTTGTTGGCTTTATGGTGGATCCACTTGATTACATGTTTCGTTGACCAACAAGGAGTCATAGTCACATACTCACTTCCAACCATCTATGACCATCGCTCCGGTCTAAGGCCTCCTTTACAGTCAAAGGATTACAATCACATTGACCAATCACGTTTGCATTTAGACATTGACGTGGACGAAGTGTTTATGGAGAACGCAGAAGAATTTCCGCTAAATCTTCATCAGATTTCTCAATCCCAGAGCCACAAGTTTCTTCACCACCATTATCAGCAATTACGCAATCAGCAGCATCATCCAAATTCTCCTCGGCCAGAATACCTGTAAAGCTGCCTCTTATATTTTGTTTTTCAACAGGTGTAGCTTACTCCGGTAAGTCTATAATGTATAATCATTCCAATCGTGAAATGTCCTTTCCAAAAATTTGATTTGGCTCATACAAACTGTATGCTTTAGATTCTGGTGAATATCCTACCATCTGGCACTCAATTCCCTTCGCGCTGTATTTTGACCATGAAGGCCGATTGTGCAGCATAGCTGCTTTGGATCCAAACATTTTCAAATGTTCCACAGACGGCTTTCTACCAGTTCAACCTTCGTAAGGCGTTGTTTTGTCCAAAGCTCTCGAACGGTTTCGAAGTTATACAGCAGTTTTCACGCCGTTTTGCTAAGGTGTGTACTGCACAGTGAGTCTTACTCGAGGAACTCACAGTAAGAAAAAGTTTTCCGCTTGAGTCTTTAATAACCGCAACGGAAATGCCCACCCTACATTTCATAGCATTCTATCATTAATTCTTTCCATGAAAAGTGACAGATCGTAAGCTATCAAATAATGCTCGTGGAGACGCGATGTATTTCAAACAGAAACGACAGCCCGAGCAATACATAGAAATAAATTTTCATAGAATACTATTTGAAGTCTCCGCAAACAATTTCCGTCGAGACCACGGGTTAGATTTTGCGCTCGGCAAGATGATGCGTACATTATTATATTTACCTCTTGCCATGTTTCTGATTCTGTGCATGTGGCTGCAAGTGTGAGTGTGATGTCTGTTCTGTTGATTGGGGATGTTGTTGCTGTGGGTTTTCATACCGGTGCTTCAGGAAAAATGCAGCTTCTCCAGTTTCATGCAAAACATCTCCCTCTCTCATTTTACCTTCTTCTATCAGCTTGGTTTTCAATACATGCGGTGTAGGCAAATCATCACGAGACTCGATTGCTATAGCGAAATTCTCATAGCTTTTGGGTAAGCTTGACAAAAGAATAATTGTTAGCAATTCATCTTTGATTTAATGTCGACTTCTTTTAATTTTTCGAAAAAATCGAAAATATTATTAAGATGACTTACGACTTTCTAGCATTTTTAAATTTAGAAGATGTTTGAATAAAGTTACCTTCCTAGTAGGTCGAGGAGAGTGTATTTCTTAAAATTTCTGCCATGCAGATTTGGATGGGCTGTAATTCTTAATATGAAGCACTTGAAACGTGCTCACTGAAAGTAACATTGTCGGCAGCGCCTTCCCATCCTTCGACTTCCATGAAACTTGAAACCTGAACTTTCGAATAAAGGTACTTACCTACTCACTTAATTAGACCGGTCCTTAGCTAACTGCCTCCAGTTGCGCACTCCAAGTTGGTTGAAGTCGGTTTCTACTTATGCGCGCCACTTAAGGCGAGGTCTTTCTCTTCTGCTTCTGACGTCTGGCTGGGAATCCAAAGTACTACCTCAAAGTTATTACATAATTCATCTTGCTCTCATTTACTGCTAAACCCATTTTTGCCGCTTCTATCTATACTAGCAAACGTGTTTATGACATCACGTTGGGTCCGACCAATGATTTCAATATCGTCGGCGTATGCTAGTATAGTGCGTACCAAAACAGTTGGCCATTCTACTGCGCAGGTCTCTTAAAATGTGTTTTACAATCTCTTAAAATTGCAAAAACAAGCATAAAGAGACTAAAATGGGCGGAGCCATAATAAAAAACGACGTATACCCTGCCTTGTGTTCAAGATCGCTGTCGCGATCTCACTGAGGGTGGTTTCTTCATTTTCCTTCTTTTATACTGAAATTAGGAGCGGAGGAAAAATATAGACCATTATATGTCAACTTTACTTGGAGGAAAATATATTGTTTCGTTTTTTGTCTTGTCGGTTCTTTGTAGGAGTATGATGTGATCACGGTCGGATAGATTAAGCAAAACATTGCACATGAATTGATTGTGTGACTGTGTCTGTATGAAGGTGTACGGTTTTAGATTTAAACCCTATTTGCTCATTATGCTTTCGTTGATCATTATTATATAATTGTGTCGTGCATATTAATCATGTAGGTACTGATATTGGCACGCAAAGTAAAGTAAATTGCAGTGTCACACCAAATTTTTTTTGTTTATATCATTGAATTTGGGCGAGGTAGGTAAATTTAATAAAAAAGTTACAATTTGGGAATTTTTTGGAAACATAAACGATTTTATACCCAATAATAATAGGCACGATTTTCTGTCACAAAGAAGAGGATGGGGTATTAAACGGTTCGTTAAAGACAAAATGGTGAACGTTCTTGATTCTTCAATAATTTTTTTTAAGAAATGCAGTTTTTAAAACTTATTGAACTACCCACCACTTTTAAATTTGTAACCTTGATTAAAAGTGTAAATTATAGCGAGATGAAATTGAGCACACCACCCATACAGGTACCTAGCGCTAAACCACGAAATGTTCAACCATAATAAGGGTTGGGAACCCTTTCAAATACAATCGGACTTCTAGGTAGAAATGTATAAAAGTCGACCCCATAATAAAAAATTAAGTTTATTTAGATATTCAACTGCATTTTAGTTCCAAGCACTGTAAAGTTGGGTTACGCATTGTAAATTACAGGCAAAAACGCTTAGTGATTAAATCTCTTGCGCGTCATTTTTGTTCTCTTAAATCCTCTCTCTGCGCAATCGACCGTTGGCCAACTGTTTTGGTACGGACTATAGTTGTACCGACTTTTGGAAAACTGTGCCTCTAATTTTGGTTCGTGAGTTTTTTACAATCCTCTCAAGAATTTGATTGAAGAAGTCGTATGATAGCGCATCGCCTTGCCTAAACCCTTTTTTTGGTATCGAATGTGTCGGTGAGGTCGTTTCCGACCCTGATGGAGCAGCGAGAGTTACAAATTGTCGTCCTACACAAACGGACGAGTTAGGGCTGTATACGAAAACTAGACATGACTCTGTATAGCTTTGAAATCGATGAATTGGTAGAATTTGATAGGTTGTGGACTTTCCTGGCCTTTAACCACACTGATAAGGGCCGATCAGGTTGTTGGTAAACGGTTTCAGGCGTTCATATATTACGGCAGATAGGATCTTGTAGGCGATGTTGAGGAGACTTATGCCTCTGTAGTTTGCGCAGTTTAGAGGGTCTCCTTTTTTGTGGATCGGGCAAACGATGCTGAGGTTCCATTCTTCAGGCACATTTTCTTCCGCCAGATTTGGCTTATGAGTTGGTGAAAGTTTCCTACCAAGTCAACTCCGCCGGCTTTATAAAGCTCGGTGGTAAGGCCGTCATTTCCAGCAGCCTTATTAGGCTTGGGTTTTGATATTGCTATCCTCACTTAACTCAGGTCGGGCTGTAGTTGTCGCTGTTGTTGCCAATATTGAATGGTTCGTTCTGCCTGCTTGCGTAATGTTGCTCGTCATCGCCCTTTAACAGTCTGCAGAAGTGTTTCTTCCATATCCTCAGCATCGACTGTGTCTCAACTACGATATTTCCTTGTTCATCTTGACAGGATTCTGTTCGAGCCTTGTATTGTTAGCTTTGACGTTTCACCCTTTGGTAAAACTTGCGAACATCCTTCCTGGAGTGGCACCTCTCTATATCCTTAATCGGGCGCTTTTCTTGCTATTTTTTCTTCTTTCTGAAAAGCCGGTGTTCTTCCCTTCTTCTCTGCCTAGAGCTCGACGGCAGCTATAGTCTTTACCTGCAGCTTAGCTTTGTAGGCCTTGTTCTAAGCTGCGAACATCTTTCGGCATTCCTCATCAAACCAGGGGTTTCTTATTGGCGCGAGAAACTTACCACATCTGTTGCGGCTGATCTAATGGCTTGCTGGCATCGTTGCCATTGTTCTTCGATATTCGATGCTGTTCTTATGGTGTTAATCGAGAGGTTAGAGATTGCAGTCATTCAACGTTAAATTTGTTCACAGTATCTCTCATTCTCACTTTGGCTGCAACAAGGTAGTGATCGATGTTAGCGATGTAGCAGAGTCAATTAGCCTAAGTTCGTAACCAGAAGTGTTATCGTGTAGGCTTTGTTTTCCTACAATACCGTTAAGATGTCTTCTTTTCCTACCTTTGCGTTAAAATCATCCAGCATGATTTTAACATCGTACTTCGGTAGTCGCTCATAGGATTTGTCAAGGAGCTCATTGAAGCAATCCTTAGCTATATCATCTTTTTCTCCGTTGGGGCATGAGCGCATATAAGGCTTTTGTTGGCGAATTTGATGCGTATAGTTACAATGCTTTCGCTAATGTCTTGGAAACATAAGACTTCTTTCCGTTTGGCACTTATAACAAATCCGCATCCGAAAAATCGCTGTTTCTGCTCACTATAACACGGTCCGTAGTAGATGACACAGTTTTTCATCCTCTTTTTGTCCGGCACATCCCATTATATCTCCTGGACGGCACTTATGTCTACTTTGTAACAGTTTAGGGGTTCCGCTACTCGTTCGCTTGCACCTCTTCTGTTAAATGTTCTCATTTGGTTTTTCCATGGTTGGATAGTTAACTCAAAGCAAACCCCCAACCCGGAAGGCCAGTTCCAATTTATAATTTACCCCTAGGACACGGAGCCATCAGTATCTACTACGCGATTGAGCGCTGCTGTTGGCCTTTCGGTTCATACGCCACCATCTCTGTTCAAGGGCCCTGACTTACACTTGAAATTCCTAGAAAACCTGTTGTCCGAATATGTCGAAGCACATTGTCTAGGTTCGCCTGGGATAGCAGGCCGGGTATTCATTCCGTGCCATTCTGACCTGGCTGTTTATAGTGTTGCTGTGTTTCGTCATGTTATCAACACTCGCGATTATCGTTTAGCAAGCCAAATCCGGTTGGATGAGACCAGTACCCAATGGTTACCACTTGGAGGCTAAAGATAAACACTTGATGTGTAGTCAGAGTTACAACCACTGAGTATTGCCAAGTTAAAGTAAATCAGAGTCTACCCTCGTTCTACAACACTTAACCATCTTCGAATAAAGGTAAATAGCGGATTAAGGGGCATAATCGAGAAAAAAAAGAAAACTAATAACGAGCGCCGAAATGCCAAACGATTATCACCAGACAAATATAAAACATATGAGAAAGCTAGAACCCGCTTTGCGGATCGTTGAATACCCTATCCCATCTCATCCTTAAAGTAATCAATATTACCTGCTAGAAGCTGATTTGCGAAAAGAATGTCTGCTATTTCACGACGTTTTTGTATTGAAGGTTTATTAATTTCAAACGATCCTCGTAGGTGGGTAGATTAAAACTGTCTACCCAGGGGAGACCGCGTAAAGCAAATTGGATAAGTCTGCGTTGGACGGAGGGAATAAGTGTTGTTGTAAGGCGGCCATACTTGGCTAGCAAATTCAAGGATAGGTCTAACCCTAATCAATGATTTTGTATCAAAATTGTTTTCGAAATCTTTGCTATTTTACCGAAAACTGTTTTTACTTAAACTGAACCAGAAAAATAAGAAAAATAAAAATTGGCTAGGTATTTTGTTCAAATACTTTTTCAAAATGTCTAACGGTTTGGCCTACAACTACGTTTTCCTAAAAAGGAGGCGTGGCAGTGGGCGAATTAAATTTTTTTTAAATTTGTTCTGCTGGGAGCAACAACAAACACGTGCACCAAAATTCATCATTCTAGCCTAAAATTTAAGGCCCAAAAACTGGTGACATACGGAAGGACGGACGTAGTCGATCCATATGCTTTAAGCTATATCTAGCTATATGTGGAAACACACATCTCGATGTACTCTTTGTTAGCCATCTGTGTAAAGCCTTACATTTTAATCAAATTTCTGCTCCCGGTTTTTTTTCGTCACGATCTGATGCATTTTACATTTCAATGTCGGCATTGCAAGTAGTACTATAAGTTTTAGAGACTTCAAAAACATAAACGTCAGAGAGTTGGAAAACGACTTAAAGAAAATCAAATGGTTTCGCGTTTATGAAATGCTTACCGTTCAGAACAACATAAAAAAACTTGTTTTATTTCCATGTTCCATTAATTACAAAAACAATCACAAGAATAACATATGAGAAGGCTACAATGCGCTTAGAGGATCGTTTAATAACCTATCCCATCCCATCCTTAAAATAAATATCAACAAAATGCTGCAGCAAACACGTGTACCAAATTTCATGATTCTAGCTCAAACTGTAAGGCCGAAAAACTGATGACGTACGGACGGACGGACGGACATGGCTAAATCGACTCAGCTATTGATTCTGAGTCGATCCATATATTACTATAGATTGGATAGTGTGTAGACATGCCATGGTTTAGTAGTAATATAAAAATATAAGATATGTAGTAAAAGATACGTTATGTGACCGTGAAAAGGCGAATAAAACCTGGAAGTGGCTTTAATTAAATGTTGTACTTCATAATTGTAAAAGGTTGAGTAACAATGTAATAATTGAAATACGTGAAGCAAAGAGACGTTAGTTCGCCCCCCGACTAGACCCATCCCAAGCAAAACATAATCTTTGGAAAAACGTACGTGCTATTGGTATTGGCAAACAAAAACATATATATCTGATAATATTGACTGCATAGAATTAAAAAGGAAATTTATCACTTTGTCATGTGAAGCAGCCACTGATGATACAACGACTCTATCAATTGAGACCGATTTTTTTCCACATCAAGTTTTAGTTTTTCATAAGTGGATGAGACCGACGTTTTAGAGAGCTGCATATGAATAAAATCAAATTTTGTTGGTATTTATGGAATTCATTCGGTTTTCATAAAGGCGATACTTCCCTATATCCTGAATTATATAACACTTCTTTTTAATACGTATGTCAAGTGTTTTTCCTTCAGTTTGGAAACAAGCTAAAATTATACCAATTCAAAAAAAAAAATATCAAAATGAGCTTAATCCAATTGCCATTCTACCATTTCTGTCGAAGGTCATAGATAGCATAATGAGTAAACAAATGCGAATATTCTTGTGCAACAACAATTTGTTATGTATAAGGGTTTCATCCAAAAGAACTACAACTATTATTAATGTCGTCGAAAACATAAGACAAGATATTGACTGTAACAGTGTAAGTCTTCTTATATTCTTAGGCTTTTCCAAGGCTTTTGACACAGTTAACCATAAGGTCCTGTTTAGTAAGCTAATGAACCAGTTTAATTTCTCTTATTCTTCAACAATGTCAAACTGCTCTTTATCTGATCTTCTTGGGTTTAATAGGGTGTCCCACAGGGTTCAATTATGGGACCACTATTATTATCAATGTACATAAATGACTTACCTACATGCTTACAAAACACTCAAGTAGATATGTATGCTGACGATTTTCAGATGCGGAAAAGTTTCCCCCGATGCGTTACACGTCGCTAATATTTGAAAGACAATTTTTTATAAATTTGATGCGTCTGTAGAATTCTCTTCCTGGACATCTTAGGATGATAATTTATACAGTGGTTTTTGGAAGGAGGCTCAAGGAGTACTCGGAGATATGATTATGATGATGATTATCCTTTTTTTCCTTTTTCTTTTCTATTTAATATTTTTTTTCAAATTATTTTTTTTTTTAATAGAATATTATTTTCTATTTTCTTTTTTTTATCTTATTGGCTTCAATTAAGCTTATGCTGTTTAAGAAGATATTGTATCTTATTGTATAAGACTATACTAATAAATAAATAAATAAATTATTTCTCTATGTTACAAACTATGTGTCAAAACTAATATACCTCTACGAGATAGGGTATAAAAAGGTGATGTGATTTTCACAGCTTTCAAAAGAATTCAGTGAAAGAACATGCCATTGCTCCGCGAAGATATTGTTGAAAATTTCGTCGAAAATGTAGGGTTACTGTCACGACTCCCACCGTCAGAAAAATTCATAAAGCACATATTAAGCATATTCAGCACTAAAAGCACAAAAAGCCATGTAGGTGATACAAATAAGCACATTAATCATAACTGGAACTAAAGGGGTTTTCAATAAGAGCGCTACAAAAGTTTTTTAATTAAAACAAAACCGTAAAACCGTTTGGTTTTGGATATCAATGAAATTCTTTGTTCCCTTGAAAGTACGTTCGATGCCATTATGTATGGAACTCGATTTCTTTTGCAGGGCCACCACGGACACGCTTGCAGAAGCTCAGACGCTGAACCCAATTTTCGACGGTTTTCAAGCATAAATCGACCGATACTGCTGTAATTTCACGTTCGATATTCGTACGAAACTCATCAATCGTCGCTGGCTTGTTTGCATAGACCATAGACTTGACGTAGCCCCACAGGAAATAGTCTAACGGCGTCAAGTCGCACGACCGAGGCGGCCAAGCGACTGGACCATTTCGTGAGATAACACGCTCTCCAAACTTGGTTTCCAATAAATTGATTGTGGCATTCGCTGTGTGGCTTGTGGCGCCGTCCTGTTGGAACCACATGTACTCCAAGTCCATATCATCCAATTGGGTCCAAAAATATTCGGTTATCATTGAACGGTAGCGATTCCCATTCACAGTAACGTGCCGGTCTTGATCATCACGCAAGAAGTACGGCCCAATGACGCCGCCGGCCCATAAACCACACCAAACCGTATTTTTTCGGTATGCAATTATGACTCATGATGTACGTCTGGATTGCTGCCTGACCAATACCGCATATTTTGTTTATTGACGAAGCCATTCAGCCAGAAATGAGCCTCATCGCTGAAGATGATTTTTCAATGAAAATCCGAATCATTTTCAAGTTGTTGCTCAGCCAAATTCACAAACGTAGGACGCTTCTGGTGGTCAATCGGCTTCAGTTCTTGCGTCAATTTAATCTTGTCAGGATGTAGGCCAAGATATTTTCGCAAAATTCGCCACAACGACGTCACAGAGATGCCCAACGCTTGAGAACGACGTGTGAGAGACACATTTGGGCTTTCTTCGACTGAAGCCTCAGCGGCAGCAATATTCTTGACACTACGGGCACTTTTTTTCTCACTGGCACGGGAACATTTTGTACTGTGCCTGTGGATTCAAATTTTCTCCACTAGACGCTCAATTGTTGATCTACTAGGACGATTATGACGACCATAAATTGGACGTAGCGCTCTGAACGTTGAGGCCACTGACTCCGAATTTCGGCTGTAAATTTTAATAATTTCGACTCGTTGTTGGATCGTATATCTTTCCATCGTGAAATGGCAAACTTTACTGAAGAGAAATGTCAAAAGAGCGGTCAGAAATATGGCGTCGTTTGCTTTCCCTGTCGCTCAACTTTTGTAGTTGACCATAGCGTCCTGTTGAAAAACCCGATACTAACAATATTATCCATACGCAATAAGTAAAAAAAACTAGCCTTCTGATCAGCTACTTATTAAACGATAACAATTTAATACTAGTGCCTTTCGGCCTACTTAGACTAATCGTCATTACCGCAGTGTTAACATGTGGCGGTAAAATAACACATTATATGAAGAACATATGAGAAGTCTACAATCCGCTAACAACAACCTGATCGGCCTTAATCATCGTAGTTTTAGGCCAGGAAAGTCCACAACCGATCAATTTTTTACACTTCTGCAGATCCTGGAAAAAGGATGACGATTGAGAGTACTTTCTGCTTCATTAGGGTCGGAAACGACCTTACCGTCAAATTCGATACCAAGAAAGGATTTAGGCAAGGCGATGCGTTGTCATGTGACTTCTTCAATTTGATTCTTGAGAGGATTGTTCGAAACTCACGAGCCAACATCAGAGGCACAATTTTCCAAAAATCTGTACAACTATTAGCATACGGCGACGATATTGACATCACGAAGAATTTCTCTTGCCAGCCGCTATTTCTTCGGCCTAAGAAGGCAATTTAGCATTAAAGCTCTCACTTGAACTACTAAGGAGATCATATATAAGACCCTGAACATCCCAGTCCTGCTATACGGCGCTGAAGCATGAACCATCTCAAAAGCGGATGAAGAAATCCTTGGTCGATTTGAGAGGGAAATTCTTCGAAAAATCTGCGGTCCCGTTGGCGTAACGGGCTATGGAGACCAAGATTCAACCAAGAATTATACGAGCTGTACAGCGACATGCCCTTAGTCAAAAAACTCCGCATTGGACGTTTAAGATGGCTGGGACATGTAGAACGAATGGACACCAATACTCCGCCTCGCAGAGTCTTCGATTCCCAGCCAGACTTCGGACGCAGTAGAGGAAGACATCGCCCTAAGTTGTGCGCACAAGTAAAAACCGACCTCAGCCAACTTGGAGTGCGCAACTGGAGGCAGTTAGCTAGAGAGACATGGTGGTTGAGGCCCAGGTTCGTTCCGGACTGTAGCGCCACTGAAGTAAGTAAGTTATTAACATAAGAAAATAAAACTTGCTTAAAAATTTTATTATAAAGTATGCACATATAAATAATTTAATTACTGTAAAATGTTATGTGTAATTCATTAACTTTTAATAGGACTACCTAATTCATTTATCTTTATTCAAGTAAAGGTTTATAATTGGAACTAGAATTGAAACTAGAGCATTATTTAAGTATAAGAATAATATAATGATATATGATATACTTCTCACAGATATATCTACATTATTGCGGTGCAAGCATTGCAAATTGCAAAGAGCGGGTAATCAATAAGAACATGTTGCAAAAAGACGAGGTAGCCAAGATCATCAACGAAATCGAAACACTTGCAAATGGGAACGAGGTAGAAGCCATTGAGCATGGATACCAATGGTTCCTTCAAACTATACACCCTATCAATGACAAAGGTTAAAAGCGAGGACTTAAATCTTTTGCTGACTACACCGAAGATACGCGAATGGTAGCAGATCGACTTGGCGACTGCTATTCTAAAGGGAGTACCACGATCTGTAAGGACCCAGAACAGGAAAGATTAGAGGAGAGCGGGTGTGTTGCTCGATTGTTGAGATGAGGACCTGCAGAGTGCACTTTCCGATCAAACAACAACGAGACTATGGATTTCATCAAGGAAGACACAATCTTTTTGTATAGGCCAACATAAGAGCGGTAAGACACAAAATATTTGGAAGGAACATACGTCATTCATGTTATCAATGAGACAATTCACTTAAAGAACAAAACAAAACATACTTTGTATGATCGTTATCTTGCTTGGAACATATGGCACAAGGCGGTTTTTTGTCAGATTTTTCGAAAAGTTGTAGCAAACGTACTTTATTAACCCAGGTTAACATTTTAACTTTTTTATAAAAGATATATAAATTTATACTAAAACTTTATTTTCATACCCTATCCCATAATGGGTTACAAGGTTACAACAATAGATAAAAAGAAGCTAACAATATTGTAGATATTTTTATTGAATCCAATAAGATAAGAAAAGAAAACAGAGATAGAATATTAAAAAAAAATTATTAGAAAAAAAAAACAAATAGGAATGAATGGCAGGTAGCGGTAAAACCATGGCTAAAAGCAAAAAACAAAAAAAAATGCCTAGAATTATGACCCAAAAAATGCTGGATACGAAGTTTGAAGAAAATCAGTCAATTCTTTTAGGCTGGAGAGACTTGTACGGCCAGACGGACCGACGAACCAACGAACCGACAGAAGGAATTCCCAATACAACTTTTTTTAACATCATAATGTTAGAATCAATCAAAATCTTGAGGTCGAAAAATTTCACGAAAACAATGTCTTTTTCTTTGTAAGAGAAAATTAAAAAGGCTAAACAAAACACTTGAAAAGGCAAAAAAGGCATTTATTAAAAAAACACAAGAAAAAGAAACAAAACATATGAGAAGGCTACAATCCGCTGTGTGGATCGTTATATACCCTATCCCATCCCATCCTTTAAATTAATATCGCTTAAATGTGGGTTTTATGGCAAAGAAATATTAAAATTTAAATTGTAGCAACATATTGTTCAGACATTTTAATAAAATCATTATGGTTCGACCAAAAACAACGTTTTTCTCCTGCATGTGGTAGCTCAAAATTTAAGGCCCGTAAAACTGGTTACCTATAGATGGACGGATAGACAGATATAGCTTAATCGACTCAGCTAGCGATTCTGAGTCGATCCATATACTTTGAGGTATTCCTAGCTAAATTATTTCACTATGTTACAAACTATGCATCAAAACTAATTGACCCCTATGGGATAGGATATAAAAATAAAGTTGTAGTATAAATTTAGAGATCTTTTATACAAAAGTTAAAATGTTAAAATGTGTTAATAAAGTACGTTTGCTACAATTTGTCGAAAAATCTGACAAAAAACCGCCTTGTGCCATAAGTTCCAAGCAAGATAACGATTATACAAAGTATGTTTTGTTTTGTTCTTTAACTGAATTGTCTCATTGGTAACATGAATGACGTATGTTCCCTCCAAATATCTTGTGTCATTACCGCTCTTAAGTTGGCCTCTACAGTTGTCTTCCTTGATGATCCATGGTCTCGTTGTTGTTTGATCGGAAAGTGCACTCTGCAGGTCCTCATATCAACAATCTAGCAACACACCCGCTCTCCTCTTATTTTTCCTGTTCTGGGCCTTTACAGATCGTGGTACTCCCTTTAGAATAGCAGTCGCCAAGTCGATCTGCTATCCTTTGCGTATCTTCGGTCTAGTCAGCAAAAGATTGAAGTCCTCGCCTTTAACCTTTGTCATTGATAGGGTGTTTAGTTTGAAGGAACCATTGGTATCCATGCTCAATGGCTTCTACCTCGTTCCCATTTGCAAGTGTTTCGATTTCGTTGATGATCTTGGCTACCTCGTCCTTTTGCAACATGTTCTTATTGATTACCCGCTCTTCGCAATTTGGAATGCTCGAATTATCTGACTGACCGGTTCTCCAGGAAGCGGTCGAATTATCTGCAATGGTGTCCTTGATTCCGTTGTTTGCTCTTTCTATGACCCAGTTGACCTTTTGGGTGGCTTATTCCGTGCTTTTCAGTGATGCGCTATTTATCCTGTATCAGCGATTACTGTTCTTGATTATCTCATGTTCGCTTTGGAGAACACTTTTCCAATCGTCTGCATCGGGACTCCCTTCCAGACCGCACCAATCCATTCTATTGATCTAGGCTTCCTTGGTAAACTAAGTTTTATGAGGCTAATGCGCTCACTTGTTTGTTGCAAACAGAACTCAATGAGGGACCGTCTTCCTTCTTCCCTGCTAAAAATTTGGCAACCTTGCACCGCAATAATGTAGATATATCTGTGGAAAGTATATAATATATCATTACTATATCATTCTTATACTTAAATAATGCTCTAGTTTCTATTCTATTTTCAATTATAAACCTTTACTTGATTAAAGACAAAATAAATGAATTAGGTAGTCCTATTAAAAGTTAATGAATTACACAAAACATTTTACAGTAAGCAAGTTTTATTTTCTTATGTTAATAACTTACTTACTTCAGTGGCGCTACAGTCCGGAACGAACCTGGGCCTCAACCACCATGTCTCTCCAATTAGCCCGGTCTTTAGCTCACTGCCTCCAGTTGCGCACTCCAAGTTGGTTGAGGTCGGTTTCTACTTGTGCGCACAACTTAGGGCGATGTCTTCCTCTACTGCGTCCGAAGTCTGGCTGGGAATCGAAGACTCTGCGAGGCGGAGTATTGGTGTCCATTCGTTCTACATGTCCTAGCCATCTTAAACGTCCAATGCGGAGTTTTTTGACCAAGGGCATGTCGCTGTACATCTCGTATCTTGGTCTCCATAGCCCGTTACGCCAACGGGACCGTATATTTTTCGAAGAATTTTCCTCTCAAATCGACCATGGATTTCTTCATACGCTTTTGAGACGGTCCATGCTTCAGCGCCGTATAGCAGGACTGGGATGATCAGGGTATTATATATGATCTCCTTAGTAGTTCAAGTGAGGGCTTTAATGCTTAATTGCCTTCTTAGCCCGAAGAAACAGCGGTTGGCAAGACTAATTCTTCGTTTTATTTCTGACGAGATGTTGTTGTCAGAGTTAATAGCGGAGCCGAGATAGACAAAGTGCCGTATTACCTCAAAGTTATATCTGTCAATGGTGACGTTCTGTCCAATTCATCGATATTGTGTGTCCTTTCGTATTGACAGACTATACTTCGTTTTGTCCTTATATTGCTGCCGCTGAGGCTTCAGTTGAAGAAAGCCCAAATGTGTCTCTCACACGTCGTTCTCAAGCGTTGGGCATCTCTGTGACGTCGTTGTGGCGAATTTTGCGAAAATTCGCCACAACGACCTACATCCTGACAGGATTAAATTACCGCAAGAACTGAAGCCGATTGACCACCAGAAGCGTCCTATGTTCGAAAACTCACCTTTAGCGATGAGGCTCATTTCTGTTCATCTTGCGTGATGATCAAAACCGGCACGTTACTGTGAATGGGAATCGCTACCGTTGGCGCCACAAGCCACACAGCGAATGCCACAATCAATTTATTGGAAACCAAGTTTGGAGAGCGTGTTATCTCACGAAATGGTCCAGTCGCTTGGCCGCCTCGGTCGTGCGATTTGACGCCGTTAGACTATTTCCTGTGGGGCTACGTCAAGTCTATGGTCTATGCCAACAAGCCAGCGACGATTGATGAACTTCGTACAAATATCGAACGTGAAATTGCAGTTCAGCGTCTGGACTTCTGCAAGCGTGTCCGTAGTGGCCATGAAAAAGAAATCGAGTTCCATACATAATGGCATCGAACGTTGATATTCAAAACCGTTTTTTGTTTTATTTGAAAAAAACTTTTGTAGCGCTCTATTATTCTTTTCAACAATTTCTTTACGGAGCAATGGCATGTTCTTTCACTGAATTCTTTTGAAAGCTGTGAAAATCACATCACTTTTTTATACCCTATCTCGTAGGGGTATATTAGTTTTGACACATAGTTTGTAACATAGAGAAATAATTTATTTATTTATTTATTAGTATAGTCTTATACAATAACATACAATACCTTAAACATAAGCTTAATAGATATGTTTAAATAATGGGTTACAAGGTTACTACAATAGATAAAATGAAGCTAACAATATTGTAGATATATTTATTGAATCCAATAAGATAAAAAAAAGAAAATAGAGATAGAATATAAAAAAAAATTATTTGAAAACAGTTATTAAATAGAAAAAAAAAGGAAAAGTAGCAAGTACTCCTTGAGCCTCCTTCCAAAAACCGCTGTACAAATTATCATCCTAAGATGTCCAGGAAGAGAATTCTACAGACGTATCAAATTTATGAAAAATTGTCTCTCGCAAGTAGGTAAGTCATTTATGTATATTGATAATAATAGTGTTCCCATTATTGAAACCTGTGGGACCCCCCTATTAAACCCAAGAAGATCAGATATAGAGCAGTTTGACATTGTTGAAGAATAAGAGAAATTAAACTGGTTCATTAGCTTACTAAACAGGACGTTATGGATTCTCTAAAATTATAAAGGTGCTTATAAAGCACAACACACCGTTGCCATCTTCTGCACTTGTTTCGTTTACTGGTATAGACGAGCATTTTGAGCAACTCGTAATAATGAGGGCAAATAAAATCATATACATTTTACGAATTTGAAGGTAGGTAGGTTTATTTACAATGTACATATCATACTCGTATGTACTTTAAATATGAAAGAAACGTTCAAAGTATGTAATGCAATTGAAATTCTAGTAGCACTGAACGAATCTTTGTACCAACGTATTCAATAGTAAAATAAGGGTAAAGACCAAATATTCGTAAGACCATATTCGAAAACTTAGAACTAGTTTTAAGAATAATCAGCTGATTCATCGTGCAATTGTAGCAACTACTCTACAGTGTGTAGATGACGATCCCTTTCATAATGCTTCCGCGGAGATTTTCAATAAATAGTGAGTAAGTTTTTATATGGTAGGGCTGGATTAGTTGCCTAGGTCCACGTGCTGCAAATTTCTTACAGCTGAAAAAATTCCAGTATTTTCTCGTCTGCAGTAGCTACGGCTGATGGTAAGGAACAAAATATCGCCGGTGAAGTCCACATAAGTGTTTGTGTAGTAATTAATTAAAATAAAAAAAAATTATAAAATTATTTTAATTCAATAATTTTAAAAGTAAATCTGATGCTTCGGTGAATCCATTTCGATGGTGAAATGTTCCTTCAGAAGAACAACGTCATCGACCCTACAATCGGGTTGATTGTAGGGTCGATGACGTTGACTTTGATGGGTCGTTCTTGGAGTGACGTGAGATATTCTTGATGACACCGTTTCCAAAAGCCCTGGAACCCACCTGCAAAAGAGACCAATCACTGTTTTTAGATATGAAGGGAGTATGAACTTTTGTTTTTTTTTTGTTGTTTAGTTGTTTTCAAATAACTTGGAAAATTGTCTGCAAAACATATCAATTAGTGCTTACGGATATAGGAAGAGTATAAATCTTTGGTTTGGCAACAGCTGTATATGATTTTCCAATTCGATTTTCGTTACGAGAACATAAATTTTTTGATACACTAATTTCTTGTCACCATTACCGCCTTTTAAATGTAATTTACCTGATTGGGAATCGTGAGGGGTCGAAATAAACTCGCAATAGTGTTGTTGGCTACATACGTTGTTACTACAACGGAACAAATCTCCGAATATTCACCGCGACGCGCGATAGGACCTGCGTAATCGCAACCCACTTTGTTTAATGGTCTTCAGTATCGTATGGTATCAGGTAAATTTCCCATCAGTTGTCTGTTTGACGTTGGCAAAAACATGTAACACACAATCCTTCTCGCAAGATGTCTGCAGCCTAGAAAGCAAAAGTTTTGCTTTCGTAATGCGAATAAGATCGATATGTTGTATGTAGGTGTTGGCGTTTTCTTTCAAAAACATACTTTTTTGGTACAGTATTAGGAAAACTTGAAAAATCGTTCGTCTTTAGATCATTTTGACCGACGCCCACTTTTTAAAGGGCGTTGTTAAAAAAAAACTGTTTATAAAAGCCTATCCCATAGCGTATCCAGAAAACGTCGCTTTTTGTCGAACCATAATATTAGATATACCTACTGTCTAAACAAGATTCATTCAGTTTTACGTTTAGGAAAGGTTGGGATAATGTATTCAACGATTCGCACAGAGGATTGTAGCCTTCTGAGATGTTTGTCTGCATATGATAAATGAGAATATGTATTCCAATCAACGAATCAAGAAATATGGTTAGATATAAAAGTTGTGTTTTTGATAACAGAAATGAATATCTACCCAGACATTGGATTTCTTCTTTAAATATTAATTAGTTCAGTTGACAGATTATCAAGTTTACGAGATGATCTATTACAGGGCTTAAAGTTGTTTATATACCGAAATAAATATCATATGATGCCCATTATTCGAAACCAGTTATAGTACTTTGTAAACATACATCTTAGTGCTGGATATAGCGGATGTTACCATTTCCCAGGTTAAAGCCGTTCGAACATGACTCCATCACTTGATTTTATCGATGTAAACATCTCGGATATCCAGTTCCCAATGAATATGGTGAGGCACTGTCCAATGAAATGTTTGCATTTTTTTTAATTCTGTAATGCAAGCTTTATTCTATTCATAAAACGGGTTAAAATTAACGCTACGCATAGTCCCAGCATCGGCATTAGTGACGCCTTCAAAGTAACCACCTTTGTTTTGGCAGCAACTAGTGTGATTTTTATAAGAAAATTGCTGTGTATGCATCCAAGGTCACATCACAAAAGCGGTGCAAACAAAAAAAATTTAAAACAATATGAAAAAAAAACATTCGATGCAAAAACATTAATTAAGTCAATATCAACATTTCGCGTTTAGATCATGGATGCGTTTTCCTACAAAAGCCATTTGTATACCCCACCCAGCAGCTAATTGGAAGAAATGTATGAGAAGGCTATAATCCGCTGTGCAAATTATTGAATACCCAATTTTTATTCCATAGGGATATATTAGGTTTGATACCTTGTTTGTGGCACGTAGAAAAACATTGTTTTTAGCCAAACCTTAAGGAGTTTTGAAAGAGTCAATGAACAACATATTTAGACAATCTCAATACCTTTATTTTTTCTATATAGTGTTTTTTGCAACGCCCACTTTTTTGAGAAGGTTGACTATGATAACATATCCACTTCGCTCCGTATTTATAAACGGTTTTTATACCCTGTCCCATAGGGGTATATTGCTTTTGATACATAGTTGGTAGGTAACATAGAGAAATAATTTAGCTAGATATAAATTAAAGTATATGAATCGACTCAGAATCGATCGCCATGACGATTTAGCCATGTCTGTGCATCCTTCCGTCCATCCTGTCTTTGGGCCTTAAATTTTGAGGTAAACGATGAAATTTGGTACACGTGCTCGTTCTTGCTCCCAGCACCGGTTTTTGGGCCTTAGGTTTTGAGCTAAAATAATGAAATTTGGTACATGTAATCCTTGTAATCCGCTTACTGCCACGCTCACTTTTTAGGAAATCGGTATTTTGGCCAAATGGTAGGGCATTTTTAAAAAGTGAATGAACAGCATATGTAGTCAATCACAATATATATATTTTGTCCATATAAAGTTTTTGAGGGCGTTTTCAGTAAAAAAAGGTAACCAGTTTTGGGACATACATTTTGAGCTAGCATAATGAAATTTGGTATATGTGATCCTTGTACGAGCTGTTCGAACAAGCGTAAATATTGTTGATATCCGCCGACTACCACGCCCTCTTTTTAGAAAAATGTAATTTTAGGCCCAGCCGTTAAAAATTTTGAAAAAGTGTCTGAACAACATATAAAATAAAATTTTAAACATTTTGAAAATAAATAAGTGCAAAAAAATTGGCTTTGGTAATATCAACATTTCTTCCACACATCATTTTTACCCACGCCCACTTTTTGGAGGCGTTTTCATACAAAACCTATTTGTATATGGCTCAAGATACTATAATTATGCAGGAGAATAACGTTGTTTTTGGGTGAACCATACAACATTTTGATAAACTGTCTAAACAATATGTTGGGACAATTTGAATTTTATTATTTCTTTGCCATAAAACCCACATTTTAGGGATATTAATTTTAAGGATTGGATGGTATAGGGTATAAAACGATCAACACAGTAGATTGTAGCTTTCTCATATATTTCGTTAAAATTTTTAAATATTAAAAAAAACTTTGGCTGCAAAATCAATGTGTTTGATAAAACAAATATTTCGTCCATACATCATTCAAACCCACGCCCACTTTTTGAAGTCGTTTCCCTACAAAAACCATGCCATATGCAGGACAAAAACGTTGTTTTTTATCAATATGTTGTGACAATGTCAATTTTAATATATTTTTGTCATCAACTTGCATTTGAGGCTTAATGAAATGGGTATAAAACGATTCACACAGTGGATATGTTTACACTCTATCCCATATGTGTATATTAGTTTTGATATATAGTTTGTAACATAAAGAAATAATTTAGCTAAATATACCTCAAAGTATATATATCAACTCAGAATCGTTAGCTGAGCCGATTAAGCGATATATGTCTGTCGTTCTGTCTGTAGGTCACCGGTTTTTAGGCCTAACAATTATGAGCTAGGATAATGAAATATGGTACATGTGATCTTTGTACGTGCTGTTAGCACAAGTGTACAAATTGTCAACATCGGCCCACTGCTAGCCCCACTTTTTAGAAAAACGTTATTTTTGGCCAAACGTTAGTGAATTTTGAAAAAGTGTCTGAACAACATATGCAGTCAATCTGAATAGCTATTTTTTTTTCATATAACGTTTCTTACCACGCCCACTTTTTTAGGGCGTTTTTAGTAAAAACCGTTTTCGGTAAATTTTTTTAATGTTCAAATAAACAAATATTTCGTCTTTACATCATTTAAGCCCACGCCTAATTTTTGGGTGCGTTTTCCTCCAAAAAATATTTATATACCCTACGCCATAAACTGTCTGAACAATATGTTGCGACAATGTCAATTTTAATATTTTGTTGGATAAATCCCACATTTTAATGATATTAGTTTTAAGGATGGAATGGGATGGAGTATAAAACGATCCACATAGTGGGCTGCTTCTCATATGCTTATACCCTATCCCATAGCGGTATATTACCATAACTAATGATTTTGCATCAACATTTTTTCCAAATGCTTAAAATATTACCGAAAAAAGTTTTGACTGACAACGCCCCCAAAAATAGGCGTGGCAAAAAAAACTTTGTATAAACGAAATATAGAAATTTTTATTGTCTAGACATCTTATTTAGGCACTTTTTTCAAATTCGTTAATGGTTTGGCCTAAAACTACGTTTTTCTTAAAAGCGGGCGTGGCAGTTGGCGACAAAATTGAGTCTATAGATCATTTTGACCCACGCTCACTTTTTAAGGGCGTTTAAAAAAAAAACCATTTGTAAAAGCCTATCCCATAGCATTTCCAGAAAACTTTTCTTTTTGTCGAACCATAAAAGACTTAGATAAACTGTCTGAACAAGATTCATTCAGTTTTATGATTAGGATAGGTTGGGATGATATGTTCAATGATTCGCACAGCAGATTGTAGCCTTCTGAGATGATTGTCTGCATGGACCATTTGAAACGGAGCCGCAGAAAACATTTAGATGAAGTTGTCTTTAAAAAGTAAATGGCAAAGGCCTATTTATCAGTTACAATATAAATTTTGAATATTTAAAGCAATACAAGTGTACAAATTTTTGGCCTAATTATAAGAGAAAAAGTGAAAAAGTGTCTGAACAACACATCTAGATAAGTCTAATGTCTGAATTTTGTCTGTACAAAGTTTTTAGCCACCCCCAATTTTTGGGGGCGTTTTCAGTAAAAACGTTTTTCGGTAAAATCTTAAACATTCCGGAAAAAAATTAATGCAGAATCATTGATTAGGTAAAAAACTTTTTTTCCAGATATCATATTAACCCTCGCTTACTTTTTGAATGGGTTCTCATACAAAAACCATTTGTATACCCTACATAATAGCATATCCAGGCGAAAACGTTGTTATACATTATCCCATAGAGGTACATTAGTTTTGTTACAAATTTAGTGTGTAACATTGAAAAAGAATTTAGCTCGATACACCTCAAAGCATTTGGATCGATTCAGAATCGCTAGCTGAGACAATTAAGTCCGTCCGTCCGTCTGCAGGTCACCGGTTTTTGGGCCTTAGGTTTTGAGCTAGGATAATGAAATTTGGTACATGTAATCCTTGTAATCCGCTTACTGCCACGCTCACTTTTTAGGAAATCGGTATTTTGGCCAAATGGTAGGGCATTTTTAAAAAGTGAATGAACAGCATATGTAGTCAATCACAATATATATATTTTGTCCATATAAAGTTTTTGAGGGCGTTTTTAGTAAAAAAAGGTAACCAGTTTTGCGCCATACATTTTGAGCTAGCATAATGAAATTTGGTATATGTGATCCTTGTACGAGCTGTTCTAACAAGCGTAAATATTTTTGATATCCGCCGACTACCACGCCCTCTTTTTAGAAAAATGTGATTTTAGGCCCAGCCGTTAAAAATTTTGAAAAAGTGTCTGAACAACATATAAAATAAAATTTTAAACATTTTGAAAATAAATAAGTGCAAAAAAATTGGCTTTGGTAATATCAACATTTCTTCCACACATCATTTTTACCCACGCCCACTTTTTGGAGGCGTTTTCATACAAAACCTATTTGTATATGGCTCAAGATACTATAATTATGCAGGAGAATAACGTTGTTTTTGGGTGAACCATGCAACATTTTGATAAACTGTCTAAACAATATGTTGGGAAAATTTGAATTTTATTATTTCTTTGCCATCAAACCCACATTTTAGGGATATTAATTTTAAGGATTGGATGGTATAAGGTAAAAAACGATCAACACAGTAGATTGTAGCTTTCTCATATATTTCGTTAAAATTTTTAAATATTAAAAAAACTTTGGCTGCAAAATCAATGTGTTTGATAAAACAAATATTTCGTCCATACATCATTCAAACCCACGCCCACTTTTTGAAGTCGTTTCCCTACAAAAACCATGCCATATGCAGGACAAAAACGTAGTTTTTTATCGAACCATAAACGATTTTAAACAATATGTTGTGACAATGTCAATTTTAATATATTTTTGTCATCAACTTGCATTTGAGGTTTAATGAAATGGGTATAAAACGATTCACAGTCACACAGTGGATATGTTTACACTCTATCCCATATGTGTATATTAGTTTTGATATATAGTTTGTAACATAAAGAAATAATTTAGCTAAATATACCTCAAAGTATATATATCAACTCAGAATCGTTAGCTGAGCCGATTAAGCGATATATGTCTGTCGTTCTGTCTGTAGGTCACCGGTTTTTAGGCCTAACAATTATGAGCTAGGATAATGAAATATGGTACATGTGATCTTTGTACGTGCTGTTAGCACAAGTGTACAAATTGTCAACATCGGCCCACTGCTACGCCCACTTTTTAGAAAAACGTTATTTTTGGCGTTAGTGAATTTTGAAAAAGTGTCTGAACAACATATGCAGTCAATCTGAATAGCTGTTTTTTTTCATATAACGTTTCTTACCACGCCCACTTTTTTAGGGCGTTTTTAGTAAAAACCGTTTTTGGTAAAATTTTTAAATGTTCAAACAAACAAATATTTCGTCTTTACATCATTTAAGCCCACGCCTAATTTTTGGGTGCGTTTTCCTCCAAAAAATATTTGTATACCCTACGCCATAAACTGTCTGAACAATATGTTGCGACAATGTCAATTTTAATATTTTGTTGGATAAATCCCACATTTTAATGATATTAGTTTTAAGGATGGAATGGGATGGAGTATAAAACGATTCACATAGTGGTCTGCTTCTCATATGCTTATACCCTATCCCATAGCGGTATATTACCATAACTAATGATTTTGCATCAACATTTTTTCCAAATGCTTAAAATATTACCGAAAAAAGTTTTGACTGACAACGCCCCCAAAAATAGGCGTGGCAAAAAAAAACTTTGTATACACGAAATATAGAAATTGTTATTGTCTAGACATCTTATTTAGGCACTTTTTTCAAATTCGTTAATGGTTTGGCCTAAAACTACGTTTTTCTTAAAAGCGGGCGTGGCAGTTGGCGACAAAATTGAGTCTATAGATCATTTTGACCCACGCTCACTTTTTAAGGGCGTTTAAAAAAAAAAAACATTTGTAAAAGCCTATCCCATAGCATTTCCAGAAAACTTTTCTTTTTGTCGAACCATAAAAGACTTAGATAAACTGTCTGAACAAGATTCATTCAGTTTTATGATTAGGATAGGTTGGGATGATATGTTCAATGATTCGCACAGCAGATTGTAGCCTTCTGAGATGATTGTCTGCATGGACCATTTGAAACGGAGCCGCAGAAAACATTTAGATGAAGTTGTCTTCAAAAAGTAAATGGCAAAGGCCTATTTATCAGTTACAATATAAATTTTGAATATTTAATGCAATTACGCCTAAAAATCAGCCGTTACATGCTTACTAGTTTTTAAATATTTGTAAATAAAAGCAAAGAGTATAGAACTACATAGAGTACGCATCACAGCTTAAAATTGTGTAGCCGTTTCAGACGCGGACGGTAAGTGTGAAGGGGAAATTTCGTAGATCGTATGCATCGGCAAGACTGTTGTTTGATGCTGGGATAGCAATTTAAACACTGGGGTATCAATATCAGTACCCTACATAGAAAATATTCGTTGTATGAGATGCGCACTCTATGTAGTTCTATACTCTTTGATAAAAGACAACAATTCGATGCTTTAGATTCAATTATATTTATTTAGTAAAAAAAAAGAATAACGATGACTTATCGCAAATTTTGCACTTTTTTGTATGCTCCTTAGCCAGCTATGTCCAAAATATTGGTATATAGACCCATATACCGGCGGTTTTTTTCATCTTTGTTGTTTATTGACCAAAGATTTAGTCCATCACATCCACACCTCCCTTAGTTTTCTTATAATAATTTAGAATTTCCGGTTTGTTCTTTTCACCCGAACATTTGGCGTCATTATGAAGAGTTGATAACAACACAACCGACTTCTTCTTCGGCACATATGAACAAAGGACTACCTTGTCATAGAAACCGAATTCGCTGCTGATTGCTCGTCTACTGGGAACGCAGCGCTTGTTTTTTTAGGGTTCCTACCATTGACAATTTCTAGTCTAGTTGTTGTTTCCGATTAAAAAAAATTGTTAAAAAGTTTTCCATCGTGATGTTCTTGCCTGTGTTTTTGTATGGGGCAACGCGATCTTTGACAACTCGCTCCCCTTGGTTAACTTCTCTGGTTTCATTAACTTTCAGAGTCACACACCACCACAATTTAATGCCATATTTCGCTGGTTTTGATGGAAAAAAGTATCAACATCGCTAAGAAGTTTTGTCTCTGCCTGCCTTTCAGTATATTATAGACACAATCACGGCTGAATTTTGGCGGAGCTTTCTGCCTTACCGTTCCATCTTTTCCATTAAAACAATTGTTGTTGCACTATGTTGACCAGATGCGTTTATCTATGTCTTCTTCATCGTTCTGCGATTTCTCATCCACGTTGTAATCCACATTCACATCTTTTGTTTCAGCATCAGAATCCACAATGTCTAATACCTGGGCCGTATTGATATCCTTACCATCCGCAATCTAGCTGGGTAAGGGCTCTGAAATATTTTCTTGATCATCATCAGATTGAAGTGTATCGAAAAACGATTTCAGGTATTGTTGTTGCTCCTCGTACGGCAATCTTCGACAAAAATCGTATGTAGCCAATTGATTGTCCTATATTTACCTGGATAGTGCCACACTTGAAGGAAATTTAAATTCATTTTGATCCATATTCACAAATAAAAAATTCAAACGTGCACTTATTGAATCTAAATTGCCAAAGAAAATGTATGGGGAAATTCGCTCAGTTTGCACAAAATTAAATTTCCCCAAGGCTATCATACAAATGGGGGATTCCCCTTGCAGGTACAATCACAAAGAACAATTTAAAGTAAACAGGAGGTTAGGATTTAGTTTTTGTAAAAAGAAACACCATACAAACACAAGGGAATAATAATATTAACCTGGGTTAATCAGGTACTGATAAAGGAGCAAAAATTGTTGCTATGTGAGAGTTAACATCCGTATGCAAGGGGATCCGACGATCGATGCATCCGATCATCAATCAATCAGTTTTTATGGGTCTACGGGACGTAGACTTTCGAACAGGGAGGAGTTAACACGACGCATTTTAGCTTACGCGCGCACATTAAAACATTCTTGTACAGCATATGATTCGCGTGAATAACCCTGAACGCAACATTCCCATCAACTGCAGGGAATACTATCCAACGCATACATTTTGCGCATACATGTTATGGGCAATGGGATTACGACCCAACGGATGCAAATTGCACATACATAGCATTAAAATTAACTTTCGTAAACTTCTTAAACTTCTTTGTTTTGTATAAGGTGCCTACTCACATAACGAACATTGAAAGAATATGGGGTGACAATTACCTGGACAAATATCCACCTATTATTTTTTGTTATTTGATTTAAAAAATGACATCCTACCATTTTTGCGACGATAGTCGGTAAAATTATTTTTTACAGTCGTATTATTTGATGCGTTAAAACAATTTTCATCCAAAGAAGTGTTTTCCTACCCCTCATGAAACATAAATAAAATTCACCTAGGTAAGGTTTACACATTTTTTATAAGATATAAAATGAATACCTCATAAACTCCTTCTTACACCTCGCTGCGCTACAATTTTATCCTTTTATTCCTTTCAATACCCAATCCCATTAGTTTTGATACATAGTTAGCGTATGTATCCAGCAGAGCCATTTGTTGAAATGTCACCAGTTTTTGAGTCTTAAATTAGGAGCTATAAGTGCCAGTTTTTTTTAATTTCGCCCTGTTTCTGTCTAAGCCGTTAATAGTATTATATAATAAACAGTTATTTGTGAAAAATAACTACAATCCGTTGTGCAGGTCGTTAAATATCCCTTGCTTCAAAACATCATGCTCACAACATGTTCATCATGCAGTCAACCAAGATCCTGTATGGTTCGACAAAAAATTACATTTTTATATTGCATATGCTATAGGGTATGACACATATACATTTTTTTTTATAAAACGCCCCCGAAAGTGGGCATGGGCTTAAATGATATACTGCAGGAATTCATCTTACATTATTTCCGAAGTTTTTGCTTCACAACTATTTCGATTTTTCGTAAACTTTTGGCAAAAATAATTTTTTTAACAAAATGGCCAAAAAAGTGGGGCCTAGCGAAAAACTTTATATTGATAACACATGCTAGAGACAAAATTAAGCAATATGCGACAGAATGGAAAATCCTAACAAGAATTTTACGACGAGGTAGCAAAAGTATTTCCCCTATAATAAACAAAACAAATATGACCGATGGTCCGAGAACCTGCAACCTGCCAGCAATATCGCGTTCGCACTTAATTCCGGGGACCTTCCAAACGCTCTAGTTAGAGCGCAGGAAATTGAAACGAATGAAAATCGTATTAATACTGTCACCGGAAGATAAAAACGGCGCCAGATACCCCAACAACCCAATGGGAAAATCCTAACTGCATAAATTATAGGATTGCGAATAGCCAATTGAATACCGAACTACAGAATTATAGTAATACTGATGCATATAAAAAAGAGCGATCAAAAAGCGCCCAAGTTCCTATAAACAAAGTCCATCGGCTGAACAACTTAAGCGAAAACGATTATTTTTTAGATTCAGGCACAACTAATATATAAACAGATAGTTAGTCGGATAGAATATTCAACATTATAGTAGACACAGCTGGCACCACGCATAGTTAACTCAAACTTGGAATATTTCTTAGTAAAATATTAGACATCCCCTCTAGCGTAAAAAGCGTTTATGGAACAAGCATTCTTAATACATTTCAAGAAATAAACATTTAAGGAATTAAGGAACGATTATTCGAATTAAATAAACGTAAATAAGCTGGCATCAAATTATTATTTAAGGTAAGAGGCAACATGTACATAAGAAACTAGACACTAGAATACGACAACGGCAAATACCTTGGTATTACTGACCAACTGATCACATCTTTATGGATTAACCTAGAGAGCAATAATTACAAGGGGGCTAAAAGAGATTTTAAGGAAATACCAATTAGTGTTTACCGGAAATCCAAATTTCCTCCCATATAATACGAGCGTAAGCATAAATAGTACAAATGACGCTGCCATATGGACAAAAGGTTACCCTTATTTACAATCTGTAGCTAAGTTTGTTAATGAAGAAATGGGAAATCTCCTCTCGTACAGTGCTTCATTGAATCTTCGTCTGAATATCCCCTCAACGCAAGCGGGACCGAATATTTTTCGAAGAATTTTCCTCTCGAATCGATCAAGGATTTCTTCATCCGCTATTGAAACGGTCCATGCTTCTGCGCCGTAGAGCAGGACTAAGGTGATCAGGGTCTTATACAGGATATCCTTAGTAGTTCGAGTGTGGGCTTTCCTACTGAATTGCCTTCTCAGCCCGTCGAAACAGCGGCTGGCAAGTGTAATTCTTTGTTAAATTTCTAATGAAATTGCCAGAGTTAATAGCGAGCCGAGATAAACAAAGTCCCTTACTACCTCAAAGTTATATCTGTCAATGGTGAAGTTCTGTCCGATTCTTCGATGTTGTGAGTCCTTTCGTGTTGACAGCATATACTAGTCTTGCCCTCATTTACTGATAAACCTGCTAATGCTAATAGTTCCGCCGATTTTTGGAAAACTGTGCCTCTGATGTTGGCTCGGAGTTTTGCACAATCCTCTCAAGAATTATATTGAAGAAATGACAGCACATCGCCTTGCCTAAATCCTTTTTTGGTATCGAATGTGTCGGTGAGGTCGTTTCCGACTATGAGGGAACAGCGAGAATTCTCCATCGTCGTCCTATACAAACGGACGAGTTTGGGCGGTATACCAAAAAGATACATCGCTCTGTATAGTTTGTCTCTATAAATGCTGTTGTATGCGGCTTGGGTTTTTTCCAGGATCTGCCAGAGTTTGAAGATTTGATAAGGCCCGATCAGGTTGTTGGTAAATGGTTATAGGCGTTCACTTCTTACAGCGCATAGTTGGCGCAGTTGAGAAGGTCTCCGTTTTTGTGGATCGGGCACACGATGCTGAAGTTCCATTCTTCAAGCATACTATCTTCCGACCAGATTTGGCTTATGAGTAGGTGGATTTGACTTACCAAGTCATCTCTGCCGGCTTTATAAAGCTAAGCGGGAAGGCCGTCATTTCCGGCAGTCTTATTGAGCTTGAGTTTAGATATTGCTATCCCCACTTCATTCAGGTCGAGTAGTTGTCAGCTTTCGCTGTTGTTCCCAATATTGAATGGTTCGTTCTGCCTGACAGCGGAATGCTTTTCGTTGAATGTTGAAGTGTTTTTTTCATATCCTCAGCATCAACTGTGCCTAAACTACGATATTTCCTTGTTCATTTCGACAGGATTCTGTTCGTTTTACGTTTCAATTTTGGTAAAACTTGCGAACATCGTTCCTTCAGTGGCACATCTCTATATCATCGATCGCGCGCTTTTCTTGCTCTTTTTTCCTCTTTCTGAAAAGCCGGTATTCTTCCCTTCTTCTCTGCCTATAGAACTCAATGGCAGCTTAACCTGCAGCTTAGCCCTGTAGGCGTCGTTCATGGCTGCGAGCTGACAGATGGCATTCCTCATCAAACTAAAGGTTTCTTAGGCGAAAAACATAGCACATCAGTGCGGCTAATCTAATGGTTTGTTGGCATCGTTGCCATTGTACTTCGACATTCGATGCTGGTGGTATGGTGTTAATCGAGAGGTTAAAGGATACGTGTTGCGCGAAGGTCTTGGCGGTCTCTTGCGATTGCAGTCTTTCCCCATTACATTTTTTTACAGTTTTTCTCGATTGTTGTGGTGTGGTGGATATCCGCATTCTTGCCTTGGCAAGGCGAAGGTACTATTCCGACTCGATGGTAGCTCCTCGGATTGTTCAGACATCCAAAATACTGTATGCGTGCCTCTTGTCTATCGCAATGTGATCAATTTGGTTGAACGTTCGCTGATCTGGAGACCGCCATGTTCCCTTATGGATATCGACGTGAGGAAACTGTGTGCTGGCTAGAGTGGCATTTCGTTCCGTAGCGAAGTCAAATAGCCTAAGTCCGTTACCATACGTGTTGTCGTGTAGGCTATGTTTCTCAACAATACTGCTAAAGATGTCTTTTCTTCCTGCCTTTGCGTTAAAATCTCCCAACAGATCGTGTAATACCCTATCCCATCCCATCATGAAAATTAATATCGCCGAAATGTCGGCTTCATGGTGATAAACTATAGAAAATGTGATTGTCAGAACATATTGTTCAGACAGTTTATACAAATCTTTTATGGTTCGACAAAAAAATATTTAAATAAAAACGCCTCCAAAAAGTGGGCGTGGGTTAAAATGATATATGGAAAATGTCTTAAGATGTCTTCTCTTCCTGCCTTTGCGTTAAAATCTCCCAGTACGATTTCGACATCGAACTTCGGTAGCAGCTCTTAGGTTTTGTCGAGGAGTTCATAGAAGCAATCCAGTCTGGCATTTCAAACAAATCTGCATCCGAATAGTCGCTGTTTCTGCTCACTATAAGACGTTCCGTATTAGATTTCACCGTTTTGATTCGCTTTTTGCCCGGCACATCCCATCGTAATTCTTGGATGACAGTAATGACTGCTTTGTAGCAGTTTAGGGCCTCCGCTAGTTGTTCGCTTGCACCTCTCCTGTTTAATGTTCTCACATTCCAGGTGCAGATACGTACGTTGTTGTCCTTTTTTCGTTTAACAGGGTTGTTAACAATAAAATCAGTCCTTCCGAGGCTATTGGTTGCTTCTTAATTAGTGGATTTTTTCCATGGGTGAGTAGTTAACCCAAAGCGCCGATGGTTACCACTTGGAGGTTAAAAAAAAACACTTGATGTGCAGTCAGAGTCACTACCTTGGACCTTCAAAGTGCATTGCAATAAATTTGAAAAGAAAAGAGAGGGTGCACGCACCCTCAATATTTCAAGGGGCCATGGATGATATACTCCGGGAATTCATAGGCAAATTTTGCCACGTATACATCAATGATGTAATAATTTTTTTCGGAGACCGAAAAAGAACATTTCACACATCAAAAAATTAGTTAAAGCCATAAGTTTTGCAAATATTAATTTTTAGACTTATCCGGATACTACAGCAAACTTATAAAGAATTATGCAATAATCTCTAATCTCCTTACAAAATATC
Organism: Rhingia rostrata; assembly: GCA_949824845.1. NCBI lineage: Eukaryota > Metazoa > Arthropoda > Insecta > Diptera > Syrphidae > Rhingia > Rhingia rostrata. Next base: position 101,350,195 of record OX463756.1, read on the forward strand.
TCAGAGCAGAAAACGGCCGCACTGAGCAAAATAATAGTAAGAAAATAGCAATCGTGTTTGATAACGAAGCTATCAACGCGTTTAACACATTGAAAGATAGACTATGCGAATCACGAACGCTTAACCAACCCGATTTTAAGAGCAGATTTGCGCTTACCATAGATGCTGGTAACTCAGACACAGGTGTAGTGCTCAGCCAAGGAAATAAACCGATTATTTTTATAAGCCGAACTCTTAGCGAATCAGAAGAAAAACAAAACGATGTAAGTGGAATCCGCATATATAGATTCAAATGCAAAGATTCAAACATAAGATAAGGCTACAATCCGCTGTGTGGATCGTTTAATACCCTATCCCATCCTATCCCTAGAATAAATATCCCCAAAATGCGACTTTGTAGCAATAAAATATACAAAATGTCATTGTCAGAATAAATTGTTCGGACGATTTATTAAAATTTTTTATGGTTCAAAAAAAAATATAGAAAATGTCATTGTCATCACATATTGTTCAGATAGTTCTTCAAAATCTTTAATGGTTCGACAAAAAACAATGATTTTCGCCAGGTTTATGATATGAAGTAGTGTATACAAGTGGTTTTTGTATGAAAACGCCTCAAAAAGTGGGCGTAGGTTCAAACGATATATAGAAGAAATGTTTATATTATCATAACCAATGATTTTGCATTTCGAAATGTTTATAATTTTACCGAAAAATATTTTTTTTACTGAAAACGCCCCCAAAAACTGGGCGTGGAAAAAAACGTTTTATGGAAGAAAAATAGACATAAAGATTGTCTAGATATGTTATTCAGACACTTTTTCAAAGTTTTTACGGTTTGGCCTAAAATTAGGTTTTTCTTAAAAGAAGTTAGGTCTTTCTTAAAAGAAAGAGTGTGGAAGTGGGCAGATTTTAATACTTTGAGGTATACCTAGCTGAATTGTTTCTATATGTTACAAACTATGTATCAAAGCTAATATACCCCTATTGGATAGAGTATAAAGATGGCAAAAGGAAACTTTGTAGCCGACGCTCTTAGCATATGAGAGATGATCGACGACGAATAATCAACTGTACATGGTGCATATAGTAGCCTCATACCTGTTACCGAGTTTTTAAATAAAACTTTATTTGGTTTATAAAAAATAAAATGTTTGAATATTACTAGTAGATAAGATGCCGAAAGGCATTACTATTAAGTGTTATCGTTTAATTTAGTGCGCCAGCATAGTAAGTAAGTTAGTTAAGTAGTTGATAAGTAGACTAGTTTTTCATGAATTTTTTTCTAGCATTTAAGTTAGTTTTAAGATGAACTAAAATAAAAATGAATTGAAAAAAGGCTCATACCTGAAATCAAAAGAGTAAACCAAAGGGTTAATAGTTTAAAAACACAATAACTTATAGACGAAGCTCTAAAAACCAACGTTATTTTAAAAGAAATCCACCCTGGTTACTGGAGTCACGCTCAATTTTATTCAAAGATTTTGAAACTCTACGGAAAATTAGCAACATTACCGAGAAAGGTCAAACTATAGGTGATATACACCTATACTGAGACATTCTCTCAAATTAAAAAAATAGACTTCTGCAACAATTTCCAACAATAAAATTTATAGTTTGCAAGCAAATAGTAGAAGATATTACGGAAAAGGAAACACAGTTAAGAATAGTCACGAATGAACACAATAGGAAAGTTGATGAAGTATACAAGCAAATCATTAACAAATATTACTGGACAAACGCATTCAAGCAAATTTTGGAAATAAATGCTGTATGTGAAATAAGTAAGAAACATATGAGAAGGCTACAATTCGCTGTGCGGACCATTTAATACCCTATCCATCATAAAAATAAATATCGCCGAAATGTCGGCTTTTTGGTGATGAAATATAAAAAACGTGATTGTCAGAACATATTGTTCAGACAGTTTATAAAAATCTTTTATGATTCGACAAAAAACAATATTTTTCGTTTATGAGGTAGTGCATACAAATGGTTTTTGTATGAAAACGCCTCCAAAAAGTGGACATGGGTTAAAATTATGTATGTAAGAAATGTTTATATTACTGTAAGCAATGATTTTGCATCAAATAATATTCGAAACGCTTAAAATTTTACCGCAAAAAAGCGTGGCAAAAAACTATGTATAGACGAAATGTAGACATTATAATTGTCTAGATATGTTGTTCAAACACCTTTTCAAAATCTCTAACGGTTTGGCTTAAAACTAGGTTTTTCTAAAAAGCGGGTGTGGCAGCGGGCGGATTTCAAAAAACAACAAATAGGTATACTGAATTTCATTATTCTAGCTCAAAAAACAACGTTTTTCACCTGGTTATGCTATGAGGTAGAGTATACCAATGGAGTTTGTATGAAAACGCCTCCGAAGAGTGGACGTGGGTTAAAATTATATAAGAAATAGTTGTTTATATTACCATATCCAATGATTTTGCATGAACAATTTTTTCGAAATGCATAAAATTTTACCGATATAAGTTTTTTTACTTAAGGACCCCCAAAATATGGGCGCGCCAAAAATCTTTGTTTAGACGAAATATAGACATAAGGATTGTCTAGGTATTTTATCTAAAGGTTTGGCTTTAAACCAGATTTTTCTAACAAGGGGGCGTGGCAGTAGGCGGATTTCAAAAATGTTTACACTTGTTCCCTAAGTATCCCTAAAATGTGGGCTTGATGGCAAAGAAATATTAAAATTTACATTGTCGCAACATATTTTGTAAAAATCTTGTTTGGTTCGACAACAAACAAGTTTTTCTGCTGCTTATAGTATGACGTAGGGTATACACATTGTTTTTGTACTAAAACGCCTTCAAAAACTGTGTGCGGGTTAAAATGATGTATAGACGAAATGTTGATATTATTAAAAAAAAACGTTTACATCGCAGTACAGTTTAAAAACAAAAACTTTTCATACATTCATACATTCGACTGAACTGTCTGTTTAGTTAATTGCGTCAAATTTTTTTTAAAATGTTTAAAATGTCAGTGAAAACCGTTTTTATTGAAAACGCCCCAAGTAGTGGGTGTGGCGAAAAACTTTGTATGAGCGAAATATAGACATTAGGATTGTCTAGATATGTTCTTCAGAGACTTTTTCAAAATCTCTAACGGTTTGGCCTTAAACTACTTTTTTTTTTAAAAAGAGCGCGTGGCAGTAGGCGGATTTCGGATGTTTAAAATGTCAGTGAAAACCGTTTTTATTGAAAACGCCCCAAGTAGTGGGTATGGCGAAAAACTTTGTATGAGCGAAATATAGACATTAGGATTGTCTAGATATGTTCTTCAGAGACTTTTTCAAAATCTCTAACGGTTTGGCCTTAAACTACTTTTTTTTTTAAAAAGAGCGCGTGGCAGTAGGCGGATTTTAGAAAAGGTTACCTTCTTCTGCGTTGAGCAACAACAAACATGTTTACCAAATTTCATCATTCTAACTTAAAATGTATGGCCCAAAAACTGGTGACGTACGGACGGACGGACGGACAGACATAGCTAAATCAACTCAGCTATCCATTCTTGGTCGATCCATATACATTAGGCTATATCTAGCTAAATTATTTCACTGTGTTACAAACTATGTATCAAAACTAGTATGCCTCTATTGGGTAGGGTATAAAAACATTACGAAGGATACAATGCACTGTGTATATCGTTTTTACCCTATCCCATTGCGTTTTTAATATTAGTATCGCTCAAATGTGTGCTTGATGGCAAAGAAATGTTAAAGTTTACATTGTCACAACATATTGTTCAAAATCTTGTATAGTTCGACAGCAAACAACTTTTTGCTCCTGCATATAGTATGGCGTAGGGTATAAAAATGGGTTTTTGTATTAAAACGCCTCAAAAAAGTGTATGTGGGTAAAATGATGTATAGACGAAATGTTGATATTATTAAAAAAAAAAAAACGTTTATTTACTTCGCAATACAGATAAAAAACAAAAACTATTTAATGAATTGCATCAAAATTTGTATGAAATGTTTAAAATGTTACCGAAAACCGTTTTTTATTGAAAGTGCCCCAATAAGTGGGTGTGGGACAAACTTTGTATGGACGAAATATAGACATTAGTATTGCCTAGATATCTTGTTCAGACACTTTTTCAATAGTTTGAACGGGTGAACCGAAAGGCCAACGGCAGCTCTCAATCCCGTAGTGGATACTGATGGCCCGTGTCCTAGGGGTATCTAATAAATTGAAACTGGCCCTCCATGTTGAAAAAAAATGTATGCTACGAAGCAACCAATAGCCTCGGAAAGGACTGATTTTATTGTTGACGACAAGGCTAAACGAAAAAAGTACAACGTCGTTCGTATCTGCACCTGGAATCTGAGAACAATAAACAGGAGAGGGGTGAACAACTAGCGGAAGCCATAAACTGCTACAAAGGAGACATTACTGCCATCCAGGAAATAAGATGGGATGGACCGGGCAAAAAGAGGATGAAAAACTGTGCCATCTACTACGGACCGTGTTAAAGTGAGCAGCAACAGCGACTATTCGGATGCGGATTTGTTATAACTGTCAGACTAAGGCAAGAAGTCTTATGTTTCGAAGACATTAGTGAACGCATTGTAACAATCCGCATCAAGACCAAATTCGCCAACATAAGCCTTATATGCGCTCACGCCCCAACGGAGGAAGAAGATGATATAGCTAAGGACTGCTTCTAAGAGCTCCTTGATAAAACCTATGAGCGACTACCGAAGTACGATGTTAAAATCGTGCTGGGAGATTTTAACGCAAAGGTAGGAAGGGAAGACATCTTTAGCAGTATTGTCGGAAACCATAGCCTACACGACAACGCGTCTGGTAACGGACTTAGGCTAATTGGCTTCGCTACGGAACGCAATGCCGTTATAGCCAGCACACGGTTTCCTCATCCATAAGCGGACATGGCGGTCTCCAGATCAACGAACGGTCAATCAAATTGATCATATAGCGATAGACAAGAGGCACGCATCCAGTATTTTGGAAGTCTGAACATTCCGAGGAGCTAACATCGTCTCGGACCACTACCTTGTTGCAGTCAAGGTTAGATTGCGGATATCCACCACGCCACAACAATCCAGAAATACTGTAAAAAAATGTCCTTCGCGAAACGCTTATCCCTAAACCTCTCGATTAACACCATACCACCAGCATCGAATGTCGAAAAACTATGGCAACGATGCCGACAAACCATTAGATTAGCCGCACTGATGTGCTATGTTTTTCGCCTAAGAAACCTTTAGTTTGATGAGGAATGCCATCTGTCAGCTCGCAGCCAAGAACGAGGCCTACAGGGCTAAGCTGCAGTAAAACGAACAGAATCCTGTCGAAATGAACAAGGAAATATCGTAGTTTAGGCACAGTTGATGCTGAGGATATGAAAAAACCACTTCAACATTCAACGAATAGCATTCCGCTGACAGGCAGCGGTCCCGTTTGCGTTGACGGGCTATAGAGACGAAGATTCAACCAAGAACTATACGAGCTGTACAGCGACATGGTGAGGCATGTTGGTTGAAGCTCAGGTTCATTCCGGACTGTAGCGCCACTTAAGTAAGCAAGTAAGAAGATAACGTAAAATTAGGTAAACTTTCCAAAATAACAACACTCGAATTTATAAGCTCGTTGAACCGGTTTTTATGCCTTAAATTTTGAGCTTTGATAATGAAATATGGTACATGTGATCCTTATACGTGCTGTTCAAGAAAGTTTATATATTTTCACGTTCTCTGCCACGTTCTCTTCTTAAAAAAACGTTATTTTTCACCTAACGGGTGGGAATTTAAAAAAAAAAAATGACTTACCAACACGTGAATTTAATCCCAATATATATATTTCGTCAATACAATAATTGTTGCTAAGGCCACTTTTTCGGGCGTTTTCAGTAAAATTCGTTTTTCAGTAAATTTAAAAAAATATTCTGATACTTGTGATGCAAATCATTGGGTTTGATAAAAAAAATATTTCGTACCTGTATTATATTATACCACGCCCACTTTTAGGATTCATTTCACCAAAAACCATTTGTATACCCCACGCCATGCCATATGTAGTAGAAAACGTTGTTTTTTTTTTGAAACCATAAAAGATTTGGAACAATCTGTTGTGACGATGTCAATTTCAATAACATATGAGAAGGCTACAATCCACTGTCTTATATTCTATCCCATACCCTATCCCATCCCATACTTAAAAAAAATATCCTCAAAATGTCGGCTTTTTGGCGATGAAATATAGAAAATGTTATTGTCAGTACATATTGTTCAGACAGCTTAACAAAATCATTTATAGTTCGACAAAAAACATCGTTTTCGCCTGATTATGCTAGTAGTGTATAGAATTGGTTTTTGTATGAAAACGCCTCCAAAAAGTGGACGTGGCTTAAAATTATGTATAGAAGAAATGTTTATATTAACAGACCCAATGATTTTGCCTCTTTTTTTTCGAAATCTTTAAATTTTTACCAAAAAAATTTTTTAATAAAAACGCCCCTAAAAAGTGGGCGTGGAAAAAAACGTTGTATGAACAAAATATAGTCATTAGTATTGTCTAGATATGTTGCTCTAACGGTTTGGCCTAAAACTACGTTTTTCTAAAAGAGGGCTAAAAGAGGGATTTCAAAAACGTTTTCACTTGTTCTGCTTCGTCGGATAGAGAGTCTATTTACCAAATTTCGAACTCTACCTCTAAATTTAAGGCCCACAAATCGGTGACACACACACGGACGGACGGACGGACAAACCGACATGGCTAGATAGACTCAGCTAGGGAGTATGGATCGCCATATACTTTGAGCGAAATTATTTCACTATGTTACAAACCTAATGTCAAAACTAATATATCACTATGGGATAGTGTATGAACATATGAGAAGACTGCAATCCACTGTGTGGATCGTTTTATACCCTATCCGATCCCGTCCTTAAAATAAGTATCCCTTACTTGTATTTTTTATATCAAAGAAATATTAATATTGAAACTGTCGCAACATATTGCTCAGGCAGTTTAGCAAAATCTTGTATAGTTCGACCAAAAACATCGTTTTTCTCCTGCACATGGTATGGCATATGGTATACAAATGGTTTTTTGTATGAAAACGCCTCCAAAAAGTGGGCGCAGGTTCAGACGATGTATGAACAAAATGTTTATATTGACATAGCCAATAATTTTACATCCAAATATTTTTCGAATATTTAAAGGGGGCATGTCAAAAAAATACGAAATAAAGACATTCCGTTTGTCTATTCTGTTTTTCAGACACTTTTTCAAAATTTCGAACGGCTTGGCCAAAAACTAAGTTTTTCTAAAAAGGGGCGTGACAGTAGGCGAATTTCAAAAATGTTTACACTTGCTCTTCCGGGAGCAACATCTACCCAATCTACCCAATCTGATCATTCTAGCTCAATATTTAATGCCCAAAAACTGACGGACAGACAGACATAAATCGACTAAGCTATCGATTCTGAGTCGATCCATATACTTTTAGGTATATCTAGCTAAATTATTTCTCTACGTTACAAGCTATGTACTAAAACTAATATATCACTATGGGATAGGGTACAAAAAAATACTCTAGGTACAAGTATAACTCTAATTTTTCGTTTTCAATTTTTTGTATTACAGGAATACGAATTGTTGGACTTTTTTACAATAAACCCATACAGCTGACGTATGCATCAACACAACTTTATTACAACTACTATACAGCAGCAGCGGCGGCGGCGGCGGCGGCTGCAGCAGCGACAAGTGCTCCAACATATTTACCATAATCAGCAATACATTTTGGAGGATCAATCCGATCGCCACATTTTAATAGCACAACAGCACCCATTCAATACTAAATCAAAATAAAAATAGTATAGCGGAAGCTACTGCAACGTAGCGAAATGAACGACGACGTAGTTTCCATGTAAGTTTAAATTGTGAAAACGTAAATTTAACTCTTGTATTTTTGCGTGTAGAAATAATAAAAACAACGAAACAAATGTGAATGTGTTAGCATATCAAAATGACATTCATACGCAAGCAAACATTTTCCAAAGCAAGATTTTTTCCGTTTGCATTATTAATTATAAACAAATTCTAGTATATAACTAGTGTAATTAACAAAAAATCGATTTAATTAGTCTTTATTGCAAGGGCTTTATTGCAAGAAATAATAAAATTGTCGCAACATGTTGTTCAGACTGTTTATCAAAATCTTGTATTGTCCGACAAAAAAACGTTTTTCTCCTGCATATTGTATGACGTAGGGTATACAAATGGTAGGAAAGCTCCTCCAAAAAGGCGTGGGCTTGAATGATGTATGGACGAAATATTTTTTTATCAAACCCAGTGATTTTGCAACAAAAGTTTTTTTTTATTAAAAAAATTTTTTTTTACTGAAGACACCCTCAAAAAAGTGGACGTTGCAAAAACACCTAATAGGAACAAATTATAGTTATTAAAAATTTTTTAGCTTGGTTATGCTATGGGGTATGGTATACATATGGTTTTTGTATGCAAACGCCTCCAAAAAGTAGGTGCGGATTAAAATTATATATAGAAAAAATGTTGATATAATTAAAACCAATAATTTTGCGTAAAAAATTTTTTTTCGAATATTTTACTATTCTTACTGAAATTCCTTAACATTTTGCTAAAAAAATCGTTTTTCAGAAAAGTGAGTTTGGAAGTGGCCGGATTTCATAAAATGTTACACTTGTTGTGCTTTGGCGGATAGAGAGTCTATAAACCAAATTTTAAAATTCTAGTTCAAAATCTAAGGCCTAAGAATCGGTGCAACACATACTGATTGACGGACGGACAGACAGACATACATGGTTAGATCGACTCAGCTAGCAATTCTGAGTCGATCCATATACTTGAAGGTACATATAGCGAAAGTATTTCTCTATGTTACAAACTTAATGTCGAAACTTATAAAACTTTATGGGATAGGGTACCAAATTTTTTTTATTAAAAACGCCCCCAAAAAGTGGGCGTGACAAAAAGCTTTGTAAAGACGAAATAGAAATAATAGAATTGCCTAAATATCTTGATCACAAAGTTTTTCAAAATTTCTTACCGTATTGCCAAAAATAACTTTTTTCTTAAACATTTTTACACTTGTTCTGCCTTGTCGGATAGAGAGCCTATACACCAAATTTCAAAATCAAAGCTTGACACAAAAGACCCAAAAATCGGTGACACACAGACGGACGGCCGAATAATAATATCAGAAGGCTACAATCCTATCCCATCCCATCCTTAAAATAAATATCCACAAAATGTCGTCTTTATGGCGATAAAATATACAAAATTTCATTGTCATCACATATTGTCCAGACAGTTTATCAAAATCTTTCCTGGTTCGACAAAAAACAATGATTTTCGCCTGATTATGATATGAGGTAGTGTATAGCAATGATTTTTGTATGAAAACGCCAGCAAAAAGTGGGCGTGCTTTAAAATTTTATGTGATAGAAATGTTTATGTTAACAGAACCAATGATTTTGCTTCATATTTTTTTCGAAATGATTAAATTGTTACCAAAAAATATTTTTTAATAAAAACGCCCTTTTTGTATGGAAGAAAAAAAGACATTAGGATTGTCTAAATATCTTGCTCAGAAACTTTTTCAAAATCTCTAATGGTTTAGCCTACAACTACGATTTTCTAAAAAGTGGGCGTGGCAGTGTGCGGGTTTAAAAAATGTCTAGTCTAGTCCCCTGTTAATCTTGAAGGTGGAACTCCAGATCATCTTCGATTCCATAAAGAAAAAGACGTCAGCGGGAGTCGATGGTATATCCAACATTGTACTGCGACACTTATGCTCTGAAGCTGTGGACATTTACGCCACGCTGTTCAACAACGCGCTGAATAATGGATATTATCAAGTACTTTGGAAGACAGCGGTGGTTTATCCTCTCCCGAAAAAGGGAAAGGACAACTCCAATCCGGCAAATTTCCGTCTATAAGTCTCCTTCCGAGTATCAACAAGGTTTTCGAAAAGATCCTCAATCGGGACCCGTTCAAGTGGTATGAACACAATTATATTATACCAGCGAACCAGTTTTTATTTCAAGGCAGGACATGACTGTATTCATTCTGCCTCCAAACTCGTCTCTAATATACAATGGAACAAAGCCAAAAAAGAGTGTACGGGTGCATGTCTGGTTGATTTAAAGAAGGCTTTTGACACCGTAAGGTTAGAAGGCCTCTATCTGAAGCTGACCAGACTTGGCATAAATAAACCACTGCTATATACACTTCATGAAATGTTGACTGGTAGAACATTTGTTGTCAAAAGTGGGAATGTAACTTCTACCAGCGAATTTTTCATTAAAAATGGTCTGCAACAGGGGACGGTAAACTCGTCGATTCTCTTCAGAATTTATACCAGTGATATGATAAATAGTCTTACTCATAAAGTTGCGTATGCGGACAATCTTATCGCGGACAATCTTATCGCGTACAAAACAGTCCCTACTGTCGAAGTCATTCAAACTCTCTTGCAGCGGGACTTCGACAAGATCCAGAGATACTGCGATGACTGGAAGTTGAAAATCATATCGAAAACTATAATGTTTACGACACCGTTGTCTAGGGTCTCTAGGGATACGAGAAAGAATTGGCGGAAGCTGGTGATCGTTAAACCAACGGGCAGCCACTGGCGATTATAAGTGTAGTAAAGTACCTTGGCATCTGGTTAGATCAATATCTATATTTGGGAACACATGTAGATGCTGCTCTGGCGAGAGCTACGGGAGCATTTGCCCTGACAAGATGATTGTTTTATAGCAGTTGTCTTGACAGCAGGGTGAAGTTGATTTGCTACATGGCCCTCATTAGGCCGATGATTGCCTATGGGTGTCCGGTGTGGTTCAACGTTGCCCCATCCGAAATATAAAAGATAAAGGTGTTTGAGAGGCAGTGTTTAAGAAGCTGCCTTGAACTTCACAGAACACCAGTATCTGACTACACAAAAAATTATTCCAACAAGATCCTATACAACGGGGCCAACATAAGGAGATGAATATTTTAACAGTGCACGTTTAAGCGGCTTCATTCCACCCAAAGCTTTCCTATATTTGGATAGTCGAGGGCTGATAGGCGGCTCCTATACGACCGAGACGTCGTCGCTCAGGGTGAAGGAGAGCGCCTGCGGTCCAGCAGGAGTACGTACGATTGGGACCGTCGGAGTAGGTTACAACAGGAGAACCTGTTGTGATGCTTAAATTAATTAAAGATAGTTGACTTAAAATTGTAGTTTTATGGCCGACTTACATAGTTTTATTGGTTAAGGTTTGGGTAAAAAACAATCATATTGGCACAAAAAATACAACAAAATATATATATATCTAAAAAAAACAAAAACAGAAAACGCTTGCTGTGGCTGTTCCAGTTTTTAAGTTATTTTTACGTAGTTTTAATTAGTTTTTAAGTAGTTTTAAGCAGTTTATAAGTATTTTTATTTAGGATGTAAGTTTGAATATAATAAGAAAAAATATACTAAGTTTTTTTAAAAACGAAACTTTTCTTGGTAAAAAAGATAGATAATAGGCCGAAAGGCAGTAGAATTAAGAAGGATCATACAAATTCAAACAACTAAGCAAATTCTCACTATCAACTGTTCCACATAAAGACATAACTGTCTGAACAAAATATTTAAACAATTCTAACGTCTATATTTCTTCTATGCAAAAGGGAAATTTTTAGTAAAAATGTTTTTTTGGTAAAAATTTAATCATTTCGATGCAAAATCATTGGTTCTGTTAATTTAAACATTTATTCCAAACCATTAGAGATTTTGAAAATCATATTTAGACAATCTTAATGTCCATATTTCGTCGATACAAAAGTTTTTTCACTCCCACTTTTTGCGGGCGTAGCCAGTGGATTGTAGCCTTTTCATATTTTTGCATATGCTTTACCAAAATACGTGTCTTTTAATTTGTATTAATTTTACAACTACCTATCTAACAGTTAAAGGTGTTCTCATAACTTTAGCGCACCGAATCCACGTACAAAGTTAAAAACACGAAATTCCTACACTCTGATAAATAATCTATAGCACTTGGTATTGGTGCTCACATTTATCAAGCGCATTCTCATTCTCAACGGTCCTCCTTTGCTTCTTTCGAATGGCAAGAGAATTCATTTTCAATCAAAACAACAATAATATGCATATATTTGGGTGTTCGCTCCACATCAGCACACCGAAGAAAAGCAATAGGCAAATTATAGACATTAGGTTTGTGTAGATATCTTGTTCAGACACTCAAAATCTCTAATGGTTTGGCCTAAAACTACGTTTTTCTAAAAAGTAAGCAGTAAGCGTGGCAGTGGGCGTATTTCAAAAATGTTTGCACTTGTTCTGCTTCGTCGGATAGAGTGTCTGTATACCGAATTTCAAAACTATAGCTCAAAATGTAAGGCCCAAAACTCGGTGACACACAGACGGACGGACACACAGGCATGGCTAAATCGACTCAATTGGTCGATCCATATACTTTGAGGTGTATCTAGCGAAATTATTTCAGTATGTCACAAACTTAATGTCAAAACTAATATACCCCCATGGAATAGGGTATAAAAATGCAGAAGAAATAACGACTAAATTTTATACAAATCTGTTTGGTTAGGTGTTCAACAATATCAAGCGCACCGTTGTTCATTCCACACTCGGTTGTAGGTAGTATTTACGTTGTGTAGAAGGCAAAAGAAGTACGTTGAGAATTCTTGTTAATTTTTTTCATTTTGCTTGCTGTGGTGCGGAATTTCGGATTCACTGTGTGTGAATATAGTTTTTAGTCATTTCTGTTCAGGTCTCCTGACCGAAAAGATCGTTTTTTCATTTGTAGTCGTCTAACCTCTGAATTGAAAAATGAATCCAGAAAATATAAATAATTGCAGATGCGTAATTGAAAAACTTATTGAAAAACCATTTTCACAGCTCTCGTCTGTGGAAAAATTAGAAATTATTAATGCTGGTAGACCAACACCCTATACCAAATTTAAGTTAAAAAAATCCTTTACCAGGTATTTTCAAGAAAAACAATATGAGGTGAAACTTTGGCTTTGTGGTTGTCCAACTTTAAGCTAATTATTTTGCTGGTCTTGCTTGCTTTTTGCATGTAACCAAGATAGGAGTGTATGGTGTTCGGGTAACTCCGATCTCAATCATTTTACCGTTGCCTCGAATAAGCACATCGTATCCCAGGCCCATATTAATTGTTGCGTTTCATTCAAAACTTTCGGGACTACCCGCATTGACTTGTTGCTCGATGTACAAAAAAAAAGCAACTGTGTCACGACACAACGAGCAAGTATCCGATAACAGAAAAGTTTTGGAGCGGCTGATAGATGCTGTGTGTTTTTTGGGCTAACAAGAGCTAGCTTTTAGGGGGAACGATGAGCGCGAAGAGTCGGAAAATAAGGGCATTTATTTTGAGCTTCTAAATCTTATGGACAAATATGACGCGAAATGGGAAAATCATTTAAAAACATCAACTTTTTTTAAGGGGACGTCAAACAATATTCAAATTGATTTAATAAATGCAATATCAAATGTTATCTCTGATAACATCGGTAAAGAGATTGATAAGGCAAATTTCGTTTCTGTTATGTTGGATGAAACCACAGTTATTAATATACTTGCAACAAATTTGTAAAAAAATCTAACAAGGGAAAATAAAGTGAACTTGCACAGTTTCGTATTACAATATGGAAAAAACCCAAAATGTCTGGCTTCCTTTGAGGTTTTCAAAAATGTAGGAAGATCAATCAACAACAGATGGAAGAGAATGAAAATATTTTAAATTAATTGGAGCTGATGAGGTTGAATTATAAATACCATGAAAATAATCAGAAAACATATCTCCCACATATTTAGGGTCACTAGATTGTTTAACATTAAGGTTTATCATTGCTGCAAATCCAATACATTTTCTTTTTGTGTTTATAAATTTCAAAAAGTTTTTGGACTATTTTTAATATTTCTTTCTGTCGAACGAATGTAATAACAATACAGGAATTTAGACAAGAAAACAAACTCTTTTCTGAGACGCGAAAAAATAGCACAATCATCAACCGAACTCGATTTTTTAGACTTTTATGTGCAGCATTTTTATTTATTTATTTATAATTGTAATTTTTAATAGATTTTTTTATTGCATTATGGTGAATAGAGCTTAAAAGGAATGGACAACATTCCATAACAGATGCATTTAAATCATCTGAAAAAAATACTAGATCAAGTAATCTATTTAAAGTGGTGTATAAATAATTAATTTGATTTACGTTATAAGATAATAACGAATCAACTAACAAAATATCAACTTCAGATGAAAGTGAAATTGGCATTAACTTATAATCTTCTGTTTCTGTCCAAATTATGTCAAATTAAAATCTCCAAGTAGGTACACAAATATTTAAATTACATATTCAGGCAATGCGGTAAGCTTGCCAATATTCTCCATATGTTTGCTATAGACAGATGGTGAGCTCGTAGGTAAAACATTACTGAGAAGTTTCAGTATACCCCCGACAATAGCATCCAATAGTTCGCATAGTTGATCAACATGTAATTGATTTTCAACAAAAACAAAAACAAAAACAGAAACAGCTTCAAGTAAGCGCCTAACAACAATAAAAAAAACCCCTCCACAGCATTTTGCAACATCAAAGCGATCGATGCAAAAAAACGGAGAATGAAGAAATGTCGAAAAATTCTTCTACCTTAATGCTCTCTTAATTTTGAAGAAAAACCACCCATGTTTTGATAATACCAAAGATTATAAAGCCATACAGATGAAGCATTGAGAACAAAAAAACAGAAACTTTTGCTCACCAGCTTTATGGTACGGCAGGCGGTGTGCACGTACAATCATTAGAAACGAGATTCAAATATATGGCGGGCTATGCCAGTACGACGACCCGTCATAGAACAATTTTTCTTGTATGCAGTGCGTCATCTGTATGGCTTTATCATCTTTGATAATACACACATAGACTTAATTCTGCAGTGTTGTTATTTAGCACGTGCGAATAGCTTGTTTCTGCATTGGCTGGTGATAATGGAGCTTGTCCTTGTGATGTATGGCATTGTTAAGTCATTGTTGTAGGACTGCAGTTTTTTGGGACAGACTTAAAATTTCACACATATACATTTACGGGAAAATTGTTTACATTAGTTGCACAAGTTATTTTTTCGGCAGGAACACCAACTTTTAAACTAACAAATGTTATTTTTTGATAGGTCAGCGTCTTTTTTTATTAGTTTATAGCACAGAGCTTCATAATAGGAATTTGATACATGCAGCCAGAAGAGAGTCTAAATGACACATCTACCACTGAAACTAAGTCATTTACTTTAGTAAATAATTCTCTAATTGGAAATTTAGAGCAAGCAGACCAAGGGTATGATATATAACAATTTTAATTTGCAAATTCTTTAATAACAGAATCAGAGATTCCGACACAAATTTTGTGATATAACTTTCCAAAAAATAATCCGTACTTAATTGCCTCATTATAATATTATATGTATATAGTAAAACAATTTATTTTGTTTAGGTGTTTTTAAAAAACGTTTATTTACGAAGACGTGTTCGTCGTCGGAGTTGGATGTATAATAACTACAGAAATGAACTTAATCCTATCTTTATATAGACACAAACATCTCATTGTGATGATCTTGTTGATCATTGTGAGATGGTTCTGTCTGTTAATCTCTTATTATTGTTGTTTATTATCATACTACAAAGTATTGAGACACAAACATCTCATTGTGATGATCTTGTTGATCGTTGTGAGATGGTTCTGTCTGTTACCTCTTATTATTGTTGTTTATTATCATACTACAAAGTATTGAATTGAATTGAGTTGGTAAGCAAAAAATTAATGTGTGTGCAAAATAGATAAGAAATGCACACACAATGTTGTAATTTGATCTGTACGTAACTCCTCCCTT
Organism: Rhingia rostrata; assembly: GCA_949824845.1. Classification (NCBI taxonomy): domain Eukaryota; kingdom Metazoa; phylum Arthropoda; class Insecta; order Diptera; family Syrphidae; genus Rhingia; species Rhingia rostrata. Next base: position 101,366,161 of record OX463756.1, read on the forward strand.
CTTAAAAATTGTTCGTCCTCGAAAAATATAGATTTTATTTCAAGGTTACAAATATATTTCCGTTTAATTTTGTTTCAGGGTATTCTTTTAACTCTACATTTTCTTTTTTTGACGGTGTATTAAAAATTGTAATTTTTTTGTTTTTACATTTTTGTACAAAAATTATAATTGTAACAATTATTACCAAAATATACAATATGATATTATTTGTTAGGGAGTGTGTACTGATAGTTTCAATTTTTTTAATCTGTTTAATATTTTCTAAGTGAAGGTGATCAACGTTTATTTTTATATATGATTCGATTAATTCTGCTTTAAATACTGTTGGCAATGGTATATAATTGACATTTTCTTTTGATGTGAATTTTTGATTTTCTAAATTAATCGAACAATTAGAAAACTGTATAATATAACTACCATTTAAGTTTCTTGTTTTATTCTGACAGTCATTCAATTGTCCATAATAGTTATCAACAAAAATTAAATTTTCGGTAGCTTGTTCTATTTTTGTTTTAGTATTATAAATGTGTGTACAATTTGCATCCCTTGAATTTATTAAATTTGAAATACATGATTTTTTTGATAATTTTTTTATTTCATCTGATCTACATATTAATACTTTTTGAATTTCCAAACATTTTTGTGTTAAGCCATATATTTCGTTTCTGTCAACCAATAGATCTTGATAAAGAATAGAAATTTGTTTGTGGTTATTTGTAACAGGTCTTATTTTTAAATGGTTGTATGTTTTCTTCGTAGTGATGGGTAAAGAAATAATGTAAAGAATTAGTTCATTTTTGACTGCTACCGAGGGGGTTGCATAATTCAATGCTTCTGCATCGTTACCGTATGGTAAACTTTCTATTTCGTTAAGAATTTGTGTTAATTCCTTTTTGTTAAGGAGTTTAGAATTAATAATGCATTTTTTGGCCCAATGTATTGCATTCGTAATGTCCTCTAGTTCTTATTTTAACATGAGTAATTTAATGAATATAGATTGTGCGAAGTTTTCTTTGGGGGTTTTACTTATTTGTTTTAAAATGATTTTGTAATCATCTATCATTTTATTTGTACTCGTTAGTATGTCTCTATTTATTATGTATTGTTGGTTATTGTTCTTAATTTGTTCATTTTGTCTATTTATTATTTCGTCCAAGTCATATGAGTCGGGTGATCCTGCAATCCATTTCCATGCGGATCCAATCCAATTAATGGATCATTTATTACGGTGGGGTAATAGTATCTCAATTTCTTTCTCTATTTTATTTTGTAGATATACGATTTCTTTTTTAACTGACCAAGAATTATCTATTTTATCTTGAATAGTTAGGATAGATGATTAGTGGACGATAATGTAATCTGTGAGATTTATGATGTGTATAATCCTAAAGTTTCCTTCAATAATTTTTCCTTGTCCCATTTTTATTGAAATCATTGGGGAGTCATTGTATTCGAATATGTTGAAGTCTGCAAATGTTGATGCCATGCAGATGAATATTAATCTGGAAAAAAATAGATTCAATCGTTTTTTATGTTGGCTTTGTGAATTTTCCTTCCTGTCATTGTTGTTATTGTTACCCTATGATCGTCTTTTACTATTTCTTTAGTGTATTTTTGCTTTAATTTCCCTTTTCTACCGGGGGCCTTTACATAAATAATGTCTCCTGCTTTATATTTATTTGGTTTTTGACGATTTTTATTTTCATAGCTTAATCTTTGTATCTGAATTCTTTCTATTAGATTTTTAGTTTTTATGTTTGTTTCTTGTCTAGCTTTATATAATTCTTCTAGAGATTTTGATGGTTTTCTTCCGAAAAATATATTAGCCGGTGTATCCTTTACTGTTGAATGAATTTCATCTATCCTTTCCACCTGACCGTTGACTTCACTTCTATGTGTAGGTGTCAAATAAATATTTCTTCCTAGATTTGACAAGAAATCTGTTATTATTGGACTAGTAAGGGCTTTATCTCTATCCATTACTAGTAGTTTCGGTGTAGTATAATAGTGTATAAGTTCCAATATTTTATCCTTTAGGTAAATCGCAGATTTGTTCTCTATGGAAAATAATTTGGCGAATTTCGAAAATTTATCAATTGGAGTAAGAAATAACTGTCCATCTAGTTCCATTATATCTATATGAATTATTTCAGTTGGGTACTGAGGGATTGGTGTACTTTGTAATTCTTTTCGTGTTGGATGTCTGTCGTATTTATTTTCTTTGCATATCTTGCAATTCTGTAAAATTCCTCTAATCTTTGCATTCATATTAGGGAAGTAAAAGTTCTGTTATATTTTTTCATTATTTTCCTTGATACATCTGTGAGCTTTCCTGTGTTCTTGATGAATTAATTCTAAACTTTGCTCTTCATCTATTAAATCTGTTACGATTTTTTGTGTGAGTCGTATTTTTAAGTTTCTTCCAAAATCTTGCTTATAAACTTCTTGTATAAGTTGCATTACACTTTCTGGAGCTTTTAATCCGTTTACGATATCTGATCTCATTTCTGTTTTTAATATTTCTTTTATTATCTCAGCAGTGTAATTATTTTTCCTTATTGTTTTCGTATGATATCCTGGATGTGGTATTTCATATAGTCTCTCTCCCTCCTCTCCTTCTATTAATATAATTTGGTTCTTGAAAACATTTATTGGATCTTCTACACAGGTTATTAAATCCGTACTATCTTCTTCAGCACTGTGTTGGGTCATTGAAGTTGTTGATGGGTTACATTCACTTATATTCATTCTTGATAATTCGGGTAAATTAATATTTCAGCTGATATGAGATGGTTTTTTAAATTTTCGAACGCTTTCTTCTGAGTTTCGTTAAATTTAATTGGTACCTTCTTTGACTGATTTTTACTTGTCCTAGCAAGTTCGCCTGATGTGAGTGAATTTAAGGGTTTTGCGATTTTTGCAAAGTCTTTGATAAAGCGCCTATAATAGGAAGCTAATCCTAAAAATGATTTTAATTCTTTTAGATTTGAAGGTTCTTGAGTGTTCTGAATCGCTTGGATTTTTTTGAGTCGGCCTTAATGCCTTCTCCTGAAATTATAAAACCTAAGTACTCTATTTCTGTTTCAAGAAATGCTGTTTTTTTCAAGATTAACTTTCAAATTTGCTTTACTGAGTTTAGTTAGAATTAACTGAATATGTGAAAGGTGCTCTTCGATAGTTTTACTAAATATTATTATGTCGTCAATGTAGACATAACATATTTTGCCAATATGTTCTTTTAAAATATCATCTATCATAGATTGAAATATTGCTGGAGCGTTTTTCAGTCAAAAGGGCAATCTTAAAAATTCGTATTTCCCGTTAAGAAAGAAAGAGAAAGCTGTTTTTTTCTATATCACTTTCTTTCATTGGTATTTGATGGAAACCTGACGTTAAGTCTATTGTGGTGAAGAATTTTGATTCTCCAAGATTCGCTAAGATTGTTGTTATAGTGCGTACCAAAACAGTTGGCCATTCTACTGCGCAGGTCTCTTAAAATGTGTTTTACAATCTCTTAAAATTGCAAAAACAAGCATAAAGAGACGAAAATGGGCGGAGCCATAATAAAAAATGACGTATACCCTGCCTTGTGTTCAAGATCGCTGTCGCGATCTCACTGAGGGTGGTTTCTTCATTTTCCTTCTTTTATACTGAAATTAGGAGCGGAGGAAAAATATAGACCATTATATGTCAACTTTACTTGGAGGAAAATATATTGTTTCGTTTTTTGTCTTGTCGGTTCTTTGTAGGAGTATGATGTGATCACGGTCGGATAGATTAAGCAAAACATTGCACATGAATTGATTGTGTGACTGTGTCTGTATGAAGGTGTACGGTTTTAGATTTAAACCCTCTTTGCTCATTATGCTTTCGTTGATCATTATTAATTGTGTCGTGCATATTTATCATGTAGGTACTGATATTGGCACGCAAAGTAAATTGCAGTGTCACACCAATTTTTTTTTGTTTATATCATTGAATTTGGGCGAGGTAGTTAAATTTAATAAAAAAATTACAATTTGGGAATTTTTTGGAAACGTAAACGATTTTATACCCAATAACAATAGGCACGATTTTCTGTCACAAAAAAGAGGATGGGGTATTAAACGTTTCGTTAAAGACAAAATGGTGAACGTTCTTGATTCTTCAATAATTCATAATAAAAAATTAAGTTTATTTAGATATTCAACAGCATTTTAGTTCCAAGCACTGTAATGTTGGGTTACACATTGTAAATTACAGGCAAAAACGCTTAGTGATTAAATCTCTTTCGCGTCATTTTTGTTCTCTTAAATCCTCTCTCTGCGCAATCGACCGTTGGCCAACTGTTTTGGTACGGACTATACCGCTGTTGCTGTTGATTTTGTTGTGGATGTTGGTATTGATGTTGTTGTTGTTGTGGACGTTGGTATTGTTGTTGTTGTTGATATATTTGTTGGCTCGGTTGCGTAAATTGTTGCGGACGGTTCATGTAATTCACTTGCCTTGTTTGAATGCTATGATCTACATCCATCGGTTCAGGTTTTAATTGTCGTTGGAATGGTACTGGTCTGTATGGATATGTATGTTGTGGTGGTCTATGTCCGTGTGAATAGATCATGTTTTTTTGTTGTTGGGATATATGTGGGAGTTTATATTGCCTTGGTTGTGCATTCGGCATATTATGAGGTTTTCTTGGGGGTGGTACCGGTGGTACGAGTGAATTGTGTGGGACGACAATGGGGTTAGAAGGGTTACTTCTAGTAAAATTATTTGCTCTGTAATTCATGTTTTGCAGTTCCAGACAAGCTGAATATGCTTCTGGTAAAGAACGAGGGCTTTTGATGGCGATAAGCCTTGACAGATCACCGTTCAGGCCTCTTATGAACGTGCCTATGGCTCTATTACGATGCCCTTCAATTATAATTGCCATTGTTTCATGGCTCAGACATTCCGTCTGTACTTTATTAATTATTAAAGTGATTTGGTGATTAACATCACCGAAGAACTCATCAATTGTTTTTCTACCTTTTTAGAGAGAATATAGTTGATGTTCTAGCGTACGTATATCACGCTTATCGGCGTAATGAAGAGATAAGCATCTTTTAATTGCTAGCCAGTCCTCATCTGGGATATTATACGCTTCTAGGGCAGTATCCGCTTCTTCAATAATTTTTTGTCTTATTGATCGTATTATTGCTCTATATAAAGGTTTACTTTTGATGATTTTATAATCGTCCAAGACATTTTCAACCGATTTGACCCATGATGAGTATTTCGTTGGGTCACCGTTAAAGGATCGAATTTCCTTAACGGGATCCGGAATCTTACTTTGAGAAAGTAGGTCCGTTTCGGTGGATGGCCTAGCCAAAATTTCCGTTTCATTAATTTCAACCATATTTTGTGACCTTAAAAATTCTTTTTGAAGATCATTAGTTGCTTTCAACGAAGCATTAACTGATCCACTAAGATTGGTTATTTGGGCTTGTAATTGGTCTACTACATCTTGTATTGTAGCCATTTTTATGTTTGTGTTTTTTCTGTTACAATTTTATTATCATGTAATTTTTTAAGTATCCTTAAGTTTAAAATTAAAATGGTTCGAGTGAGTATTCTTATTTACTAAAGTTAAAATGTAAAGGAATATAATATGTAAAAAATATAATTTTGTATAATATTTTATAAAAGGTATACTTAAGTGCTTAAGTATTTTCGATTTGTTCTTCCTTCTTAGTGTTTATTTTCAATTGGTTCTTCCTTCTTAGTGTTCAATTGGTTCTTCCTTCTTTGAAATAATTTTTATTTCTTAAAATTTTAATTGGTTTCTGCACTAATGTCTTTAATTTTTTTTTTCAATGTACGATCGTCGTTAGTTTACTTTTTGGCTCCGCACGAACTATGGTTGAAACGAATTTACTCTATTGAATTGGGGAATAAGAGAAATTTTAAACTTCTTTAAATATTCACTGAAAATATATTTAAGATTCAATATGGTGAAATAAAGTAATTATGCATATATATATTATATTATATATTATTCATTCCCTAAATTATGTGAAATTATACTCTTGTCTCACATTCATTTGCATTTATATTACTCCACTCTTTCACGGCGATAACAAACGGTCGTAAAAACATACCTATTCCTTTTTTGATTAAATTGCCTCAATAATCCAATTTCTTCTTCAATCAATCGATATTATATTTTGATTTAAAATCCAATACATTGTATAGACGTATAAATAAAAAATGCAAATTGTATTACAGCTAGTTGGTAATAAAATTGAAAAAGCATATGAGAAGGCTAGGATCCGCTGTGCGGATCGCTTCATACCCTATCCCATCACATCTTTAAATTATATATCTCCAAAATGCCTGCTTACTGGCAATGAAATAAACAAAATATCATTGTCACATCATATTGTTTAAAATCCTTTATGCTTCGACAAAAAACATCGGTTTTCGCCTGGTTTTGCGTGGGCGAGAGTTAAAATGATATATTGAAAAAATGTTTATATTTCTATAACCAATGATTTCGCATCAAAACAACAACGAACAAGTGTACTAAATTTAATCATTCTAGCTCAATATTTAAGGCCCAAAAACTGGTGACGTACGGATGGATGGGCAGACATGGATTTTTCGACTCAGCTATCTAGCTTAATTATTTCTCTCTGTTACAAACTATGTATCAAAACGCCCCAAAGAGTGAGCCTGTGTTTAAATGATATATGGACAAAATGTTTTTGTTATCGTAGCCAATGTTTTTGCATCAGCATTTTTTTCGAATATTTTAAAATTTTACTTAAAAACGCGTATTACTGAAAACGCCTCAAAAATTGGGCGCGGGAAAAAACGTTGTATGGGCGAAGTAAAGATATTAAAATTGTAAGGATATGTTGTTCCGAAAAATTTTCAAAATTATTAACGGTGTGGCCAAAAACTATGTTTTTCTAATAAATAGGCGTGGCAGTGGGTGGTTTTTAAAAATGTTTACAGTTGGTCTATTTCGTCGGATAGAGACACCGTATACCAAATTTCAGAAATCTAGCTCAAAATTTAAGGCCCAAAAATCGGTGACATGGAAGGAAGGATGGACGGACGGATAGACATATATTGCTAGATTGACTCAGCTAGCGGTTCTGAGTCGATCCGTGTATTTTGAGGTATACATATCAAAATTATTAATCCATGATACAAACTTAATATCAAAACTAATATACCCCTAATCTGACCCCTAACCGTTAGGGCGGTCCGAGATAGACAAAGTCCCGTACTACCTCAAAGTTATATTTGTCAATGGTGACGTTCTGTCCGATTCGTCGGTGTTGTGAGTCCTGTCGTGTTGACAGCATATAGATAATCTTGTCCTCATTTACTGCCAAACCCATTTTGCCGCTTTCTGCTCTATACTAGCCAATGTGGCTGAGACATTACGTTGAGTCTTACGAATGGCGTCGATATCGTCGGCGAATGCTAGGGTTTTGTTTTCCAGGATCTCCCGGAGTGTGATAATTTGAACGGTTGTGGACTTATCTGGCTCAAAACCACACTGATAAGGCCGATTAGGTTGTTGATAAACAGTTTCAGGCATACTTTCTTTCGACCAGACTTGGCTTATGAGTTGTTGGATGTTACTTACCAATTCATCTCCGCCGGCTTTATAAAGCTCAGCGGGAAAGCCGTCATTTTCGGCAGTCTTATTTAGCTTGAGTTTAGATATTGCTATTTCTCTCTGCTTCATGCATAGTGTTCCTTTCTCGCCATGCTTGTTCGCACAGCATTACACCAAAAATTGAATTGCTTGGGCGAATGTGCGTGGGTGGGCAAATATGCAATTAATGCAGTTTCGCCCGACTTAAACTTGCATATCTCTGTCACTTGAATCGTGATCGCAGCACACACTACACCTTGAGCCTGAACTACTCTGTGGATGATAGATATCCTGATCGTTTATTTTCTCAACAATATTTAAAATACAATCGATTAAATAAATATTTCACTCTTGTAATTGTACATCAATCGACTCGTTTCTTTCTTTTCATCGGTACAATTACAAGCATTCTTTACATTTGCTTAATCCCAAAAATATTGGTCGTACGAGCCGGATTAAATAATTTTTCGGAGTAAAAAATATGAGCTGCACGTGTGAAAGAAATTTTTAGTATGGACGTGTAATTTGTTGGTGCTCAATTTTCGTTGAGACGCTTTTCCGTAAGGGAAACTAAGTGTGTGCAATACATTCTGCTGTGCTTTAGCGAGAATATTAAAATTCGTCATTTTGTTTGTTAAATTCGATTAAAATGAGTGCACTTAAAACAAAACGCGGAAATGCGAAGGCCTGCTTAACACTTGCGGTAGATTTTGTAACATCTATCGACGAAAATACATCTACTGAGATGTTAGAAATTCGGTTAAGCAGAGTCGTTGAGGGATGGGGTGAGTTTACGTCACTTCACAACGAATGGTTAAAGCATGAGTATGAAGACGAAATTTTATGAATTTTTTTATGAAACGATTTCGGAGTTTACGAGTGTAAATATTTCGACGCGCATTCGGGTCTTAGAAAGGCTATTCGTGAAAGACAAAAGTGGAAACAAAGCTTAAAATGCTATTGACTCTGTGCTTGATCGTCTTGCCAATCAGCAAACCACATTTAAAAAAACTTTAGACTCGTCGACAAAATCTGTTGCAAACATAAATTTGCCAATGATAAATATTCCTCCATTCTCTGGGGACTACAAAGAGTGGCATTCTTTTCACGATTTATTCCTCGGTTCGGTCGGTAACAAAGACAATATAAGTGCAACTCAAAAGTCATTATTTAAAATATTTTTTGCGTGGAAATGCTGCGGACCATATTAAGCACATAAAAATTTCCGATGCTAGTTCCGTCTACAAACATTTCGAATGTACAAGCACTTGGAAAGATTATAGACGGTGCAGATGAAGTGATTCGTTGTCTTAACGCGCTCGATAAAAATACTCGCGATCCATGACTTATTTATCTGTTGTTGAATAAAGTCGACAATGAGAAAAAGCACGCATGGGCAGAAGAAGTGGGTTCTCGTGAAGACAATTCGATTGCCGACTTTATCGAATTTCTTGAGCTTCAGTGCAACGCATTATAATCGTGCCAATTGGTTAAGTACTTCGCACGTCAAACAATCTAGTCCTATTAGAGCCGACATCTCCAAAGCCCCAGACAATTACCCATGTTGCCCAATGTGCAAAAATGACCATAACTTGTATCATTGCTCAAATTTTCTTTCGTTAGACATTCCATCGCGTAGAGCCCTAACCAAAACCCAATCGTTATGTTTTAATTGTCTACGGTCACGTCACTCCTCATTAATTGTCGTTCGTCTTTTCAGTAAACATGTCTTCATTGGTACCCACAACCTCACCTCCAAATACATTGTCGCCTGCTTCACAACAACTTTTTAAATCGGAGACTCCATCCACTTCTCATACTGCTGCTTCATTGGTTAACAACCATACCCTAGAGTTAAGCCATCGATAGCAAACCTTTTTTCCAACTATTTAGATTCAGAGTATTCATTCGTCGACCCAGAGCGTTCACAGTCCCTATTAAAAGTGTTAGGGTCGTTTGGAATCCTGCGACAGATGTGTTTTCTTATTTTTGACACTTCCTACACCATATGCCGTGGTAACAAGAAGAACGTTGCTATCCGAAATAGCACGTATTTTCGACCCACATGGATTCCTTTCACCGTCGGTCGGTCATACTTTTTAAAATTATGTTTCAGAAGCTCTGGTCTTCTGAGTTAAAACTTGGTTGGGATGATCCCCTACCTTCTGAACTTTCTGGATGGATGAACTATCGCGAACAACTCCCATATTTCGAACAAATTCAAATTCCGTGGAATGTGTTTTCAAGTGAAGAAGAAATCGAACTACACGGCTTCACCGATGCATCGTCGCTCGCCTACGCCGCTGTCATTAATGTCGTCTCAAAATCTCCCCTCGGTGATATCTATATCACAATCGTTGCGGCAAAAACTAAAATGGCCCTTCTCAAACCCATATCAAATCCCCGTCTCGAACTCTGTGCTTTGTTATTAGCGCGGTTACTTACGCTGGTAAAATCGTCAGTGACAGCCAAAATCGTTAGAACATTCGCGTGATGTGATTCCGAAATTGTGCTGCATTGGCTATCGGCACCTCCTCGTCGCTGGACAACCTTTGTCGCGAATCGAACCGCAGGTATACTTCATACTATACCCAGATACTCTTGGCAGCATATCCCGTCGGAATCGAACCCAGCGGCCTGTGCTTCGCGTGGTGTTTTGCCCTCGAACCAAACGAACACTGGCCTAGATCAGATTCTTCTCTGAATTTATCGGAAAACGAATCCGTGAAGCGGGAGGAGAAAGTCGTTGCAAGGCATGCACTGGTCACGTCGTTTGATAGTCATATAAAAAAAATATATATCATCTGAGGTTTGCCTCAAACGTAAAACCAAAAACCTTTTATCGGCGTTTGGAGTATGAGGAAATTCGAAACGTAAGGATCGCAATCTTGACGTTCGTAAAATCGACCTCGTTCGAAGATGACATCAAGCACCTATGTACTAAAAACCAGCTTCCTACGAAATCGGCACTTTTGAAGTGGACAGCGTTTTTGGACAGCGATGGACTACTTCGCATTGGTGGACGCATCAAACACGCATCCGTACCATTTAATATCAAGCACCCAAATTTTCACCAACCGAAACTCGATACGCCAAGTCGTCCACAAATGCAACCCGTGTTTCATGCAGCGGAAGCTTACTAGCCAGCAGATTATGGGAGATCTTCCCTTACATCGGATTCAACCCAGTCGTCCATTTAAAAACACCGGATGCGATTATGCTGGCCCGCTCACCATCAAATTATCCCTTTGCCCAAAGGCGAAGATATCTAAAGCCTACGTTGCTTTATTCGTGTACATGTCAACAAAGGCCATGCACTTGGAGTTAGTGAGTGATCTCACCACGGACGCATTCCTCGCAGCTTTACGGAGATTTGTTTCAAGCTGTGGGAAGTGCTCTAACATATATAGCGACAATGGAACGAAATTTCATGGAGCTCGACTCGTTTCTTTCTATTCATCGTCTGATTGCGTACTTTTCTTGCTTTTTTTTTATTCATTCTGAAAAGCAGGGGATCTTACCTTCCTCTCTGCTTATAGATCTCAATGGCACCTCTCATCTTCACCTGCAGCTTAGCCTTGTAGGCCTCGTTCTTGGCAGCGAGCATCTGTCGGCATTCCTCATCAAACCTGGGGTTTCTTGCTGTTGGGCAAAAAAAGACATCAGTTAGTAGTGGTCCGAGTCGATATTATACCCTATGGGATAGGGTATACAAATATCTTTAAAATGAATATTCACAAAATGACGTGGATTTTGAAATTGTTTACACTTGATCTGCTTTGTCGGATAGAAAGTCTTTATACCAAATATTTTCAATCTTGCTCAAAATTAACGGATCGAAAATCGTAAACATGTGAAAACTACTATACCTTAATTGCCCAGGGTATAATCATCATCCCTATATTGAATGTACCAAAAATGTTGGTCGCCACACCTTGCTCATACAGTTAATCTATATCTTTTATGGTTCGACAAAAAACGACTTTGTATGCCCTATTCAAAACGGCTATAATATGTGGTTGGAAGTGACGGATCGGCAGGAGCCCGATCAGCAGGCTAGAATCCCCTGTGAGGATCGTTTAATACCATATCCCATTCCATCATAAGAATATATTTTCCCAAAATGTGAGCTCTATAGGGATGCAATATCGAAAATGTTAATGTACAACATATTGTTAAGACACTATAAATCCTTTGTGGTTCGACAAAAACAATGTATTTCTAATGCAAATGCCTTGGGGTGGGGTATACAAGTGGTTTTTGTAGTAAAACGTCCCCAAGTAAGAAAACGTCCCCAGTTAATATACCCCTATGGGATAGGGTACAAACTTATGAGAAGGCTACAATGATCAACAGAAATACGTTGTTTTTGGTCAAACCAAAAACGATTTTGGTAAACATTTTGAACAGTATGTTGTGAAAACGTCCTTTTCTATATTTCAACGCCATAAGCCTCACACTATGGTGATAACAATTTTAAGGAGGAGATGGGATAGGATATTAAACGACCCGCAGAGCGGATTGTAGCCTTCTCATAAGTTTATACCCTCTCCCATAGGGGTATATTAGTCTTCATGTATAGATTGTAACATAGAGAAATAATTGAGTTTATATACCTCAAAGTATATGGATCGACTCAGAATCGCTAGCTGAGTCGATTAAGCCATGTCTGTCTGTCCGTCCGTCCGATAGTCTGTAGGTTACCGATTTTTGGACCTTAAATTTTGAGCTAGGATAATGAAATTTGCTACATGTGATCCTTGTATGTGCTGTTTGAACAAGTGTACAAAATTTTGAAATCCGCCTAACTTCCACGCCCTCTTTTTAGAAAAACCTATTTTTAGGCTAAACCAAAAAGTGTCTGAAGAAAACGTCTAGACAATCCTAATGTCTGCATTTTGTCTTTGCAAATTTTTTTTCCACGCCCAATTTTTGGGGGCGTTTTCTGTAAAAAAAACATTTTTCGGTAAAATTTTAAACATTAAGAAAAAAAAATTTATGCAAAATAATTTGTTTTGGTAATATAAACATTGTAGGAGTTTTCATACAAAAACTAATTTTATACCCTACGCCATACCATATGCAGGAGAAAAACGTTGTTTTCGGTCGGACCATACAAGATTTTGATAAGCTGTCGGAACAATATGTTTTCTTTATAATTTGACTGTTGATTTAATGAAAACGCTAAATATGTTCTTAACATTTCTTTTAGTGCCTTACGGTTCTAGCTCAGTACTTTAGGCCCAACAATGACGACGGACGGATTAACAGAAGTGCTAAATCGAATCAGCTAGCGATTCTGAGCACTTAATGGAATATCTAGCTACATTATTTCTCTATGTTACAAACTATGTATCGAAACTAATATAGCCCTATGGGATAGGATGTAAAAAGTGAACAAACATATATATCAGTAGTGCATACAAATTGAACTACATATTAACATTTTCAGAAAACTATAAAATAAAGGAAAGCAAACATTTTAATGGTCGTTTCTTGCAGTCGCTCACCAACCACCCTTTACCTATTCGATTTAATGTATATTTGTATATATATGATCAAAAATTAAAGCAAAGAAAGGAAATAAAATGAAAATTGATATCAAACGCAATCGCACAAGACTGCATAAAATAATTTTACGATTCTTTCCTTCGAAAAATGCATAAAAACTTTGCTGACGTGTCTTTCAAACTGTATGGCATAGACAAAGTTTTTGTCGTCCAAGTAATATTTTGTCCCTGAATGTTAGGTACAAATCTTAAGTTGGAGAAATATAAAGCAAATGTTCGGTGTAATGCCATAGTGATGTACTCCATAATTTATATATCATATAAGTATATATGTAAATTGCATATTATTTACAACAACCACCCTGAAGCAGATGCACCTTAACATTCTTATGCCCTATCCCATAGGACCATGTTGGTTTTGACACAGAGTTTTAAACATAGAGAAATAATTTATTGGGTGTTGTAGAACAAGGGTAAACTCTGATTGGCTTTAACTTGGCAATGCCCAGTGGTTGTAACTCTGACTACACATCAAGTGCTTTTTTTTTGCCTCCAAGTGGTAACCATCGGGTACTGGCCTCATCCAACCGGATTCGACTTGCTAAACAATAAGCGCGAGTGTTGATAACACGACGAAACACAGCAACACTTTAAACAGCCAGTCAGGCACGGAATGAATACCTGGCCTGCTGTCCCAGGTGAACCTAGACAAGCTGCTTCGACATATTCGGACAACAGCTTGTCTAGGAACTTCAAGGGTAAGTCAAGCCCCTTGAACAGAGATGGTGGCGGATGAACCGAAAGGCCAACGGCAGCGCAAAAGTAGGAAGAGAAGACATCTTTAGCAGTATTGTCGGAAAACATAGCCTACACGACTGGTCACGGACTTAGGCTAACTGACTTTGCTCCGGAACGAAATGCCACTATAGGCAGCACACGATTTCCTCACCTCGATATCCATAAGGGGACATGGTGGTCTCCAGATCAAGGAACGGTCAAACAAATTGATCACATAGCAATAGACAAGAGGCACGCATCCAGTATTTTGGATGTCCGAGCATTCCGAGGAGTTAACATCGACTCGGACTTGTTGCAGCCAAGGTTATAATGTGGATATACACCACGCCACAACAATCCAGAAATACTGTTTAAAAAATTAATGTCGACAGACTGCAATCGCAAGAGACTGCCAAGACCTTCGCGCAACGCGTATCCCTAAACCTCTCGATTAACACCATACCACCAGCATCGAATGTCGAAGAACAATGGCAACGATGCCAACAAGCCATTAGATCAGCAGCAACTGATATGCTAGGTTTATCGCACCCACCTGAGAAACCCCTTGTTTGATGAATAATGCCGACAGATGCTCGCAGCCAAGAACGAGGCCTACAAGGCTAAACTGCAGGTGAAGACGAGAGCTGCTGTCGAGCTCTATAGGCAGAGAAGAAGGGAAGAACACCGGCTTTTCAGAAAGAAGAAAAAAGAGCAAGAAAAGCACCCGATCGAGGCTATACGGAGGTGCCACTCCAGGAACGATGTTCGCAAGTTTTACCAAAGTGTAAAACGTCAAAGCCAAGGATACAAGGCTCGAACAGAATCGTGTCGAGATGAACATGGAAATATCGTAGTTGAGACATAGTCGATGCTGAGGATATGGAAGAACCACTTCTGAAGACTGTTAAATGGCGATGACGAACAACATTCCGCTGTCAGGCAGAACGAACCATTCAATATTGGCAACGACAGCGAAAACTGCCAACCACCCGACCTGAGTGAAGTGAGAATAGCAATATCTAAACTGAAGCTTAATAAGTCTGCCGGAAATGAAGGCCTTCCCGCCGAGCGGAGATACTCTTGCCAACCGCTGTTTCTTCGGGCTAAGAAGGTAATTCAGTAGTAAAGCCCTCACTCGAACTGCTAAGGAGTTCTTATATAAGACCCTGATCATCCCAGCCCTGCTCTACGGCGCTGAAGCATGGACCGTCTCAAAATTGGATGAAGAAATCCTTGGTCGATTTGAGAGGTAAATTCTTCGAAAAATCTTCGGTCCCGTTTGCGTTGACGGGCTATGGAGACGAAGATTCAACTCAGAACTATATGAGCTGTACAGCGACATGCCCATATTCAAAAAAACTTCGCATTGGATGTTTAAGATGGATAGGACATGAAGAACGAATGGACAGCAATACTCCGCCTCTCAGAGTCTTCGATTCCCAGCCAGACGTCGGATGCAGTAGAAGAAGACCTCGCCATAAGTGGCACTCCCAAGTTAAAACCGACCTCAACCAACTTGGAGTGCGCAACTGAAGGCAGTTAGCTAGGGACCGGGCTAATTGGAGAGGTATGTTGATTGAAGCCCAGGTTCATTCCGGACTGTAGCGCCACTTAAGTTAATAAGTAGACATTACTTAACGAATATAAATCGACTCAGAATCGATAGCTGAGTCGGTTTTGGACCTTTAAAAATAAGCTAGAATGATGAATTTTTACACGTGCGCGTTGTTGCTCGCAGCAGAGCAAGTATGAAAATTGTGGAAAGTCGCCCACTGCCACTTCTAGTTTTGGACAAACCGTTAAAAATTAAAAAAAAAAAATATGAGAAGGATACAATCCACTTTGTGGATCGTTTTATACCCTATCTTTTACATGTGGATTTTATGGCAAAGAAATATTAAAATTGAAATTGTCGCAACATATTGTTCAGACAGTTTCTCAAGATCTTGTATGGTTCGACCAAAAACAAAGTTTTTCTTCTGCATATGGTATGGCGTAGGGTATACAAAGGGTTTTTGTATGAAAACGCCCCCAAAAAGTGGGCTTGGGTAAAAATGGTATACGGAAGAAATATTAACATTAGCGAAACCAATTATTTTGCATTCATTTTTTTTTCGAAATTTTTAAAAGATTACCGAAAAAGGTTTTTTAACGGACCCCGCCCCCAAAAAATGGGCGTGGCAAAAACTTTGTATGGACGAAATATAGACATTACGATTGTCTAGATATGTTGTTCAGACACATTTTAAATTGTTTTTATCAGTTTGGCATAAAATTACGTTTTTCTAGAAAGGGGCGTGACAGTGGGCGGATTTCAGAAATGTTAACACTCGTTCGAAGAGGGTAGGGTATATAAAGTGTTTGAACAACACATTTAGACAATCTTAGTGTCAACATTTCGCCTATACATATACACGTCCAATTTTTCCATCAAATTTACAAATAGTTAAAAAAAATTTTAGATGCAAAATCATTTGTTATGATATCTAAAAGCGGATGCTTTTTTTAAGATTAAAGTTTTCCAGGTTGGCAGCACTGCTTAGTAATAGCGTCCAAACGTCATCTGTCAAAGTGAAAAGTTTTCAGTATACTCTGCCAATTAATAATGGAAAGACTTACAGATGAGCAACGATTGCAAATTATTGAAATTTGTTATCAATATTCGTGCTCTGTGAAAAACAAAAATCCGCTGTTTTATCGAAAAATTGTGTTCAGCGATGAGGCTCATTTCTGGCTCAATGGATACGTAAACAAGCAAAACTGTCGCATCTGGAGTGATCAATAGAAACATGCCATACAAGAATTAGCGATGCATTCCGAAAAAAACAGTTTGGTGTGGTTTAGAGGCTGGTGGCACTATCGGTCAATTTTTTTTCAAAGACCACCGTGGAAGAAACCTTCCGAATGGACCATTTGAAACGGAGCCACGAACAACATTTACCTAAATTTGTCTTTAAAACGTAAATGGCAAGGGCCTATTTTTAGATTACAATAAAATTTTGATTATTTTATGCGAATTTGAGTGTTTCATTTGATTTTTCAAAAAACTACTACTAAAAACTAAAAACTACTAAAAAAAACACGCGTTATAAACATTTCGTTTATATATGTATGTGGGCGCGGGTTAAATTGACAAGTCCTCAAAAACACTTTACCTCATACTATATACAGGAGAAAAAGGGGTTTATCATATCTTAAAGTAAATGGATCGTCTCAAAATCTCTAGTTGAGTCGATTGAGCCTCCTTAAATTTGAAGTTAAACTGGTGCACATGCGTTTGTTACCCCCAGCAGAACAAGTGGAAACATTTTTGAAATCCGCTCACTGCCACGAAATTTTATGGAAAAACTTAGTTTTTGGACAAACTGTTAGGGATATTGAAAAAAAGTCTTAGCAGTATACTTAGACAATCTAAATGTCTATTTTTCGACAACACAACGTTTTTTTGCCACTCCCCCTTTTTTGGGCGTTTTTATTAAAAAATGTTTTCAGTCAAATTTCCAAGTATTCGGAAATCATTGCTTATATTTACATGAATATTTCACTCATAAAACATTTTAGCACACGCCCACTCTTAGGGCGTATTTACAATCCGCTTCATGAATCAGGAAATGCACTATCCTTTATCATTCTTAATATAAATATTCTCAATATGTGGGCTATATGGTGATGAAATATAGAAAATATAAAGGTCACTACATACTTATTGTTCAGACAGATAATGAAAATCTTTTGTGGTTCGACAAAAACCAACTTTTTTTTTGCCTTGATGTGATTCATACAAATGTTTTTTTATTTTTATAGAAAAACGCACCCAAAAATTGGCCGTGTGCTAAAATTATCTATGGACGAAACATTCGTGTTAATATTACCAAGCACAGGTTTTTTCGAATATTTGGCAATTTGACTGAAAACAGTTTTTTTTAATGAAAACGCCCTAAGAAGAAGCCGTGTAAAAATACTTTGTAGAGACAAAATATAGGTATTAAGATTTCCTAAATATGGTGCTAAGCTTACAAAACTTCCCACCGGTTGACAAAAACAATGTTTTATCTAAAACGAGAGCGTGGCTGTGGGGGGATTTTAGAAAATGTTTACGCTTGTTCTGCTTTGTAAATATATTAAATTTCAACACTCTAGATCAAAATGTATAGCCCGGAAATCGGTGACATACAGACGTACGGATTGACGGACGGACAGACTGGCGTATGGAATGGTGGTTTTTGGTTGTTTTGATGGTTGGGTGTTTAAGAACGAGGGTAGACCCTGATTTCCTTTAACTTGGTTATGCCCAGTGGTTGTAACTCTGACTACACATCAAGTGCTTATTTTTAACCTCCAAGTGGTAACCATCGGGTACTGATATCATCCAACCGGATTTGGCTTGCTAAACGACAAGCGCGAGTGTTTATAACACGACAAAAAACAGCAACACTATAATCAGCCAGGTCAGAATGGCACGGAACTAATACACAGCCTGCTGCCCCGGGCTGCTTCAACATATTCGGACAACAGGTTGTCTAGATTTTCAAGGGCTAGCCAGGCCCCTTGGGCAGAGATGGTGGCGGATAAACCGAAAGGCCAACGGCAGCGCTCAATCCCGTAGTGGATACTTATGGTCCCGTGTCCTAGGGGTATCTAATAAATTGGAGGTGGCCCTTCAGGTTGAGGGTTACTAAAATGTTACGAAGCAGCCAATAGCCTCGGATAGGACTGATTTTATTGTTGACGACCCGGCTAAACGAAAAAATGACAACGACGTTCGCATCTGCATTTGGAATGTGAGAACATTAAACAGGTGAGGTGCAAGAGAGCAACTAGCGACAGCACTAAACTGATACAAAGTAGACATTACTGCCACCCAGGAAATATGATGGGATGGGCCGGAAAAACAGTATGAAAAACTGTGACATATAACGGATTTGTTATAAGTGCCAGACTTATCTAGTATTTTGGATGTCCGAACATTCCGAGGAGCTAAAATCGACTCGAACAACTACTAAGGTAAGAATGCAGGTATCCACCACATTACAAAAATCCAGAAATATTGTGAAAAAATGTAATGTCGAAATACTGAATCGCAGGAGACCGCCAAGATTTTTGCGCAACGCGTATCCCTTAACCTCTCGTTTAACACCATAACACCAGCATCGAATGTCGAAGAACAAACGCAACGATGCCAACAAGCCATTAGATCAGCCGCAACTGATGTGGTAGGTTTCTCGCGTTCACCAGCCAGAACGAGCATACAAGGCTAAGCTGCAGGTGAAGACGAGAGCTGCCGTTGAGATCTATAGGCAGAGAAGAAGGAATGAACACCGGCTTTTCAGAGGGAATAAAAAAGAGTGAGAAAAGCGCGCGATCAAGGATATACAGAGCTCCAACTCCAGGAACGATGTTCGCAAGTTTTACCAAAGTTTAAAATGTCAAACCCAAGGATACAAGGCTCGAACAGAATCGTGTCGAGATGGCCAAGGAAATATCGTAGTTCAGACACAGTCGATGCTGAGGCGATGACGACCAATATTTCGTGGAGATGACTTTGTAAGAAACATGCCTGAAGAATATAACCTCAGCATAGTTTGTCCGATCCACAAAAAAAGAGACCCTCTAAACTTCGCCTACTACAGAGGCATAAGTCTCCTCCACATCGCCTACAAGATCCTATTTGCCGTAATATGTGAACGCCCGAAACCGTTTACCAACAACCTGATCGGCCCTATCAGTGGGATTTTAGGCCAGGAAAGTCCACAACCGATCAAATTTTCACACTTCGGCAGATCCTGGAAAAATCCCAAGATGTCCAAATCGTTACCCACCACCTCTTCATCGATTTCGAAGCCGCATACGACAGCATTTATAGAGAGAAACTATACAGAGCCATGTCTAGTTTTGGTATACCGCCCAAACTCGTCCGTTTGTTCAGGATAGCGATGGAGAAATCTCGCTGCTCCATCAGGGTCGGAAACGCCCTCACCGACACATTCGATACCAAAAAAGGATTTAGGCAAGGCGATGTGTTATCATGTGACTTCTTCAATTTGATTCTCTAGACGATTTTGCAAAACTCACGAGCCAACACCAGAGACCCAACTTTCATAAAATCGGCACAACTTCTTGCATACGCCGACGATATTGACATCATTGGTCGGACCCAACGTGATTTCATAGCCACGTTTGCAAGTATAGACAAGGACGCGTCAAAACTGTGCTTAGCAGTAAATGAGGGCAAGCCGAAGTATATGCTGCCAACACGAAAGGACACACAACACCGACGAAATGCACAGAGCTTCACCATTGACAGATGTAACTTTGAGGTAGTACGGGGCTTGTCTATCTCGGCTCCGCTATCACCTCTGACAACAACTTCTCGTCAGAAATTAAACGAACAATTACTCTTGTTGAAACCGACCTCAACCAACTTGGAGTGCGCAACTGGATGCAGTTAGCTAAGGACTGGGCTATTTGGTTGATTAATTATTAATTATTATAGGAAAACCACTCCAAAAATGTATTAATTGAAAGTTTTGAAGGCAATTACGGATCATATACCATTCCTCTTAACTGCATCGCTATCGTATCGCAGAAATGAGCTAATTAATAACAATAGTTAACACAATATCTATTGCCTGAAATATTTTAGCTGTTGCTGATTATTGAAAATTGGCTAATAGAATATATTTAAGCCCATTTTTGTAGAAGTTGTGAAGAAAAACGTTTGTAAGAAGTAAGATCAAATATTATCTTCAAAAAACTTCGTTTTCAAGCTTTTTTTATGGGCAGACTTCGAAAAAATGCGCATCATTACCAACAATAGCCAGGCATCATTTGCGTATGCCAGAAACTCTGGTAACGCTGCCCTGTATATAAATTCTTCCTGCTCCACACTCGGATGTCTTAGATTTTTGGGAAACCGTCGAGTTGAATATGAAAAAAGTAGAGTTTAACACTCATATTACATCTCATATTCTTATACGCTATCCCATAGGGGTTTATTAGTTTTGGCATTAAGTTTGTAACACAGAGAAACAGTTTCGCTAAGTATATGAGCCGACTGTCCATCCGTCCGTCTGTGTGTCAAGATTTTTGAGCCTTAATTTTTTAGCTTGAATTTTGAAATTTGGTATATAGATTCTCTATCCGACAAAGCAGAACAAGGGTAAACAATTTTGAAATCCGCCCACTTTTAAGAAAAACGTTTTTTTCTGCGAAATGGTAATGAATTTTGAAAAAGTTTGTGAACAATATACTTTGACAGTCCTATATTTGCCACGCTCAATTTTTAGGGGCATTGTCATTAAAAAACTTTTTTCGGTCAAATTGTAAAATATCCGGAAAAAACATTTGATGCAAAATCATTGGTTCTGATAATATTAACATTTCGTCTAAATATTATATTAACCCAAAAACCATTTGTATAGCCTAACCAAGCGAAAAACGTTGTTTTTTGTCGGACCAGAAGTAATTTTGATAAACTTTCTGAGCAATAAGTTGTGACAATGAAATTTTCTATATTTTATCGACATAAATACCACATTTTGGGGATATTACATTTAAGGATGGGATGGGATAAGGTACTAGATGATCCGCACAGCGGACTGTAGCCTTCTCATTTGTTTTTTACCCTATCCAATAGGGCTATATTGGTTTTGATACATAGTTAGTTTGTAACATAGAGAACAAATTAAGCTATTTATACCTCAAAGTATTTAGATCGACGATTTAGCCATGTCTGTCTGTCTGTTAGGGATTCCAAAATGAAATGCACTTCTTTTGGCTTTTATCTTCAAGTATTCAACACAGGATTTACAAAAAAAACTGGGAGCCCAAGACTTTTCTTTTTTATCTAGGAGAATGCCAAAGTGAAGTATTTTTTGAACACATTATAGCAAAAATGTTTGGATTATTCAAACAACACCATTTTGTAATATTCATATATATATTCATATTCTTAACACAGCGATACCAATTAAAATAACAAATTAACAACGTAAACTAAGAGCAATAATAATTAAGAAAGAGAAGGTGTACAAAAACAGTAAAGGTAGATTTGGAAATGAAGAATCATAAATATGTGTCATTAACTATAAAATTCGCGGCAACAAATTAAAAGTAACATTTCGTAAAGAAGTGTAATATGGGAATGTATGTGGCTGCTGTCTGTTTGGTTTAAATGAATTATAAACACATATCAACTTAGCACTTACATACTACATAATAATAACTTTTTAGTATTTTTTTTTTCAGATGCCAATAAACTGTTAAGGAAAATTTGCAATGGTTGTTTGGAATCAATCTTTTTGGCTGTGGGCAAATACTTAAAGCCGCATTGCTTAATATAAGAATATTAATTTATAGTAGTATATTTTTACTAAAATAAATGCATATTGGTAAATAAAACGTGTACATGGACAATAGAAAATAAATACCGGACTAAGATATTTTATTTCGATTCACAATATAATACAATTTGTTTTACTTTTGTTTACATCTATCGCATTTCAACACAAGTTCAAGTGTTGGATAACAGTTTAAATAATAGTAACCATTTTTCTGTCTTGGAGATTTTATATATTTCTTTAATCATAATCAGTATAATAAATTTTATACAAATGATACTCAAGCGTTATTAATCCCAACAATGAACTTTGGTGGACATGCATACAAGATTTAAAACGAAATAGGAGACATGCAAGATTCAGTCGTTCAATATTATCAAAAACCTAAAAAGAAAACCAAACATCACTTAACGCCTAGCTTACTGTGAATAAGTTATTCATAAAAACGTATCACATTCAATTTCCCATGTATAAAGTATAAATTTGTAAATGGATTATTAGTAATTTTTTGTTTCGACGTTTAAATTTTCGGCTCGTAGTCAGTAATATCTAATATCAATACTAAAAACCATAAATAAATACAAAAAAATAGATTCAATATAACCATAGTTTTCAAAGTAAATTGTTATATTAATAAAGTTAAACAAAATATTTTAATACATAACTTCAAAAGATATATTGGTGCTTTTAAAAATTAGTAAATAGAAATATTCTTTATATATATTACCAACATTTTGGCTAAACTTTTTATGCGTATACTCTATGACATTGATATACATAATAACAAAAACATTAATAATTATTCGTCCATAATCCGTCTTTTTTAAATTAAACACAATATGTAACTATTTATTTATCAAAATAATCTTGCCAATGATAAAGACAAAAAAAATCTAAAATTTATTAAAATGCGTTGTGATAAAATTGAATTAAAAAAAAACGTTCACTCATAACAGGAGTAACTACAAATATTCGAAAATGTAAATAAGGTACTACTTAACTACAGTTTCATTATAGTAAAAATGTAGCCAAAGTAACAACATAATTAACTATAACTTATGTATTTAATAATAGTTTAAGAAATCAGCGACAGCAATAAAAAATTAATAATTTGTCAATTTTGTATTATCAGTTCTTTAATCATTACAATAAGAAATAAAAAAAATTATACTCGTGCGTGTCCTGCTTGGCAGATGTACACTATAAATTTTGAATATACATAGCCTGTACTCCGTTTAAATGCGAAAAATTGATATGTATAAAAGCATGTTTGTTTATTCAGTAACTAATTACATAGTTCAAATATCAACCAAGATTGTCTTGTAACTTTTGCGACCAAACCGTCACAAGTTTCCTTTCAAAAAAGAGCATGTATGTTACGAATTGATTAATATAAAATCATTTGCAAAAATAGACTTAGACATTTAAAGAATCTTTAGGAATCGGTTTGATTTAATCAGAAATGGATTACTTATTCTAAATAAACAAATTATATAATGTGATTTTTAATAAAAGGTACGAATAAAAAAGATTTTTTAATATTTACATATTTAGATTACAAAACATTTGCTGGTTTGGAACTTTAGCAAATACAAAAGCAAACAATGTATTTGCAAATATGAACCAGTTGTTAAATAAAGCGAATCATATGAGTAAACCAATTAATTGTTACATATTATGGAGAGTACCGTTTAAAATAAAGTAAATAATATCTAAATAGCGCAATACGTCTTTGATTCTTTCTTGGCAATTTTCGTAAATCAATGTTCACATTCCGAAACTCAGACTAATTATATCTGAGTCGTAACGTAAGATGACTTAGAATGCAAAATATTCCCTTAATAGCTAGGTAAACGTCAAATGACAGATAATATAGTTAAGTAAACAGTGTACACTGTAAACTATATTATCTGTGGTCAAAACTATATCCGCTCTTGAGTTGCAATTTCGGATTAATAAAAACCGTTACATGGTATGTACCACTAGTTTTGGCCCTGTAATGCAGAAACCAAAAACCCATCTGAATTTCTACCCAAAAAGCTTGTATACCTATAAAATTTTAATTAAACAGCTTATCCCACAGATGCTTGTAAAGATTGATAAGCGACAGAATCTACTTTTCAGGCATGTTCATTATCGTAATGTTAGGTTTGATTAAAATCTAGATTTAGCATTTTGTTCACGAAACCAATACATACTGTATAAGGAACAAGTTAAATTATTTAGATAACATACATTTACTGTTTAAAAAATATAAATAAAATACACATATGAATTTATTGTTAATCAGCCAGATCAGGCCCACATTACTTTGTTATTATCTGAGTCTTAAGATATAAAATTTTAGTTACTTTATTTTCTAATTTGACCGTTATAGAATGTTGCATATAGAAAGCATCAATTCATCGAGGTAAAATATAATATTCCTTTATGTTACACATGTGTTCTATTTTAAATATTCTACGAAATTATGTCTCATACACTCCGCTTCAACGGAATAGACAACGTATTCGAACGTATGGGGTTCATTTATTCCAAATTTTGAACGTGAATTAATGATTTCTTGTTGCTAATTATTTGCCTATATTGTTGCGAAAAGAAATGAAAAGCATACGAGAAGGCTATAATCCTTCTCATATGTTTTTCATTTCCAATGTATGGATCGTTTTATAACTTATCCTATCCCATCCTTAAAACAAATATCCTTAAAATGCCGGCTATTTGGCGACGAAATATAGAAAATGTCATTGTCAGAACAAATTGTTCAGACAGTTTATCAAAATCATTTATGGTTCGACAAAAAAAATCGTTTTTCGCCTTGTTATGATATAAGGTAGTGTATAGAAATGGTTTTTGTATGAAAACGCCTCCAAAAATTGGGCGTCAGCTAAAATGATATACCTATAGAACAAATGTTTATATTAACAGAACCAATGATTTTGAATCAAATTTTATTATTTCGATATTATTTCACTATGTTACAAACTAAATGTCAAAACTAATATAGCCCTATCGGATAGGGTATAGTAATTAATAAATTCATAATAATTAATAATTATTAGTTTTGACATTTAGTTTGTGACATAGTGAAATAATTTCGCTAGATATACCTCAATGTATATGGATCGACTCAGAATCGCTAGCTGAGTCGATCTAGATATGTCTGTATGTCCGTCCGTACGTCCGTCTGTGTGTCACAGATTTTTGGGCTTTAATTTTCGAGCTAGAGTTTTGAAATTTGGTAAATAGACTATCTACCCGATGAAGCAGAACAAGCGTAAACATTTTTGAAATCCGACCACTGGCACGCCCTATTTTGAGAAAAACGTAGTTTTAGGCCAAACCATTAGAGATTTTTAAAGAAGTGTCTAAACAAGATTTATTTACTATACTACGAACTCAATGTCAAAACTAATATTCCGCCATGGGATAGTGTATAAAGAATAATTCTGAAAGCACCGTTTATATAGACAATCCCATAGGGGTAGATTGGTTTTGATACATAGTTTCTAACATAGAGAAATAATTTAGCTAGATATACCTCAAATTATTGATTGTTGGGTGTTGTAGAACGAGATTAGACTCTAATTGGCCTTAACTTGGCAATGCCCAGTGGTTGTAACTCTGGCTACACATCAAGTGCTTATTTATACCCAATCCCATATGGGAATATTAGTTTTGACATAAAGTTTGTAATATAGTGAAATAATTTCGCTAGATATACCTCCAAGCCAAGTCCGTCTGGCCGTCCGTCTGTGTGTCACCTATTTTTAGGCCTTCAATTTTGAGCTACAGTTTTGAAATTTGGTATATAGACTCTCTATCCGACGAAGCAGAACAACTGTAACGCATTGTAACTATCAGCATTTAAGCCAAATTCGCCAACATAAGCCTTATATGGCCTAAGGATTGCTTCTATGAGCTCCCTAACAAAACCTATGAGCGTCTACCGAAGTACGGTGTCAAAATCGTGCTGGGAGATTTTAACGCAAAGGTAAGAAGAGAAGACATCTTTAGCAGTATTGTCGAAAAACATAGCCTACACGAAAACACGTCTGGTAACGGACTTAGGCTAATTGGCTTCGCTACGGAACGCAATGCCACTATAGCCAGCACACGGTTTCCTCACCTCACATGGCGGTCTCCAGATCAACGAACGGTCAAACAAATCGATTACATTGCTATAGACAAGATACACGCATCTTGTATTTTGGATGTCCGAACATTCCGAGGAGCTAACTGTTGAATTTACGCAAAGGTTTAAATTAAAAGACTTTTCTAATTCAACTATAATATAATATATTCAAGGTGCAGTAATACGAAGTTGATTCTGGTGCCTTTTATAATTTTGACTTTGAGCCTTCACGATTTACATCTTCGACCTAGTAACTTCAAGATAACACCAGGTATCCACTTCTCTTTCTTTAGGTATTGACGAAAATATACCTGCTGTTGACCGAGAATTTAGTTTTATTCTCACAGGGTTTCATGCCATTCGAAGTTTCTGGTACCATGGCCGCTAGAACTGTTCGACGGATTCGACCATGCAGCTTTTCAGCTGGTGAAATGCCTGAACTGTCTGGTGTCGATCGATATGTCGCCAAGAAAATAGCTAAAGTATCATCATCGTGAGCTGAATCTTCTAATATCTTAGAAGATGAAAGTGCGTACCATACGCTCCGCTGAACCATCAGATTCCGGATTGAAAGGTGCCGACGTTAAATGCTGAATCGAATTTCTGTCGCAAATTTTACCGATTTCATTTGAATTGCGGCCCATTATCGGAAATCAACGTCTTTGGCAAACCCTCCAATGAGAAGATTAGATTGCAAGTGACGTAGTTGATGGCATCTTAATCACAAAAGGAAACTTGGAATTGGAGTCGACCACGATAAGCCACATACTCTTCTTAAATGGACCGCAAAATCCTAGTGCAATCGTTCCCAAACCTCCGAAGTAGCAAGCCAGCTAGAATATTCCTTGGCTGAATTTTTGGCATTCAGTTGACATGCACGGCACTCGTTCACGGCCATCTGTATCTGCTAATCGATACCAGGCCAGTATCTCCTCGCTATCTGCTTTATCCTAGTCATGCCCCAATGTTCGTGATGAATCATCTGCAATACTCTTTGTTGTAAAGTATTATGTATTACTACTCTACAAAAATGTTCGCTCTGAAAAAGAACAACATTAGTACGCATGCCACATGACCTTTTTGGTTAACTCATCACTCTTTAACTCAGCAGCGATGTCGGTCATATTAATTGGAAAATTCTCCAGCACGTTGTCTATGAGATGAACTTTCACTGGTCCAATGCTTTGCGATGAGGCGTCCGTCGCTAGAGAAAGAGGCACCGCATATTGATAATGAACTAAGCTAGAGATCTTCATGATTTTCTCTTTAAAATCGACGTACGATTTTTGCTGCAAATGGCCCAAACGAAAGGTGTTTCTTTGGACCTGAGCTCATTAAGCGGTGCCGCTAAAATTAGGGATAAACTGAATGTAGTAGTTTAACTTACCCAAAAATGTTTCTAACTCCTTGAGGTTTTTCGGATTTGGTAAATTGTTGATAGCCTTTAATCGGGTTTCTGGGGGTCTTATTCCTTTTTCATAAATTATGTGCCCTAAACATTCGATCTTAGCATCAGCAAACGTGCACTCTTAACCAGGCGACATCTCAACCCATGATCTGCAAAACGTTGATATAGTATATTGAGATTTGTTAGCTGCTCAGCTTTATTTCGGCATGACACGATGATGTAATTTAATTATGCCACAAAAATCCAGATCAGCCGTCGATTGCTCTGTGTAACGTTGGAAAATTTCAGCCAACTTGCAGTGCCAAAAGGAAGTCACTGGTATTCAAACAATCCAAGATGCGTATTGAAGACACACAGGCGCTTGGATTCATCATACAGTGGAATCTGTATGTAGGCATCGGCGAGATCGACTTTAGTGGAAGACGAGAAAACAATTCTTGAATCCTAGGAACGGGATGTCTATCAATTTCCTGCTGAGGATTTTTGGTGTCCTTGAAATCACCACAAGGTCGAAGATCTTCGTTCTGCTTCTTAATAACTATAATGAGGGCTGCCCACTGAGTAGTCTCAACGGCTTGCAAAATACCCAAACTCGTTAACCTCTCAATTTATTTTTTAACAGCAGCTTGTTGAGCAAAAGGCACTGGTCGCTACTTAAAATTACGCGGACGACTGCCAGATTTCATCGTTCGGTGGGCAGTAAAATGTTTGCTACAGCCAAGTTCGGATGTGAACACAGTTTTGAATTCTGCAAAAAGAGCATGTGCCTCGGCTGCGAGCTGATCACGAGATCCATCTGCCAACTGCCAAATGTTCTCCTCATTTGGAACGCTTCAAACCAGTCGAGGCCCATGATGTTTGAATCACTTGTACTGTCAACCACAAGCAAAGATAGCTGTCTCCTCTCGTCACGCCACTGCACTTCAACAACAACTTCACCTATTATCGGAACGGACATATCATCATATGCCTTGAGAGTGCGATTTACCCACAAATCTTTAGATTATTTAGTTATCGAAAGCTCTGAAGACATTTTAGCGATGATGTCGCCCCTATATCTACCTGAAAAGTAGTTGGGATGTTGTTAATGTCTAAACGTATAAGCATTTTACGACTCCTCTCTTATTCCCAAGATGACGACATTTCCTCTGGTATTGAAATGAGTGCTTTTTTCTCAACTTTTTTACTCTCTGATGTTTCTTCCAAAAACTGATGAATGGAATGCGCTGATTCCTGCTATCTTTTTCGGTTGTATTCATTTTGTTTCTTTACAACCCCACCACGTGACTTTGCCCGCCTATAATTCTGACTTTTCTTCTTGAATGAAGTCCCACCATCGGATCGCTGCGCTGCTGACAAACATACGCTTTTGATGTGACCCTTCTTACTGCAGAGATCACACACTGAATCCAAATGACGACAATCGTTGCGATCGTGGTATATATTACAACCTGGGTAAGACTTTCTTGGTTGGCTTTCATATGTCCTCTTGAAATTGTGAGTTGCATTGTCTAAGTTTACCTCAGCAGAGGAAATGCACTTTCCTTTGTCTTTTAAGACTTCACTAGCAAGTCGGGTGGACTCATAAGCCATGGCAATGTCTTCAATCTCTTCCAGAGTAGGATTATTTTTTTGAGTAACTGCATTGCGGACTGTATCGTGAGGAGTGTGAAACACTATCTTGTCTCTTATCATCATAATGGAAAATGGCAAGTAAGCTTTTCCGTCAGTTCTTTAAAAGTGTGCGTACTTACGTTCTCTGTTTCGAAAAGCTTTCTGAGTAGCTAGTTGACGTCTGGTCCACACTCTGACAGAAAATGTGATTTCCGAAGATTTTCATCTTCCAGGGAATTCAGTCTAATGTTGATGCAGCTGAAAAACGCAGATCTCCCAACTTTCCTTCTCTGAGTTAAACTGACGAAATGTTGGAACTGATGACGATGAAGCTAAAGCTCCTTTTGCCAAGACCTGATCCATAAGTTCATTGTTCCTTTATCCATTATATGTGGGTTAGTACTGCACCAATATAATATAGTAATATAATATAGTAAGGCGTATATATTATAAGGTGCAGTAATTGAAAATGACCTCGTTGGCGGGAAACCAATATTCAAGTGAGTTTTAACCAAAGTAACAAGGCTCGAACCGAACCCTGTCGAGATGAACAAGGAAATATCGTAGTTGAGACACAGTCGATGCTGAAGATATGGAAGAACCACTTCTGCAGACTGTTAAACGGCGATGACGAACAACATTCCGCTGTCAGGCAGAACGAACCATTCGACAGCGAAAACTGCCAACTGAAGCTTAATAATGCTTCCGGAAATGACGGCCTTCCCGCCGAGCTTTATAAAGCCGGCGGAGATGACTTGGTGAGTAACATCCACCAACTCATAAGCCGAATCTCGTCGGAAGTAAGTAAGCCTGAAGAATGGAACCTCAGCATCGTTTGCCCGATCCCCAAAAAAGGAGGCCCTCTAAACTGCACCAACTACAGAGGCATAAGTCTCCTCAACATCGCCTACAAGATCTTATTTGATTCTATCTGAAAGCCTGAAACCGTTTACCAACAACCTGATCGGCTCTTATCAGTGTGGTTTTAGGAAAGTCCACAACCGATCAAATCTTCACACTTCGTCAGATCCTGGAAAAAACCTAAGAAGGCCGAATCGATACCCACCACCTATTCATCGATTCAAAGCCGCATACGACAGCATTTATAGAGACGAACTATACAGATCCATGTCTAGTTTTGGTATACCGCCCAAACTCGTCCCTTTATGTAGGATGACGATGTAGAATTCTCGCTGCTCCATCAGGGTCGGAAACGACTTCACTGACACATTCGATACCAAAAGAGGATTTAGTCAAGGTTATGCACTGTCATGTGACTTCTTCAATCTGATTCTTGAGAGGATTGTGCAAAACTCACGAGCCAACACCAGAGGCACAATTTTCCAAAAATCTGTACAACTACTAGCATACGCCGACGAAATTGACATCATTGGTCGGACTCAACGTGATGTCATAGCCACGTTTACTAGTATAGAGAAGGAAGCGGCAAAAATGGGTTTAGCAGTAAATGATGACAAGACGAAGTACAATGCTGTCAACACGAAAGGACACACAACATCGACGAATTGGACATTATGTCACCATTGACATATATAACTTTGAGGTAATACGGGACTTTATCTATCTCGGCTCCGCTATTAACTTTGACAACGACAACAACTCGTCAGGAACTAAGCGAAGAATTACTCGTGCCAACCGCTGTTTTTTCGGGCTAAGAAGGCAATTCAGTAGTAAAGCCCTCACTCGAACTACAAAGGAGATCTTATATAAGACTCTGACCATCCCAATCCTGCTCTACGGTGCTAAAGTATGGACTGTCTCAAAAGCGGATGAAATCAAAACGTGTGCAAATTGAAATAAAGAAAAAAATACGAGTGTAAGACGATACGAAAATTGTACGTAAAAAAAAACAGAACAAAGAAACGTGCGTGCAGAGTATCAAAGAAAAATATACGAGTGTAAAACGACGCGAAAAACTGCAAAAGATTAAAAAAAAAAGCATATGACAAAAGAGTGTATACATTTATATCGGTAAACGATTTGGTGGAAAATAAAAAAATGGTTAATAAAAGTGCAAATGTGAAAATACAAAGTGAGAATAATGGATTGCCCAATTGATGAAAACAATTACACCGTTCGTCAACTCCGTTGTTGGTTGCGACGGTTAAATTTGCCGATGGTGGGGGTAAAAGCACGGCTTGTCGCGCGTTTAAATGAAGTGCCAAAAGAACGATTAGACGAATTTCTGGTTGCAGCGCAGTGCGAAGCGGAGAGAGACGAGGAAGACGAAGAGTTTGAAGAAGCCAACACTATTCCAAAAGGAGTGGAGAAGCGAACGGTGGTCGAAGTGAGTGTTTACAATGATACGAATGATAGCCAAACGATCGAATAAATAGAACGTGATTTTTTTTAAAGAGAGGTCGATTTGTTGCGACGTGAGAATGATATGCTCGCCAGGGAAAACAAGTTCCTGAAGAGGCTTGCTCAAACGAGTGGAAAGAGCGAGACAAAGATTGACATGGTGCAGGAGATGCAGCCGCATACCAGTTCGTTCTCGGTGTACTAGGATTTACTGCCTGAGTACGGTGGCAACACGAATATGGAGGTGTGGATGGCGCAACTACTCGTCGAAATGGTTAGACGGCTTAGTTAGCGGAAGTGATTTATAAATATAAAAATTAAAGCAAATAGTTTTAAGCGGCAAGTTATCCTGCCAGAAATTTTTAAGCCATTGGTGCAGTGCGTTTACCAAAAAAATTAATATAAAAAAAAATAACAAGTGTTTTTTTAATTCTTCCGTGGCGAAACGTGTCGGGTCAAGGGTCCAAACCCAGGCCAAGTCAAAAATTGTTGGAGGCGTTTTTCCACAATCGCGAAATAACTAATTTAATCATCGAGTGGGAAAATCGCCAGATGGAACAACAAAAAATAGCGGGGTTACCCGCTAATACGGGACCGACGTCGATGATGACGATGACAAAAAGGAAGAAAAAGATGATGTATACGCCGAATTTAGTGAAACGGCGTACGAACACAGTTTCAGCCCCTCTACCCACTGAAGTAATGGGAACGCCAGTGCCTACGACGTCAGCGGCAGCAAAAAAAAACGGTACACTACAGACGACAGCAACAGGTTTGCGGTACTGTCAACTGATGATGACGATGAAGAGGAGGAGGAGTTTCTAGTTGCAAAGATCGATAATCTTAAATCCCAACTGGAGCCACTAATTATGGCTCTAAAACCAAAACAACAGGAACGTCGCGATAAGGAAAAAAAGCTCGCGACGAAAAAATGCAAGCAACGAAACTGCAACAACAACCACTAACAACAGCGGCACAAACCAGTGGTAAAACTGCGGCAAAACCAAAAGCCCAACAACCACAGCCAATGCCATCAAAACAACCTTAGCAACCGCAAACCCAGCTAAAACAACAACAAAAACAGCAAGCTGGGCATCAGCAACAACAACAGCAGAAGAAGCAGCGGCAGCAGCGATAACACCAGCAGCAGCCACAGCCGCCTCAAAATAAAAAAGAAAAACTGCCACCAGCTCCACCGCAAACTATCGGAGCTGTCCAAAGTTTCAGCAACTTAAAATGAATAAAAAAGCAAAGTAAACGGCAGTGGCGAATCTTTATACGAAAAGGCATTAGTTATAAGGTCATATATAGTGGTGAAGTGCGCCGATAACGGCTGCTGGAGTCCTGCGTATGTGATAGCGGCCGACGCACCGGAAGCACAGAAAGGCCATCATTTCCGACAAGCGGTGCTTTCCTGGATCTTTTACTGCGAGACACAAGACTGACAGTTACTAACAGAGTAGGCCAACACCCGCGAAACTGTTTACGGACGATTGAGTACGACAGTGATCACTGCGGACTCGCCGCCGTAATACAGCTTCCGAACGAGCTTTTGGCGTTGGAGGAGTATGTCCCTGTGCATTGTTACAACTACGGTAAGATGCGCTGGCCTCGCTTCACCAACGCCTTATCAAGAGAACTACGTTCGAGGGCCACTTCACCACCAAACAACAGATACCTAGCAAACAACGTAATCGACGAATACTGACAAACCCACGCGCCCGGAGATTAGTACACTGAAGGCGTCGATCAAAAACATTAACTAATTGATCAAGGAGAACTATCGGTTGTCCATTAATTTGTTTTGGAATAACAGAATACGGGCCGTAAATTCCAGCGACCCGAGTATTTTTCTTCAAATTAATAAGATCTGTAGGAGGCAAGGTCATAACGACCTTCCGTGTATTAATCTCCAACGAACAACTGACAATACAAACATACTTTTAACAGCAGGAATTGATCTGAGGGAAGCCGTCTGCGACGACGATTTCTATGTTATTGAATATCCTCAGGAGAAAGTAGAGTCAGTGGAGATGTCTCTCAGGAAGTGTATAAGGTGAATGATAGCATTCGCCCGAACCGCGTCCTGGAAAACAATGCACTGCTCCATCATTTCTATCTCCAAAACGACTTAACGCAATGGCGATCTGAGAACCGTGGTTTCACCCGGTGATGACGAAAACTTGGCAAACGCCATAGTCGCCGAGCGAAGTGTACTGCGACACTGACCCCCTGAAGCTTTTGACATTTACGCCACGCTATTCAACAATGCGCTGAGTAATGCATATTATCCAGTGCGTTGGAAGATAGCGGTGGTTCATCCTCTTCCGAAAAAGGGAAATGACAACTCCAATCCGGCAAATTTCCGGTCGATAAGTCTCCTACCGAGTATCAGCAAGGTTTTCGATAAGATTCTCAAACGAGCACTGTTCAAGTGGTCTGAGGACAATAATGTTATACCGGAGAACCAGTTTGGTTTTAAGGCTTGACATGACTGATATGCAATGGAACAAAGCCAAAAAACAGTGCTCGGGTGAATGTCTGGTTGATTTAGAGAAGGCTTTTGACACTGTATGGTTAGAGGGCATCTATCTAAAGCTGACCAGACTTGGCACGAGTAAGCCACTGCTATATATGCTTCATGACATGCTGACTGGTAGAACGTGTGTTGTCAAAAGTGGCAATGTATTTTCTACCACAGAATTTTTCATTAAAAATGGTCTGCAACAGGGAGCGGTAAACTCGCCGATTCTCTTCAGCATTTACATCAGTGATATGATAGGTAGTCTTACTCAGGCAATTGCGTGTGCGGACGATCTTATCGCGTACAGAACACCCTTACAGTCGAAGTCATTCGAACTCTTTTGCAGCGGAACTTCGACAAGATCCAGAGATATTGTGATGACTGGAAGTTAAAAATCAACTTTCAGAAATCAGAAACTATCCTGTTTAGGACACCGTTGAAAGAACTGGCGAACGCTGGTGACCGTTGGACCAAACGGACAGCCACTGGCGAGTGAAAGTGTAGTAAAGTACTTTGGCATCTGGTTAGATCAGTATTTTTTTTTCGGAAGACATGTCTATGCTGCTCTGGCGAGAGCTAGGGGAGCATTTGCCCTGACAAGACGATTGTTTTATAGCAGTCGTCTTGACAGCAGGGTAAAGGTGATTTGCTTCATGGCCCTCATTAGGCCGATGATTGCCTATGGGTGCCCGGTGTGGTTTAACGTTGCCCCATCTCAAATGGAAAAGATACTGGTGTTTGAGAGGCAGTGTCTGAGGAGCTGCCTTGGACTTCACAGAACACCAATATCTGACTACACAAAATAATAATAAGCCCAAAGGCATTAGAATTAAGTTGTTATAATTTAATTTAGGGCGCCCGCATAGGGCCAGTAAGTTAGTTAAGTAGTTGATAAGTAAGCTAGTTTTTTCATAAATTTTTATCTAGCATGTAAGTTAGTTTTAAGATAAAGTAAAATAAAAAAAAATTATAAAAATAAAAATAAAAATAAAAAAAATGGCGCAACTACAAAGCGTCAAAACAATCTACGAACTTGATGAAAACATGATGAGAACGTTGATGATGTCCAAGCTTAGGGGAAAAGCTATAGCCTGGTTGCATTCGAAGCCAACTTTTCTTACGAAGTTTGAGTTGCGAATGTGGAAAGAGCACGAATCGTTTTTAGATTATTTCAACGACAAAGTAATTTTCTCCAGAGGCGTCCAAATAGATGAGCAGGAGTTGGTCGAGTACTTGGTGGAGGGGATTACTGAAGAGCATCTGAGACTCCAAGCTCACATGCAGTACTTTACTACAAAGGCACAGTTGCTGTCGGCGTTTGCGAAGTTGAAGCAGAGACAAGTTGAGTGGCCGCCGAAGAAGTTTCCACCAAAGACGTTGACAGTGAGGTGGTACAACTGTAATTCGTTAGGCCATGTTGCTGCTGATTGCAGAAAGCCAAAAAGGGAATACGGTGCTTGTTCTGCTTGTGGGCCGATGCAAAACCGTGCTGCAGCGTGTCCTGATCGTAAGAAGAGTGTCCAGCTGGTTGAAAATAGCGTTTACGAGGATTATGTAAGGTTTTTAAAATTTCATGTATAGAGTGATGCTAGCATTACTTTTTTTTATTTATTTTTAATTGATTCAGGAAGCCCAATCAGCATCATCAAACAATCATCTGTCCCTAAGCAGGTTGTTATATACATATAAGCCTACTAGTGTGTTATATTTTGGTTTAAATAAAAGTCAAATACAGATGATTGGAAAAATGTTTTGTTTCACGTTAATTAAGAATGAAAAAGTTGAAATAGAGTTGAATGTTGTTTCAGATGGGTTGATGGGTTATAATGTAGTTTTGGGAAGGGTTTATTAAAGGCAAGTAAATTCAGCATAGTCTCAAGTTTAGAAAATGTGATCGAAGACACTGTGGAAATGCAAAGCGATAGTTACACAAATGATTTTATAAGTTTTGAAAAAGAGCTTCTCTCGATAAATTACGATGTAAGTAAAACGATAGATCTAAATGTTAACGATAAAATAAGTTAAGTACAAAAAGAGCGCTTCTATAAAGAGTTTTGTAAAAATTATTTGCACCTATACGTCCGAGTGAACCTAAGATAAAGAGCGAAATGATTTTAACTTTAAATAACGCTAAGCCTTTACATTACCCCCCACGCCGGTTATCATATGCCGAAAAGAAAGAGTTGCAGAAGTTGTTAGATGAATATATGAGTCAAGGATACGTCAGGGTTAGTGAATCAGAGTTCGTTTCACCTATCGTTTTAGTCTGGCTGGCGAGCTTAGAATGTGTGTGGATTATCGCACACTAAATAAGGTAACTGTTAAAGATTGTTACCCAATTCCTCTTATAGATGATTTGCTTGATAGGCTTACGAATAAAATTTTGTTTACGAAATTAGATTTAAACAATAAATTTAAAGTTTATTTCGTTCACAACACCAATAGGACAGTATGAGTTCCTAAAAAAAAGACGAGGAACCAAGTTTTTTAAAGTTTTCTTGGTAAACATTTTGTTACTTTTATATTTATATATTAGATAATAGGCCGAAAGGCATTAGAATTAAGTTATCGTATAAATTAGGGCGCCCGCATAGGGCAAGTGAGTTAGCTAAGTAGTTGATAAGTAAGCTAGTTTTTTCATGAATTTTTGTCTAGCATGTAAGTTAGTTTTAAGAAAAAATAAAATGAATTTAAGCAGTATGAGTTCCTGAGGATGCCGTTTGGGTTAAGAAATGCCCCGTCAAATTTTTAAAGGTTTGTTAACAAAATATTTTCTTATTTGGTTAGGGAAGAAAAACCGATTGTATATTTAGATGACGTCATGATCGCAAGAGAAGATTTTGGGGAACATTGCCAAATTTTAAATGACGTTTTTAAAAGACTGGTTGATAACAAACTTGAGTTGATGTTAGACAGGTGTGAATTTTTACAAACGAGTGTCAAATACCTAGGATACACTATTTCGTCGGACGGAATACAAGCCGATGAAAAGGGGTTACAAGCTATACAAAATTTTCCAGTGCCAAAGAAGATACACGAGGTTCAGAGTTTTCTGGGGTTATGTTCTTACTTTCGTCGGTTTGTCAAAGATTTCTCTGTGATTGCTTAACACCTATACCCCTTAAAGAAGTTAAGTTTCGTTTTGGAGAACCCGAGTTAAAGTGTTTTGAAGTCCTTAAGAAAAAAACTGATAGAATCTCCAATATTAGCGCTGTACGACCCAAAAGATAATACAGAACTTCAATGTGATGCTAGCTCTATTGGATTCGGAGCAATCCTTATGCAAATGAAAGGTGACGGAAAAATGCATCCGGTATTTTATTGTTCTAAAAGCAAGAATGCATCCGGTATTTTATTATCCTAAAAAATGAGTCTTAGAAAAAAGAATGGAATCCTAGAATAGCGAGGTGGGCGTTAGAGCTTCAAAATTATGATTACGTCTTAGAACATCGGGCGGGAACAAGAATTCAACACGTCGATGCGTTGAGTCGGTCTACGAATATCATGGTTCCCGAAACTAATACATTCGAAGAAATGTTAGTTATATGTCAGGGTAAAGATAAACGTATCCGAGTTATGCGAAATGCTACAAAATTCAGAACATGCGTTGTATGAAATGCGCAACGGTATATTGTATAGGAAAAAAGAAAGTAACCCAGTCGCGTTCTTTGTCCCCGAAGATATGGAAGAACATGTTATGTACAAATATCATGATGAAATTGGCCATGTAGGCACGAATAAAATGATCGATTTTATTTTAAAAAGTTATTGGTTCCCAAAAATGAAAGAAAAAGTTACGAAATATATCGGAAATTGTCTAAAGTGCTTGGTTTATTCTTCGAAAAACGGTCGACAGGAAGGTTTTTACATAGTGTTCCCAAAGGAAGTTTACCGTTTGTTGTCATTCACGTCGACCACTATGGCCGGTAGATAATTCAAGAATCCTAAAACAAGTTCTCGTTGTCATTGATGCCTGTACCAAATTTGTAAGGCTATACCCAACCAAAACAACGAATACAAAGGAAGTAGTTCGAGCTTTAACAGATTATTATAGATCATACAGCCGGACAAAATGCATAGTTCAGCACATCAAAGTTGCTACTGGGTCCTCTCAAGCAAACGTTCAGGTAGAACGGGTTAACAGAAGCATAGGACCAATGCTAACTAAGTTAGTCAAACCAGAAGATGGTGTTTGTTGGGATTCCGTTTTAGATGTAATGGAACACAATCTTAATAATACTTTACATAGGGCAATAAATGAACATCCAAGCATAATGCTCTTTGGGGTTAACCAAGAAGGAAAGGTGACTGATGCGTTGAAAGAAACATTACTCGATGTACAAGTCTCAAAACAGTAAGATCATAAGTTGGTGCGAAGTAAAGCTTCTTCAAAACAGGAACTATTACAAGTTTACAACAAACGGTACGTTGATAAGAAACGTTGTAAACCTACTTCGTATCAGATAGGGGACTATGTGGTGGTAAAAAAATTTGATTCACACACTGGCGTATCCAAAAAGTGAATTCCAAAATTTAAAGGACCATATCAGGTCACAAAAGTGTTGCGTAATGACCACTTTATTATAAAAGACGTGGATGGTTTTCAACAGTCACGAACACCGTATCAGGGAGTGTGGGCAGCAAATAATATACGACCATGGTTAAGGGGACGTAATGTGTCAAATAATTTAAGTTAAATAAGTATAATGTTGTCAACAAATTTTGTTGTTTATAACAGAGATCAGGTGATCTCATCGGTCAGGATGGCCGAGTTGTAGCAGGTTATAATTTGTATGTATCTAAACCCTCACGTATTTGTTTAAAGTTGTATTCATCACTATTTTTAATAATATGTAATATATGCATTCCTAGTATGTATTCATCATTGTATGATTAAGACTAAGTAGTTATGCGTCTGAATTATTCTTTTTATACTTGACACAACGTGC
This sequence comes from Rhingia rostrata, assembly GCA_949824845.1. Taxonomy (NCBI): domain Eukaryota; kingdom Metazoa; phylum Arthropoda; class Insecta; order Diptera; family Syrphidae; genus Rhingia; species Rhingia rostrata. The sequence continues at coordinate 101,405,372 of OX463756.1, forward strand.
TTTTCGTGGGAAAGGAATGCATTTGTCTACAGAATGTTCATATTTCATTGTTGTAAATATATTGATTATTCATTGTGTTTTTATTTTATCATGCAAAAATATGCTGCGTGTGGAAATATGGCTGACGTTTGTATTCCTGTTAGCAAAGTGTTAATGTGGCGGGTGAAGGGTGAACCTCCGTCATGTCTTCAAAATGACGACCCCGTTAGGATTCTGCTCCGAAGAATCTTTATTTTGAAAATTGACTTCTATTTGTTTTGGTGTTTTTGTATTTTCAAATGTAATAATTATTTTTAAAATTAGAATAGAAATTACAACGAAAGTCGTTCCAAAATTTATATGTTCATGCGCGGTAGTTATTGAGTTAATTTTATTAATAGTAACATTAGAAGTATTCATGCAATGTCGGAAAGTCGTTGTAAATGTGTTAAATTGGGACGTGATAAATGAATTGTCAAAATTTGTATGGGAAATCTTTTCCAACAATATCGAAATTTTCTCACAGGATTTGGGTGTGTAAACTGAGATGGTAAACGTTGTAATCGTTTGAAATGCTTTTTTGACATTTAATCACTCACTTTCACACATCAAACGTATTCGCTAAACTGACCAAAATTCGATCAGTAAATTACTAAATTGATATTTAATTCAGTGGGTTACCGCATTATTTAGTGGTACAGTTTACGGATCCTTCATGAAACGTCGTCGTAAAATAACAATCTTTCTCACGTAGTAAAGTTAAGACGTTGCATTATTATTAAAATAAGGTAGGATAAAGGTATCATATTGTACAAGGTTTTTGTATCTTATGTTATTTATCTCTAGTTTACAACTTTCAAATCTAAGTATGTAGTTTCCCATAATATTTAAGCACATGCAATAATACCCAGATGAAGCAACTCAAATAAAATTGTGTCGACGTTTTTTCACTTCGGATCATGTAATGACCGCGTGTAATGACGGTATTAATAGGTGCGTTCACTGGAATGCTACCTACCAAACGCGATTAACACTACAGAAGCGTAAACTACTTGTTAAGGATACTTAGTCATAGTCACCACAAAAAAAAAATTTAAAAATGAGAGGAATAAATTCTATACTACTATGAGCACGCGCAGCCGGTTCTCATAGTGCCTCTCTGAGGGGTGAGGTTTAGCCCGTAGGCATATATTGACTGACACTAATGAAATTGTCAGGCCCGAAAATATATGAGTCGGGCATAACCAATGGTACGGACCACTGGTATCCTATGAGGATTACTCACCTCCGGGCGCACACGAAAAAAAAAAAACTTCGGATCACAACGTTCGTATCACAAAAATGAGGGAGAAAAATCATATGTGTGGTGGATTTGCTTCTTTTGTGACAAAAAGATCAAGAAGTGTATGGGCTTAGGTGGTAGGTACTTTACTAATTTGTTTTGCAGCTCTTCGTATGACTATTTGATTCTTCTCTGTGTGACATCACATATAGATATAGGATCGACGTTGTGGTTTTTTTGTGTACGTATATTTGGAATATCTATGTAATATGTATGCATAAATTAATATTTTCAATTTCCTCTCAATGGCAAAAGGAGAATTACAACATGATCAGCTGATCAAGTGTTATCTGCTTTGCTTTAAAGTTTGTAGATTAAGGAGAATGTTTGATCATGGCATTTTGGGTGCGGGGACCGGGGAGATCTCTATATTATTTTGTTTGTTTTGGCTTTTTGGCTACTGACTGACCTACGCAATTGATGATGAATGAAAGTGTGAATAGTCTGAGCCCTGGGTAAAATTGCCATACTTTTACTGGATTGTATGTGGGGGTGTTTGTGCTTAAATCTAAATCACACTTTTTAATGTACAAATGTACGAATGACTTGTTAAATATGTTAAATTCAATGCTTTATTTCCCCAGTATACGAAGTATACTTAGACAAGAGAGAAAATCCACCACACATATGAGAGTATAATTTTTGTGATACGAACGTTGTGATCCGAAGTGAAAAAGTGTTGGCATAATTTTATATGAGTTGCTTCATCTGGGTATTATAGTCTGTGATTTTATAGAACATTTTTGCAGTTATGTAAATTCTGAGTGTTAGCAATGTTTTAAGTGGCAATAATATAATATTTTGTATTTGTTTAATTTCTACATTTTAATTTATTTTGAAGTTACATTTAACATTTTCTTCAAAGATATTAGAGATATAATTATCATTTATAATTTTTAAGTCTTTTAATTTTATTGTTCCATTTATGTATTCGTAATTTGAATGCTCACTATGTTCAAGATCCTATAAAAAATATTTTTGAGTAGTTTTAAATATTGTTTGTTCATGGTGAATAATAACCGTACTTTTAATATTGCCTAATTTACTAATTGTTATATTAAATTTTTTTATTTCTTTTGGTGGGAGTATATCTTTTCCAAGAACTTCTAGTTTGCTAAGTAAATAACTATCTTTCACTTTTTTGATTTGCTCTCTTAACAACTGTATGTCGTATTGAATTTGAATTGCCTGCAAACATATTAGTTATTTCTGAAAAATATCTGTTAACTAAGTTATCTTAAATCTGTATTTGGGTCTTTATTTTTAGCTGCTGTCTGTTAATACATATGTCTCGTTTTGTTGGCGATAGCTTCGTTAAACTAATAGCTTACTTTTATTTGAACGTCAAGTCCGTCAATAAGATTTTTATTATTTGTTTCGTTAGTCTCTAAACTTTTCTTATTTCTTTTTCGACGTCATAGTCCATTGTTTCTGCTAAATATTTAAGGCATGTGCCAAAAATGTTTCTATTTCATCTGATAAAAGTTAAAAATTATGAATAACTGCCAAGTGGTTGTAACTCTGGCAACACATCAAGTGCTTTTTTTTAACCTGCAGGTGGTAACCATCGGGTACTGGTCTCATCCAACCGGATTTGACTTGCTAAACGGTAAGCGCGAACGTTGAAAACACGACGAAAAACAACAACACTGTCTCAGGGGAACCTAGACAAGCTGCTTCGACATATTCGAACAGCAGGTTGTCCAGGAATTTCAAGGGTTAGTCAGGCCCCTTGAACAGAGATGGTGGCGGATGAACCGAAAGGCCAACCGTAGCGCTTAATCCCCCCACGTGTCCTAGGGTTATCTAATAAATTATAACTAGCCCTCCAGGTTGGGGGTTGTGCTTTGTGTTAACTATCCACCTATGGAAAAAACTAACGGTTACGAAGCCACCAATAGCCTCGCAAAGGATTGACATTATTGCTGACGTCCCGGCTAAACAAAAAAAGGAGAACGACGTACGTATCTACACCTGGAATGTGAAAACATTTAACAGGAGAAGTGCAAGCGAACAACTAGCTTAAGCCCTAAACTGCTGCAAAGTAGACATAACTACCATCCACGAAATACGATGGGATGGGCCGGGCAAAAGGAGAATGAAAAAAGTTGACGTCTACTACGCAACGATTTAAAGTGAGCTGAAACAGCGAATATTCGGATGCGGATTTTTTATATGTGCCAGACTTAAGCACGAAATCTTATTAGGAGGAGACATGGCGTTCTCAAGATCAACGAACGGTCAACCAAATCCATCACATTGCGATAAACAAGAGACACGCATCTAGTATTTTGGAAGTGCGAACATTCCGAGGAGCTAACATCGACTCGGATAACTACCTTGTTGCAGACAATGTAAGAATACGGGTTTCCACCAAGCAACAAAAATCCAGAAATACGCGCAACGCGTATCCCTAAACCTCTCAATTAACACCATACCACCAGCATCGAATGTCGAAGAACAATTGCAATGATGCCAACATGCCAGTAGATCAGCCGCAACTGATGTGCTAGGTTTCTCGCGCCCACCAGAAAGAAACCCCTGGTTTGATGAGGAATGCCGACAACGAGAGCTGCTGAGAAAGAAGGAACACCGGCTTTTCAGAATGAAGAAAAAAGAGCAAGAAAAGCGCGCGTTCGTGGATATATAGAGGCCCGACTCAAGAAACCATGTTCGCAAGTTTTACAAAAGTGTAAAACGTCAAAGCCAAGGATACAAGGCTTGAACAGAATCCACTCCACAAAAATGGAGTCCTTCTAAACTGCGCCTACTACAGAGGAATAAGTCGCCTCAGCACCGCCTACAAGATCTTATTTGATTCTATCTGAAAGCCTGAAACCGTTTACCAACAACCTGATCGTCCCTTATCAGTGTGGTTTTAGGCTAGGAAAGTCCACAACCGATTCAATTTTCACACTTCGGCAGATACTGAAAAAAACCCAATAAGTCAAAATCGATACTCACCACTTATTCATCGATTTCAACGCCGCAGACGACAGCATTTATAGAGACGAACTATACAGATCCATATCTAGTTTTGGTATACCGCCCAAACTCGTCCGTTTTTTGTAGGATGGCAATAGAAATTGCTCGCTGCTCCATTAGTGTCGAAAACGACCTCACCGACACCATCGATAGCAAAAATGGATTAAGGCACGGCGATGCGCTGTCATGTGGCTTCTTCAATTTGATTCTTGAGAGGATTGTGTAAGACTCACGAGCCAACGAGCCAACTAACGTACGCCGTCGTATTGACATCATTGGTAGGACTCAACGAGGTTACATAGCCAAGTTTGCTAGAATAGAGACGGAAGCGGCAAAAATGGGTTTAGCAGTATATGAGGGCAAGACGATGTATAGGTTGTCAACACGAAAAGGCACACAACATCGACGAATGGGATAGAACGTTCACCATTGACAGATATAACTTTGTGGTTGTACGGAACTTTGTATATCTTTACTCTTATTACTCTTGCCAACCGCTGCTTCTGCGGGCTAAAAAGGCAATTGAGTAGTAAATCCCTCACTCAAACTACTAAGGAGATCCTATATAAGACCCTGATTATCCCAGTCCTGCTCTACGGTGCTGCAGCAAGGACCGTCTCAATAGCGGATGAAGAAATCCTTGGTCGATTTGAGAGGAAAATTCTTCGAAAAATATTCGGCCCTCTTTGCGTTGACGGGCTATGGAGACGAAGATTCAACCAAGAACTATACGAGCTGTATAGCGACATGCCCCTGGACAAAAAACTCCGCATTGGACGTTTAAGATATGTAGGACATGTAGAACGAATGGACACGAATACTCTGGCTCGCAGAGTCTTTGATTCCCAGCCAGACGTCGGCGAACAAGTAGAAACCGACTTAGATTGTGTAACTGGAGCCAGCTAGTTGGAGAGGATTGTTTGTTGAGGCCCAGGTTCAGTCCGGACTGTAGTGCCACTTAAGTAAGTAAGTAACTAAGTTCGACAAAACACAACGTTTGTCTCCTGCATATGGTATGGTGTAGGGTATACAAATGGTTTTGTAGAAAAACGCCTCTAAAAATTGGCCGTGGGTTAAAATAATATCTGGACGAAAAATTTTAAAATTTTACCGAACAGAGTTTTTTTTACTGAAAACGACCCCAAAAAGTGGTTGTGGCAAAAAACTTTGTTTAGACGTAATATAGACATCATAGAATCGTCTAGATATGTTGTTCAGACAATTTTCCAAAATCTCTTTCGGTTTGGCCTAAAACTACGTTTTTCTTAAAAGCATGCGTGGCAGTGGGCGGATTTCAAAATTTTCATACCCCATCCCATAGGACAGTATTAGCTTTGATACATAGTTTGTAACATAGTGGAATAATTTAGCTAGATATAGATAAAAGTATATGGATCGACTCAGAATCGATAGATGAGGCGATTTAGCCATGTCTGTCCGTCCGTCCGTCTACACGTCACCAGTTTTTGGGCCTTAAATTTTGAGCAAGAATAATGAAATTTGGTAAACGTATTTTTTGTTTCTCCCAAAAGAACCTGTGTAATTTTTTTTGAAATTCGCATCATGCCACGCCCCCTTTTTAGAAAAACGTAGTTTTACGCCAAACCGTTGGAGATTTTGAAAAAAAGTATAGGATATTAAACTATCCGCACAGCTGATTGTAGCCTTCTCATATGTTTATACCCTATCCTATTGGGGTATATTAGTTGTGATACATAGTTTGTAATATAGTGAAATATTTCAGCTAGATATACCTCAAAGTAAATGTGTGTCTAAAATCGGAATGTGCATTTCTATACATCAGCATGCAGGCTCTGAGACATTTGCGCTCGAACACTCGAAGCTTTTCCATATGCGATGGGTCAATTTTCCACCACATACGAATGCTTGACAGCAAATGATCTTCACATCGGATCTTTGATAGTTGGAACAAAAAGGCTTTTAAGCGAAACGAATGTCGTTCTTGCCTTCTCTAATATGAATATTATCTACACCTGGAATGTGAAAACATTTAACAGGAGAGGTGCAAGCGAACAACTAGCTTAAGCCCTAAACTGCTGCAAAGTAGACATAACTACCATCCACGAAATACGATGGGATGGGCCGGGCAAAAGGAGAATGAACAACTTTGACGTCTACTACGCAACGATTTATAGTGAGCTGAAACAGCGAATATTCGGATGCGGATTTTTTATAAGTGCCAGACTTAAGCAAGAAATCTTATTAGGAGGAGACATGGCGGTCTCAAGATCAACGAACGGTCAACCAAATCCATCACATTGCGATAAACAAGAGACACGCATCTAGTATTTTGGAAGTCCGAACATTCCGAGGAGCTAACATCGACTCGGATAACTACCTTGTTGCAGACAATGTAAGAATACGGGTTTCCACCAAGCCACAAAAATCCAGAAATACGCGCAACGCGTATCCCTAAACCTCTCAATTAACACCATACCACCAGCATCGAATGTCGAAGAACAATTGCAATGATGCCAACATGCCAGTAGATCAGCCGCAACTGATGTGCTAGGTTTCTCGCGCCCACCAGAAAGAAACCCCTGGTTTGATGAGGAATGCCGACAAGGAGAGCTGCTGAGAAAGAAGGAACACCGGCTTTTCAGAAAGAAGAAAAAAGAGCAAGAAAAGCGCGCGTTCGTGGATATATAGAGGCCCGACTCAAGAAACCATGTTCGCAAGTTTTACCAAAGTGTAAAACGTCAAAGCCAAGGATACAAGGCTTGAACAGAATCCACTCCACAAAAATGGAGTCCTTCTAAACTGCGCCTACTACAGAGGAATAAGTCGCCTCAGCACCGCCTACAAGATCTTATTTGATTCTATCTGAAAGCCTGAAACCGTTTACCAACAACCTGATCGTCCCTTATCAGTGTGGTTTTAGGCCAGGAAAGTCCACAACCGATTCAATTTTCACACTTCGGCAGATACTGGAAAAAAACCAATAAGTCAAATTCGATACTCACCACTTATTCATCGATTTCAACGCCGCAGACGACAGCATTTATAGAGACGAACTATACAGATCCATATCTAGTTTTGGTATACCGCCCAAACTCGTCCGTTTTTTGTAGGATGGCAATGGAAATTGCTCGCTGCTCCATTAGTGTCGAAAACGACCTCACCGACACCATCGATACCAAAAATGGATTTAGGCACGGCGATACGCTGTCATGTGGCTTCAATTTGATTCTTGAGAGGATTGTGTAAGACTCACGAGCCAACGAGCTAACTAACGTACGCCGTCGTATTGACATCATTGGTAGGACTCAACGAGGTTACATAGCCAAGTTTGCTAGAATAGAGACGGAAGCGGCAAAAATAGGTTTAGCAGTAAATGAGGGCAAGACGAAGTATAGGTTGTCAACACGAAAAGACACACAACATCGACGAATGGGATAGAACGTTCACCATTGACAGATATAACTTTGTGGTTGTACGGAACTTTGTATATCTTTACTCTTATTACTCTTGCCAACCGCTGCTTCTGTGGGCTAAAAAGGCAATTGAGTAGTAAATCCCTCACTCAAACTACTAAGGAGATCCTATATAAGACCCTGATTATCCCAGTCCTGCTCTACGGTGCTGCAGCAAGGACCGTCTCAATAGCGGATGAAGAAATCCTTGGTCGATTTGAGAGGAAAATTCTTCGAAAAATATTCGGCCCTCTTTGCGTCGACGGGCTATGGAGACGAAGATTCAACCAAGAACTATACGAGCTGTACAGCGACATGCCCCTGGACAAAAAACTCCGCATTGGACGTTTAAGATATGTAGGACATGTAGAACGAATGGACACAAATACTCTGGCTCGCAGAGTCTTTGATTCCCAGCCAGACGTCGGCGAACAAGTAGAAACCGACTTAGATTGTGTAACTGGAGACAGCTAGTTGGAGAGGATTGTTTGTTGAGGCCCAGGTTCAGTACGGACTGTAGTGCCACTTAAGTAAGTAAGTAACTAAGTTCGACAAAACACAACGTTTGTCTCCTGCATATGGTATGGTGTAGGGTATACAAATGATTTTGTAGAAAAACGCCTCTAAAAATTGGCCGTGGGTTAAAATAATATCTGGACGAAAAATTTTAAAATTTTACCGAACAGAGTTTTTTTACTGAAAACGACCCCAAAAAGTGGTTGTGGCAAAACACTTTGTTTAGACGTAATATAGACATCATAGAATCGTCTAGATATGTTGTTAAGACAATTTTCCAAAATCTCTTTCGGTTTGGCCTAAAACTACGTTTTTCTTAAAAGCATGCGTGGCAGTGGGCGGATTTCAAAATTTTCATACCCCATCCCATAGGACAATATTAGCTTTGATACATAGTTTGTAACATAGTGGAATAATTTAGCTAGATATAGATTAAAGTATATGGATCGACTCAGAATCGATTTTGTTTCTCCCAAAAGAACCTGTGTAAATTTTTTTTAAATTCGCATCATGCCACGCCCCCTTTTTAGAAAAACGTAGTTTTACGCCAAACCGTTGGAGATTTTGAAAAAAAGTATAGGATATTAAACTATCCGCACAGCTGATTGTAGCCTTCTCATATGTTTATACCCTATCCTATTGGGGTATATTAGTTGTGATACATAGTTTGTAATATAGTGAAATATTTCAGCTAGATATACCTCAAAGTAAATGTGTGTCTAAAATCGGAATGTGCACTTCTATACATCAGCATGCAGGCTCTGAGACATTTGCGCTCGAACACTCGAAGCTTTTCCATATGCGATGGGTCAATTTTCCACCACATACGAATGCTTGACAGCAAATGATCTTCACATCGGATCTTTGATAGTTGGAACAAATAGGCTTTTAAGCGAAACGAATGTCGCTCTTGCCTTCTCTAATATGAATATTATCTACACCTGGAATGTGAAAACATTTAACAGGAGAGGTGCAAGCGAACAACTAGCTTAAGCCCTAAACTGCTGCAAAGTAGACATAACTACCATCCACGAAATACGATGGGATGGGCCGGGCAAAAGGAGAATGAACAACTTTGACGTCTTCTACGCAACGATTTATAGTGAGCTGAAACAGCGAATATTCGGATGCGGATTTTTTATAAGTGCCAGACTTAAGCAAGAAATCTTATTAGGAGGAGACATGGCGGTCTCAAGATCAACGAACGGTCAACCAAATCCATCACATTGCGATAAACAAGAGACACGCATCTAGTATTTTGGAAGTCCGAACATTCCGAGGAGCTAACATCGACTCGGATAACTACCTTGTTGCAGACAATGTAAGAATACGGGTTTCCACCAAGCCACAAAAATCCAGAAATACGCGCAACGCGTATCCCTTAACCTCTCAATTAACACCATACCACCAGCATCGAATGTCGAAGAACAATTGCAATGATGCCAACATGCCAGTAGATCAGCCGCAACTGATGTGCTAGGTTTCTCGCGCCCACCAGAAAGAAACCCCTGGTTTGATGAGGAATGCCGACAAGGAGAGCTGCTGAGAAAGAAGGAACACCGGCTTTTCAGAAAGAAGAAAAAAGAGCAAGAAAAGCGCGCGTTCGTGGATATATAGAGGCCCGACTCAAGAAACCATGTTCGCAAGTTTTACCAAAGTGTAAAACGTCAAAGCCAAGGATACAAGGCTTGAACAGAATCCACTCCACAAAAATGGAGTCCTTCTAAACTGCGCCTACTACAGAGGAATAAGTCGCCTCAGCACCGCCTACAAGATCTTATTTGATTCTATCTGAAAGCCTGAAACCGTTTACCAACAACCTGATCGTCCCTTATCAGTGTGGTTTTAGGCCAGGAAAGTCCACAACCGATTCAATTTTCACACTTCGGCAGATACTGGAAAAAACCCAATAAGTCAAATTCGATACTCACCACTTATTCATCGATTTCAACGCCGCAGACGACAGCATTTATAGAGACGAACTATACAGATCCATATCTAGTTTTGGTATACCGCCCAAACTCGTCCGTTTTTTGTTGGATGGCAATGGAAATTGCTCGCTGCTCCATTAGTGTCGAAAACGACCTCACCGACACCATCGATACCAAAAATGGATTTAGGCACGGCGATGCGCTGTCATGTGGCTTCAATTTGATTCTTGAGAGGATTGTGTAAGACTCACGAGCCAACGAGCCAACTAACGTACGCCGTCGTATTGACATCATTGGTAGGACTCAACGAGGTTACATAGCCAAGTTTGCTAGAATAGAGACGGAAGCGGCAAAAATAGGTTTAGCAGTAAATGAGGGCAAGACGAAGTATAGGTTGTCAACACGAAAAGACACACAACATCGACGAATGGGATAGAACGTTCACCATTGACAGATATAACTTTGTGGTTGTACGGAACTTTGTATATCTTTACTCTTATTACTCTTGCCAACCGCTGCTTCTGCGGGCTAAAAAGGCAATTGAGTAGTAAATCCCTCACTCAAACTACTAAGGAGATCCTATATAAGACCCTGATTATCCCAGTCCTGCTCTACGGTGCTGCAGCAAGGACCGTCTCAATAGCGGATGAAGAAATCCTTGGTCGATTTGAGAGGAAAATTCTTCGAAAAATATTCGGCCCTCTTTGCGTTGACGGGCTATGGAGACGAAGATTCAACCAAGAACTATACGAGCTGTACAGCGACATGCCCCTGGACAAAAAACTCCGCATTGGACGTTTAAGATATGTAGGACATGTAGAACGAATGGACACAAATACTCTGGCTCGCAGAGTCTTTGATTCCCAGCCAGACGTCGGCGAACAAGTAGAAACCGACTTAGATTGTGTAACTGGAGCCAGCTAGTTGGAGAGGATTGTTTGTTGAGGCCCAGGTTCAGTCCGGACTGTAGTGCCACTTAAGTAAGTAAGTAACTAAGTTCGACAAAACACAACGTTTGTCTCCTGCATATGGTATGGTGTAGGGTATACAAATGATTTTGTAGAAAAACGCCTCTAAAAATTGGCCGTTGGTTAAAATAATATCTGGACGAAAAATTTTAAAATTTTACCGAACAGAGTTTTTTTTTACTGAAAACGACCCCAAAAAGTGGTTGTGGCAAAAAACTTTGTTAAGACGTAATATAGACATCATAGAATCGTCTAGATATGTTGTTCAGACAATTTTCCAAAATCTCTTTCGGTTTGGCCTAAAACTACGTTTTTCTTAAAAGCATGCGTGGCAGTGGGCGGATTTCAAAATTTTCATACCCCATCCCATAGGACAATATTAGCTTTGATACATAGTTTGTAACATAGTGGAATAATTTAGCTAGATATAGATTAAAGTATATGGATCGACTCAGAATCGATAGATGAGGCGATTTAGCCATGTCTGTCCGTCCGTCCGTCTACACGTCACCAGTTTTTGGGCCTTAAATTTTGAGCAAGAATAATGAAATTTGGTAAACGTATTTTTTGTTTCTCCCAAAAGAACAAGTGTAATTTTTTTTGAAATTCGCATCATGCCACGCCCCCTTTTTAGAAAAACGTAGTTTTACGCCAAACCGTTGGAGATTTTGAAAAAAAGTCTGAGCAACATATGTAGACAATATATATTTTATGTTTATTTTTACTTTTTTGTCACGGCCACTTTTTTGGAGCGTTTTCAGTAAAAATGTTGTGACAATGACATTATATTGACTATATTTCAACGCCATAGAGGCGACATTTTTGGGGTATTTAATTTAAGGATCGGAAAGTATAGGATATTAAACTATCCGCACAGCTGATTGTAGCCTTCTCATATGTTTATACCCTATCCTATTGGGGTATATTAGTTGTGATACATAGTTTGTAATATAGTGAAATATTTCAGCTAGATATACCTCAAAGTAAATGTGTGTCTAAAATTGGAATGTGCACTTCTATACATCAGCATGCAGGCTCTGAGACATTTGCGCTCGAAAACTCGAAGCTTTTCCATATGCGATGGGTCAATTTTCCACCACATACGAATGCTTGACAGCAAATGATCTTCACATCGGATCTTGGATAGTTGGAACAAAAAGGCTTTTAAGCGAAACCAATGTCGCTCTTGCCTTCTCTAATTGAATTTTAAGTTGCATATTGTAATAAAAAAATTGGTCCAAATGAACACCTAAATATTTAACTCAGAGCTGAGTCGACCTAGCCATCTCTTTCCGTCAGTTCGTCCCTCTGTGTTTCGCCGATTTATGGGACCTAAATTTTGAGCTATAGTTTTGAAATTTGGTATATAGGGTCTATATCCGACGAAGCAGAACAAGTGTAAACATTTTTGAAATCCGCCCACTGCCACGCCCCTTTTAAAAAAAAACGTATTTTTGGTCATATCATTAACAATTTTTAAAAATTATCTGAATAAAATACTTGGACATTTTCAATATTTATAATCTGTCTATATTAGTTTTGACATTAAGTTTATAACATAGTTAAACAATAGGGTATAGGGTATAGGGTGATCCAAGTAGAGATACTTTTTTCAATAGCCTTTTCTGACAGATCACGTGTGAGTCGTGTCATGCTGTCATGTTATTTTTGTTTTGTATTGTTTGGCATTTCATAATGGAAAGACTTACGCGTGAACAGCGTTTACAAATTGTTTAATTTTATTATGAAAATTCACGTTCTGTGAGGAATGTGTTTCGTGCACTTCGCTCAACTTATGGTCAACATAATCGGCCTACTGAGCGTACTATTCGCAACACCATCACCCATTTTGAGACCCAGCATTCATTATTGGATAATATTCGACCGAATAGACCACGTCCAGCACGCTGTGAAGAAAATATAGCGGCCGTAGCTGAGAATGTACACGAAGACCGTAGAGACTCGGACTGACGTATGGAACGACTTGGCGCATTTAACGTCAAGTTCTTAAATTGAAAGCGTACAAAATACAGCTTGTGCAACAACTGAAGCCGCTCGACCTTCCCAAGCGACATCGCTTCGCTCTATGGGCTCTTGAAAAGTTCCAAGAAGATCCGACGTTTTCGAGGCAAATTTCTGGCTCAATGGGTATGTAAACAAACAAAATTGCCGCATTTGGGACGAAGAGCAACCTGAAGAGATTGAAGAACTGCCACTTCATCCAGAAAAAACAACGGTTTGGTGTGGTTTGTGGGCCGGTGGAATCATCGGTCCATATTTCTTTAAAAATTGGCGACCGTTATCGTGCCATGATAACCGACTATTTGATGCCTGAAATTGAAGCTCGTGATCTCGGTGACATTTGGTTTCAGCAAGACGGCGCCACTTCCCACACATCGCATCAATCAATGGACTTATTGAGAGAACATTTCGGTGAGCACATAATTTCACGTTTTGGGCCGGTCGATTGGCCACCAAGATCGTGTGATATCACACCGTTAGACTTTTTCCTGTGGGGATATGTAAAGTCAAAAGCTTATGCCGACAAACCCGCTTCGATTCAGGCCTTGGAGGAAAACATCGCGCGTTTCATTCGCCAGTTACCAGTCGAAATGCTCGAACGAGTGATCGAAAATTGGACTCAACGGATGGACCATCTGCGACGTAGCAACGGCCAACATTTGATAGACATAATCTTCAAAAAATAAATTCCAAAGAATGTTCTTTCAAATGATAATAAACATTTTCCATTAAATTTGAATTTTCTGTGTTTTTTTCTTTAAAAAAGTAGGGAATCTCGAAATGGATCACCCTTTATATGAAAAGGCTACAATCCGCTGTGCGGATCGTTTAATACCCTATCCCATCCCATACCATCCTTACAATAATTTTTTTCAAAATGTCAGCTTTATGGAGATGAAGTATAGAAAATGATATTGTCAGAACATATTGTTCATACAGTTTATCAAGATCTCTTATGCTTCGACAAAAAAACAACGTTTTTCAACTGGTTATGCTATGAGGTAGTGTATACAAATGGTTTTTGTATGAAAACGCCTCCAAGAAGTGGGCTTCGTCGGATGAAGAGTCCATATTCATATTCAAAACTCTAGCTCAAAAATTGAGACCTAAAAATTGATGAGACACAGACCGACAGACGGGTGTACAGGCAGACATGGCTAGATCGGCTCAGCTAGCGATTCTGAGTCGATCCATATATATTTGAGGTATAGCTAGCGAAATTATTTCCCAATGTTACAAACTTAATGTCAAAACTAATATATCCCCATGGGGTATCAAAAGTCGAAACTACTGTAGAAGAGAAAGTTGGGAAGGTAGAAAATTATGTAGCAGCAATCAAACAGAAAGTCGAAAATGTAGGCGATAATTTCGAGACTATCGAAAAGAAAGTCGTAGACCTAGTTATAGAACATCAAATTGTTAGGAAATAAGTGTTCGGGAAATTTCTGGAAATTGTCCAGGAATGAAGGAAATGAAACTTTTAACTTTCGACTGTCAGACGCAATGGAAAATTTATAAGAAACAAATCGAAGCTGCTGCCATGACCAGCTGCTGGGAGCACGGGGAAAAAGCCATCTCAATTACACTGGCTTTTCGTGGTCCAGCTTAGAAGCTTTTTCAAACCATCTCCATTGAGAATCAACGCAACTACAACGATATAGTGAAAGCAATTGAAATGCGGTTTGGTGATGACCATATATTAGAGCGCAGTTGTGCAGCAGAGTTCAGAAGAGAGGCGAAACTTTTCAACAACTACACGCTACATCTACATCTGTCATGTCCTATCAATAGTGTCAATTTAAGAGATGAACAACCACACGTGCACACCAGAATGGCTAGACAACACATTCCAGTGAAGGCATTGTACATGCAAGCCTACAGTAGACAACAAAGGACAAAGGCATCGTACGATTGAGGAACACCATGAAGGCCAGACATCAGTTACAACGAACACATTGCAGTTAGCCACAGAGCAAATGTAAGAGTTATATATAATGGTTAGTTGGATAAGAATTCAACACAGTCCGCAGTTTCAGTTCGCAGTGGCAGTTCGCAGAGGCAGTTCGCAGTTTCAGTTCACAGTACACAAAGGCAGTTTCAAGTGGCAGTTCGCAGTTATTCTTTTTCATAAAATAAAGTGATTTAAAGAAAATTTGTTGGTTTCTTTTTACTTTCTGGCAAATTTGGCGTATTAGGCTAATACGATCCCGAACATTTTGGTGCCTTCTGTGAGCCAGTGGTTATTAGGCAATGGAAAATATATAAATACGTGTGTTTTTCGGTAAAAAAGAAGCTAGGCTATACCGTGTACGGAAAAAACAATATACCGGTTATGCGGGACGTGATTATTTTTGTATTTTGTAAATGAAGTGAGGCAAAATTATTATGTTATACAACCAAGGCAAGCGGGAATTGAAAGTGATCGTCGACCATATAGCGGAGTTAAATATAAAGCCAAGTGCTGCGAATGCCATCACAAAGTTGTTGGCCGGATCGGATGCTGGCAAATTAGAAGAACTAGAATTTGGGATGCAGCGTGTTACGTTAGACAATTTAGAAGGCCATTACTCGCGGTTAATGTAGGCGCATTTAGCATTGGCCAGGCGTGCAGTGGGTGACGAATTAGAGGCACACACCATACTTTTACTTGATAGATTTGGCTGCAATTGAAGAGGCACAGGCAACAGGTGGGAGCGTGGTGCATACAACTCACGGTCAACTAGGCGACCTCCTTGACGTTAGGCTAAAGAAAATTATTATTCCGGAATTCCATCGGGAATTCAGCAAATAGATCGCATTTCGCGAAATATATGAGGCGATGCTGCATTCGCAATAACATCTGTCCATAGCATCAAAGTACACGAGGTTGGTAACGGAAGGGTCCTGCTGCACAAGTAGTGACTGATAAAGACTATGAGTTGACATGGAAAACATTTAAGGCACGATACGACAACAACCGACTTATCGTATCGACTTATTTGAACATATTCATAAATATGGAACCACTTGAAAAGGAGACGAACACAGGCTTGCGTCGAATCATCGATGTTATGAACGAGTCGACACGGTCGCTGGCAGCAATGAAACTCTGATGGACCAATGGGATGACATCTTTGTTCACATCTACGCATCAAAACTTCCAAAGGCAATAATGATCAATTGGGAAATGAAACAAAGAGGTACAGAACTTCCGACATTGGCCGATTTGTTAAACTTCATCGAAGGCAGAGCAAGGGGTCTCGACCATATGGGAAGCATCATGGCAGAACGAGCGCCAAATCCAGGCCATTCAACGAGCAGGAGATCATCATCAGCTGCAAGGGCCCATATGACTACCGGCAGCCCATATGAGTTGCCGACAGCAGATCGTGGTCATTGCTATTATTGCAACGGATATCATTTCATCGGACGCTGTCCGACTCTGGAGGCTCTGTCGCCAGTAGAGCGATTTGGTAAGATAAAAGACTCCAAATTATGTTACACAGACAATTTATGTAATCCAGGTAATGCAACACGCGCGTGGCTACCCAAACGCCGATGTGGCAAATGTCAAGGGCCACATCACACAATGTTTCGTAGCAATTTTACATCAGATCAGGCTTCATCCAGCTCAGTGACTGCTGGGTTGTCGATACAATTACGACAACAGGATTCTGCATGACTCAATACTGCAGAGGAAGCTCCGGCTAAAGTACCCTTTGTGTACAATGGTCAAACTACTTAATTGGCAACGGCAACAGATATCAAACAATATGTTCAAGGCAATCTCATTATGGCACGCGCTCTGTGCGATACAGGCTCTTAAATAAACTTCATTACGGAACGATGTATGCAGCAGTTAAGAAATAAGAGGCAGAAATAAACATGGTCATCGCTGGAGCAGGTGAAATCCAATGAGCAACAACACGGAGTGAAGCGACATTGCATTTACAATCACGACATGAGGCAGAATTTTCCATTCGCGTCAATGCATTTGTCTTTGCTAGAATAAGGGCAAATTTGCCAAAATGAGAATAGGATCTTACACGTTTCGGGCAACAAGAGGAACGAGCTTTGGCAGAAATCATGGCAGATAAAAGCGAATAGTATAAGAACTTGGCGACTCACGTCCAATGGCGCTGCAACAGTTCTACCTTAATGAAAGGAGATTACATATATGCTGGCAAAATACTTAGCATTCATGCGCGACTACGAGGCAATGGCATGGAGGACTACTATTTTCCTCATTACGCAGTCGCAACTAAATTTCGGGTTGTTGGCAAATAATATTTTACGATTGGGGCTATATCGTGTGCAATGATGGCGGACATCAGGAAGATGGGTGTTTTCATAAACGTCTGACTTACTAAGATCTGCGCTAGACGTGTTCATAAAGTCCGATTTTTGATAGAACAGACCCAGATGAAGTGCTGAAGATATGTTCAGAAAGCGCAGGAGATAAAGGAAATAAATTTTAATTGCGAAAATAAAAGTTTCAATTTTAAATTGTGTCCTTACAAAGAAAAATAAAAGAATTCTGATAGAAAAATAATGAATTTCTGCGAAAAGAAAAAAAATCACTGTAGAGGACAGGTTGATTCATTCTTCTCATTTGTTATCAATTCACAATTAAGATTGAGCACAACTTCTTTCGCGGTCGTTTCTAACTTTTGTCTGACATTTATGAACATTCGGTGACTACTTAAAATTGTACTTAAGCAGGCCTGCGCCCTGATAAAAGACGATTGGACAAGCGCAGATTTTCAACGTCTATGAAAACACCCGATGTTTCGCCAAGTACTGGTGAATCTAAATCATCAGAAGTGGCTACTTATACTATGGCGAGTGCATCATACCGAACATCTGAAAACTTTTCGACTCACAACAGCGACACACTTCAGCAGTGTGCTCAGGATAACTACAACGTTATCAAGTAAAAGACAGAGGTAAATGAGGCAAGGAGATTTTTAAGTGGATGAATACGTATTCAGTGGTCCAACTCCAGCAATCGCAATTCGACGAGCAACTAATGTTGTCATGCATTACAACAAGGCCACATCCATGTACGGAAGTGGCAGTCCAACAACGAGGCAGTTATGCAAGCAGTCATTGGTCAAAGTGACCCTGGTCGGCTACCATTACTAATTAACCGAAAAGAAACATCCGTTATAGGCCTGCAATGGAATAGTGAGTTCGACACATTGTCGTTTGTAATCTTATTGGATAAGGCATCAACACGCACAAAACGACCGTGTCTAATCGACATAGCAAAGATATACCACCTATCAGGACTGTTGGCACCAGTCGTCGTTAAGGCCAAGATATTCATGCAGAAGCTATGACAGGCAGGCATCAGTTGGGACGAAGAGAGTCCCGGTGAATTGCTAAAGGAGTGGTTCACTTATCGACAAGACTAATTCCAGGAAGTGAATTTGGTGAGTCCACGACACAATTTAATGCACCCAGTATAGTACACTACGCTGCACGGTTTCTGTGACGCATCATTTCATGCATATGCTGCAGTCATATACGTGCGAACCATTTATGAGGAAGGCAAGGCGACAGTCCGGTTGCTTACATCTAAAAATCATGTAGCACCGGTGAAGACGATCTCGTTTCTAAGGCTGGAGCTTTGTGGAACTCAATATACCAATACAACACAAAATGCAATGGACATGTGGAACGAGGAATGTTTCCTATGGACCGATGAATCGGGTGAGCTATATAGAAGAATATAGTGAATCATAAGCGTGGCATCATATACCGATGGCACGGAACCCAGCGGATTGTGCTAGGTCCGGATTTTCTACAACGAGGCGATCGATACAGTACCCCAGGCGAACAGCTATGCACAGCAGAGGATCTTCAGCACTTACGAGAGGAGGAAAGAGTAGCAGTAGTGGGATACACACACATCAACCCAATAGGTTTGATAACGACAAGGCAACGAGAAGGCAAGGTGATGAATATCCTAGATCCGACAAATTCGTTGACGAAGTCAACGGGTCATGGCGCATATAATATATGCATTCAGAAAGAAGAGTATTTTTTTCCCGAGGGCTGGGGGCAATCTGGAAAAACACGATGAGCACGTGCTTAAAGTAATGTGAGACTTTAACCCACTAAAACCACCACCCTTTTTGTATTTGTATTGCAACTAAGTATGCGACTTATCTACAACTTTTTTATCACGAGTACCTAGTTAATGTTTGGCAGGTAACTTTCCTTGAGAGTTCCTACTTTTTCCGCAATTTATAGCGCGGTTTGTTATTATCGGGCCAAATCTAAGGGCTTAGTTCCTTGAAGAAAGAATTTGGATTACCGTTGTGTTAACGTGTCCCAATAAACGTCTTTTATGTTGGCGTAGAAAATGTTTCGTTTCATATTTAACCGCGTAGATCTTCATTCCTTATATACCACGGCGCATTGACGAATGGTCTCAACATTTTGTTTTAAGAGTTTGTAGAATGTTTAGATGCGTTTCACTGGTACAACAAAATAGTTGTATACCATATGTCCAAACCGGCATTAGCATTTGCTTGTATAGTAGCAGTTTGTTATCAGGTTTAAGCTTCGAATATTTTCCGAGTAACCAGTAGAGTTCACTGTATTTATTTTTAAGTTCTTCGCATTTCTTTTTTACATGCGACATCCATTTCATTTTGCATCGAGCGTCATTCCGAGAGATTTCGCTTCATTTGCAAAAGGGACTGCAATCCGACAGGATTTTTTCCATTCATTAACCTCGTTGACAGCTTTTTGTAATTTCATATAAGTTTCCTCTATTGTTGTGTCAACTGCTAGTATAGCT
This sequence comes from Rhingia rostrata, assembly GCA_949824845.1. Lineage (NCBI taxonomy): Eukaryota > Metazoa > Arthropoda > Insecta > Diptera > Syrphidae > Rhingia > Rhingia rostrata. The sequence goes on from OX463756.1 coordinate 101,425,339, forward strand.
GTATCGTCAGTATCGTTTGTTTGTGGGACATCACGTGTTAATAGGAGGTACAAGGGTGGTCCAAGGACACTTCCTTTGGGTACTCCTGCCAATATTTCTTTGGACTCCGAATATTCGTTTTCAAGTTTCACAAGGAAGAGTCTATGCTCAAGATACGACACGAGGATTTTTTATAATTTTTCAGGCAGAACGTGTCTTAGTTTGTATTGAAGGCATCTATGCCAAAGCTTGTCAAGGGCATGCGACAAGTCAAGAAATACGGCTGAGCAGATTTTCTATTCTTCGAAAGCTTACTCCATTACATCAGTAATTCGATGAACTTGGTCCACAGCAAATGTTTAATTCTAAACTTAAATTGGTGGTCACTTAAAAGGCGTTTCTGATCAATAATGCGTTGTAAGCGACCAAGTAATATGTTTCAAAAACTTTTGAAATTATTGAAAGAAGTGAAATAGGTCTGTAATATTTTATTTCATTCGGTAGTTTTCCTGGTTTGAGAAAATAATCACTTCCGCGACTTCCCCCGGTCTTGGTACGTATTCTAATCTAATTGCTGCATTTACAATGTACAGAAGTTTAGTTAATGCTTTAAGGGGCAACATTTAATATATTTCGGTCAAAACCCGGGGCTTTTTTAGGTTAAATTTCTGTATTTCCCGTTTAAGCTCGGCAATACTTGCATATCTAACTTTATTATTATCGTTGGTAGTCTCGAATAAATTAATGTTTTCTGGACCATCAAATGGTTTGAATGTTTTCTGAGGCGAAAACATCCGCGGTTAATTAAACTAGCCAGTGGTTATTAGGCAATGGAAAATATATAAATACGTGTGTGTTTCGGTAAGAAGCTATGCTATACCGTGTACGGAAAAAACAATATACCGGTTGTGCGGGACGCGAGTATTTTTGTATTGTGTACATGAAGTGAGGCAAAATTATTATGTTGTACAACCAAGGCAACCGGGAATTGAAAGTGATCGTCGACCATATAGCGGAGTTAAATATAAAGCCAAGTGCTGCGAATGCCATCACAAAGGTGTTGGCCGGATCGGATGCTGGCAAATTAGAAGAACTAGAATTTGGGATGCAGCGTGTTACGTTAGACAATTTAGAAGGCCATTACTCGCGGTTAATGAAGGCGCATTTAGCATTGGCCAGGCGTGCAGTGGGTGACGAATTAGAGGCACACACCATACTTTTTGAGGAAGTGGAGGGCAAATACAACGATGTGAAGGATATGCTCCTTACCATGATAGATTTGGCTGCAATTGAAGAGGCACAGGCAACAGGTGGGAGCGTGTTGCATACAACTCACGGTCAACTAGGCGACCTCCTTGACGTTAGGCTAAAGAAAATTATTATTCCGGAATTCCATCGGGAATTCAGCAAATAGATCGCATTTCGCGAAATATATGAGGCGATGGTGCATTCGCAATAACATCTGTCCATAGCATCAAAGTACACGAGGCTGGTAAAGGAAGGGTCCTGCGGCACAAGTAGTGGCTGGCTTCCTACTGAATTATAAAAACTATGAGTTGACATGGAAAACATTTAAGGCACGATACGACAACAACCGACTTATCGTATCGACTTATTTGAACATATTCATAAATATGGAACCACTTGAAGAGGAGACGAACACAGGCTTGCGTCGAATCATCGATGTTATGAACGAGTCGACACGGTCGCTGGCAGCAATGAAACTCTGATGGACCAATGGGATGACATCTTTGTTCACATCTACGCATCAAAACTTCCAAAGGCAATAATCGTCAATTGGGAAATGAAACAAATAGGCACAGAACTTCCGACATTGGCCGATTTGTTAAGCTTCATCGAAGGCAGAGCAAGGGGTCTCGATCATATGCGAAGCACCATGGCAGAACGTGCGCCAAATCCAGGCCATTCAAAGAACGGGCGATCATCATCAGCTGCAAAACATCAGCTGGTAACATTTTAAATATTTCGGTCAAAACCCGGGGCCTTTTTAGGTTTAATTTCTGTATTTCCCGTTTAAGCTCGGCAATACTTGCATTTCTAACTGTATTATTATCGTTGGTAGTCTCGAATAAATTAATGTTTTCTGGACCATCAAATGGTTTGAATGTTTCCTTAATATGTGAGGCGAAAACGTCTGCTTTTTCCTTATCGCTTTTTTCCCAAACGTGTGGAGTTAGTCTAATAAATGGCACAGCGTTTTTTGGCCGTTTGGTGATATTAATTGCTTTCCTCAGTGAATAATTCGATTCTTTTCCAGTGGTTAGGCTTTGCAGAGAAAAATCTACTTTTTAAACCGATTGAAATGTGTCTTATCCTGCGGATCACGTGTTTGGTGCCAACTTTTTCTTTTCCTTTTTTTTCCAGAAAGTTACCGTCTTGTATTTTGGAAGCTAAATACCGATAAAATTGAATGGTATTCATTTGAGAAAAAATCTGAAAGGCCCTTACGCGTTGTAGCCAGAGGGTAACATGCGTCGTGCTTAAAAGATGGCAGAGTTAGCGATCTGAAAAACAGACAATATAAAGTTATAGATGCCGTTAACATTGTCAAGCGAAACAAACAGCAAAAGGAGGGTGAAGAAAATTTAAAAAAACGCACTCTGCTTTTATTTATACTCACTTTCGATAAAACAGAAAGTCTGAAAAAAATGTATGTACGAACCAATGCGTAAGGATTCAAAATTAGTTTTTCAGTGCAAGCGCTGCCAAGAATATAATCATTCGCAAACCTATTGTCAGAAAGAGCCGCGCTGTGTCAGATAAGAAAACGCCTGCTATTTGCATTAATTGTAAAGGCGATCATAAAGAGTTGCAAAAAAGACGGATGAAAATTAGTAACAAAATTTTCATAAAAATTAAATTTAACTTAGAAAAAGCCTAAAATTTCGAGTAAACTTATCTCAAAGCCAAAGCAGCCAACAATCGAAAAACAGCCAAAAGAAATACGATCGGATCCTGTACACCCAAAACCAAATGTACAAACGTATGCCCAAGCTACAGTACCCGATAAAAATATTTCACCAGACCCCGTTTCCAACGTTTTTTCGATTAATATTTCAAAACTTGAGGAAGAAAGCGAAACAAATAAAATAAGAGAAGAAAATTTGCTCAGCCGTATTTCTTGACGTGTCGCAAGCTTTTGACAAAGTTGGGAATAGTGGCCTTCAATGCAAGCTAAGAAAGTTCTGCCTGAAAAATTATATAAAATCCTCGTGTCGTATCTTGAGCATAGTCTCTTCCGTGTGCAACATGGAAACGAATATTCGGATTTCAATAAAATATTGGCAGGAGTACCCCAAGGAAGCGTGCCTCCTATGTACGATCGACTCAGAGCCACTATACAAGTTTTTGATAAACTGTCTGAACAATGTCTTGCTACAATTTCAATTTTAATATTTTTTTGCCATAAAACCCATATTTAAGGGATATTAATTTAAAGGATGGTATGGGATAGGGTATAAAACGATCCACACAGTGGACTGTTTTTCTTATATATACAATTCAAGTTCGCCAAGTTTTTGCCAAAGGCCATTGGCATTCCATTTTTACTCGGAGTTTTAGGCATTTTCTTTTTTAGATTCAATTTCTGTGAATTAGTACTTCTAAATTTCCCCCGCCTTTTTTGCAACAGCGATAATTTGCAGAATGATTGCCTTTACAGTTGATGCAGATGGGAGGAGATTTCTTATCTGACCTACAATCTACTGTCATATGTTTTCCGGCACAGAAGAAGCCAGGTGTGTAGGCTTCTTTTTGACAAAAGGCAGCCTTGGCAGCGCTTGCACTGAGGAACTAATTTCGAATACTTACCCATGGGTTCAATTTTTACAGCAATATTAAGTATTATTTTTGTTTCATACATTTTATTGAAATTTTCTTCTTTATCGAAAGTGAGTATAAGTAAAGAAGTACGTCGTTTTATAACATTTTCTTCGCCGCCTTTTGGCTGTTTGTTTCGCTCGATAATGTTAACGGGGTCTATAACCATATAATGCCTGCTATTCAGATCTTTAATAATGTCATCCTTTAAGCACGACGCATGTAACCCTCTAGCTACAACGCGTAAAGGTCTTTCAGATTTATTTTCAAATGAGTGCCATTCAATTTTATCGGCTTATAGCTTCCGAGCTAAACTTACTTGGTAGTCCAAAAATGCCAACGATTTTATCAAGGTATGTAACTTGTTAATATCGTCAATATCGATCACATTAATTGGCGTAAAGGCCGTTGTTTCAGCTGTTTCGCTTTTTTAACAATCTCCTTGTCTCGTTTTATGATTTCAGGAGATGATACAGATTTCCTTTTTTTAACCGGTCTTTTCTTTAGAATCCAGTCGGTTTCGCGACTTAGTTGTTCTTCATCCGTATGGTATACGGAATTTACGAGGCAATTTGCTCATGGTTTTGGCCCATTATGTGTTATCAATGTACTCTTTAGAGTCAGATGGAGAATTTCTTTACGAAGCTATTTGCAAAGCAGTTCTACAATGCTAAGCCTTGTTCGAAGATAGTAGTTTCCGTCTGACACTTCTGGTGTTGTCGAGCTCCTTGAGACACATGTATTTGTTTGAGATTTAGATGCAAGTGACCTTGTTACCCTTGAACTTTTCCCGAAATGGTTACATAACTGCAATAATTGGCTTTCCCCAGAATCCGTAGAGCCGATCTCCGAAGAAGGTGGATTTTCCAGCGATACTGAATTGCCAACTTGGGTATTATATATGTTTGTTTTGCTCATTGCGTTTTTGTTTCTGTATACTCTTTACACTCAGTATACTGGAGTAGATTTTAGTCCCCTTCTACGACAGGCATGCCTTACCTCGGGTATGTTCCGACCCATAACTCAGGCAATACAGGCTTTAGCACGCTTAGACCAAAAGCAATGGTACAGACGAGAAATAGAAGCGTGCAAACAATTGAAGCACTTATCAGGTGACAGCGCACTTAATTCGTCAAACAAATTCGTAGAAAATTATGACATCTTGCGGGTCGGAGGACGCATTAAACGGTCAAAATTAGATGCAAACCAGAAGCAGCCAATAATTTTATGAAGAGAAGGCAGCCTGGTCTACATCATCCTTGCTGAAATACATCAAGAAACACTTCAAAGTGGTGTGCAGTTGATGCTGCAGACTACACATTGGATCATAGGAGACCGGTCGCTTGAGAAATCATATATCAACAAATGTGTCATATGTCGTTTGCAACGAGAGCTTCATATGCTTGACAACAAAGGCGGTTCATATTAAACTTGCAACAGATCTATGTACAGAGGCATTTTTGAATGCACTTACATGGTTTACTGGCAGGCGAGGATAGTTCAATGGTCCAATCATTGCATTACCTGAGCCTACATCTATGAATTTACCATTGAATCGCATCACGGAATGGAATTTAGTGAGGCGATGGACTTAGGACATTTGGCAGCAATAGCAGCAGGAATATTTTAACAGCGTTACAGCAAAGAAGTAAGTTGCGGAGGGCAGAAGAAAACCTCAAAGTCGGCGCTATTGTGGCAATTAAGCACAAAAATCTACCACCGACGCACTGGTGTCTTGGCCGAGTCACCGCGGTGCATCCAGGCGAGGATAAGTTCGAGTAGTGACGATTCAACATTATGAAATGTCACAGGTCGAACACTCACAAAGCAGCGACCAATACACAAAATATGTAACCTGCTTACAGAGGAAAGTTCAGAAACAAGGGTTTCCGAGGAGGCCTGCATGTCCATCAGAATGGCTAGACATCACATTCTAACCGCGGTCAATGGTATGGGTGGCAACCGAAGGTTAAAGTTTTTTCTCGTACAAATAAATAGTGTACGCAGAATAAATCGCGTATACTATCATGCTGTCGATTGGGAAAATTAAAAAGGACAGATTGCATAATGCAATGTATGCGCTGCCAGAGGTTCGGGCACGCCGCTTCTAACTGCAACATGCGGATTAGATGCATTAAATGCGACAAGAACCACATCATAAATGAGTGTCCTCTAGTTAGTGAAAGGGTTGAAGACATGAACAAGCTCACATGTGTTCTTTGCGGAAACGCGGGGCACCCTGCTAATTGTAAGGGATGTCCTGTATTCCAACAGAAGATGAAGAGTGTGCTAGCTCGCAAACAGGCTGTTGAAGAAGAAAAGCGATATAAAATTGGCTCTTTCGCGAATTGGGTAGATTCCGAGGTAACCTTTGCCCAAATGGCAGCTGGACCGGGTAACCCCAGACATCAAACATGCATACGGTTGCTGAGAAAGCACCTGAAGCAGATTTGGATCTGAAAAAGTTCTTGCTGTCTTTGAATAGCAAGATCGAACAGTTCCAAAAAGAATTGAACGACCAAGCAGCCCGAATAGTTAATTCAGGGCCGACAGAAGAACCGTCCTTTCAAATCTGTTGAAAACCCAATTCCCGGATGTTCTTTTGGTAAGCGAAACTAAGCTAAACCAGAGGCACAAATTGGGATACAGCAACTACCATGTAGTAAGAAGAGACCGAACCCACTCCTCCCAAGGGGGTGGGGTCGCTGTCTTATTACGCAAAGACTTACGCCATAGCATCATATATAGCGGGAAGAACGTAGGTTCCAGGTGCTGGAAGCATGCATCGTATGCATTCCTCTCCATAGTCGGAGGAAATTATTACTGAAAATTATTACTTTTTGGCCGGCGATCTTAACGCTAAGCATGCGGGTTGGGGAAATACAATATTAAACACTAGAGGTCGACTACTTCAGAATTAGCGGGAGCAAAATATGATTGAGTACAAACTTAGTTCGTACGCGACGAATATCCCGTCCTTCCCGAGAGGAAACTCTTTTCTGGACTTAGCGCTTATTGACAATAGGCTAGAAGTAGCAAATAACGAACACGCGCGGAACTATGTGCGAGCATTCGATTACGATGGTGACCATCTTGGACTTGATGCCGTATTCAGTATCCCAAACGAGCAAATTCAACTGGAGGAGTTCGACCAAGTGCCTTATTTGACTACCGACAGACAAACTGGCTGCGTTTCACCAGAATTGTAAAGCGAGAATTACGTCTGAGCGAAATTGATCCACCAAACAGAAACCTTACAAACGATGAAATTCAGAAACAGAAACCTTACAAACGATGAAATTGACCAAAATTTACTATAAATGAATGAGGTCCTCACAAGGTCAATGGTTCTAGCTATCCCTAAGATTACTAGTTCTGACGACCAGAAGGAGAAATATCGAACGCCAACAATCGACGCACCCCACCGACACAAAAGCAGACTGGTCTCGAGGCTTAAACGGCTGCGTAGACAATTCACTGACAAGGAAGACCCGGAGGTTCGGATACTGAAGTCACTGATCAAAAATCTTAAAAAATTAATATCGGAGAATTAGAGAAAATCTATAAATTTATACGGGGGCAACAAAATTCGCGCTATTTTCGAGACCGTGTATACGGTGAACAATCCTGTTCCCAAATCGCGATATTGAGGAAAGAGCCTTTCTGAATCACATTCATCTATGCACTGAACTTCAAGCTATGTGATCTGAGAATCACGGTTTTACCGTATTCAATGACGAAAACCCTTCAAATGGCATAGTCGCCAATAGCCTGATCCTGTTCGTGCAAGAAGATGAACTCCTGGACATCTTGGTATCACTGAAAAATAAAAAGTCTGCAGGAGAGGACGGTGTACCAAACGTCGTATTGAGACAGCTGCCAATAGAAGTAGTCGATATCTTCACCACCCTGTTTAACAATGCAGTGAATAATGCACATTATCCGGTGCACTGGAAAACGGCGGTGGTACATCCTATCCCCAAAAAGGACAAGGACCGTGCAAATTTTCGGTCAATAAGCGTTCTTCCGAATGTAAGCAAGGTATTCGAGAAGATAGTCAATAGAACTCTGCTTAAGTGGGTCGAGGAAAACAAAATGATTCCGGATAATCAGTTTGGTTTTCGAGCGAGGCATGACACCATTCATGCCGCGTCGAAACTTGTGTCCGACATCCAATGGAATAAATCCAAGGGACAATGCATAGGGGCCTGTCTGGTTGACTTTGAGAAGGCCTTTGACACCGTATGGTAAGAGGGGCTTTTCTACAAGCTGACAAGAATGGTCATGCGGAAACCCATGCTATATATGATATATGAAATGCTTATGGGAAAGAAGTTCGTTGTCAAATGTGGCAACGTAACTTCGAGTAAAGTCTTTGATATTAAAAACGGTTTACAACAGGGGGCGGTGAACTCTCCGATATTGTTGAACATTTATACAAGTAGTCTTGTAGGTTCTCTCTGACACGCTATAGCGAACGCAGATGATCTAGTGGCGTACAGATCAGGTCCGAAAATCGGAGTCATCAACATACTTTTGCAACGTGACTTCGATCACGCTAAGGGATATTGCGATGATTAGAAATTGAAGACCATTGCATAGGGCTTCTTGGGATACCAGAAAAAACTGGAAAAAATTATGTATCATTGGACAGCATGGACACCCGTTGGCGTTGAGAAGTGAAGTCAAATACCTTGGCATCTGGCTTGACAAGTTTCTGTATTTTAACAAAAATGTAGGTGCTTGTCTAGCTAGGGCTAGGGGGGCTTATGCTCTGACAAGTAGATTGTTTCAAAGCAGTCAACTTGACTCAAGGGTGAAAGTCTTTTGCTACATGGCCCTCATAAGGCCGATCATCGCTTACGGTTGTCCCGTGTGTTTCAATGTGGCAGCAGCCTACAAAAGATACGGCTGTTTGAGAGGCGGTGTCTCCGATCCTGCTTAGGATTGTACCGAAAGTCGGACTCCGAGTACATAAAATACTATCGCAACGAGGTTCTATACAATGGGGCTGACTTAATTAGAATTGACAATTTCCTGATTAAGGTGACGCGAAGACACGCTGCAAGGGCGATGGCAAGCGACAACAGCCTGATCTTTGGGGCTTACTACCCCAATGATTTATACATGGAGAGCACGCTCATATCGGGCTTTATTCCACCAGAGGCATTCATTTACATCGATTCGTTAGGGTTAGTGCAAGACAGGAACGGTACCCCGGTTTTATACCACCGCTATCATGACGCGCGGGACAAACGGCTAATCCGCGACGGGTACGTCGACAATGCTCCGGAGCTCCTCCGCTTTAGCACGGCGGTATCGGATCGTGATATGATCGATGCTGCAACACAGCGCACTGAATTCTGGTGGCTATATGAGGAAGGTGAGTCTGCACTTCCTCAGGACTTTGCGGACTTTAATTCCCACTCCATAGTTAAGATTTCAAAATAATGAACAAGGTCTGGGGCGGGGCTTGTGCACCATATTGGCGTACAATGTGGTTGAACGCATGCTGCCGTGGGACCGAAAGACGCAATCAGGATGGCGAACCCTCGGGGAATATGCAACGAGGGCTCGCCACCCCGATTATAATTAAGTTAGGTTTAAGTAGTCTTAAGCTAGGCTTAAGTAGTTTAAGTAGTCTTAGTTAGTCACTAAACAAAGTTTTTTTTTTTTTTTTGTCAATTAAAATTAAATATAAAGAAACAAACAATCGACAAATTTAAGCCCAAGGCAAAATAAAACAGCAAAATATAAGCTTACAGCGCCCACTAAGGGCCGATAAGTTAAATTAAGTAAACCAGTTATTGATAAGTTAGATTTATGCATTTTTGTCTAGTAGTAAGTTAATATTTTATGAAAATAAAAAATTAATTTGAAAGTAAAAAAAAAATCATCACATTCCAATAAATGCAGGCGTGCGAAACATCATTTTTACACATTCACTTATCACATATGCCTACACAACCTACCAGCAACAGTCGTGTGAACCAACGTCATACGATATTCACATTGTGCATGCAGACCTACAGAAGAGAACAAAGGTCAAAGCCATCGTACGATTGAAGAACCCAACTCAGGCTAGACATCCATTTCAACGAACACATTACTGTTAGTCATAGAGCAAATGTAAGAGCTATACAAGGATTAGTCATAGAAAAAATCAACACAGTTCGCAGTGGCAGTTCGCAGTTTCAGTTTGCAGAGGCAGTTTACAGTGGCAGTTCGCAGTTATTCCTTTTTAAAAATTAAAGTTTATTTAAAGGAAATTTGTTGGTTTCTTTTCATTTTCTGGCAAATTGGCAAATTAGGGAAAGACGATCCAGAACAACTGGTGGAGAGATCATCAAAAAATGGTAAAGGACGCTTAGACTCGTGCTATAGCTGACTCACAACTTCAACTAGAAGTATGATTGTCTGAAAACGCGCACTTGCCGAAGCCGCATCTTATTCTCTGACATTAGAGGCTGCTGATTAAGCATCCCAAGAATCAGAGCATCGGGCACCATTGAATGCTCTTGTGAGAGAATGGACATTTCACCGAATAACAATGCGTCAATGCAGAAACCAATCAAAGTGTAGCAATTGGAAGCATCTGGCAATGACAGCAGTCGAACAGCTGTTATGAATTCCCAGTACTATCAGAGAGCGAAATGTTTAAGAACCAACCTCGCGGGGCAGAAGTTTGCATTTAAAATCCACGCCCCCAGGACCACAATCCAAGCTATAATTCATACTGGAGCTACTACTTCCATTATCCGAAAAGACATCGTCTATGAGTCGTGGCTGGAAAACACCAGCAGCTATTGCCTGAGGACCGCAACTGGAGAATGAGCTCGAGTATATGGTGAGGTACGGCCTACGACATACTTGGGGGGACTTGACTTCTCCCATGCATTCCTGGTGGCTGATATTTGTCACGAATGCATTATTGGAGTGGACTTCATAATGGCTCATGATATAATTTTGGTTATTGGCATGTAGGTCTTGAGATATCGAAATGTGGAGATTCCAATGGAATATGGTCTACCAAAAACAGTTATTCTGAGAACAGACGTCGGGAAGGACAAAGTGCTATCACCGTTATCAGAAACGGTTATATATGTTAAGCTGGATGGTGATCCTGAGAGCCACCGATTCCTACTTGTTGAACTAGAAGACGATAATTTTCAATATTACATCGTTGGAAAAATGTTGGTGGAACCAAAGCACAACATGGCTCCAATAAGAGACAAACACCAGACCACGAGGTGAGAATCCATAAAGGAAAAGTAATTGGTAAATGTGTTCCGGTTAGAGCAATATCAAGCAGAACCGAAGTGATGAACCAGTGCTACCAATAAAACGGAAGGACATAAGAAAATAGTTTCTTAACTCATGCATGCTGAATCAAGAGCAGCAAATTTGTGCGGAAAACCTGATAGAAGAATTTGCTGATGTATTTGCTGCAGAGGATGGGAAATATGGCCGCACAAGCTTGGTGTAACACAAATGCTAGACCAATTCGTCAGCCTGCAAGACGGTTGTCATTAGCTAAACAGACTGAAGTTGCAGAAATGGTTGCGATGGTGGAAAGGGATAGACAGAAAACTCCAAGAGTCCGTGAGTATCACCAGTGGATTTATGACACACTCGATACATTAGGGGGTCCGAACAATTTTCCACAGTGGATCTAAAGGGCGGCTACTGGTAGGTGCATATTTACCCTAAGGACAGGGAGAAGACAGCATTCACCACATTAAAAGGCTTGTGGTCGTTCAAAGTGATGCCATTTGGTTTGTGCAACGCTCCTGAGCGTCTGATGAAATGCATTCTGCCGTACGAAAAAAGGAAAGCGAAGTTCGTATCTGCCTCTAGAATGTCATTCATTCATCAGCCATTAAGAGGCGTTACAGTTCGGAATGAACCTGGGCCTCAACCAACATGCCTCTCAAATTAGCCCGGTCCTTAGCTAACTGCATCCAGTTGCGCACTCAAAGTTTTTTAAGGTAGGTTTCTATTTGTGCTCGCCACTTGAGGCGAGGGCTTCCTCTACTGCGTCAGACTTCTGGCTGGGAATCGAAGACTTTGCGAGCCGGAGTATCGGTATCCATTCGTTCTACATGTGCTAGCCATCTTAAACGTCAAATGTCAAGTTTTTTTGACCAGCGGCATGTCGCTGTACAGCTCGCATTGTTCTTAGTTGAATCTTCGTCTCCATAGCCCGTCAACGCACACAGGACTGGGATGAACAGGGTCTTATATATTATCTCCTTAGTAGTTCGAGTTAAGGTTTTACTACTAAATTGCCTTCTTAGCCCAAAGAAACAGCGGTTGGCAAGAGTAATTCTTCGTTTAATTTCTGACGAGATGTTGTTGTCAGAGTTAATAGCGGAGCCGAGATAGGCAAAGTCCCGTACTACCTCAAAGTTATATCTGTCAATGGTGACGTTCTGTCCAATTCGTCGATGTTGTGTGTCCTTTCATGTTGAAAGCATATCCTTCGTCTTGCCCTCATTTACTACTTAACCCATTTTTACCGCTTCCTTCTCTAAACTAGCAAACGTGGCTATGATATCACATTTGCGCCTACCAATGTACAGTTGTACCGATTTATGGAAAATTGTGCCTCTGGTGTTGTCTCGTGAGTTTTGCACAATGCTCTCAAGAATCAAATTGAAGAAGACAGTCGCTCTCCAACTCCCGAAGTTGTTAGATAGCTACAGTCCTACAGTGACTTAAAGTGCTATCAAAAGGCAAGTTGGCCTATTGAAATTGTATAAGCCATTTGGTGCAGTGCATATAGCACTCGACTGGCAGTCGCTTTTCAACTCTCGTAGTGGTCAGACGGCTAGTTAAGTGCGGAAGTATATTTCAAAAGTGAATCAGTGAAGAAGTGGCAAGTAAGCCAAATAATATTTATCGTCCACGTGGAGTAGTGGTGCTATCACCTTACTCAGGAGTGGGAGTCGTGGGTTCGAGTCCTACCAGACCCCAGTATTTTTAAGTTTTTTTCAATTTATACGGTGAAGAAAACACGCAAAGAAGAGTGTCTCGGCCGAATTTACCGGCTATGGAAACAGGTGCGGTGAATGAAGTCCCGCAAGCGGGTGGAAGTAGTTCGACGACAAACAAACGGCAGAAGCTGGCGATGCCTGCATCACCAACAAAGGCAACAACATCATCGGCATCTGCGACGGCAGGTATGTCAACACAGCTGGTACCAGCGACAACGAAAGAGGCTACACTACACCAACAACAACAGCAGCAGCAGAAAGTGCAACGGCAACAACCCAAGCGGAGGAAGCTAAATCCCATGCCTAATCTCAACACAAGGAGATGTAGCGGAAAATACACCGCTGCCAACAACAATGGAAGAATAGGAGGAGTGCAACTCTGAACTCGAGGAATCTGAGTTTGACGATTGGGAACCCCGCTACGTTGGTGAGGGAAACCCGTAGAAGGAACTAGCATAGGTTGAGGAAGTTCAGCCGACTTTGAACGACGACTAGACCAAATTAAGGCTCCTCATCGCAGAATTATCTGCTAAGCTAAAAAAGATTCGAGAGGCAAGGGCACAAGAAGCCCTCGAAGAAAAAGAAGGCGACAAGAGCAGAAACAACGATACGAGCTGAAAGCGCAGCAAATGCTTCAGCAGCAACGGCTCAATATGCAACAGAAGCAGCAACAACAACAACAACAGAAGCAGAGGAAGCGACAATAGCCGCAACAGCATTAGCAACAGCGACATAAGCAGCCGCAACAACAGCACCAGCATCAACAACATCGGCAGCAACAACAACAACAAGGGCAGCAGCAACAACAACAACAAAGGCAGCAGCAACAATCGCAGCAGCAGCAACGACAACAGGAAAAGAGGGAATAAGAGACAATAAGAGACAAACACCAGACCACGAGGTGAGAATCCATAAAGGAAAAGTAATTGGTAAATGTGTTCCGGTTAGAGCAATATCAAGCAGAACCGAAGTGATGAACCAGTGCTACCAATAAAACGGAAGGACATAAGAAAATAGTTTCTTAACTCATGCATGCTGAATCAAGAGCAGCAAATTTGTGCGGAAAACCTGATAGAAGAATTTACTGATGTATTTGCTGCAGAGGATGGGAAATATGGCCGCACAAGCTTGGTGTAACACAAATGCTAGACCAATTCGTCAGCCTGCAAGACGGTTGTCATTAGCTAAACAGACTGAAGTTGCAGAAATGGTTGCGATGGTGGAAAGGGATAGACAGAAATCTCCAAGAGTCCGTGAGTATCACCAGTGGATTTATGACACACTCGATACATTAGGGGGTCCGAACAATTTTCCACAGTGGATCTAAAGGGCGGCTACTGGTAGGTGCATATTTACCCTAAGGACAGGGAGAAGACAGCATTCACCACATTAAAAGGCTTGTGGTCGTTCAAAGTGATGCCATTTGGTTTGTGCAACGCTCCTGAGCGTCTGATGAAATGCATTCTGCCGTACGAAAAAAGGAAAACGAAGTTCGTATCTGCCTCTAGAATGTCATTCATTCATCAGCCATTAAGTGGCGTTACAGTTCGGAATGAACCTGGGCCTCAACCAACATGCCTCTCAAATTAGCCCGGTCCTTAGCTAACTGCATCCAGTTGCGCACTCAAAGTTTTTTAAGGTAGGTTTCTATTTGTGCTCGCCACTTGAGGCGAGGGCTTCCTCTACTGCGTCAGACTTCTGGCTGGGAATCGAAGACTTTGCGAGCCGGAGTATCGGTATCCATTCGTTCTACATGTGCTAGCCATCTTAAACGTCAAATGTCAAGTTTTTTTGACCAGCGGCATGTCGCTGTACAGCTCGCATTGTTCTTAGTTGAATCTTCGTCTCCATAGCCCGTCAACGCACACAGGACTGGGATGAACAGGGTCTTATATATTATCTCCTTAGTAGTTCGAGTTAAGGTTTTACTACTAAATTGCCTTCTTAGCCCAAAGAAACAGCGGTTGGCAAGAGTAATTCTTCGTTTAATTTCTGACGAGATGTTGTTGTCAGAGTTAATAGCGGAGCCGAGATAGGCAAAGTCCCGTACTACCTCAAAGTTATATCTGTCAATGGTGACGTTCTGTCCAATTCGTCGATGTTGTGTGTCCTTTCATGTTGAAAGCATATCCTTCGTCTTGCCCTCATTTACTACTTAACCCATTTTTACCGCTTCCTTCTCTAAACTAGCAAACGTGGCTATGATATCACATTTGCGCCTACCAATGTACAGTTGTACCGATTTATGGAAAATTGTGCCTATGGTGTTGTCTCGTGAGTTTTGCACAATGCTCTCAAGAATCAAATTGAAGAAGACAGTCGCTCTCCAACTCCCGAAGTTGTTAGATAGCTACAGTCCTACAGTGACTTAAAGTGCTATCAAAAGGCAAGTTGGCCTATTGAAATTGTATAAGCCATTTGGTGCAGTGCATATAGCACTCGACTGGCAGTCGCTTTTCAACTCTCGTAGTGGTCAGACGGCTAGTTAAGTGCGGAAGTATATTTCAAAAGTGAATCAGTGAAGAAGTGGCAAGTAAGCCAAATAATATTTATCGTCCACGTGGAGTAGTGGTGCTATCACCTTACTCAGGAGTGGGAGTCGTGGGTTCGAGTCCTACCAGACCCCAGTACTTTTAAGTTTTTTTCAATTTATACGGTGAAGAAAACACGCAAAGAAGAGTGTCTCGGCCGAATTTACCGGCTATGGAAACAGGTGCGGTGAATGAAGTCCCGCAAGCGGGTGGAAGTAGTTCGACGACAAACAAACGGCAGAAGCTGGCGATGCCTGCATCACCAACAAAGGCAACAACATCATCGGCATCTGCGACGGCAGGTATGTCAACACAGCTGGTACCAGCGACAACGAAAGAGGCTACACTACACCAACAACAACAGCAGCAGCAGAAAGTGCAACGGCAACAACCCAAGAGGAGGAAGCTAAATCCCATGCCTAATCTCAACACAAGGAGATGTAGCGGAAAATACACCGCTGCCAACAACAATGGAAGAATAGGAGGAGTGCAACTCTGAACTCGAGGAATCCGAGTTTGACGATGGGGAACACCGCTACGTTGGTGAGGGAAACCCATAGAAGGAACTAGCGGAGGTTGAGGAAGTTCAGCCGACTTTGAACGACGACTAGACCAAATTAAGGCTCCTCATCGCAGAATTATCTGCTAAGCTAAAAAAGATTCGAGAGGCAAGGGCACAAGAAGCCCTCGAAGAAAAAGAAGGCGACAAGAGCAGAAACAACGATACGAGCTGAAAGCGCAGCAAATGCTTCAGCAGCAACGGCTCAATATGCAACAGAAGCAGCAACAACAACAACAACAGAAGCAGAGGAAGCGACAATAGCCGCAACAGCATTAGCAACAGCGACATTAGCAGCCGCAACAACAGCAGCAGCATCAACAACATCGGCAGCAACAACAACAACAAGGGCAGCAGCAACAACAACAACAAAGGCAGCAGCAACAATCGCAGCAGCAGCAACGACAACAGGAAAAGAGGGAAGATATACCCCCGATTAACGTTAGTGACTTGCCTACAAGCGATAGTATTAAGTTATGTAAGCAGATATTTATTAAGGACTTCGCGGTCAAACATACTTCGGCCAAACAGCATAAAATTGTATGCTACAATATGGAGGACTATAAAAAAAAGTTCGCAACGAACTAGAGGGGCTAAAGGCAGAATACTTCACGTATACGCCGAAAGCAGCAAAACTAATCACGCTCATCCTTAAACGAATCGATCCCAGGGTTGATGCAGAGGAGCTCCTAAACGAGTTCAAGTATTTTGAGAGCGACGATGTAAAGTTCTTCGGCGTAAAGCCGTTTACCGCGGTCAATGGTAGGGGTGGTAATCGAAGGTTACCGTTTTTCCTCGTACAAATAACCCCCAATAGCAAAATCGATATCATGCTGTCCATAAGGAAAAATTAAAAAGGACAGATCGCATACTGCAATGTATGCGCTGCCAGAGGTTCGGGCAGGCCGCTTCTAACTGCAACATGCGGATTAGATGCGTTAAGTGCGCCAAGAACCACATCATATATGAAGCAGATTTGGATCTGAAAAAGTTCTTGCTGTCATTGAATAGCAAGATCGAACAGTTCCAAAAACAATTGAACGACCAAGCAGCAAGAATAGATTATATCTATTCGATGTTCAGTCTAGCGCGCCGTGAACATGATGAGTACTTTGGATGAGGTAAACTTTAGTATCCTAGCTGTGAATGTTAATTCATTAGTCAGGGTCGAGAGAAGAACCGTTGTTTCCAATCTGTTGAAAAACCAACTACCGGATGTACTTTTGGTCAGCGAACTAAGCTAAGCCAGAGACACAAATAGGGATACAGCAACTACCATGTAGTAAGAAGAGACCGACCCCACTCCTCCCAAGGGGTTGGGTTCGCTGTCTTATAACGCAAAGACTTACGCCATAGCATCATATATAGCGGGGAAGTACGTAGGTTCCAGGTGCTAGAATCATGCATCGTATGCATTCCTCTCCATAGTCGGAGGAGAATTTATGTGGTGTCGCTTTATGCAATACAAGCAACTCAACAAACTCAATTTATAGCAGAGCTCAAAACACTTTTTCGTTGCCTACAGCTTGAATCTGCTCAAACTTATTACTTTTTGGCCTGCGATCTTAACGCTAAGCATGCGGCTTGGGGAAATACAATAGCGAACACTAGAGGTTGACTGCTTCGGAATTGGAGGGAGCAAAATATGATCGAGTACAAACTTAATTTGTACGCGACGGATATCCCGTCCTTCCCGAGAGGAAACTATTTCCTGGACTTAGCGCTTATGGACAAAAGACTAGAACTAACAAATAACGAACACGCGCGGAACTGTGTCCGAGCATTCGATTAAGATGGTGACCACATCGGTCTTGATGCCGTATTCTGTATCCAAAACGAGCAAACTCAACTGGAGGAGTTCGACCAAGTGCGTTCCTTCGACTACCGAAAGACGAACTGGCCGTGTTTCACCAGAAGTGTTAATCGAGAATTACGTTTGAGCGAAATTGATCCACTGACAAACAGGAACCTTACAAACGACGAAATTGACCAAAATTTACTAAAAATGAATGAGGTCCTCACAAGGTCAATGGATCTAGCTATCCCTAAGATAACTAGTTCTGACGACCAGACGGAGAAATATCGAACGCCAACAATCGATGCACTCCACCGACACAAAAAGACCCGGAAGTTCGGACACTGAAGTCACTGATCAAAAATTTTAAAAAAATAATATCGGGGAATTACAGAAAATCTATAAATTTGTACTGGGGCAACAAAATTTGGGCCATAAAAACCAGTAGCCCGAATATGTATTCTCAAATAAATAAAATATTCAGGCGAAAAGATCATAACAACATTCCATGTGTCCCAATTTCCAAAACGACAGAAAACAGACAGACACTCAAGGCTGTTGTTATAAGTCCAGAAAATGTTGACTCGAACGATGGTTTTTTCACTATCGAAGATCCTCAGGAGAAGGCGAATTCGATAGGCGCTGTTTTCGAAACCGTGTATACGGTGAACAGCCCTGTTCGCCCAAATCGCGATATTGAGGAAAGAGCCTTTCTAAATCACTGTCATCTGCGCACTGAACTTCAAGCTTGGAGGTCTGACAATCACGGTTTTACCGTATTCAATGACGAAAACCCTTCAAATGGCATAGTCGCCAATAGCCTGATGCTGTTCGTGCAAAAAGATGAACTCCTCGACATCTTGGTATCACTGAAAAATAAAAAGTCGGCAGGAGAGGACGGTGTTCCAAACGTCGTATTGAGACACCTGCCAATAGAAGCAGTCGATATCTTTACCACCATGTTTAACAATACACTGAATAATGCACATTATCCGGTGCACTGGACCCTGCAAATCATCGGTCAATAACCCTTCTGCCGAATGTAAGCAAGGTATTCGAGAAGATAGTCAATAGAGCTCTGCTTAAGTGGGTCGAGGAAAACAAAATTATTCCGGATAATCAGTTTGGTTTTCGAGCGAGATATGACACCATTCATGCAGCGTCGAAACTAGTGTCCGACATCCAATGGAATAAATCCAAAGGACAATGCATAGGGGCCTGTCTGGTTGGCTTTGAGAAGGCCTTCGACAACGTATGGTTACAGGGGCTTTTCTTCAAGCTGACGAGAATGGGCATGTGGAAACCCATGCTATATATGATATATGAAATGCTAATGGGAAAGAAGTTCGTTGTCAAATGTGGCAACGTAACTTCGAGTAAAGTCTTTGAAATTAAAAACGGTTTACAACAGGGGGCGGTGAACTCCCCGATATTGTTGAACATTTATACAAGTAATCTTGTAGGTTCTCTCTGACACACTATAGCGAACGCAGATGATCTAGTGGCGTACAGATCAGGTCCGAAAATCGGAGTCATCAACATACTTTTGCAATGTGACTTCGATCACGTTAAGGGATATTGCGATGATTAGAAATTGAAGACCATTGCATAGGGCTTCTAGGGATACCAGAAAAAACTGAAAAAAAATAATGTATCATTGGACAGCATGGACACCCGTTGGCGTTGAGAAGTGAAGTCAAATACCTTGGCATCTGGCTTGACAAGTTTCTGTATTTTAACAAAAATATAGGTGCTTGTCTGGCTAGGGCTAGGGGGGCTTATGCTCTGACAAGGACATTGTTTCAAAGCAGTCAACTTGACTCAAGGGTGAAAGTCTTTTGCTACATGGCCCTCATAAGGCCGATCATCGCTTACGGTTGTCCCGTGTGTTTCAATGTGGCACCAGCCTACATGGAAAAGATACGGCTGTTTGAGAGGCGGTGTCCCCGATCCTGCTTAGGATTGTAACGAACGCCGGACTCCGAGTACATAAAATATTATCGCAACGAGGTTCTATACAATGGGGCTGACTTAATTAGAATTGACAATTTCCTGATTAAGGTGACGCGAAGACACGCTGCAAGGGCGATGGCAAGCGACAACAGCCTGATCTTTGGGGCTTACTACCCCAATGATTTATACATGGAGAGCACGCTCATATCGGGCTTTATTCCACCAGAGGCATTCATTTACATCGATTTGTTAGGTTTAGTACAAGACAGGAACGGTATCCCGGTTTTAAACCACCGCTATCGTGACGCGCGGGACAAACGGCTAATCCTCGACGGGTTCGTCGACAATGCTCCGGAGCTCCTCCGGTTTAGCACGGCGGTATGCTGCAACACAGCGCACTGAATTCTGGTGGCTATATGAGGCAGGTGAGTCTGCACTTCCTCAGGACTTTGCGGACTTTTAGTCCCACTCCATAGTTAAGATTTCAAAATTAGGAACAAGGTCAGGGGCGGGGCTTGTGCACCATATTGGCGTACAATATGGTTGAACGCATGCTGCCGTGGGACCGAAAGACGCAATCAGGATGGCGACCTAATGGGCATATGCAACGAGGGCTCACCACCCCGATTATAATTAAGTTGGGTTTAAATAGCTAATTAGTCTTAAGTTAGGCTTAAGTAGTTTAAGTAGTCTTAAGTAAGTTATAATCTAGAATAAGCTTATTTATTTAAGAAAAAGTCACTATACAAAGGTTTTTATTTTTTCTTTGCTAATTAAAATTATATATAAAAAAACCGACAAATTGAAGTCCAAAGGCAAAATAAAACAGCTAATATAAGCTGAAAGTGCCCACTAATGCCCGATAAGTTAGAGTAGGTAAACCAGTTATTGATAAGTTAGATTTAAGCATTTTTGTCTAGTAGTAAGTTAATATTAATAGCACTCGACTGGCATTCGGAGCTTCCCCTGTTCGATTCTCAACCAGGCGTATGCCTTTTTTTATTTTTATTTTTAATTTATTTTATTTAATTAATCTAAATTAAATAAAAAGTGTTTGTTAAGTGGTCAGCGGCCGAACTAGTAGTGGCGACAGGCGGCCAAGCGCAATAGGGCGGATTCAAATCCCGGCCGAGTAAAGAATTGTTGGAGGCTTTTTTCCACAATCGAGAAATTACTAATTTCATCGAGTGGGAAAAACCCCAAATGGAACAGAAAAAGCTAACGGGGGACATTCCAGCCAATACGGGACCGACGATAGCAAAGAGGAAAAAGCGAATAAATTGTACACTGAATTTGGTCAAGCGGCGTACAAAAACAGCTTTTGCCACGCTGCCAGCGGAAGCGATGACGTGTTCCACATCAGCGGCAGCAAAATTGCAACAAATACTTGCCCCTCCATCAGATGATGCAGAGGTATCGTTCATCTCCGATGAAGAGGAAGGACGGTACACTACCGAGGACAGCAACAGGTTTGCGGTGCTGTATACGCATGATGATGATATTTTAGAGGAGGAGGAGGAGCTTCTAACCAAGCAAATAAGTTCATTTGAGGACAAAATTAACACTCTAAAATCCCAATTAGAACCGCTGGTTAGAGCCCTAAGACAAAAACAACAGGAGTGTCGCGAGAACGAATAAAAATGTTGCGACGAAAAAATACAACAACAACACAAACAAACACCACAAAAAGTATTGACACAAAAAAGCAGTAGAACTGAGACAAAGCCCAATGCCCAGGAACCGCAGCTAACCGAAAAACAGAAACAAACTCAGCAACAGCAACAGCCAGAGAAGCAACAAAAATACAACAATAGCAAACACAGACACAGCGACAGCCACAAAATATGCAACAGCAGCAGCCGCAGACCCAGCAACAACAGCCACCAAAACAACAGCAGCAACAGCAAGCAATAAACCAGCAACAGCATAAGCAGCAAAAGAAGCAGCCTCAACAACAACAACAACAACAGTAGCAGCAAAAGCAGCAACAACAACAGGAACAGCTGCCGAAAAAAGAAAAAGTGCCATACATCAACACGTACAAAATGGAATTCAAGGAAACCGTTGAAATTTGTAAGTCGGCCATAGGCAACAATTTAACAATAAAAAGATTAAGTCAAGATAGGCATTCTATCCACTGCTTAACAGTGGAGCAGTACAAAGTTATAAAGCAATTACTAGCGGAGTTTTACGGAGTTTTTCACATATACTCCGAAAGTAGAAAAATGCCAGACGGTTGTCTTAAAGGACATAGATTCCTTGACGGACCCGCAGGCGCTTTTAAGTGAGCTCCGCCAAATTCGTAGGAGTAAAGCCACTCACCACATTGAATACAAGACGGGAGAATCGGAAACTGCCGATCATCCTAGTACAGCTATCGCCCCAAAGCAAGATGGAAAAGTTGAGGCTTATCTCAGTCCTCAACTCCCAGGTTGTACGATGGGCAAAATAAAAAAGAGGTGACAGCAAACTTCAATGCATGCGTTGCCAAAGGTGCGGCCACGCATCAGCCAACTGCGAAATGAGGTCACGCTGTGTTAGGTGTGGAGAGAACCACAACATAGGAGAGTGTAGTTTAGGAAAGGAGCGGGTTGATGACATGATCCTACTTAAATGTGCACTATGCGGTGGCGGCAGGCACCCCGCAAACTATCGGGGCTGTCCAAAGTTTCAGCAAATAAAACTAAATAAAAAAGCGAAGAAAACGGTAGTGGAGAATCAGCCAGCCGTTTGCCCTCCCTCAATGTCCGTCAACCCCCAAATTACCTACGCCCAAATGGCGTCAGGAAGGGAAAAACGGTACAGCATCCACCAAAGGAAGCCATACAGGCCCACGTGCCTCAGGCTCCAGCAGTGGATGTGGATTTGTTGACTGCGTTGTGGGCCATTCAAGGTCAGCTAACTAGCCGCTGTAATACAGCTTCCGAACGAGCTTGTGACGTTGGAGGAGTATGCGCCTGTGCATTATTTCAATTACGGTAAGATGCGCTGGCCTCGCTTCACCAACGCTTTATCAAGAGAACAACGTTCGAGGGCAATTTTACTACCAAACAACAGAAAACTAACGAACAACGAAATCGACGAATACTTACAACAAATGGACGAAACGATTCAGCGAACAATGAACAGGACATAACGTCTACCTACAGAAACGCGACCATTGACGCACTACACAGGCAAAAAAGCGGGCTTCTCCGCGCGACCCGGAGATTAGTACACTGAAGGCGTCGATCAAAAACATCAACCAATTGATCAAGGAGAACTATCGGTTGTCGTGGAGAGAACCACAACATAGGAGAGTGTAGTTTAGGAAAGGGGCGGGTCGATGACATGATCCTACTTAAATTTGCACTATGCGGTGGCGGCAGGCAACCCGCAAACTATCGGGGCTGGCCAAAGTTTCAGCAAATAAAACTAAGTAAAAAAGCGAATCAAACGGTAGTGGCGAATCAGCCAGCCGTTCGCCCTCCCTCAATGTCCGTCAACCCCCAAATTTCCTACGCCCAAATGGCGTCAGGAAGGGAAAAACGGTACAGCGTCCACCTAAGGAAGCCATTCAGGCCCGCGTGCCTGAGGCTCCAGCAGTGGATGCGGATTTGTTGACTGCGTTGCGGGCCATTCAAGGTCAGCTTACCAGTCTTCAAAACCAGTTACGGAAGCAGGCGTCAAGGGTAGACTATATTTACTCCCTGTTGCCGAGCTTAACGCAACTTAGATCGTAATGGGCGCGCTGTCAGAGAGAATTACAATATCGTAAGAAAGGACCCACCCAACTCCACTCAAGGAGGCGGGTGCGCTATCTTTATACGAAAAGACATTAGTTATAAGGTCATACATAGTGGTGAAGTGCGCCGATTCCGGCTGCTGGAGGCCTGCGTCATATGCATTCCTCTCCAAAAAGGGAAGCGACTGTATGTGATAGCGGCCTAAGCACCGGAACCACCTCAGCCTACACTTTTTACAACAGAGTTGGAAAACTTTTCGAATCTCTAAGAATGAACTCAGTGGAGAACTTTTATCTTTTGGCCGGAGATTTAAATGCCAAACACGAAGATTGGGGAAATCAATTACAAAATCCTTGGGGTAACCATCTTTTCAACTGGATGGTCCACTAAAATGTTGAACATAGGATCGACATTCTAGCCACAGATAGGCCATCGTTTCCGAGAAGCGGTGCTTTCCTGGATCTTTAACTGCTAGACACAAGACTGACAGTTACTAACCGAGTAGGTCAACGCTCGCGAAACTGTTTGAGGACGATAGAGTACGGCAGTGATCACTGCGGACTAGCCGCCGTTATACAGCTTCCGAACGAGCTTGTGACGTTGGAGGAGTATGCGCCTGTGCATTCTTTCAATTACGGTAAGATGCGCTGGCCTCGCTTCACCAACGCTTTATCAAGAGAACAACGTTCGAGGGCCATTTCACTACCAAACAACAGAAAACTAACGAACAACGAAATCGACGAATGCTTACAACAAATGGACGAAACGATTCAGCGAACAATGAACAGGACCATACCGAGATATAAAGAACATGGCATAACGTCTACGAACAGAAACGCGACCATTGACGCACTACACAGGCAAAAAAGCGGACTTCTCCGCGCGACCCGGAGATTAGTACACTGAAGGAGTCGATCAAAAACATCAACCAATTGATCAAGGAGAACTATCGGTTGTCCATTAATTTGTTTTGGAATAACAGAATTCGGGCCGTAAATTCCAGCGACCCGAGTATGTTTCCACAAATTAATAAGATCTTTGCCAAACGAACAAATGACAATACTAACATACTTTTGACAGCAGGAATTGATCCAGGGGAAGCCGTCTTCGACGACGATTTCTATGTTATTGAATATACTCAGGAGAAAGTGAAGGCATTGGGGGCTGTCTTTCAGGAAGTGTATAAGGTGAATGATACCATTCGCCCGAACCGCGTCCTGGAAAACAATGTTCTGCTCCATCATTTCTATATCCGAAACAACATAACGCAATGGCGATCTGAGAACCGTGGTTTCACCCGGTTTGATGACGAAAACTTGGCAAACGCCATAGTCGCCGAGCGAAGTGGGTCTAGTCCCCTGTTAATCTCGAAGGTGAAACTCCAGATCATCTTCGATTCCATAAAGAAAAAGAAGTCAGCGGGAGTCGATGGTATATCCAACATAGTACTGCGACACTTACCGCCTGAAGCTGTGGACATTTACGTCACGCTGTTCACGACGGTGGTTCAGCCTCTCCCGAAAAAGGTCAAGGACAACTTCAATCCGGCGAATTTGTGGTCGATAAGTCTCGTTCCGAGTATCAGCAAGGTTTTCGAAAAGATTCTTAATCGAGCTCTGTTCAAGTGGTCTGAGGACAATAATATTATACCAGAGAACCAATTTGGTTTCAAAGCAGGACATGACTGTATTCATGCAGCCTATAAACTCGTCTCTGATATACAATGGAACAAAGCACGAGTGCATTTCTGGTTGATTTAGAGAAGGCTTTCGAGCCCGTATGGTTAGAGAGCCTCTATCTAAAGCTGACCAGAATTGGCATAACTAAACCACTGCTATATATGCTTCAACGACATGCTGATTGGTAGAATGTGTGTTGTCAAAAGTGGCAATGAAATTTCTACCACCGAATTTTTCATAAAGAATGGTCTGCAACAGAGAGCGGTAAACTCGCCGATTCTCTTTACCATTTACACCAGTGATATGATAGGTAGTCTTACTCGGGCAATTGCGTATGCGGACGATCTCATCAACTTGAAAATCAACTTTTAGAAATCAGAAACTGTCCTGTTAAGAACAGCGTTGTCTAGGGCCTCTATTAATACGAGAAAGAACTGGCGAAAGCTGGTGATCGTTGGACCAAACGGACAGCCATTGGCGAGTAAAAGTGTAGTAAAGTACCTTGGCATCTGGTTAGATCTGTATCTATATTTCGGAATATATGTCTATGCTGCTTTGACGAGAGCTAGGGGAGCATTTGCACTGACAAGACGATTGTTTTATAGCAGTTTTAAGTAGTTGTAATTATTTTAAAGTATTTTTAATTAGTTTATAAGTAGTTTTATTTAGGACGTAAGTCTTAATAAAATACAAAAAAGGTACCAACTTTTTTAAACACAAGACTTTTCTTGGTAAATAAAATAAAATAAAGATACGTTACTTATTTTAAATTATAAAATAGGCCGAAAGACAGCAGATTTAAGTTGTTAGCGTTTAATTTAGGGCGCCCGCATAGGGCAAGTAAGTTAGTTAAGTAGGTGATAAGTAGGCTAGTTTCTGCATTAATTTTTATCTAGCATGTAAGTTACTTTTAAAATAAAGTAAAAAAAAATTAATTAAAAAAAAATTGAAGAAGTTACATGACAGTGCAGCCTTGCCTAAATCCTTTTTTGGTATCGAATGTAACGGTGAGGTCGTTTCCAACCCTGATGAAGCAGCGGGAATTATCCATTGTCATCCTACACAAACGGACGAGTTTGGGCGGTATACCAAAATTAGACATGGCTCTGTATAGTTCGTCTCTATAAATAGGTGGTGGGTATCGATTTGGACTTCTTGGGTTTGTTCCATGATCTGCCGAAGTGTGAAAATTTAATCGGTTGCGGACTTTCCTGGCCTAAAACCACACTGATAAGGGTAAACAGTTTCAGGCGTTCACATATTAGGGCAGATAGGATCTTATAGGCGATGTTGAGGAGACTTATGCCTCTATAGTTGGCGCAGTTTAGAGGGTCTCATTTTTGTTGATCGGGCAAACGATGCTGAGTTTCCATTCTTCAGGCATACTTTCTTCCGACCAGATTTGGCTTATGAGTTGGTGGATGTTACTTACCAACGACCAGCATCGAATGTCGAAAAACAATGCCAACGATGCCAACTAGCCATTAGATCAGCCGCAGCTGACGTGCTAGGTTTCTCGCGCCCACCAGCAAGAAACCCTTTGTTTGATGAAGAATGCCGACAGATGCTCGCAGCCAAGAACGAGGCCTACAAGGCTAAGCTGTAGGTGAAATCTTTATTTTGGCATTCGGGTAAAGCATATTCAATAAGAAAATAAGAGGCTAATCTGCAAACGTTATAAATCAAAAAAATTATTCGGCTTATGTACTTAGTTGACATTTTACATTTGGTATTTGAACTGGGATATTTGTTGTGGGTGGTGCATTCCACCCCATTGGTGCAATGTTGTCGATGACGTCATCATTCTACCCCCTTGATGAACAATGTTCCTGGATTGCCTTCTTCCGCCTTGCTATCGTCATATAGCTGCCCCAACTGTTGCTTCTGATTACAATTGCGTTTATTTACAAAACATGCGTTTGGGTTCATGAAAAGAAACAACAGAATATTGCAAATAACAAACAAATCTGCGAGAGAACACATGACAGCAATTAGTCCAGCCTTCCAGCATTGATTCTCACACACGATACCGTTTTTGCATTGCGTCGCATATGATGTGCGCTTTGCTAATTTTTCGTTACTTGTTTTGCTTTTCTATTCTCTCACAGGCACGAATATTATTTATGCGGGAAAAGATTGTAGCTTGCATGCTGTTGCTGTTTAGCTTGTGTGGTGTGTTATGTGAACTGGAAGTCTGAGTGCATTGCAAAAACTGTACTGATTGGTAATTGACTGGAAGTTGAGTTGAAGAGGGAGGACGAAGATTATGTATTTGTGGTGGATAGACTGGAACTCCAAGTGTAGTTTAAGGGGGTGCCGCATTGTTGATTTAATTTTCAATTATATTGTGTTTTGGCGGTTTTGTAGTGTAGAATATCTCTTTGAAAGCATATAATTTTTGCTGATAATGCAGGTGAGTGAATTCTCGAATTTATAGTGTTGAGTAGATAAATTTAAATTTTTAAATGTGTGTAAGTAGTGAAATTTTTTGTAGGTGAAAAATATGTGCATATAAATATATATCGTGATCGCGTCTTTCTTTACGCATGTGGGTATCTGTGTTTTAACTAATTTAATTTCATAAAATTTATTTTATATTAATTCTGGGTATGTTTCAATTCCTGGGTATTTGTTATTATTTATAATTGATAACAATTTTAATACGAATTAGGTTTGTTTGCTTTTGTTTGTGTGGGACGATTGGACTGTATAGCGCATAGGTTTTGTGGATTATTCAAGTCCGTTGCATGAAAAACGGATCTGTTTGTGTGGTTCGATACTGATGTGCATCGCTGGTTTTTGTGTTAAGTGTTTCTTGAGTTGCGGAATGAAAGTTGAATGTGGTTTATGCCTTGTTTTGTTGGTTTAGAGAATTATCTTCTGTGTAGATTGTGTTAACTGGTAGTAAACATAGTTTTGTTATAGGCATTTTAAATTCTCCAGCTAGAGTTTTGAGCTTCACAACCCTAGCAATATTGTCTGCTCCGGGTAGGTTTCTGAGATGCGCCCAAGGCTTCATCTTGAAGATAGGAGTCTTTCGTCCTTCAGGAGGACTAGATCTCCTATTTTTAACGGCGGTTGTTCTTTGAGCTCTTGCTCTTGTTTCTCTTGCTTCCAGAACGTCTGCATGCGGAGTTGTATTGCCTTCCAACGGTCGCTCAAATTCACTTTCCTCGAAATCAAGTCTGGTTCCGGAACAGTTAAGACCTCTTGACCGATGAGGAAGTGTCCAGGAGTTAAGACACGGAAGTCAACAGGGTCTTCTGATAGGGTACACAATGGTCTAGAGTAAAGACACGCTTTAATTCAGAAGTCAGAAGTGTGGTTAACTCTTCAAAGGTCACTGTTCCCGTCCCGACAACTCTTTTGAGGTGGTGTTTTACGCTCTTTACCCCCGCTTTTCATAGCCCTCCAAAATGCGCGGAAGCGGGGGGAATGAATTTCCACCGAGTTCCTTGGTTCGCTTTAATTTCAACTATCTCCTTCCAATCAAAAATTTCATGACCCATTATTCGACGTAGTTCTGCTTCTACTCGAAATTGGTTTTTTTTCGCGGGAATACCCAGGTCATTGAGTAGATCTTCATTCCTTATATACTACGGCGCATTGACGAATGATCTTAACATTTTGTTTTCAAAAGTTTGTACAATATTTAGATTCGTTTCACTGGTTCCACCCCAATAGTTGTAGGTATATCATATTTCCAGACCGGCTTTAGCACTTACTTGTATAATAGCAGCTTGTTATCAAGATTAAGCTTCGAATATTTTCCAAGTAACCAGTACAGTTCTCTGTATTTATTTTCAAGTTCTTCGCATTTCTCTTTTACGTGCGACTTCCATTTTAATTTTGCATCGAGCGTCATTCCGAGATATTTCGCTTCATTTGCAAAAGAGACTCGAACTGTTTTGAGAAATACTGGCAAATTGTTTGTCCGCTTATACGAAAAATCTACATGAATCGATTTGCTCTCGTTAAGTGCAATCCGCCAGGATTTTGTCCATTCAATAACCTCGTTAGGAGCGTTTTGTAATTTCATATTTGTTTCCTCTATTGTTGTGCCAACTGCTAGTATAGCTGTATCGTTGCAGACGTGGCAACTATTGTATCGCTTATTTGTGGTATATCACTTTTTAATAGGAGGCACAAGAGTAATCCAAGGACGCTTCCTTGGGGTACTCCTGCCAATATTCGTTTCCAAGTTGCACACGGAAGAGCCTATGCTCAAGATACGACACGAGGATTTTATAAAATTTTTCAGGCATAACTTGTCGTCTTAGCTTGAATTGAAGGCCTCTGTGCCAAACTTTGTCCAAAGCTTGCTACAAGTCAAGAAATACGGCTGAGAGAATTTTCTTCTCTTCGAAAGCTTTCTCAAGTACATCAGTAATTCGATGAACTTGGTCCACAGTCGAATTTTTACTTCTAAGCCCAAATTGATGATCAGGTAAAAGGCATTCCTGATCAATAATGGGGTCTAAGCGACCAAGTAATATCCTTTCAAAAACTTTTGAAATTATTGGAAGAACTGAAATAGGTCGGTAAGATTTTATTTCATTCGGTGATTATCCTGATTTGAGAACCATAATCACTCCCGCGACCTTCCATTGTCTCGCTATGTATCCTAATCTAATTGCTGCATTTACAATGTACAGGAGATTACTTAATGCTTTTCGAAGCAAAATTTTAAGAAGATATCCTGTAATTAGGTCATAACCCGGAGATTTTTTAGGCTTTAATTTCTGTATTTCCCGTTTAAGCTCGACAATACTTGCACATTTAAGTAGATTAATATCGGGTTTAGTCTCGAATAAATTAATGTTTTCTGGACCATCAAATGGTTTAAATGTTTCCTCAAGATGTGTGGCAAAAACGTCTGCATTTTCCTTATCACTGTTGCCCAAACATATTGAGTTACCCTAATTGGTGGCATAGCGTTTTTTGGACGTTTTATGACTTTAATAGCTTTCCAAGGTGAATAATTCGAATCTTTTCCAGCGGTTAGGCCTTGCAGATAAGTTTCTACTGCATGGTTTTTCAAGTTTCTAATCGAATTTGATAGCATGTTACTCAACCGATTGAAATATGTTTTATATCTTGCGGGGCACGGGTTTGTTGCCATCTTTTTCGAGCTTTTCCTTTTTGTCTGATCAAACCTCTTATTTCCCATGGGTACTTGGTATTACTATAGCTTTCTATTTTGCGTTGTTGATGAGTATTATTTTATGCTGCTTTTTGAACAGAATCGATTAAGGATTCAACAGCAAATTCTAATTCCCAGTTGGTTTTTCCGTTTCTTCGACTTTTTTCTAATGATAGAGTTGCTCGTTGTTAGAATGACCGGAGAATGATCAGAGCAAAGATCAAAGCATTCCTCAACTTTTATTCGATTGGACGAATATCGAAAATACCTTTTACGATGAAAAAATCGATCAAATCCGGTATTTTTGTAACCAGTAAGTTGGTTTTTCCGTAGAATAAAATTCGGTTTTATACTTTCACCAACATCGTAAAGCATCCTACCTTTCTGTGATATACATCTAGATCTCCAGAATGTATGTTTTGCATTTAAATTTCCCTCCGATGACAAAACGCTTTCCAAGATAATTAAGCAAGTTTTCAAAATCAATTTTTGCAATATATGTAATACAGTTGAAACAAAAAACAATTAAAACCTAAATGCTTGGCTCTATCCTCAATTACTGCCTATAAAATGAATGTACCCAAATGTAATATTTTATTAAAGTTTTTAACTCGTACCCTAACGATGTAAATTCCTGGTCCACTTTCTTAATTTCGATGTAAACATTTCTCCAAATCGTCTTTTTTAGCGCACAAAATTCTGATTCAAACTTTATCCTTGTTGTTGTCAGCAACTTTGTTTGGTTATTCACTTCACTTTTGTCTGAAGAATTACAAAAATGTTGTTGCAATAAATATTTAACACAATACCTAGGTCGTCGGGGAATCACTCATCTTTTGTACACATGAATACAATATCAAACAAAATTAAAATTTGAAAATGTCATTTGCATCGTGCTTATTCACGATGCGCTGTTTGCATTTGCTTGCGCAATAAAATCTGATCACAGTGCATTTCGGAACGTGACGCAATGTAACAATGAAGTTAGTACATGCACAATGAAGTCAGTTCTGCATTTAGGAATTCAGCCCACTTCTTATTTCCAATATCGACGGAGCTCAGTGTCCAGGCAACATGTTTGTAGGAAATTATTGATTCGTTGGGGTATTATTGGAGCTCTGCCAAATAGAATCAATCCCAATTTGGTTTTCTGAGCTATCGGTAAGTTGTTATCCGCTGGTCTGACCATTTCCGGTAGCAATATATTAGCCAAACATCACTGCCCAGTGATAAGTCGACCTTAGCTGATCGGTTGAAAGAGCTCAAGAGCTTGAGTGGACACTCTAAAGAATGATTGGTGGGATGTTAAGGAGATATCTTCCATCTTTGAACAGACCCTACTGCTGACATATAGAGGATATAGAGGGTCGCCACTTAAGGAACGATATTCGCATATCCTAGAAAAAAAACAGAGAAGTTCAAATCGATACCACCCAAAAAAAAACCGCATAAGGAAGCATATTCAGGGACGAACTATACAGAGCCATTTCTACTTTTGGTATACCGCCCAAACTCCCCCGTTTAAAGATGGAGAATTCTCGCTGTTGCATCAGTGTCGGAAGCGACCTCACCGACACATTCGATACCAAAAATCGATTTAGGCAAGGCGATGCGCTGTCTTGTGACTTCTTCAATTTGATCCTTGAGCGGATTGTGCAAAACTCAACTCACTAGCCAACACCAGAGGCAGAATTTTCTAAAAATCAGTACAACTACTAGTATAAGCCGACGATATTGACATGATTGATAGCATTCAACGTGATGTTTTAGCCACGTTTGATAGTATATAGTAAGACGGAGTATATGCTTTCAACACGAAACGTCACACAACATCGACGAATTGGATAGAACGTCGCCATTGACAGATAAAACTTTGAGGTAGTACGGGACTTTGTCTATCCTGGCTCCGCTATTAACTCTGACAACAACATCTTCACAAAAATTAAACGAAGAATTACTATCGCCAACCGCTGTTTCTTCGGGCTAAGAAGGCAAATCAGTAGTAAAGCACTCACTCGAACTACTAAGGAGATCCTATATAAGACCCTGATCATCCCAGTCCTTCTCTACGGCGCTGAAGCATGGACCGTCTGAAAAGCGAATGAATAAATCCTTTGGTCGATTTTGAGGAAAATTCTTCAAAAAATCGTTGGTCCCGTTTGCGTTGACGGGCTATAGAAAAGAAGATTCAACCAAGAACTATACCACTGTACCACGACATACCACTGGACCAAAAACTCCGCTTTGACGTATAAGATTGCTAGGACATGTAGAACGAATTGACACCAATACCCCGGCTCGCTGAGTCTTCGATTCTTAGCCAGATGTCGGGAACAGAAGTTGAAGAACTCACCTTAAGTGGCGCGCACAAGTAGAAACCGACCTCAACCAACTTCTAGTGCGCAACTGGAGACAGTTAGCTAAGGACCGGGTTAATTGGAGAGGCATGTTGGTTGAGGACCAGATTCATCCCTTACAGTAGAGTCACATAAGTAAGTAAGTAAGTGAGGTGGAAAATCTGTTTGATATACCTAAATGATGTAATTGTCGTGCGAAATTCATTTCAAGCACACGGGAGGTACTCCTAAGAGTGTGCACTCTTCACATCCGAAGTTCGATTCCTGAATTAAATTTGTGAAAAATGGGCCGATCTTTAAAAACCAATATCAAATGAGGAGCTTCCTAGGACTTGCGACTTACTACCGGAAGTTTGTAAGGGACTTTGCTGGCATTGTTTAGAGCATCATCATCAAAGGAAAGCTATTTAAATGGCCGAGTGAAAATTTGGAATTGACGCCATTTTATCGCAAGTACACGAGGGTTGCCTTCTTCAGCAGGGTTCTGTCCAGACTTGAAAGAAACTATTGTGTGACCAGGAAGGAACTCTTCGTGTTAATTCTGGCGACAAGGCATATCCATAAATACCTCCATGGCAGAAAGTTCCTTCTAATTGGTTGCTTCAATTTTAGAGTCCAGAGGGTCAAGTTGCTAGATGGATTGAGCTGCTGCAGAACTATGATTTTCACATTCAGCATCTTAAGTGAACCCTGCACTCTAACGCTGGCGCACTTTCTCTTCTACCAAGCGGAATCAACTGCGAATAAGAGACCAACAACGGTGAGTCGACTTAAAAGATCAGAGAAGCGCAGATGGAAGACACTTACATTGATCCGATTCTTACTTGGAATGGTTGCTACATGGAGAAACCAGATTGGCAAGAAATTTCGGATCGTAGTACAACTCTGAAGGCATATTGGGCTCTTCACGTCCAGGATGTTGTCTTGAGAAGAAAATGTGAGTCCTCTGACGGAACGTCATTTGTAACACAGCTAGTAGTTTCGCGGTCCATGGTCAAAGTTGAATTAAGATAGCTACAGGGTGGAGTATGAGAAGGACATTTGGGAATCCATTTAACAATACAAAGTGAGGGAGCGGTTCTACTGGCTGTCTGCAAGAGAATACATCGCCAAGTGGTGCCGAAAATGCATTACATGCGCCGGTTACATCGTTGAGGATACATTTGTTCGGGAAGAAAAAGTTTAGGAGGAGGGCAATGTTATCAATTGAGATTGTAGTGTGCGAACATACCCTAATGTGTCAAAATCTAACAGATCGATTTAATCCGTGTGTCAATTGCGTTAAAATTTTAGCCAGTGGATACATTTTGACATAAGTATGGTGACTAGAGACTTCAAAGTTTTAACCTGCTCAGCAGCTCGCTAAAATGTATCCAGTGGCTAATTTTTGACGAATTTAATGAATTACTGGAATAGTGATTTATCATTCAGCAATCCGTCGAACTCTACACCACTGGCAATCAATCCAGTGACAGTGACACAGAAGAGTTTTACTCACACCCCAGCAGCCAGCTACTTAATTCTACTATATTTTACCAAATGTAAGTAAGTATTGGACTTAAT
The DNA here is from genome assembly GCA_949824845.1 of Rhingia rostrata. Lineage (NCBI taxonomy): Eukaryota > Metazoa > Arthropoda > Insecta > Diptera > Syrphidae > Rhingia > Rhingia rostrata. The sequence goes on from OX463756.1 coordinate 101,459,459, forward strand.
ATAGTCTATGCGTGTTGTAATCTTCTTTTTGTAGGGTCAGCTTCAGTAAATAAAAAACCAACTGCGCCCGACGATCTGCAGTAGGGACACAACGTCCAAACTAACAACGCCAATGAATCAAGCTGAACTATAACAACTACAATCTGTCAACGGCCAAACAAAAACCCCAAATAGCTGTCCAACAACAACATACGTCGATAAACTGCAATCTACGATAAAACTACAGCAAAGATGGACTATCTTCATTTGCGTCGCAGTTCATCAGGGAAAAAATCGATACCGAAAGCGTCGCCCCAACAATCATCTCCACAACCGCCGCCGCAACCATCGACTCTGTCCACAGTTTCACTGGTGACGAGCTTGTCACGAGTAATGCACCACAATTGATGAAATTGATGCAGTGGTAAGTAATCAAAGTGTGAAATACAGTTGGCGGGGAATAACCAATTCTTTTATTAAAGCTTATGGACAATCCAACATACGAAGTAGATCCCAATGCAGAATCCAGAGTAAATCCAAGGTGCTCGACTTGAAGTAGCAAATTATGAATTTATAAAAATTTGTCATCAAACATATGTAGGTGGTATTCTCTATCTTATATCGACTTGTGTTGTAATCGTCTTTTTCGTAGATTCAGATTTAACAAAGAACGACCAGCTGAAGCAATAATCCATTTCTAACATTACAGCTAGAGTACTGATGGACAATCAACGAGAACTAAATTGAGTTTAGAAATGGCAACTCAACAACCGTAAAAGTGATTTGTGGTGATCCCCAAAAACAGACAAACTACATGTGTTCAACATGCAAACATAGAGATGCCAAGAGCACCAAGGTCAAATATCATCTTTCTATTTTTTGATATTATATATTACTGTTATTACGACTTGATAACATATTTCAAAACTCTTTCTTAACCTTTTTTTATTCCATTGACATATTCAGATGTCAGCGATATCTGTGACAAATATTTTTGGTGAAAATCCTACCATAAAGATTCAAACAGTTAGCATTTGCGACTCGCTGCAGAAGAAACTGGACGTCAGGTCGGACGAACACCGTAGAGCAATGATTTCACAAATATGTGAGCGTTCAGCATCAGATCATCGTTCAGCATCAACGTCCTCCTGAGCTGGCGAGGGAATGTAAAACAAATCCAAAGCAGCTATCTATGATCTTTGATGTTGAAGATGAAAACAGCCAGCTTACATATAAAGCTCAATTGCCCACATCAGCATGCTTCGGTGCAGACTAAGAAAAGTGAACCCACAAGGAAATTGGTTTCGATATCGAAATAGCACCGACGAGGCCTACGAAGAACAGCAACAGTACGAATAAACGCAGCGTCAATCAACGATCAATAAGTCGATGACGAACCAATTAGATTTTTGATAAATACTCAGTATTCATTTTTTTATATTATTTTCCAAACTAACTTTTATTTACAAGACTAATACTTAACACTTTATTTATTCTCATATCTTATTTGTAATTACTTCTATAACTTACTACTCATGTCAATAACTTCTAACAACAAAAATGAAAAACAATAATTTGTTCCTTTAAATTTAAATAAAACAAAACATTTCTCTTAAAATATAATCCCTAATTTATTTTTTGTGAGAAGGTTCACATCGAGGTTCTTTTTATCGAAAGGCTTGTCTACTTAAACTGTCAACAAATTTAGATTCTACCGGCTATGTAAAATTTGAGACTAGGGAGGTAAAGCGTAAGTAGCACATAAAACATATGTCTATGGATTAGGACATGAGTCCGACTTTGCTTGTCTGGACTACTGAATATACTTTGTTCTTCTATCTTGTAGAAAGCTTAAAATCGAGTGTTGAACAATGAATGAAAATAAGCAACACCATTAGCATCATTACCAGGTATCAAGTACTTCAGACATCTGATAGTGAACATCCTGAGAAAAGAATGCGGATATTCCTTCCGCCGTAAAAAATGTGATAATATCGGTAAACTGGAGTCGCAAGCGACACAAGCATCGCCTACAAAATCCAATACGCTGTAATATGTAATATGTGAACACCTCGTATGCCAACAACCTTTTCGACCCTCATCAGCGTGGTTTTAGGCTACGAAATGATCAAATTAAGAAGTTCAAGGCTATACCAGATACCTATTACAGAGGAACTTTTTGTTATCTTTCCGCTAAATGACTTTTAAACCATTGACGCTCAACCTCACGAATTCGGAGCTTAAGCGCATATAAGTCTAATGCTACCGAACCGCATATTGCTACAGCGCGTCTGTGTTTGCAAGGTCCCTCGCTTATGAAATCCGAACAGTCACTGCTTCTGCTTATTACAACAAATGCCATACTGTTACAGTTTTTTGTGTTCCTTTTGCCAGGCCATCCCATTGTATTTTCTGGATGTCAACTATAACAGCTTAGGGCTTACACTATTTCAGTTGTTCGGCTTTTCTGTTAACAGCTCCAACAATCCTCATCTGGATACAAACGACGCACGCCCTGACATTTAATTTGGTAAAAAATTACATTAAATTAGTAATATCAAGAACAAACCAGAAGAGTAACTTGCTACCTGGTTTCCACGATTTGTTTTTTTGATTTTTATGAATAATTTAGCATTCTATGAAAACACTTCGAACTAAGTCTAAATCTCTAAATGTAATGAAATTAAATTGTATACATTATTTCTTTTATATATGCTTTTTTTTTATAATTTGCGCGCACTCAAGTGGTTATGAATACCCTTTATATATTTTAGCACAGTGCGGGCGTTAAGGAAATTAGGGATAAGAAGAAAGGAGATACCGATGCACATTGGTTTTAAATGTCTGTAAGTTATAATGGAGAGGAAAAAAAGAGTTTGGTAGAGCATTCCACATTCGTGTTGTTCGGTTTATGTATGAATCTCTATATTTCAGCGTACGTCCGAAGATAGGCTTGAGGGTAAACTGATTTGCATTCACTGCGTAACGAGTATTGCGGCTGAATTGTTGAATGGGAGGAATGCAGCTGGCTATTTCATTTGAACTTTGGTTGTTAAAATAGCGATAAAACAAGGTAAGGCAGGAGATGTTTCGACAGTGTTCAAGCGAAACTAAGGAGTTCGCTATTCTTATGTCTCCTATAAGTTTTTTCGCACGTGTTTGAATCCTATCTAGTAGGTGCAATGTTGATTTTGGTGCACCTGACCAGACATGGGCGTTGAATTCAAGTTTTGGGCGTATAAACGCTTTATATATTGTGGCCAGATCAGAGGGGGTGAAATATTTCTTACATCGATTTAGGAAACCTAGACATTTCGCTGCGTTTTTAGCGACTTCGAATATGTGATCGTTCCAACGTAAGTCGTTACTAACACACATACCTAGCATGGAAAGCTTTTCGGTTTCTTCGACGTAAGTGCCATTCATGGATAATGGCTCTAGATTTTGGTTACGCTTTAATGACAGAAGACAGCATTGTGTTTTGGAAGCATTGAATTCCACTCTATTAGATTTACCCCATTTGATAATGCTGTCAAGGTCGGAATTCAATGAGCTTAACATATTTTGGCGTTTAGAGTCCACGTTCGAAGGTGAGGAACGAGGACCTGTAAACGAATATGAGAAGCTGAGGGTACTGTCATCAGCGAAGGAATGAATTGGCTTAGAAGTTGCAGACAGGAGATCATTTATAAAAATGAGAAAGAGAGTCGGAGACAAAACTGAGCCTTGAGGGACACCAGCATTTATTTGGTGAGTTACAGACTTGAAACCATCCTTGGCTTCCTTCTTTAAATCTAAGCGAATACTAAGCGACATTGTTTTTTTATTCTGTTTGCTCATATATAAATATAAATATAAATATTTAGTTAGTCGTAAAATTAAATGAAAATTAAGTTTGCTAATCTTTGTGTGGATTGCGCTTTCGAGTACCTCCAGTTGCAGGTGGGGTTGTTCGCTCCTATAACGAAAATGTATTATTTAGCAACTGAATATGAAATGACTTTGTGTCGTTAACTTACTTTGGTCTCTTCGGAAGCTTTTGTACTTTGATGCTCATTATTTAAACCTTCTGCTATTCCTCCTCCTCTTCTACTACTTCTTCATTACTTTAAACATTACTTGCTGTCGTCACATCATCATGTGGAGTCACCTTGTCGGTCTTTTTGTTGTCGGACCTATTCGCACACCATATTGTCCAACTAATGGTGCTTCCTAATCTCAATCAATTTCTGTATTCCAGTCCTCTGACTTTTGTGCATTGGTATCGGCAATCATTTCTGGTTTTTCATCCATCAACCATGGGGTTTGGCAGCTGATGAGTCGGGAATATGTGGTGGTGCAATTTCATCCAAGTCATTTGGTTTCTCTGGATCTGGATCTAGAAACCACATAAAATAAATGACAACCAGTTTATGGTCTACACGAATTTGGAATGTGCTGTCTTGTCAGGCTTCACAAGTTATTGTTACAAATGCGGAAGTTTGTCGAACATTGAATTAAGTAAACCCTAAACCTCGTACCTTATTTTCCGACTGTTTTTCTTCAATAGAAGCTATTAATTGGATGACCATGAAGGAAAATGAAATGCAGCTTGATATCATTGCCGCACTTGTCCGGGACGAACATGGTACATGAACCATAGAATTGGATGAAGAAATTTAATGTAATATTTTGTCGTCGTTTATGGACGTTGAACTTCTAATTCATTTAAACTGTAAAATTAAGAAATTATAATATCAATTTTCGTTAATGAGTAAAACCTAATGTTAATAAGTGTATAGAGATAAAAACGAAATAACCAACAACACTCTTATCACTGAAGAACGTTTTTTTTAGATCTTAACTGAATCACACTGTGTACTTTTTTTTTCTCAGGTCTCGTAGTTAGATATAAGTAATTTTCCTCTCTTATAACCTCAAACTCGGTCTTTTTATATATAAGTTAAGCGGTTTCTAAGCAACGTTGCTTTTATGTACAAAATCTGTTATAGATAATGATTTTGCACTTAAGTGATACTCAGATAAATTATAGTGAAGCAAGCTCTAGAGTGCTTTTACAAATTAGGCTTTCAAAATATACATATTTTAAACTAAATTTAAATTATAATGAATAAATGATTAAATTTTTTTCAACCGCAATCAAGTTTCAAATTTTAGCTTCCTGGGAAATATTTACAAATGTAACATCCACTTAACCAGCATTCCATGAAGTGTGGGCAAAAAGTGGGAAAATTTTGAATTTGGCAGTTGTCTACGTTTTGACGTTTAAATGACCACGCGACAGCCAAGTGTGTGAATCAAATATGTGTGCACCTATTTGGGCCGTGGTGAGTAATTCATCTGTCAAAATCCTGGATTAGCTTGTTGGCAAAACGTAAAGTCCTGGAAAGTTTCCTATCTCTTCCTTACTTCATAATTGCTTTTTACTATTGCTCAATAGAGTTGTTCTGCTCAACGTGAGTGTCAAACTGTCAAATGACAAACTGATACCATCTGTATGAAAATGAACTTTGACACAAACATTTGCACAGAATACTTTTTCTCATTGAAATTGCAATTTTATTCACAATTGGCAATGATACTGGTCATGAACTCCACTGCTTTTATATCAATTTAAGGATTTAACTTTGTTTTTATTTAATAATTTGTGTTTCACAGTAAACAATTTATATTTATATGTTTTTTTTAATACAATAACCCATAGAGCGGCATTTCCGCCATATAAAATATCACATTGTTCTTCTCCAACTCATTTGGTCGTTTTAATGAAGGTGACAACGCACGTTACGTTTGAGGTAGAAGTCTCATGAACTATATAAAATATCTCATTATTTTCCTTCAAAAGAGACAATACATGCTACCTCTTACGATTTTTTGTGGTCATATAAAACTCTCAGAAACACCACTAACGACAGTTCAAACGAAAATAAGCAAATAATGCGCCGCAAATTAATGCCTCGTGTAAAAGTCGCCTAAAAATTTTTCTTGAAATGTTGACATTTAAAGTTAATCAAGCTTTCGTTTAACATTTGTGAATGTAACTCGTGAAGTCGTGAACGTGATAGAGACAAACAAGAATATACATAACTTGTTTAGTTTCTTTTATTTATAACAGTGGAATGTCTGAAATCTCAACTAATAACTTGGAAGTACTTATTAATGATTTCTTAAAAGAAGACTTAAACCGTCTTGATAAGTACGTTAATGCTTACAATGCCGAAATTATGGAATTTATTCAGTTAAAGAACTCAATACAAACTATGCGAGGAAGTCTTGGGGAGAGATTTAAAACACAAATGAATATTGGTGGCAGTACATTCATGGAGGCCGAGGTGAATTGCATGGACAAAGTACTTGTCGACGTTGGGAAATCCTGTTTCGTGGAGTTTACATTGGATGAAGCAATCAAATTTTCTAATTTTAAAGTCTCTATTCTTTTAAAAGAATGTCAAGTATGCCGAGACGAAAGTGTTAAAAAACGTGCCCAAATTAAAGAAGTATTGATATATTTAGCTGAAAAAAATAATTCAATAAATTTCTAAATTTAAAAAAACGTGACTACCTATAACCACATTTATTAAGAAGTGATAATATCACTAAGAAGTGATTTAAACAAAAGTTGTATGTGCCATTTCAGGACACTTTTACTTATTTAGTTTTGCTACAGTCCGGCTCCGCTTATGTGGGTGTGCTTTGCATTTGTCCCGTTCTGCAACTGTGCATTGTTGGTAGTTCCTTTCCAGCCATCCAGGTAGTGCAAACGCAAACCTGAAAAGATTAAAGAGAGAGATTTTGTATAAATCCGTGAGGCCATGGACAAAATATTTTTTGTCAGTTCTTATTCATAATAGACTGGGTCATGGGCAGTGGCACACAAAGTGGAGGGTATCCTTGTTTAGTTCTTCATCTCCATAGTCTCATCTATAAAATTCATTGTCAGTTTATGGCGATGGCATAAGTTGTGTCCAGTGAGTACTAATGTAAAAAACAGATTTCCTGTTTATTGGAAGAAGTTTGTGCATTCTGGCCTTATCATACCCGGCCCACATTCTCTTGAATATTTCATAGATGGAAAGGGAGTACCACCTTTCTCTTAAAATATCAAGAGCATAAACTTGTCCTGATAATAATTGGTGTAAGAAAACCATGTCATTGTTAAAACTACTCAATACTAATTTAATTCCCCTGGAAGCCCTCACAACTGCATAAAATGTTCTAAACCTGCAACGCATACCTACTCCAAATGAGGGCGAACTTGAAAATTATAGAGCGAAAGAGGGACATGTGTCATTAACTCTCTTGAGCGCCTTTTAATAAATCCTAACATAGAGTTGGAATTACTGACGAAGACGTTAATTTGTTTATAAAACTCAATATTAGGATCAAAATAAGCACCTAGATCTTCAAAACTCACACGACAGTAGAGTGTTTCCATCGGATGCGATAGAAGGGCGTTAATGTTATTTGCTATTCTAACAACGAACCAATTCTTAGTTCATTTTCTTTAAATTTCGGTGTTGAAGAGGACGTTTTGTATTGTATTCTATTTGGTATCCTCAGAGTATGGAGTTTCTGATGAAACTTTCCAGTGACTTACTTGAGTGGCGCTACATTCCGAAATGAGCATGGGCCTCAGCCAACATGCCTCTCACGTTAACCCGGTGCTTAGATAACTTCCTCCAGTTGCACACTCCAAGTTGGTTGAGGTCGGTTTCTACACCGGAGTATTGGTGTCCATTCGTTCTACATGTCCTAGCCATCTTAAACATCCAATGCGGAGTTTTTTGACCAGGGGTTGAATCTTCGTCTCCATAGCCCGTCAACGCAAACGAGACCGAAGATTTTTCGAAGAATTTTCCTATCAAATCGACCAAGGATTTCTTCGTCCGCTTTTGAGACGGTCCATGCTACAGCGCCGTAGAGCAGGACTGGGATGATCAGGGTCTTATATAAGATCTTCTTAGTAGTTCGAGTGAGGGCTTTACTACTAAATTGCCTTCTTAGCCCGAAGATACAGCGGTTAGCAAGAGTAATTCTTCGTTTCATTTCTGACGAGATGTTGTTGTCAGAGTTAATAGCGGAACCGATATAGATCAAGTCCCGTACTACCTCAAATTTATATCTGTGAATGGTGACGTTCTGTCCACTTCGTCGTGTTGTGTGTAATTTCGTGTGGACAGCATATACTTCGTCTTGCCCTCATTTACTGCTAAACCCACTTTTGCCACTTCCTTCTCTATACTTGCAAACGTGGCTATTACATCACATTAGGTCCTACCAATGATGTCAATATCGTCGGCGTATGCTAGTAGTTGTACAGATTTTTGGAAAATTTTGCCTCTGATGTTGGCTCTTTAGTTTTGCACAATTCTCTCCAGAATCATATTAAAGAAGTTACATGATTGTACATCGCCTTGCCTAAATCCTTTTTTGGGTATCGAATGTGTCGATGAGGTCGTTCGGACCCTGATGGAGCAGCGAGAATAATCCATCCTGCACAGACGGACGAGTTCGGCGGTATACCAAAAGTACATCAGTTGCGGCTGATCAAATGGTTTGTTGGCATCGTTGCTAATGTTCATCAACATTATATGCTGGTGGTATGGTGTTAGACGAGTCTTAGTAAGTCATTCGATATTGCATTTATTTCACAGTATATGTGTCGACGAGCTCAATGGCTTTTATATGGATTTTTATGGCTTAGTGGATATCCTCATTTTTACTTTGGATGCAAAAAGGTAGTGGTGCGAGTCGATGTTATCCCCTCGCAATGTTCGGACATCCATCCAAAGTACTGGATGCGTGCCTCTTGTCTATCGCAATGTGATCAATTGATTGACCATTCGTTGATCCATGTCCCCTTATGGATATATAGGTGAGTAGATCGTGTGTTAGCTATAGTGTCATTTCGTTCCACAGCGAAGTCAATTGGCCTAGGTCCGCGTGCATATAAGGTGTATTCGGCCCTGATGCGAGTTGTTACAATCCGTTCACAAATATATTTAAAACAAAACTTTTTGCTTAATTCTTGCACTAATAACATATTCACATCGGTTACTGCTCAGTATAACACGATCCGTATTAGATGTCACAGTTTTCCATCCTATATTTTCCGGCCCATACCAACGTATTTCCTGGATGGTGGTAATGTCTGCTTTGCAGCATCTAAGTGCTTCCGCTAGTTGTTGCCTGCACCTCCTGAAAACAAAACTTTTTGCTTAACTCTGGCACTTATAACATATTCACGTCGGTTACTGCTCAGTATAACGTGATCCGTATTAGATGTCACAGTTTTCCATCCTCTATTTCCCGGCCCATCTCAACGTATTTCCTGGATGGTGGCACCTCTCTATATCCTCGATCGCGCGCTTTTCTTGCTCTTTTGTCTTCTTTATGAAAAGCCGATGTTCTCTTCTTTTTCTCTGCTTATAGAGCTCAACGGCAGCTCTCGTCTTCACTTGCAGCTTAGCCTTGTAGGCCTCGTTCTTGGCTGCGAGCATCTGTCGGCATTCCTCATAAAACCAGGGGTTTCTTGCTGGTGTGCGCGAGAAACCTAGCACATCAGTTTTTTTTTTTTTTTTATAATTTGCGCGCACTCAAGGGGTTATGAATACCCTTTATATGTTTTAGCACAGTGCGGGCGTTAAGGAAATTAGGGATAAGAAGAAAGGAGATACCGATGCACATTGGTTTTAAATGTCTGTAAGTTATAATGGAGAGGAAAAACAGAGTTGCGGCTGATCTAATGGCTTGCTGGCATCGTTGCCATTGTTCTTCGACATTCGATGCTGGTGTTATAGTGTTAATCGAGAGGTTAAGGGATAGGCGTTGCGCGAAGGTCTTGGCGGTCTCTTGCGATTGCAGTCTTTCGACATTACATTTTTTCACAGTATTACTGAATTGTTTTGGCGTGTTAGATATCCGCATTCTAACCTTGGCTGCTACAAGGTAGTGGTCCGAGTCGTATTAGCTCCTCGGAATGTTCGGACATCCAAAATATTGTATGCGCGCGTCTTGTCTTTGGTTGACCGTTCGTTGATCTGGAGACCGCAATGTCCCCTTATGGATATCGAGGTGAGGAAACCGTGTGCTGGCTACAGTGGAATTTCGTTCCGTAGCGAAGTCAATTAGCTTAAGTACGTTACCAGACGTGTTGTCGTGTAAGCTATGTTTTCCGACAATACTGCTTAAGATACTACTAAAGGTCAGAATGGCACGGAATGAATACACGGCCTGCTGTCCCAGGCGGACCTAGACAAGCTGCTTCGACATATTCGGACAACAGGTTGTCAGAAAACACGACAACACGTATGGTAACGGACTTAGGCTAATTTATTTCGCTACGGAACGAAATGCCAATGACCAAAGCGTAAAACGTCAAAGCCAAGGATACAAGGCTCGAACAGAATCCTGTTGAGATGAACTAGGAAATATCGTAGTTGAGACACATTCGATGCTGAGGATATGGAAGAACCACTTCTGCAGACTGCTAAACGGCGATGACGAACAGCATTCCGCTGTGAGGCAGAACGAACCATTCAATATTGGCAACAGTAGCGAAAACTGCCAACCACCCGACCTGAGTGAAGTGAGGATAGCAATATCAAGCTAAATAAGGCAGCCGGATATGACGGCCTTCCCGCCGAGCTTTATAAACCCGGCGGGGATGACTTGGTAAGGAACATCCACCAACTCATAAGCCAAATCTGTTCGGAAGAAAGTATGCCTGAAAAATGGAACCTCAGAATCGTTTGCCCGATCCACAAAAAAGGAGACCCTCTAAACTGCGCCAACTACAAAATTATAAGTCTCCTCAACATCGCCTACAAGATCCTATCTGCCGTAATATGTGAGCGCATTAAACCGTTTACCAACAACCTAATGGGCCCTTATCAGTGTGGTTTTAAGCCAGGAAAGTCCAAAACCGATTAAATTTTCACATTTCGGCAGATCCTGTAAAGAACCCATGAAGACCAAAATGATACTTCATCATTTCCCAGCCGCACACGACAGCATTTATAGAGAGGAACTATACAGAGCCATGTCTAGTTTTGGTATACCGCCCAAACTCGTCCGTTTGTGTAGGATAACGATGGAGAATTCTCGCTGCTCCATCAGGTTCGGAAACGACCTCACCGATACATTCGATACCATAAAAGGATTTAGGCAAGGCAATGCGCTGTCATGTGACTTCTTCAATTTGATTCATGAGAGAATCGCGCAAAACTGACGAGCCAATACCAGAGGCACAATTTTCCAAAAATCTGTACAACTACTAGCATACGCCGACGATATTGATATCATTATTAGGACTCAACGTGATGTGTTAGCCACGTTCGCTAGTATAGAGAAGGAAGCGGCAAAAATGGGTTTAGCAGTAAATGAGGGCAAGACGAAGTATATGCTGTCAATGCGAAAGGACACACAACATCGACGAATTGGACAGAACATTACCATTGACAGATATAACTTTGAGGTAATACGGGTCTTTGTCTATCTTGTGTCTGCAAAAAATAAACGAAGAATTACTATAGCCAACCGCTGTTTCTTCGGGCTAAGAAGGCAATTCAGTAGTATAGCCATCACTCGAACTACTAAGCAGATCCTATATAAGACCCTGATCGTCCCAGTCCTGCTCTACGGCGCTGAAGCATGGACCGTCTCAAAAGCGATTTGAGAGGAAAATTCTTCGAAAAATCTTCGGTCCCGCTTGCGTTGACGGGCTATGGAGACGAAGATTCAACCAAGAACTATACGAGCTGTACTTCGACATGACCCTTTTCAAAAAACTCCGCATTGGACGTTTAAGATGGCTAGGACATGTAGAACGAATGGAAACCAATACTCCGGCTCGCAGATTCCCAGCCAGACGTCGGACGCAGTAGAGGAAGACCTCGCCTTAAGTAGCTCGCACAAGTAGAAATCGACCTCAACCAACTTGGAGTGCGCAACTATAGGCAGTTAGCTAAGGACCGGGCTAATTAGAGAAGCATGTTGGTTGCGGTCCAGGTTCCTTCCGGACTGTAGCGCCACTTATGTAAATTAGTAAATATGGAAAATTATTCATAGTAGAATTAAAATATAATCCCATTTAATTCAATTGACACAGCAAAAAGCCAATTTTATTGTCCCGCAGAAATGTCAAAAATTAGCCACGGGATACAATTTAACCCGCATATTAACGCAATTGACACATCGGCTTAATGTGAAAATTGGGGAGAGTACGATAAGTTTGTCCTCAAAAATTGATAAAGGTTTTTAGTGGAGGTTTCAAAACAATAATTTTGTACTAATGGTGAGGAGGTGCGGTGGAGGTAGAAAGCCACAACCCAGTTCTTTAATCCTCATTTTAAATTTAATTATTTATGTCAATAGTTTTTTTTTTTTAAATTCACATGCAAACTAAAAATTATTGGAAAAAAATATGCAAAAAAAAACAAAGTTAAGACCAATTTTTTTTTAAAATTGTGAAATGAATAGCTTTTGTCTTTTTGTGGTCAATGCTTATATCAAGTCTGAATCGAGCGCAAAAAACCGAATGGGTTTATTTCTTTTAGTTATCGAGTAAATTATAACTAAAAATAAATTTTTTTTTTGGTATCTCACCGACCTTATCTTTTTGCTAAACAACCCCAGCACTACGATTGTCATCTGTTTGGTAACACGGCCTCTGTGGTATTTCCTTTTTGTAAGAAATGTCTCGTCGACAGTTATGTCTTCGCAGCCAATGGTAATATTAAAGTGATACGCTATTATTTCGGCTATTTCACGAAAATAATTAAAGTAATCTATTATAGTAGATTTACTAAGCTTATTTATATTGTCGTGATATCACAATGCGATTAATTGCTAATTTCGTAATAATGATAAAGGTACAATTATATTTTTAATAAAAGTTGTGTTGGAATTGGAAAGTTGGAATTTTTGATACGACACCACTTTTATTTCGCTATGAAATTAAGCTGTAAAAATTTTTTGTGTTGAGACAAAGGATATATGTATATTAAAACTCGACTGGTTCTTTGTGTGGTTTTAAACGTTATAATTATATTCTAATTATAATATTTCATATATAAAGTATGACATTAGGTAATTTAAGTTTATTATAAACAATAACCATAATTAACATACAGTCAATGGAAAAATTATTTACACATTGCAACTTTTTTCCAACTTTTTTAAAGAAAAAAACACAGAAAATTAAAATTTAATGGAGAATGTTTATTATCATTTGAAAGAACATTCTTTGGCATTTATTTTTTGAAGATTATGTCTATCAAATGTTGGCCGTTGGGTAACTGGCGAATGAGAAACGAGAGACTATTGCGACGAAGATTAAAAGAAAAAAAACGGAATAAATGCTTACTTTATCCAGAAAAAGCCGCATATAACACCCAAAAACAGAAATTTATGCTGCAATTTGCAAGGGAGCATATCAACAAACCACCAGAGTTTTGGAGGAGCATTCTTCGGACGACGAAACAGCTTGGTCCTTGGACGGTACATATGAGCGTTAATTTAATTATTCCATATCTAAAATGAAGGAAAACCAACCCGTCACTCAACCCACACGACATTCCAATGGAGGCAAGATAATGATATGGGGTTGCATATCAAATAGTGAGTAGGTCCACTTGTAAGGTGCTCCGATAGCATGAAATAGTCACATTATTTAAACATTTTAAATGATGATGCACTGGTTGTTGGTTCAAGATATATCGGGAGCGATTTTATCCTTCAACATGATAATGCGCCGGTACATACAGCCTGGAACATAAAAAAATATATGGCAGATGTGGGTCAAGAAGTTTTAAAATGCCCCCGTAAAGTACTGACCTTAATGTAATAGAGAATCTTTGGCACATTATAAAATCTAAAATTCCTGAAAACATTGGCAGAACTGCAGACCAAACTTGGAACGATTTTTTAACGGCTTGGAGTTCCATTCCAGTAGAGCAAGTTCAAGGCTTAATACACTCAATGCCCAGAAGCCTTGCAGAAGTTATTGCCGCAAAAGGAGGAAGCACAACCTATTAAGTAGTGTTACTTTAAATAACAGTTAACTTCAAACTTAAAAATATGTTTCTTGTTCGATTCCAGATATAGTAAAACGAAAAAAACTGGGTTTGTGTAAATAGTTTTGCCTCTGTTCGATGGATGTGTAAATAATTGTGCCACTTTGTTTTCTTTGAATTTTACTGTTACTTGTTGGAATTTGATTTGTGTTTTTTTATGTACTGTTTGAATTAAACTGCAAACATTAGAAATGAGAAAAGTTAATAAACAATTTGTTCTTATTTCAAAAGTTATCTCGCTTTATAGGTTGGTTAAAGTGCTATCAATGCAATGTGTAAATAATTTTGCCATTGACTCTATGTCATTACGAATGAATATAGGGTGGTGAATATGTAATATATCATAGAATAATGGTATGATATAATTAATGTTTATTACTGTGAACATAGTTCACATTAACTCGTTTTGCGATAATCAATGTAACGTCATCATTAACGTGTGTTGAAATGTAATATCCTTGCTGTTACCCCTGTTAGTGGATGTTCCTTATTGTTTAATAGTGTTGTCTCATTTCATGAAAAGAAAAACAAGATTAGTAAAAAAGGCGATAAAACAAAAACATAACAAGCAACTGAAAAAAACGCATAGCAAGTGTATCATTTCTTCCCGTTATGCTGGACGCATATGTGATATGCTTTCCTTTTCGTCTTCATTGTTGTTTACAATCGGTGCTGTACTGAAATCGCAATTTGATGTAAGCAGTGGTTAGCTCTCATCGATTAACGAGAATTTCTGTGATTATTATTTATTACTAATTTATATTGTAGAGTATTTTAAGTTTTATAGTTTACTGTGTTATTTTCTGTGACGTAGAAACTAAGGTTTGTGTTAATTACAATTTTATTTGTCTTTTAATTTATTGGCTTGTGTAAGTTTTCCACGTCGATTATTGAATCCGCGGATGCACTGCGCAAGGAATCTATACCAACTTTGAGTTATTTGGCATTATTGAAAATGTCGGTAAACAAGTGAACAAATGTCGGTAAAATAGTTCCATTATTGAAAACGCATCCGATCCGCACTCCATATAAACGTTGTCATTTCGAATCCGCTGTAAGGAATCTATACCAACTTTAAGTTATTTGGCATTATTGAAAATGTCAGTAAACAAGTGAACAAATGTCGGTAAAATAGTTCCATTATTGAAAACGCATCCGATCCGCACTCCATATAAACGTTGACCTTTCGAATCCGATGTAATTCGTCGCGGATTACATATTTAATCTTTGTTAACTATTCACAAGTATAATGAGCAGTAAAAAGTATCTTTAAATTTAAGATAAAATAAAACAATTAAAAGAAATTTATTTCGATTTATTTCAAAAAAGCAAATAACGAATCGCATGCAGTTCACGTCGATGATGGATTTGATGAAGACAGAGTCTGATGTTGCCAATGACTTTTCGGAGAAAGCACCCGACGTTGTCATTTTGTTTTGTGACATATTAAAAATAACAAATGAATTCCTTGGGACCTCCATTTAAAGATGTTTCGTAATGGAAAAATATTAGTTAAACTTCAAATCAAGTTTAATTAAATGTTGCTAATCAAAATATTGTAGAATGATGCCGGGCTTCGAATGATAAAACACTTTTCTGTTTTATGTTTAACAACGATTTCTTTCTAGAATTATATTATTTACAAAACGGTTTCTCGTTTAACAATTCAATTACACTTATGTTTCGTAAGCTTTTTTACGGTTTTCAACAACTAATGAATTTCTGCGAAACTGTCTTCAACGAAATAAAACACGACTAGGTTCAATGATCAAAATTCAACAATAATTTATTTCAAATATTTAACGCCCTTTTATATTACTCTTTTTGAGTGAGTTTACAAAGATTTAAAATTTGGCAGTTATGTTGAGTGACTTGGGTTACAGGGTGACCCAACATTCCGGCCCCTGTTGAAGGAACTGCAGGATTGCAGCTAGTTCAACACTCAAAGGGAAGTATCGCCCATCTTTGCACCGCTCGCTTCGTTATGCCTGCCTTAGTTTTAACCTCGACCACTCGTATTTTGCCGTCGTCGCCCTTTATCGTGGATATTACACGTCCCATTCGCCACTGGTTTGATGGAATGTTGTCGTCTGCAATCAACACCAAAGTCCCTGACTTGATTTCTTTGACGGCTGCAGCTCTCCACTTTGCTTTGCTTTGAAGTTCTAGCAAATAATCTCGTCGCCATCGCTCCCAAAAATGTTGCCTTCGAAGTGATACCCGCTTCCAGCGCTCCATTGATGACATGGTCTTTGGTTGATCGAGTACCGGCTCCGGTATGGCTCGTTGTGCGTCTCCAATTAGGAAATGGCCAGGCGTAAGGACCTCACAATCATTGGGATCGGATGACATCGACGAAATAGGTATAGAATTTAAGATAGATTCAATATCAATGACAATGGTATTAAATTCTTCAACATTCAACAATGTTTGAGACATCACACGACGAAAATGGTATTTAAACGATTTGACCGCAGCTTCCCACAGCCCCCAAAATGCGGTGATCTAGGTGGGATATGTTTAAATTCGATCCCCTCCCCCGCACACCAACTACCTATGTCTTTCTCCGCTTGCTGGTTAAAAAGCATGTGCTTCAAAGACGCAAGTTCTCTCCTAGCACCTACGAAGTTCGTTGCGTTATCACAGTAAATGCGCCGGGGCAGTCCTTTTCTTGCCACAAATCGTTTTAATGCCATGATAAACGCTTTGGTCGTCAACTCGCTTACTGCCTCAAGATGAACTGCTTTACATCCAAAGTACACAAAAACTGCAACATAATACTTCTTTGGCGAACGTCCTCTTACTCCTTCTGTAATCGCATAGGGTCCACAAAAATCGACGCCTGCAGTTAGAAATGGCCTACTTAAACTAACTCAATTTTTCGGAAGATTTCCCATTATTTCCACCTGAAGCTGAGGTCGAAATTTAAAGCATCGTAGACAACTTTTTATTACCCTGCGCACCAATGTTCTGCAGTTTATGATCCATAACCGATGCCTTACCAACGCCACTAATGCTTGTGGGCCTGCATGCATGTTTTTAATGTGCAAATGCATTACATAGTTCCACACAAACTGGTTATCGTTGGGTAAAAGTATTGGATGTTTCATATCATACGGAAGCGTTGCATTTTTCAACCTTCCCCCAACTCTCAACAACTCCACTCCTGATTGTGCTCCTATGTACGGAGCCAGCGCCTTCACCTTGCTATGAGTTGGTAACTCCTTGTTGCGCTTCAACAACTGGCTTCCTCTTGGAACGATGAGTTTTGGATATGCCACATTATTTTCAACAACGCCTCTTCCAGCTCGTCTACCGATAGAATCTCTTCTTTAGGCATACCCGTTTTACGACACTTCTTTATAAATCTGCAAACATATGCGACAATACGAATTGTTTTTTGGACGCTGCGAAATTTGGTATATATTCCTCGAAACTCATCTGTGATTCTTGTTGCCATCAACGTTGTTCGCACACTTTTTTTTCCTGGAACTGCTGATATATTAAGAGTTGGTTTCGTTATTGGCCACCCCCTTGAAAATGAAATATTAAAACAACTTAAAAGCATGAAAACAGAAATCAAAGGAATAACCGACTTCTGTAACTTTGTTTCACAAAAATTCGACGACATAAACAAAAACATAGAAAAAAATAATAACATTATGGACACATTAATGAACGAAATACAAAAACTCAAAGAATCACATAGAGAAAAAGATGAATGCATTTCACAAATGCAAGCACAAATAAACAATTTAGAACAGCAACAACTAAAAAACACGATCGAAATCAAAAATATTTTACCAACACAAAACGAAAATTTAATTGAAATAGTCAAAGCAATAGGCAAAACAATCAAACAAGAAGTAACAAACACCGATATCTCAGATATATACCGCACGAAAACAAAAAACGTCGAACGATCTTCAATTGTAGTTACTTTTAATAACACCATAATAAAGAACTCATTTATGAGTAATGCCCGCGCAACTCGTCCGATGACAATTGCGAAAATTAAACAATATTTAGATGGCTATGCAAAATTAAACGAGATGCAAAATGTAAACGTTTTCATCAATAATATGCTTACCAATCTAAATAAACAGTTGCTGTGGCAAACAAAGAAGAAAGCAAAAGAAGAAGGTTGGAGATTTGTGTGGGAGAACTCTGGAAAAGTGTTTGCAAGAAGAGAGGAGAGAGCACAAGCTTTGTTTATTCAATGTATGAATGATATTGACAAAATAAAACGAAATTAATTTTGAAACAAATATACTGAAGCACGATTTTTTTGTCTTTTAATGATGGATAATAATGATAACATAGAAGAAAATATAATATTAAACTTAAACTGTATGTCATTTAAAGATTTTGAAGAAGCTAAATTTGAATTAGAAAAAATGAATTTTCGTTGTTTATGTTTAAATATAAGATCGTTAAGAAAAAATTGGGATGTTTTCTATGCAAGGGTGAGTCCGATCATGAAGCATGTAGATGTAATTGCCTTAGTGGAAACGAATATAAATGAAGAAGAAAATGGTTTATATTCTTTAGATGGTTTCTGTGCGGAATTTGAAAATAGAGAAAAAAGAAAGGGTGGAGGTATAGCGATGTTTATCAAAGACCACCTGAATTACGAAAGACTAAACATTGCAAGCGCATCTTATGAAAATCTGACTGTTAAAATTCTCTCTCATCCAAAAGATAAAATTGTCAGTGGAATATACAGACCACCAAAGCACAAGGAAAACGAATTCATTGCAGAATTCGTAAACATAACCAACACAAAGATGCATAATGACATTATCATACTGGGCGATATAAATATAAACATGAAAGATACCACAAAAGCACATGTTTATAACTATAAAGAAATGCTGGCGATGAATGGAATATGTAATATTATTACGGGGACTACAAGAGTTGATATAAACGTAGGAAGTGAGACACTAATTGATCACATATTGGTAAACGTATCGGAGCGCAAAATATTTTCGGCTGTAATTGAAAGTGACATATCCGATCACTACAGCACCCTATATGGAGTGTATGATGCGGGTAAAACTGAAAGCGAACAACCTGAGCTCTCAGTTATTAAAAGTAGCAAAGTAAATCAGCTGATCAGAACAATGAATTGGGAACATATATTGCAACAAAATGACACCAATCAAGTTTTCAACTCGTTAGCTGAAAAAATGGCCGAAATCTATGAAAAATCGACAGTTATTCACAAACAGAAAGCTCGACGTAGAAATGCCGAATGGATTTCTAGTGACATAATTGAGATTTGTAAACATAGAGACAGACTTTATCGTAGATGGAAAAGCAATCGAAATAACTTAACATACGAAGTCGAGTACAAGAGACTACGTAACCAAGTTAACAAAAAAATATCGATGAATAAAGATCAGTACTACAGAGAAAAGTTCGAGCAAAGTAAATACGATCCTAGAAAAACTTGGGCGTTAATCAACGAGCTACTGGGACGAAAAAAACCGTCATTAGATGCAACTATTGTAAAGAACTTTACAGCTGGCATTGATATTAGAGTGTTAGCAGAGGATTTTGGACACATCTTTTCGCATCAAGCAGTATCCATCATCCACACATGCAACAAAGTAGCATCAAATTATCAACCCGAAGCAGTGAGGAGCTCTATTTACTTGGGAGAAACTGACCCTATAGAGGTATCGAACTTATTAATCCAGCTAAATGTCCAAAAAGCGCCAGGAGCGGATGGTATTAGAGCAATTGATCTTAAAACAAATGCCGACATCTTTGCCCCTATAATCACCAAGCTCATTAATGTAAGTCTCGAAACCTCGACAATACCAAAAAAGCTCAAAGAGGCACTTGTTAGACCAATCTACAAGGGAGGAGCCAAAAAAGATATAGCGAATTATCGTCCGATAGCAATACTGCCAGTCATAGAGAAGGTATTGGAGCAAATAGTATCTGATCGTATATGGAAATTTGTTGAGAACAAGAATCTAATATGCAAAAACCAATACGGGTTCCAGAAGGGAAAATCCACAAATAAACTTCTTGGTGATTTTTCGAATATAGTCAACAGCAACCTTGCCAAAAGACACCATGTCCTTGTCTTATTTTTAGACTTCAGCAAAGCATTTGACACCCTCGATCACAACAAGTTAATAAATACCCTAGAAGGGATGGGATTACGAGGAAAGCTGATGGAGTGGTTAAGGGACTATCTGACAGGGAGGACCTATCGTGTCAAAATTAAGAACTGCTGCAGCACCGAATATGGGGTCCAGTTTGGGGTTCCGCAAGGTTCTAAGCTCGGTCCTTTACTCTTCATACTATACACAAATGGAATGCTGAAATGCCTGAAGAAAAGTGTTCCATTCGCATACGCAGACGATACCGCAATAGTTGTATATCACAAGGATATAAACGAGGCAACGAGGATGATGCAGAACGAGTTCAATGAAATAGGGAAGTGGTGCCATGACAATGGACTTGTGTTGAATGCATCAAAAACAAAAGTAATGCACATTCGCAGTCCTCAATACCCGGCAACAGAAATCAGGCTTAACACATTCAAATGCTCGAACCAGGTGAACACAGAACTTATAGAAGTAGTGTCTACGTATAAGTACTTAGGTATCACTGTTGACAACAATTTTCTCTGGGAGCCGCACATCAACGATCTGAGGAACAAGCTAAGAGGGTCACTTTTTGCGTTAGCTTGTCTGCAACACAAATCAACAGCATGCGTACAAAAGCAGGTATACCACGCGTTAATTGAATCCAGACTTAGATACGGCATACTAGCTTGGGGAGGGGCGGCGCAGACACATATTCAAAAATTGCAAAACATTCAAGATCGGGCAATTAAACTGATATCAACAAGAGATGCACAAACAACAGCCAGCAGTGTGGGGGTTCTAAATGTCAATCAGATCTTCAAAATGACTGCAGCGATTGAGTATTATGATGATCAACGATTCCGGATACCAATAAATCATGCCTTTAACACCAGAAGAAGAGCGGAAGGAATGTATCAGCTACCACAGCTCTATAACGCCTACGGCAGAAGACAACTAATGTACACTATTCCTTTTATATTAAATAGTCTTCCCCAGAGCATAAGAAATGTAATTGATGTAAAAAAGAGAAAAAGAAAATTAAAACAATATTTCTTAGAAGATACTCTATAAATCTAAATTCTATTATGTAAATATAAATTCTACAAAAACGATTATAAATATCAATTGAAATCTAATGTAAAGTAACAAAATTATATAGTTAAATAACTCGTATTGAATACAATTGCTCATTTTGATGACTAGATAAAAAATTTAATAACACAATCACCTGCAGATAAGCCATGTGGCTTCGCAGGTCTGTATCAAATTGTATTAAATTTAAAAACTGTATGAATAAAAACTAAACTAAACTAAAAAACTTTCGTCCTTATACAAGAATGTCGGCCCTGTAAACCAGATCGAGTTCATCAACTCTGCTACTGTCGCACCTCTCGACACGATATCCGCCGGATTCGCCTTGGTTCCCACGTGTCTCCAAGTAGCTTGGTGGGAACCTTGTTGAATCCTGGATACGCGATTTGCCACAAAAGTTTCCCACGTCGATGGGTGTTTTGCTAGCCAGTGCAAGACAATTTCCGAGTCTGTCCACAGATTGACCAACTCGATTTCTTGCGGAAAGTTGTTTAGCACCTTTTCTAAAAGTTGTACCAATAATTCCGCCGCACAGAGTTCTAGCCGAGGGATTGGTTGGACTTTCTTCGGAGCCACCCGTGATTTGGCACAGTATAGGTTCACCAATACCTGTCCTCTTGTGACAGAGCGCACATAAATGCAACACCCATAGGCTCTTCCCGATGCATCTGCAAATCCATGGATCTGCACCTTGGAATCGGACTCCTCACATGGTAACACACTTCTCGCAACCCGTATCCTCTGCAGCTCTTCTAGTTCGTCCTTGAACTTTGCCCATTGAGTGTGTAATTCCTGTGATAACGATTCATCCCACTTCACCTTGGATATCCATAGATCTTGCATAAAGATTTTCGCCCTCACGATTATTGGATTTATTAATCCTAATGGGTCAAATAATTGAGCCATCTCTGACAGCACTATCCGCATCGTGATACGATTGGATGACGCTAACTTTGGAGTCAAATAGCAAAGCTGGTCTGCCGTAGGATCCCAACTAAACCCTAACGCTTTAATGATGTCTGCATCATTTATTCGCAATGGTTTCTCCTTATCATCATCTGGAATGGATGCCAAGAATGATGGCTCGTTGGAAAACCACTTACGAATCTCAAATTTTCCTTTTTCTAGTACCGCTTTTACTTCATCGTAAATGCTCTCAATCTCATCACGCGTATTACCACCAGTAATTAAGTCGTCGACGTAGAAGTCTTTTCTAACTTTTCCTGCTCCAATTGGGTAATCGTTTTGACACTCCGCTGCTAGCTGCGTGAGGAATCTTGTGGCTAAATACGGAGCCGACGTTGTGCCGTATGTGCCTAGCTCCTTTCCTCTTCCGTTAATATTGGATTCTCTGGTTGCAATGTTTCGATCGCCCAGAACTTTTCAACTAATGATTTTAGCTCTGGATCACCTATGTCCAATTCCGTAGCTGTTGCTATATGACAACGCGCTTTGGTCAACTTCGTCGTCCTGATCTTTCCCGACACGATCCACCCAAAGACAGTTTTTTGTAAAATAGGCCCGTCTTCACCTCACTTGATTTGACCCACCATCAACAAACTATAAAACAAATCTGCCCCTAACAACAGGTCTGCTGACGAAGGCAAGTAGAAGTTTGGATCTGCGAGTGAGAGATTTGCAGGAATGTTCCACTTTCCAAACTCGACTTTTTGCTCCGGCTGGATGCTGGTTATTTTTGGCAAAATTAAGGCATCCGTTGATGTACTAAACGCCGACGACCTCGAGTTTATTGAAATTGTAGTGCTGTGCTTGACCTGCATTGGCAATGAACCTACTCCGGCTATTGTTGAGTTGACACGACACGTAGCTGCTGCACCACTGCTTCCGTAACAAAATTAAGTTGAGAAGCAGAATCTAACAACGCCCTAAACTCATGTCTTTCTCCACTGCAATCTAGAAGCTCCACTACTGCAGGGCTGAGTTACTTGTGATGCTTTCTGCTTCTGCTTGTTGTGCACCTGAATCGACCCGATCCGCCGTATTTACTTCGTATCGATGTAGAAGCATATGATGGGGCCAACCACATACTGAGCACTTTGCCTTTGTGCACTTGCGCACAGAGTGTCCACCACCTAAGCAATTAATACAAAGTACCCTCTTTTTTACCTCCAGAAATCTATCCGCGACGCTAATATTCTTGAACGCAGAACACATATCAATTGTGTGTCCAATTTTCGTGCAAAAATTGCAATTACCGCCGTTTGCTACGACTAGCGTGGTTTTATGTTTGGCGTCATTTTTGTTGCTGGGATAAATGGTTGGTTGATGTCGATGGTTGATGACACAACTTGGTTTCCCTTACTTCCAAATTCTGACATCTACGCGAAAGAACTTCCTCGAAATCCTTCCACAATAGTCTTTTAGAATAATCAATCGACTCTTCCCATTTCAGCAATGAATCTGCATCGAGCTTTTCGCTCACCACATGCAATAGAAACGCATTTGCGATGTCCTCCATTGAAACGATTGATTGCATTGCACTAAAATGGTTTGAAACTGAATCAACTAATGTTCTAAGCTGGGACGCGACACCTCGAGACATCTTTGGCAACATAAATATCGACTTAATATGTTCCTCTACCATTAATGTTTTGTTATCAAACCGATCCTTTAGTCTGTTAAATGCCTTCGTCTTATTTGCCTCAGTAATTTCAAATTCTTTTATATGCGGCAAGAGCCGTTCCAGTTCCAACTGTTTTGGTACGCACTATACTGAAATTAGGAGCGGAGGAAAAATATAGACCATTATATGTCAACTTTACTTGGAGGAAAATATATTGTTTCGTTTTTTGTCTTGTCGGTTCTTTGTAGGATGATGTGATCACGGTCGGATAGATTAAGCAAAACATTGCACATGAATTGATTGTGTGACTGTGTCTGTATGAAGGTGTACGGTTTTAGATTTAAACCCTATTTGCTCATTATGCTTTCGTTGATCATTATTAATTGTGTCGTGCATATTGATCATGTAGGTACTGATATTGGCACGCAAAGTAAAGTAAATTGCAGTGTCACACCATAAACCATAAAAAGGGTTGGGAACCCTTTCAAATACAACCGGACTTCTAGGTAGAAATGTATAAAAGTCGACCTCATAATAAAAAATTAAGTTTATTTAGATATTCAACAGCATTTTAGTTCTAAGCACTGTAAAGTTGGGTTACGCATTGTAAATTACAGGCAAAAACGCTTAGTGATTAAATCTCTTTCGCGTCATTTTTGTTCTCTTAAATCCTCTCTCTGCGCAATCGACCGTTGGCCAACTGTTTTGGTACGCACTATATAACAGAAGGAAAATGAAGAAACCACCCTCAGTGAGATCGCGACAGCGATCTTGAACACAAGGCAGGGTATACGTCGTTTTTTATTATGGCTCCGCCCATTTTAGTCTCTTTATGCTTGTTTTTGCAATTTTAAGAGATTGTAAAACACATTTTAAGAGACCTGCGCAGTAGAATGGCCAACTGTTTTGGTACGCACTATACCGTATTTCCACTTGAATATACTTAACCAATGTGTAGTTCTCTTAAATTTGGTTCTCTTCAAATGTTCGTTCCCCAACTGCAAGCGTCCGGTTAAACAGCTGTCCAAGTGCTCACCATCACCGTAGATGATTGCCAATGTTCCGTATGTGTATACCAGCAAACAGTCCAAGATCATTCACCTCACCAACAACAACAACCACGCACTTTTTCAATTGTCTTGCGAAGACGAAAGTTCTTTCACTTTGTATTGTGCTTTTTCCTTTTCACTCGGTATGAGAAGGTCAATTACACTCTTGAATGCACTCTCGCGACCAACCGCTAACCACTCAACGAAATTTGTATGTCAGTCCAAGGGACTTTTAATTATTGGGACTTAAGAATGATTAATTGTTAATTAATTCCCGGGTTTCGGCACCAAAATGTTTCGTAAGCTTTTTTACGGTTTTCAACAACCAATGAATTTCTACGAAACTGTCTTCAACGAAATAAAACACGACTAGTTTCAATGATCAAAATTCAACAATAATTTATTTCAAATATTTAACGCCCTTTTATATTACTCTTTTTGAGTGAGCTTACAAAGATTTAAAATTTGGCAGTTATGTTGAGTGACTTGGGTTACAGGGTGACCCAACAATTTATTTGAAATCAAATACCAACGATTGAATTCGCGCACCATTATCACTTTCCAAAATTCACTCTGTCAACACAAGCCAGTGATAAGGGAAGTAAAGATATACCAAACTTCTACCTCACTCACCCTAAATCCCAATAAGTGTTACTTGTTTTTGTTGTAATCCACCCCCAATGCACTCCTGTCTGTAATTACATGTATTTCCGAGTAAAAGAATTCAGCAGACGAAAAATTTTGGGTTTGGACACTTTCACTAACAGCTGTTTAGCAGTGTGGTAGATTTATTTTCGTTAAGACATTTCAATCAACATTCATTTATTTTTTTGCGTGCGTGGAAATATATTCGCACTTTGTCCTACCGCACTTTACAAATTAACTTTATGTAAACTTTTGAGCGCACTTTTTGTTTTAATTTTGCACTTCAATTTTACACAACCAAACGAAAATAGTAAAAAAAATGTAAACAAACCAAATAATTAAATGACAGCTCAGAATTTTATGTTTGGGTGAATACAAACATATGTTTTCCAATTTATTCAGTGAAGTAAATATTTGTTTTGTATATTATATGAATTGAATGTATTCAACTCCTCCTTTTGGGTAGAAACAAACTATTTAGGTGTAATAATTCATTTTTAAACAAGATGATTTCCGAGAGTATGTATATTAATTTAATAATCCCCTACGAATTTTCGTGGAAGATTCCTACTTCGGAGTGATGGGGGTGTTGCGTAATTTGATAAGCAAGATTATAAAGATAGTATATATCCAACTCAGAGTTATTATAAGTAGGGCAATTTCTTATTTTTATAAATGATATAAATGGTGCTTGAAGTACCGACTTTTATTATGTCTCTGTTGATCAGAAAAAGTTGAGATTAATATTTATTGGTAACGAATTCGCCCATTCAATATTTTTGATAAACTGTTTTTTTTTGCTGATAAATTTATTCATTTGCAAAAAATAAATATTCCACTTACCAACAGCCGTATTAATAAAAGCAAATTAAATATGAATTATCTTTAATCAATGGATTTAACGAGAAAACTTCTTAGGCCGTGTGTCAATCGCGTTAATACGCGGGTTAAATTTTATCCACTCTATAATTATTGGCTTTTCTGCAGAGGTAAACAAAAAATTGGCTTTTTGCTGCGTCGATTGGATTAAATAGGATTTTATTTATATACTGTTTTTAATAATTTCCCGAATGAAGTGGAACAGAATTCCTTTCTTTACAGTTTCTTGTAATAAGAATATACCAAAAAGATTTCAGAAAGATCATCAAAACTTCCTTAATTATTAATTATTTTCAGAAAAGAAAATAATTAATAAGAGAAATTGCGTTAAAAATAGTTTTAAATTGTATCCTCTTTTTTTTAATTTTTGACTTTTCTGTACCATACTAATTTCAAAAGTGATTTACTGGCTAAAATTTTAACGCAACTGACACACGAAATAAAGATATCCGCCCTACTTTGTTCCTGTTAAACATATTCGACATACAGCGAAACTGATATTAATCAGAGTTTAAACGCAATATTGGAAACCTTAAATAATTAAAACACGTGTTTTTTGGTTGGTAGGCACAAAACAAAGAACAATTTATTTCAATTGTCAACCGTACATGCCATACAAAACAGTGATATGCTACTTTTCAATATAAATTACATTTTGATCTTATTTTCAACAGAAGCAAATGTATTATTATTATTATTATTTCTAACAAAAGTTCTGGTTTTTTGTCGAAAGCGTAGACAATATGCTACTCTTCGCTTTACATTATTTATTGTTGAGTGTTGTTGAAGTAATAAGCTTATGATGGAAATTGTATTTTCAATACAATGATGTACCAATGTATAGCGTTCTTCTTAATGGGTTTCCAAGAGCGTCGGTTATTCTGGTTTGAAAAATCCGGACCTTCCCATCATAGCGTGTTTGCGACGATCATCGAAGAAAAAATCCAACGATATGCCACGTCAGCTGGGTTCAACTCTGATGGTATGTGCTTCCATGTTACACAACTTAGGTACTTTCGGATTTGGGAAACTTGGTTTCAGACGAATGTCTTCCATTTTGACGGAGGAGCTCTAATCCAGCATAACGTGATGACTGAATCGGTCCACGCGTATTAACTGCTTCCAACTTAAGAGTTTTTGTCATCTCATGAAAGAGTTTCGACCGAGTTTCAACAGAGTTAAACTGAGCCACTTCGAACCTGAAAACATCTGGAATCCGTAGCCATGGAAGAATGGAAGCGAGAAACCCACCGCTCGTTTCTCTGCTAGAATGTGTTGAAGAACTTCAGCTGCATTGCTCACCTGCTTCCATAGATGGAAACCACCAGTCGCTAAAAGTTTTCTTGCCGCTCGTAATTTCTGCTGAGTTTCTGCAATGGTATCACTTTTACAGATGACGTCATCGACATACATTTCCTCTCTGATTATTGTTGTTGCCATTGGAAAATTTGATGCTTCATCCTCTGCCAGCTGCAACAAAACTGTAGTTAAATCGTCGGATGGATTTTATCGCCAAAGAATAGGCTGGTAATATGCATCAGCTGTATTGACACGGATCTGCCGGTAAATTTTCGCAATATCCCCAGTAAAAGTAAATCTATATTTCCTCAACATTGGAATGATTTCAATAACATTCGTTTGTACTTTAAGTCCGACCATCAACTTATCATTTAAAGAAGAGCCAAAAAATGGTTTCAAAGTTGCGTTAAAAACAACCAGCAACCTCGTGGTGGTACTGGATTCTTTGGTGGCGGCGTGATGGGGATTAAAAAAATCGATGCAAGAAATTTGCAAGAAGCATCGACCAAAGTCATATGTCCGAGATCGAGATCTTTATGTTGAATCGGGTTGGATTGCAGGTTTTTCTCCAACTGTAAAAAACGCTTGACTGCACCTTGATGTGTTCATCCCATACTTAAATGGAAGATGAACTTGATACTGGCCATTTGGCAAACGTTGGGTATACTTCTTAAAATGTTCCTCACATTTCTGATCTTCCTCAGATTCGTACCATACGGTTCTTCTTCGATTTCCCAGAATCTCTTCATAATCGTGTTGAGATCTACTTGGCTAAAAGAATAATTTGACTATAGTCACTTCCCAGTAGCTTATCTACCTTAGCAGGTATGTTTAATGTTGGATCCGCTAGCTGCAAACCCTCTAGGTGAGACCGTTTTTTTAATTTTACTTTGTTGGGCCGGAGTAAGCCCAGTCAAGGATTTCATAACTAGAGGTGTCATTCGCAATATTAAGATCGAAACTCTTGGTTGTGGATCAACTGCTGACCTCCCCCAACCCACTTATTTACCTAATGTCCACCTAGTCTTCAAATTAAGTCGTTCTACTGGTGCTTCCGTGATAAAATATGCCTCAGATCCAGTATCAACCAGGGCTCCCTGAGTCAGTTAATTCCCATATGCTGTTTTCACACTAACTAATGCTGTAGAAAGTAGAACTTGGGAGTTACTGGTGCGACCCTGAGTTTCGACATAACTAGGTGCATGTGTACCTGATTTTTGTCATCTTCTGCTCGGATGTAAACTGCTGCCATACCCTTTTCCCGACGCGTCCTTGAAACCCACCGTGGAACTCGTATATCGCTTATGGCCGGTAAATCGTTGTAAAAGCTGATCCATCCTTCGAGCACCTTATTCTCGATTGGCTCATCTCAAGGGAATTTTCGGATCCAGAAAATCTGCATGACGATTTTGGTCTTCAAAATACACGGCGATATCCATCTTATGTGTTATGGGGTTGAACAATCGAGGAGAAACGGAAACAGAAGTGATCAACAATTGGAAGCCAATGGATACGCAGCGTTTTGATTCGGTCCGGTCCTTCCGATGGAACTGCTAGCGATTTCTTTAAGTAGCTCTTTTGCGTTCGACGTCAACTTCCATAAGTTGAAACCAGCTTGCTTTGAAAATGCCTTAACGTCCTTTCTTTTGATTTCAGCTTCTTCGATAGTGTCAGCTCCAGAAAACAAATCGTCGACCTACATTTCTGCACGGATCATCTTCGCCACCTTTGGATGTTGATCATCTGCATCTCTCGATACTTCCATCATCGCCCGGATCGCTAGATATGGTACTGAAGCAGTCCCAAATGTCACTGTTTTCAGGCGAAACGTCTTTAGTGAGTCAGTGGGATGCTTACGCCAGAAAATCAGCTGATAGAATCTAACCCCGTTACCCATATCTGCCGGTAATTTTCTCAACTTCACCGGAAAAAGAAAAGCAATAAAATCTCCACCAAAGAGTGGCATCAATGACATTGTGTTGCAATGAGGCCCAGTCATCAGATGGTCGTTTAGAGAAGCTTCATCAGATGTCTTATATGAAGCATCAAAAATGACCCTGAGTTTCGTTGTAGAACTGTTTTATTTTAATACACCATGACGTGGCAAGAAATAGTTTTAAATACTGTGGCTTCATCGACTTCGCTCATATGACCATGGTGCAGATAGTCTTCAATACACGAATTGGTCGTGAAATTTATCATTAAATATGTTCTTCACACGCTATATTTTCGGCGGTTTCGTGGCACACGAAGGGGCTTTCCTCCAATTCCCAGAATCTTCGCAGGTTGAAGTGGAGCTCTCCCGAAACAAATATGTCCTAGTTTAGTCTTCTGAGCAACGGGACGGTGGCCTCACGATGACGCACCAATTCTGGTAGCATGATGATATAGTAATATCCACGAGTCTTTTACAACCACTGCTGACCAACTCTAACCCGGAAACCCCAACATCAGTTGACTTTGATTTCAAATTGAGGAGCTGAACTGCAGATTCTGTGATAAAGATGCCTCGGACCCTGAATCCAGCAATGCCCTGAGTGGAAAACTGTGTCCCGAAAACGTCTTCACTATGGCTGTGTCTAGCAAAATCTGTGTGTTGGTGTCAGGCGTAGAATGACTATTCCTCACTCCAGAACTGGTTGAAGATTCGCTTGATGGATGGAAAACTGGAGCTTCGCTGTCAAATGTGGAGGTAATGAATGTTTGTGTTTGATTCGGTTGTTGCACATTTGTGTGAGTAATGCTTGGGTATGAAAATTGATTTGTGTTGTTTTTATTTGAAGACAGAGGGTGACAATAACTTGGATTATTGCGAGTAGAAAAGATGTTGTTGGAAGGGTTATAATGCGAAATTAAATTCTGTAAATGAGTATGACTTGGGCTAGTATGCAAAAGTAAATAATGTGGCTGTTGTCAGTAATAGCACCTACGTGCGCTTGGACATTGTTGAGCTAAATGGCTATAGGCTAAACAATTAGAAAATAAAACTAACTTGTTGCATTTTCTAATAGCATGTTGAGCTTTGCTACACATTTTAGACGAATAATTTGACGAGTTGGCTTACAAGTGTAACGCTGCGGACTCATTTTTGATAGCTCACTGCCTCAAGAGTACGGAATCGCATTTCGAGAAATTGTTTAAATTCATCAAATGTCAGTAATTTCTGTTTCTCCAACAAGAAGCTGCTGAGTTTTAGAAGGGAGTTTTTGCAGTAAGATGTAAATTATCATTATATCCCAATGTTCGAACGGTACTTTTAAGTTGGCAAGGCTACGTACTATTTCCGTGGACGTATCTAGTAAACTTTAAATGGCTTCAGATCGTTCCTGGGTTAAAGCGGTTTGGTTAAAAAGGCATTTCAATCGAGTATTGACCAGAAAACGCCGATAACCATACCTGTCTTGTAAGATAGCCCGTGCTTTTGCATAATTGCCGTTTGAAATGGGTAAATGCGATAATATCTTTTCTGCTTCACCTGAGATACTGGTTTTTAAATAATGAATCTTTTGTATTTCTGACAAAGACGAATGATGTATGTACAAGGGACACAAAAAGATCACGAAAACCACTTCAAGATTCCTGAAAAATCATGGACAGAAATGTTTTTTAACCTAATATCTGCGTTGTGAGAGGATTGAGTGTGTTGCTTCGGCTGCTACAGGCTTGGTTTCTTGAACCTTTGCCTTGTCTATTGCATCCAAAATATCACTGCAGTAATAGAAATATAATTCGCGAAATTTCTCAAAAGTCTCCTCTATTTCGGTACATTTGTCCTCTTCACTATCAGACAGCGCACCTATATACTTCTCATACACACTGCTAGCGGATTCCGTCGAATTCTCCGATAACGTCAAACGACCTGACAAATAATTTCCAGTACGACTAGTTTACGCTCTTTTTGCAATATTTAAAATATCTTTCTCTAATTGAGTAAATGCTCATGTAAACTGATTTTGTTTCCCTATCCTATAGGGGTATATTAGTTTTAATGCATAGTATGTAACATAGAGAAATAGTTTAGCTAGATATACATACCATAAAGTATGGATCGACTCGGAATCGCTAGCTGAGTCGATTAAGCCATGTCTGTCTGCCCGTCCGTTTGTAGGTGTATGGGCCTTAAACTTTGAGCTGGATAACGAAATTCGGTACATGTCGTCCTTCTTGCCACGCCCACTTTTTAGAAAAACTTGATTTTAGGCCAAACAGTAGTGAAGTCTGAAAAAGTGTCTGAACAACATATATTACTTACTTACTTAAGTGGCGCTACAGTCCAGAATGAACCTGGGCCTCAACCAACATGCCTCTGCAATTACCCCGGTCCTTAGCTAACTGCCTCCAGTTGCGCACTCCAAGTTGGTTGAGGTCGGTTTCTACTTGTGCGCGCCACTTAAGGCGAGGTCTTCCTCTACTGCGTCCGACGTCTGGCTGGGAATCGAAGACTCTGCGAGCCGGAGTATTGGTGTCCATTCGTTCTACATGTCCGTTCTACATGTCTCTACTACGATAATTCCTTGTTCATCTCGACAGAATTCTGTTCGAGCCTTGTATCCTTGGCTTTGACGTTTTACACTTTGGTAAAACTTGCGAACATCTTTCCTGGAGTGGCACCTATCTATTTTCTTCTTCTTCACAGCGTGCTGGACGTGGTCTATTCGGTCGAATATTATCCAATAATGAATGCTGGGTCTCAAAATGGGTGATGGTGTTGCGAATAGTACGCTCAGTAGGCCGATTATGTTGACCATAAGTTGAGCGAAGTGCACGAAACACATTCCTCACAGAACGTGAATTTTCATAATAAAGTTGAACAATTTGTAAACGTTGTTCACGCGTAAGTCTTTCCATTATGAAATGCCAAACAATACTAAACAAAAATAACATGACAGCATGACACGACTCACACGTGATCTGTCAAAAAAGGCTATTGAAAAAAGTATCTCTACTTGGATCACCTGTTATAATGTTTTTTGCCACGCCCAATTTTTGAGGACATATTCAGCAAAAAAATTTTTTTCGTAAAAATTTTGAAGTATTACAAAAAACTTTTGATGCAAAATAATTTTGTTTGATAAAACAAAAATTTTGTCCATATATCATTCAAACCCACTCCCACTTTTTAGAGGTGTTTTCTTAAAAAAAGAGTTGTATACCCTACGCCAGACCATATGCAGGAGAAAATCTTTTCTTTTGTCGAACCATACAACATTTTGATAAATGGTCTGAACAATTTGTTGGGGCAATGTCAATTTTCATTTTTCTTTGCCATTAAGCACATATTTTATGGTTATTAATTTTAATGATGCGACAATATAGGGTAAAAAACAAAAAATCGTTTAATACCCTATCCCATCCCATCCTTAAAAAAAATATCCCAAAAATGTCGGCTTTATGGAGATGAAATATAGAAAATGTCATTGTCAAAACATATTGTTCATACAGTTTACTTAAATCTTTTATGGTTCGACAAAAAAACAACGTTCTTCGCCTGGTTATGCTTTGAGGTAGTATAAACAAATTGTTTTTGTATGAAAACGTCTTCAACGTGGCTTGGGTAAAATGATGTACGGAAGAAATATTTATATTATCATAGCCAAAGATTTTGAATCAAAAAATTTTCGAAATGCTTAAAATTTTACCGAAAGGAGATTTTTACTGGAAACGACCCCAAAAAGTGGACGTGACAGAAAACCTTATACGAAAAAATATAGATATTCAGGTTAACTGCATATCTTGTTCAGGAACTTAATGCTGATGTTTGTCCAAAAATACCGTTTTTTGGCAAAGTTTTAACACTTCGAAAAAAACGTTGATGCAGAGTCATTAGTTATATTGATATAAACATTTCTTGTATATGTCATTAAACCCTATCCTATAGGGATATATCAGTTTTGATACATAGTTCTTAACTTGGTGAAATAATTTAGCTAGGGATACCTCATAGTGGGTAGACGGGCTCTGTGGCGCGATGGTTTGTTCAATGAACGACCGCGCAGAATGTCTGGGTTCGATTCCCAGCCGTAGCATCTGAGTACATTAATCCTTGGCTTGACTGGTCCGAAACAAAGCACACAAATACCGCCACATATGCTTTGTAGGTACGTTTCCCCCGTCTTTTGAGTGTAAGATGGAATGGCCCACAGAAGTCGACACCTGTCTTAAGAAAAGGTCTGGAAGGCTGTACTCGATCAGAGGGCAAATCACACGTGATTTGTGTAAGAAACTTTAGGCGATACTTGAAGCAGTGCATACAGCTATCTGCAACATTTCACATGGGTAAGGAATGTTCGCATTCGCAAACGACCAACTCGGAGGAGTTTTAAAGACTGTGCGTCTAGGAAAGGATTAAGCTTTATGACACAACTCTTTGGGCTGGTCAATTAACTTGTTTTCAAGTCTTCATTTAATAGCGAAACTACCAGCAAACTTGTAACATTTCCCGTTATTATGTTTAATTCGTCCTTGGAACCTTTCTGTTGTTTCTTTAGGGAATTTCGTAGCTTATTTATAAAAAGCATCACATAGCCAAACCGTAGTACTATCCTTTGGAAATTGTTCGTTTGCAGATACTGTTCCGCAAATTCCGTAGATACTTTGGATATCAGCGTTACCAAACTCCCCTTGCGTTTTCCAGGAACTTCCTTCATGACTGCTACTGCTTCCTTTCCTGGCAAGTTGTCTTCGGACATAAACAGCAATTCAGGCTCACTTATTTGCTCTCCAACAAATCGAACGCGTAAGCCCCTCTTCACACGATATAGGTGGGGTTATATTTTGTGCTGTTTTGTTGCCGATGGAAGTCCGCTTTGGATTTTCGAAACATGACTTGCGACGAGTACTTCCCATGTGGATGGATGAGCCGACAACAAACAAAGCACAATTTCTGAGTGCGTCCACAAAAAAAAATGTCCTCAAAGGAAATACTTCGATTTGGCAAAATCTTCAAGACCAACGTAACAAACATTTTTGCAGCACATAATTCAAGCCTTGGAATATTTCGGGTTTCTATAGGAGCCACTCTAGACTTTGCGCTTAATAAATGCCAGTGAACCATACCATTTGTATCCACTGTTCGTTTGTAGATAGAACATCCGTACATCAACATTAACGAAAATGAAGTAGCTGTCGATATCTTCCAAATGCCTAACAGGAGATTTATGTGCTCTTGAAAAACCAAGCTGCCACTGATCTGGAAAAAACTAGAATTTTTCAAGGACCTTATGAAAAATAAGTTTGAAGTGAAAGATTTGGGTCAAGTGAGTACCATTTTGGGAATCAATGTCACAAATAACAATTCCTCAAATCAAATAAAACTCCATCAAAAGAAGTTTTAGGGGAGATGTTAAAGAAATTTCGAAAGGAAAAGTGCAAACCAGTTTCTACACCTGTGGAATCGAAGATCTGCAAGAACATGAGTCCTACAACTCAAGAATATATTAATGATATGAAGTCCATACCATATTGCGAACTAATTGGAAGCTTAATCTATTTATCAAATGGAACGAGACCTGATATCTCATTCGCTGTAGGCTTTTTAGGTCCTTTTTTTTGAAAATCCTGAAAAAACACTGGATTGCTGCCAAACGTGTGTTTCACGGGAGGCGATAGATAGAGGCAAAATTAAGATCCAGTACAAACTAACAGAAGAGATGGCAGCCGACATTTTAACGAAAGGTTTTCCGAAAAATGTATTAACATTTAACGGATATATACCTAATGAATAAATTTAATTGAATTTTTGTAATGCATATTTGTTGTAATAATGTTTAAGTAACATAGTCGATAAGAGGGGTGTACGAAAAATATTATTTCTCATTGTACATACACTATTAATCAACTAGCTATTATAACATTATTATCTTAGTATTAGATTTAAATCACTCATTCTCTTTTCACTCACTAATACATATTAATTTGGGTATTAATGTCTATTATTTAAAGTTCCCCAAGACTTAAAAATTGTATAGCTCCTTCTTCTTCTTAAAACTATCAACCGATACACTTGTGCTATATAACCGCGAATCATACATAATAAATCTTTAATTGAATTCATATTAAATCGTTTATTTTTATTGATAACCCAACAATTTTTTACACTTGTCCTGCAGCCTCGGACAGAGATCCTATATACCAAATTTCATTATCCTAGCTCAAAACTTAAGGTTTAAAAATCGGTGATATACAGAAAGAGGACAGACAGACATCGCTCAATCGACTCATCTAGCGATTCTAAGTATATCCATATACTTTGAGGTATATTCAGATAATATCAACATTTTGTCCGTATACCATTTTAACCCATGCCCACTTTTTGGAGGCGTATTTATACAAAAACCATTTGTATACATAGCATAACCAAGCGAAAAACGTTTTTGTATTAAACGATCCGCAGCCTTTTATATTTTATATACCTAGTTTTATATTAATACTAGGTATACTCGCACCCGAAACAAGTGTAAACATTTTTGAAATCCGCTCACTGCCACGCCCCTTCTTAGGAAAATCCGTTAAAGTTTTTTGAAAAGTGTCTGAACAAGATATCAAGACAATCCTAATGTCTATATTTCTATATGAACGTTTCATCCATATGTAATTTTAACACACGCCTACAAGCGAAAAACATTCTTTTTTGTAAAACCATAATAGGTTTTGATAAATTTCAATATTTCGAATCAAAATTAGATAC
The DNA here is from genome assembly GCA_949824845.1 of Rhingia rostrata. Classification (NCBI taxonomy): domain Eukaryota; kingdom Metazoa; phylum Arthropoda; class Insecta; order Diptera; family Syrphidae; genus Rhingia; species Rhingia rostrata. The sequence continues at coordinate 101,495,857 of OX463756.1, forward strand.
AAAATCATTGGTTTGGGTTATATAAATATTTTTTCTGTATATCCTCATAGCATAACCCTGCGAAAATCTATGTTTTTTTTGTCGAACCATAAAAGATTTTGATAAACTCTCTGAACAATATGTTCTGACAATGACTTTTTCTATATTTTATCGACATAAGGCCGACATTTTGGTAATGTTAATATTGGGGATGGGATGGGATAGTGTATATAACGAACCACACAGTGGATTGTAGCCTTCTCATATGTTTTCATACCCTATGCTATTGATACAAAGTTTGTTACATAGGAAATAATTGAGCTAGGTATACCTTAAAGTATATGGATCGTATCAGAATCGCTAGCTGAGTAGATTAAGCCATATCTGTCTGTTCGTCCGTCCGTCTGTAGGTAAGCGGTTTTTGGGGTCTTAAATTTCGAGCTAGGATAATTAAATTTGGTTCATATGATCCCTGTACGTCCTGTTCGAACAAGTGTACACAATTTTTGAAATCCGCCTACTGCCACGCGCCCTTTTCAGAAAAACCTTATTTTAGGGCAAACCATTAAAAATTTTGAAAAAAAGTTTGAAGAAGATATCTAGACAATCTTAACGCCTATATTTCCTCTGAACAAAGTTTTTTGCCACACCCACTTTTTGGAGGCGTTTTTCTTAAAAAGCATTTTTCGCTAAAATTTCAAACATTTCGAAAAAAAATTTGATACGAAATATTTGTTTTTTTTCTATGTCTCGGGAAGGGTGTCGGTGAACGTCACTGGTTGATCGCCCGCACGTTTGATTTTGAACATTCTCTTACAAAGAGAAAGATATTATTTTCGCGAAAATTTTCGACACCGAGATTTTGATTGATTCTAACATTACGTTCATAGTGAAATCCATTAAATTGGTTTTTGGAATACCGTCCGTCGTCGGTTCATCGGGCCGTCTGTCGGTACAGCCCTCTCCAGCCTAAACGGCTTGACCGTTTTTTTGGTCATAATTCTAGGCATTTTTTTGTTTGCCTTTAGCCATGTTATTACAGGTACCTAACCCCTTCGGGTTAGGGGTTAGAATATACCAGAGGTAAAGTAAGTACAAAAAACAAAAAAAAAGTGCAGTGAACAAAACGAAAAGATGTTTTGTAAAACATCAGGTGGCAATCTTGTTTCACTGGAAAATCCACCCTCTTCCTTGGTCAGCTCTACGGATTCTGGGGAGAGCAAATTATTGCGATTTTGTAACCTTTTCGTAAAAAGTTCAAGCGTAACGAGGACACCTACATCTGGAACTCAAAAAATTATATACGTCTCCAGGAGCTCGACAACGCGAGAAGTGTCGGCTCACAAAAAACGAGAATCAGTGAAAATTGAAAGCCTGGAGGGTGAAAAGGGCGTTCTTCGAAATAGGCTTAACAAAGTCGAACTGCTCTGCGAAAAGCTTCGGAAAAAAATCTCCACCTTTAAGATGATAACATGAGTCTAAAGAGTTCATTAAAATTAAGTAATGAACCAAAACCGAGTGCAACCTGCTCGGCTATTTCAGAATACCATACCGAAGAAAAAGAACTCAGTCACGAAACCGACTGGATTCAAAAGAAAAGACCAGTGAAAAAAAAGGAATGCTATATTCTCACCTGAATTAATAAAGCGCGATAAATAGAATACTAATAAAACGAAACAGCTGAAACAACGGCATCCACCGCCAATTAATATGATCGGTATTGAAGACTATAACAAGTTGCATACCTTGATGAAATCGTTACCATTTTCAAGCTACCAAGTAACTTCACTTAAAAAAATTACATGGAAAGTCTGCGTAAAAGATCCAGAATGTTACCAACTATTTCTTTAAAGCTAAATACCGATTAAATTGAATGGTATTCATTTGAGAATAAATCTGAAAGGCCTTTACGCGTTGTGCTTAAAGGATGACATTGTTACTTACTTACTTAAGTGGCGCTACAGTCCGGAATGATCCTGGGCCTCAACCAACATGCCTTTCCAATTAGCCTGGTCCTTAGCTAACTGCCTCCAGTTGCGCACTCCAAGTTGGTTGAGGTCGGTTTCTACTTGTGCGCGCCACTTAAGGCGAGGTCTTCCTCTACTGCGTCCGACGTCTGGCTGGGAATCGAAGACTCCGCGAGCCGAAGTATTGGTGTCCATTCGTTCTACATGTCCTAGCCATCTTAAACGTCCAATGCGGAGTTTTTTGACCAGGGGCATGTCGCTGTACAGCTCGTATAGTTCTTGGTTGAATCTTCGTCTCCATAACCCGTCAACGCAAACGGGACCGAAGATTTTTCGAAGAATTTTCCTCTCAAATCGATTAAGGATTTCTTCATCCGCTTTTGGGACGGTCCATGCTTCAGCGCCGTAGAGCAGGACTGGGATGATCAGTGTCTTATATAAGATCTCCTTAGTAGTTCCAGTGAGGGCTTTACTACTGAATTGCCTTCTTAGCCCGAAGAAACAGCGGTTGGCACGAGTAATTCTTCGTTTAGTTTCTGACGAGATGTTGTTGTCAGAGTTAATAGCGATGCCAAGATAGATAAAGTCCCGTACTACCTCAAAGTTATATATGTCAATGGTGACATAATGTCAAATTCGTCGATGTTGTGTGTCCTTTCGTGTTGACAGCATATACTTCGACTTGCCCTCATTTACTGCTAAACCCATTTTTGCCGCTTCCTTCTCTATACTAGCGAACGTGGCTATCACATCACGTTGAGTCCTAATAATGATATCAATATCGTCGGCGTATGCTAGTAGTTGTACAGATTTTTGGAAAATTGTGCCTCTGGTATTGGCTCTTCAGTTTTGCGCGATTCTCTCATGAATCAAATTAAAGAAGTCACATGACAGCGCATTGCCTTGCCTTAATCCTTTTATGGTATCGAATGTATCGGTGAGGTCGTTTCCGAACCTGATGGAGCAGCGAGAATTCTCCATCGTTATCCTACACAAACGGACGAGTTTGGGCGGTATACCAAAACTAGACATGGCTCTGTATAGTTCCTCTCTATAAATGCTGTCGTGTGCGGCTGGGAAATGATGAAGTATCATTTTGGTCTTCATGGGTTCTTTACAGGATCTGCCGAAATGTGAAAATTTAATCGGTTTTGGACTTTCCTGGCTTAAAACCACACTGATAAGGGCCCATTAGGTTGTTGGTAAACGGTTTAATGCGCTCACATATTACGGCAGATAGGATCTTGTAGGCGATGTTGAGGAGACTTATAATTTTGTAGTTGGCGCAGTTTAGAGGGTCTCCTTTTTTGTGGATCGGGCAAACGATTCTGAGGTTCCATTTTTCAGGCATACTTTCTTCCGAACAGATTTGGCTTATGAGTTGGTGGATGTTCCTTACCAAGTCATCCCCGCCGGGTTTATAAAGCTCGGCGGGAAGGCCGTCATATCCGGCTGCCTTATTTAGCTTGATATTGCTATCCTCACTTCACTCAGGTCGGGTGGTTGGCAGTTTTCGCTACTGTTGCCAATATTGAATGGTTCGTTCTGCCTCACAGCGGAATGCTGTTCGTCATCGCCGTTTAGCAGTCTGCAGAAGTGGTTCTTCCATATCCTCAGCATCGACTGTGTCTCATCTACGATATTTCCTTGTTCATCTCGACAGGATTCTGTTCGAGGCTTGTATCCTTGGCTTTGACGTTTTACACGGTGGTAAAACTTGCGAACATCTTCCATGTAGTGGCACCTCTGTATATCCTCGACCGCGCGCTTTTCTTACTCTTTTTTCTTCTTTCTAAAAAGCCGGTGTTCTTCCCTTCTTCTCTACCTATAGAGCTCAATGGCTGCTCTCGTCTTCATCTGCAGCTTAGCGTTGTTGGCCTCGTTCTTGGCTGCAAGCATATGTCGGCATTCCTCATCAAACCAGGGGTTTCTTGTTGGTGGGTCGCTTATATGTTTATATGTTGTAGATGTGAAGGCATCAGTTGATACCTAAGAAGGAAGACACAGTGGAAACTGTATGACTAAATGGCTAAAACAAGTCTTTAAAGCCTTTTGAGAGCTTAGCAATGTCAGATTTGAAAGTCGACATTTTAATGGCTAGACTGGAAAAAGATAAATTACGGCAAACAATGCAATACCAAAAAGTGCCCTCTGTTGCATTTACCTTATCCATAAATGCGTTGGTGGATCGAACGCATTTCGCAAGAAACATTTTTACCACAAGAACCATAACAGGCGAAGAGAGCGGTAGATAGGTTCTTTGCTTTAGAGCATTTATGGGCCTCGCAGTCCATTATTCTATTTTTTCTTAAATAATTAATTAATTATATTGTAATAGAACCATAAAAATGGTTTAAATGTAAACAAACAAACGAGACAAAATTTTTTTTTTTTATTTTCTAGGATTTAAACCTACGACCTAAGTTTCTAGAAAAAATGTCTCAAGACTTACGCTAACAATGAAAAGGTTGGTGACAAATTGGAATGCCTTATGATTAGGGGGAGGAGTCAAAAAATAATCAAAGAAAAACGAAAGAAAGCAACTGCTTACCACAGAATAACCACTTCACAAATTATTTACTAAAAACAAATTTGTTAATAACACAAATATTTATCTATTTTAATAAATTTGTGATATATAACACTTTACACTGATAAGTGATAAATGCAAAAAGGAAAAAGGAAAGAAAAGAAAACAGCGAGTTAAAAAAATTTCTACTAAACACGCATGCAAACCGTACAACAGTTCTCGAAAATTTTAGAATTTGACCGCTAAAAGTTTTTACTGAAAACAACCCCAAAGTGCCAAACATTTTTTTTATAGAAAAACATATGACAAGGCTACAACCCGCTGTGCGTATCGTTGAGTACCCTATCCCATCCCATCCTTAAAATAAATACACCTAAAATGTCGGCTTTATATCGACGGAATATACAAATTGTCAAATTTAAAATATTGTTCCTACTGTTTATCAAAATCATTTATGGTTCGACAAAAAACATCGTTTTCGCGTGGTTATACTATGAGATAATGTATAGAAATGTTTATTTTTGTAGGGAAACGCCTCCAAAAAGTGAACGTGGGGGGCAAAAGTGAGATATAGAAGATATGTGCATATTTCCATAACCAATGATTTGACATCAACATTTTTTTCGAAATTTTTAAAATTTTACCGAAAAAAGTTTTTTACTAATAACTTCCTCAAAAAGTGGGAGGTGCAAAAAAAACTGTACTGCTGAAATATAGACATCAGGATTGTCTAGATATGTTGTTCAGACACTTTTTCAAAATCTCTTACGGCTTGGCCTAAAACTAGGTTTTTCTAAAAAGGGAACGTGACAGTAAGCGGATCTCAAATTTTTTTTACTGTTGTTGTGCTGGGAGCAACAACAAACACGTGCACCAAATTTCATCAGCCTAGCTCAAAATGTAAGGCCAAAAATCTCTATGTTACAAACTATGTATCAAAACTACTATACACCTATGGGATAGGGTATAAAAAGTAGATATTGATATTGTCTAGATATTTTGTTGAGTCACTTTTTCAAAATTTTCAACGGTTTGGCTACAAACTAAATCCTCAAAAGAAATATCCCCAAAATATCGGCTTAATGGTGATGAAATATAAAAATGTCATTGTCATAACATACTGTTCAGACAGTTTATCAAAATCTTTTATGGTTTGACAACAATCAACATTTTTTGCCTTGTTACGCTATGAGGTAGTGTATTCAAATGGTTATACCCTATCAAACAGGGGTCTTAGTTTTGATACACAGTTTGTAACACAGTAAACTAATTTAGCTAGATATAGCTTAAAGTATATGGATCGAATCAGAATCGATAGCTGAGTCAATTTTGCCATGTCTGTCCGTCCGTCCGTACGTCACCAGTTTTTGGGCCTTAAATTTTGTGCTAGAATGATGAATTTTGTTACATGTGTTTTTTCTTGCTCCCAACAGAACAAGTGTAAACATTTTTGAAATCCGCCCAATCCCAAACCCCCTGTTTAGAAAACGTAGTTTTATGCCAAAATGTAAGAGATTTTGAAAAAGTGTCTGAGCAAGATATCTAGACAAGCCTAATGTCTATATTTCGCTATCGATACAAAGTTTTTTAACACGCCCACTTTTTAGGGGCATTTTCAGTAAAAAATACGTTTTTTTTTTTTAAATTTGACCGAAAAAAGTTGTTTGTTTTAAGCGCCCAAAAAAAGTGGGAGTAGCAACAATTTTTTGTTTAAAGAAAAGTAGATATTGAGATTGTCTAGATATTTTGTTCATACATATTTTTCAAAATTTCTAGCGGTTTGGGCAAAAAGTACGTTTTTCTTAAAAAGAAAATATGAGAAGGCTACAATTCGATGTGCGTATCGCTTAACACCCTATTCCATCCCAATCCTTAAAATTAATATCCCGACAATGTAAGCTTGAGTGCAATTAACTTAATATATAATATTGTATAGTTCGACAGCGTAGGGCATACAAATGGTTTTTGCAGAAAAACGTCTCCAAAAAGCGAGCGTGGTTCGAATGATAAATGGAGGAATTTTTTTTATTATCATATCCAATGATTTTGCATCAACATTTTTTTTGAATATTTGAAAATTTGAGGGAATTTTTTTTACCGATAACGCTTCCAAAAAGTAAGCGTTTTTTCTTAAAAGTGGACGTGTCTGTAGGTGGATCCCAAAACTTTTTACACTTGTTCTGCTTCGTCGGGTAGATAGTCTGTATACCAAATTACTCTAGCTCCAAATTTAAGGCTCAAAAATCGGTGACACACAGTCCGTCGGACGGACGGACAGACATGGCTAGATCGACTCAGCTAGCGATTCTGAGTCGATCCATATACTTTGAGGTATACCTAGCGAAATTAATTCACTATGTTACAAACTTAATGTCAAAACTATTATAACCCTCTTGGATAGTTTATTAAAATGTATTTATAAAAAAACTCTATTTTGTGAAAATAAGTATATTCTTTTTTACAGTGTAAAATGTTCATATGTTATTTTTGCAATTCGAATGTTGGCATTTCGTCAAGTTCATTAACAATTACTTCCGTAAGCATTGCGCTTTTCAATGAAATCTGCATCATGCGGTAAGTTTATTACGTATGCTATGCATTTACCATCAGACGAACTGACATTGAAATGATGCTTAGAAGGTTTAGTCGATAATTCGTTACTTGGGTGGTGCATCTAAACAAATTGAATATTGTAAATTATTATTTTGGTTTAAATTATTGTTCATATCTTCGCCTCAACTGTTAAGGTAAAAAAAAATACAGAAAAAATATTTTATCCTATAAAAGTTCGAAGTTAAAACAAATAATGATTCCATCGATGAAATTTATTTGAATCTCTTAGTTATTAAATGATAAGTTAAATTGAAATAAAATAAATAATTTGTTTTTATTTCAATATTACGTAAATGCATGAAAAATATTACGATAAAAAATTGAAATCTTTGTCGTTAAATGTGTATATATTGAAGTCTGTTTTGTTGTGTTGTTTAAGCTAAAAATAAATCTAGACTATACAGTCTAACAAATAAAATCAGACACGTGTAACAAATTTTGTTGTTTTATGTCTATAGCTTTTCATTAAAGAGATGTTCAATACAAAAATTTACCCTTTAACCAGATTATGAGATATAATTTATTATTTAGTTAATCAACATATTCTATAGTTCGAATCAAAGTTTTGTATAAGTGAAATAATATTGTCTCAATATGATGTTCCTGCACTTTTTAAAAATTTCTCACGTTTTGTACAAAAACTGCGTTTTTTCTTAAAACTATTTTTTTTCTTAAAATATCAAAATCGGGGATACACAGCCGTCCGTTTTGGGGTCTTAATAGCAGCTTGTTTTAAAGGATAAGCTTTGCCAAGCAACCAGTACAGTTCTCGGTATTTGTTTTCAGTTCTTCGCATATCTTTTTTACATGCGACTTCCATTTGAATTTTGCAGCGAGTGTCATTCCGAGATATTTCGCTTCACTAACTCAAACTGCATTTAGAAAAATAATAACGCGATTTTTTTTGCATAACGCAAAAAAAATATTCACCAAGAAATATAAAAAAAAAGTGACATTATCTATACTGCACAGTGCACACATATTAATCATATGAGATGGTTACATTCTCCCGTGTGGATAGTTTTATACCCTCTCCCATCCCATCCTTAAAATTAGTATCCCTTAAATGTGGGTTTTATGGCAAAGAAATATAAAAATTGAAATTGTAGCAACATATCGTTCAGACAGTTTATCAAAATCTTGTATGGTTCGACCAAAAACAAAGTTTTTCTGCTGCATACGGTATGGCGAAGGGTATACAAATGGTTTTTGTATAAAAACGCCTCCAAAAAGTGGGCGTCAGTGAAAATGTTATATGGAATTTTTTTGCGTCAACTTTTTTTTCGAAATTTTTAAAAATTTACCGAAAAACGTTTTTTACTTTGTAAGGATAAAATATAGACATCCATATACATTGAGGTATACCTAGCTAAATTATTTTACTATGTTACAAACTATGTATTAAAACTAATATACCCCTTTGGGATACGGTAGAAAATTCGGTTAATGTACGAATCTCTATATTTCAGCGTTCGTCCGAAGATAGGCTAAACTGATTTGCATTCATAGCGTAACGAGTATTGCGACTAAATTATTGAATGAGAGGAATGCAGCTGGCTATTTCATTTGAGCATTGGTTGTTAAAATAGCGATAAAACAATGTAAGGCATGAGATATTTCGACGGTGTTCAAGCGTAACTAAGGAGTTCGATATTCTAATGTCTCTTATAAGCTTTTTCGCACGCGTTTTAATCCTATCTAGGAGGTATAATGTTGTTTTAGGTGCACCCGACCAGATGTGGGCGTTAAACTCAAGTATAAGGCGTATAATCGCATTTTATATTGTGACAAGATCAGAAGGTATGAAATATTTTTTTACATCGATTAAGGATACCTAGACATTTCGCTGGGTTCTTAGCGACTTGGAATATGTGGTCGTTCCACATAAGTCGTTACTAACACGCATACATAGCATGGAAAGTTTTTCGGTTTCTTCGACGTAAGTGCCATTCATGGATAATGGCTCTAGATTTTGGTTTCGCTGTAATGACAGAAGACACTATTGTGTTTTGGAAGCATTGAATTATACTCTCTTAGATTTACGCCATTTGATGATGCTCTCAAGGTCGGAATTCAATGAGCTTAACATATGTTGTCGTTTAGATTCCACGTTCGATGTGGGACTTGGACCTGAAAACGAATATGAGAAGCTGAGAGTACTGTCATCGGCGAAAGAATGAATTGGATTAGAAGTTACAGACAGGAGATCATTGATGAAAATGAGACATGAAGTCGGAGACAAAACTGAGCCTTGAGGGATAATACCATTTATTTGGTGAGTTGTAGACTTGAATCCGTCCAAAACAACTTGAATTTCGAAAGATAATTCCTAATCCATAGGTTAAGTTTTTCATCGATTCCAAATGCACGCATTTTCGACAAAAGGGCTTGATTCCAAACCCTGTCAAATGCCTTTGAAATATCAAGTGCAACAATCTAACTTTCTCCACCGAGGTGGATTGATTTGTCCCACTTTTCGGTGAGATATGTCATCAAATCACCAGTGGACCTATTACTGCGAAAACCATACTGCCGGTCTTTAAGAAGTTTTCATGTTTCGAGATATTTCATAAGCTGACGATTTATCAGCGTTTCCATGACCTTGGAAAGAAGGGGCGTAAGTGCAATTGGTCGGTAGTTGGAGGGAGAAGAAGATTCGCCTTTTTTGATATAGGATGGGCAAATGCAGTTTTCCATCTACTCGGAAAGAGACCTGATGAGTAGGATAGATAGAAAAGCTTACGCAGTGGTTTTGCTAGCGTAGAAGAACACCTCCTTAGAATAATGGGGGAAATACTATCTGGACCAGCGGACTTGTGAATGTCAAGATCAAATAAAACTCTTGCAACTATACGAGTACGAAAGTGAACTTGTCCCATAGAATGATTACCGTCCTCAAGTACAGGAGGAGACAGGGCACAATCTGGATATATAGAACTGGCTGCGAAATGCGCAGCAAGCAGATTGGCTTTGTCGAAAGAGCTGACAGCTATAATGTCATTATGAACGAGCGTCGGAACTGATGATGAGCCCGAATTCTTTATATTTTTGACAAATGACCAAAAGTTTTTATTACCTATGGGACATTGTAGAATTATTTGATTCAACTTATGGTCGTCTAGGAATTTGACACGTTTTAAATTGGAATTACAGTCATTTCTGGCTTGTTTGAATTTTGTTCGGTTTTTCTCTGCTGGATTGGTTTTGTATGACCGAAAGTTTGTCTCTCTCAACCCGATAGCTTCTTTGCAGCTCAAGTCATACCACCCTTAGGTCTGATACATACACGTCGCTATCGAAGAAACAGAGTGACCAGTTAAAATTACTAAAAAAAAGCACGGTTTAATGCTTCCCAATTGGCATTCTCGTATTGCTATACAGTCTTTTTGGGAATTGGTTCTTTTACTCTGTGGTTGGAGTACGAGATTTTCGATGATATGACACCGTGGTCTGGCGAATCTAAAGGCGATAATACACTGGGGATGTATTTATCAGTTGAGAGGTTAGAAAGAAGTCCAGGGTGTTTGCGGCTTGACTTTTAACATCCGGTATGGGTGTCGGCTCATTTACGAGCTGGGTTAGGTTATTTACCTCAGCAAAGATCTCAACATATCTTCCTTCGGGTGTTGTCTGTCTAGAATATTGAAGCCACGTAGAATTGTGTACATTGAAATCGCCCGCAGTGTGAGGATGCAGGAATACAATTCTATTGATGGAATCTGACGGCGCAACAAATTCGTTAAAAGTTAAATAACTGTCAAGGTTTGGGCTTCTATAAATGAAACAATAGTAAATTAAATGCCTACGGACATCGAATTTCAGCCATATAAAATTAATTTCCGGATTGGAACATTGGCCGTATTGAGTTTGAATTTGGTAGGCTACATCACTACGTACATATTTATATCCCGAGACCGCGGTGAAAAAAGAATAATGGCACTAAATTATATCCAGGCAGGGTTAATTCTGAAAAGTAAAAATTTGGCCCCACCTGTGTTTCACCTAGTGCCAAAACGACTGATTTATATTTGGAAATATGGACGTAAGCCGAAAAAAGATTTGACCTTAACCCACGAATATTACACACGTCCACTCTAAAATTCCTATCCATTATCATAAACAGACATAAAAGACGCAATACCGACGACAAACTAAGCAGAGAAGTGAAGTGAAGGTTCGATATAAAAAATATCCAATACAACTTGTCGTAGGTGTTATGCCCTTACGGCAATTTGTATTGAATACTTAACAAATCTTCAATTCACGGCCCACTATTCACCGGTTATTACCTACGCCCCACCAATGCAAGCACACGCATGGTGACGTACGGACGGACAAACATGGCTAAATCGACTCACCTATCAGTGGTCGTGTGTTAAAAGGATATATAGAAGAAATGCTTATAACATTTGAGAAGTCAACAATCCGCTGTGCAGATCGCTTAATACCCTATCACATCCCATCCTTAATATAAAAATCCAAAAAATTTCGGCTTTATTGCGATGAAATATAGAAAATGTCGTTGTCAGTACATGTTGTTCAGACAGTTTATCAAAAACTGTTGTGGTTCTACAAAAAGCATCGATTTTCGACTGGTTATGCTATGAGGTAGTGTATAGAAATGGTTTTTGTATGAAAAGGCCTTCAAAAAGGGGGCGTGGGTTAAAATGGAATATGGAAGAAATGTTACATTATCATAACCAATGATTTTGCATCAACACTTTTTTCGAAATGTTAAAAGGTTTCCCGAAAAACTTTTTTTTTACTAAAAATAGGGCGTGGCAAAAAAAATTGTATGATCAAAATATAGACATTGAGTTTGGCCTTAAAATTGTCATCTTGTTTAATTTGTATTTGTACCAAAACTATCAAAATGCAGGTGCTAAACTATTTGTTTTTTACTTACACAAGATTTTATGGTTTCATCCAATAATTCATAATAAGAATGATACAACGATTTGCTGCTTTTACAACAAAACATAAAATTGTCCGTGGAATCTTGTCATATGGTTTACTTTGGCCTTGTGGGAGCCTGATTGAACAGACATTAGTTGAAAAACGGACCTTCCGTAATTACGATTGGGTCAAATGCCTGAAGTAACTTAAATACAATATTTATTTTATGTATATGTTACTAATAATTTTCACTTTATAGATTTAGCATATTTGGAGCGTGTTTTATGGGTCCTACACTATATGTATGGATGCGGTTAGCAGCAATAATGTGGCCAAAAACAGATATTAGGTCGTCATTATGCAAAGCAATAACGGAGCAAGCATCATATGACCCCATGGCAATATCGTCTTTTCTGTTCACCATGAGTCTGATGGAAGGAAAAACCGTAGAAGAAGCAAAACATGAAGTATATACTTTTCGTATTTTAAGTCGATCGTATTTTAACATCAAATAACTGGTTGTTAATTTTTAGGTGGGTACTAAATTTTTTGAAGCATACAAAATTGGAGTATTTTATTGGCCATGCGTGCAAACCGTAAATTTCACATTTATTCCACAACGTAACCAGGTTGTTTTTACATCGTTCTTTAGTATGCTGTGGACCGCATTTCTTGCATACACGAAGTACTTAGAGTTACCAAATGTTGACCTGAATCATCATGTTGTTGACATTCATTTCCTTGAGATGTGAATGTAAACAAATTTTTATATGTTCCCTATTCGAAAATATGTATTTACCCAACAGTGATTGTACGTTTTTTTTTTGTTATAATAGACACAAATATATATACTGCATTTGACTGATGAACAGATTTTTTTTTATTTGACTGATATGAACAAGCGTTATTTCAGTATCAAATATGTGACGTTACGACAAATCCGTTAGCGGAATAAAATTCCTCATCATTATTTTGTAGATGTCACAAGAAGGGAAGATTACGATAACTAAGGCATGTAAAGGTACTTTATCCACAGCACAAACTATAAAGACCGATATGCCATCATCATCATATTTTCATTCGGATTAACATAAACACCACATGAAAGTTCTGCAAAAGGAAGGCACCACCAAATTTCTAAATGACAAATCAGCAATGTATAATAGTTAATATATAAACCGATTGTATGTTTTCTTTAAGCTAGTTTCATTTCTGCATTTAATTAAGCAACTTCGCTAAAGATCTCTTTGTGAAAAATAACGTTGTGTAGTCGACTTTTAATTTGTTCCTCTTCGTTATTCGTAGTTGGAAAATAAATATAAATATATTATACCCTATCCCATAAGGATACCGATTGTTTGTAACATAGGATCTGATCCTTCTAACTATAGGCTAATAAGTCTCCTGCCTTATATCGGGAAGATCTGTCAGGTGGCGAAATATATATATTGGGATTGTCAAGATATCTTGTTTAGACACTTTTTTAAAATTTTTAACGGTTTAGCCTAAAATTATGTTTTTTTTTTAAGAGGAGGCGTGGCAGTGGGCGGATTTCAAACATTTTTACAATTTCATTGTCCTAGCTCAAAATTTAAGGCCCAAAAAACGGTTACCTACAGACGGACGGACGGACAGACAGACATGGCTTAATCGACTCAGCTAGCGATTCTGAGTCGATCCGTATACTTTGAGGTATACCAAGCTCAATTATTTTTCTAAGTTACAAACTATGTATCAAAACTAATATACCCCTATAGGAAAGGGTATAAACATATGAGAAGGCTACCATCCACTGTGTGGATCGTTTTATATCCTATCAGATCCCATCCTTAAAATTAATAGCCCTTAAATGTGGGTTTTATGGCAAAGAAATATTAAAATTGAAATTGTCACAACATATTGTTCAAAAGCTTTTGTGGTTCGACAAAAAACAACGTTTTTCTCCTTCATATGGTATGGTGTAGGGTATAAAAATAGTTTTTGTATGAAAACGCCTTCAAAAAATAAATGAGCGTGGGTAATCATGATATGTGGAAGAAATGTTTTTATAACCCAAACCAACTCTTTGGCATCAAATTTTTTTGGGAAATGTTTAAAATTGTACAAAAAAAATTACTATAAACGCCCCCAAAAAGTGGGCGTGGCAAAAAAAAATTGTATGGACGAAATGTAGACATTAGGATTGTGTAGATATGTTGCTCAGATTCCTATTCAGACTCCAATTTTAAAAACTGGGCGGATTTCAATAATTTTTAGACTTGTTCTCATGGGAGCAACGACAAACACGTGTTCAAAATTTCATCATTCTAGCTCAAAATTTAAGGCCCAACAAAACTGGTGACTTAACATTTTTTTACTGAAAACACCCCTAAGAAGAGGGCGTGTCGAAAAACATTTTATGAACGAAATATCTCGATTTACTTTATTTTATTTGATTTTTATTGTAATTTGTTACAATGCTAAACGAACCAGAGGAACGTCAAAAGAAAAACAGATGAGAAGGCTACAATCCACTGTGTGGATCGTTTTGTTCCCTACCCCATTCTCTCCTTAAAAATAATATTCCATAAATGTGAATTTAATGGCAAAGATATATTAAAATTGAAATTGTCGCAACATACTGTTCAAACATTTTGTCCAAATCTTGTATGTTCGACCAAAAACAACATTTTTCTCCTACATATGGTATGGCATAGGGTATAAAAATGTTTTTTTGTATGAAAACAATTACAATGATTTTGCATCAACAATTTTTCGAAACGCTTAAAATGTTACCAAAAATCGTTTTTTACTAAAAATGCCCCCAAAAAGTGGGCGTGGCAAAACATGTCTACAGACAAAATATAGACTTTCGGATTGTCTAGATATCCTGTTCAGACGATTTTTCAAAATCTTCAATGGTTTGGCATAATACTATGTTTTTTCAAAAAGGGCGGATTTCAAAGTTTTTACACTGTTCGGCTTCGTCGAATAGAGAGTCTGTATTCCAAATTTCACAATTCTAGCTCAAAATTTAAGGTCCAAAATCGGTGACACACAGACGGACGGTTGGACTGATAGACATGACCTAGTCGACTCAGCTAGCGATTCTTAGTCGATCCATATACTTTGAGGTATATCTAGCAAAATTATTTCACTGTTTTATAAACTTAATGTCAAAACTAATATACCCCTATGGGTTAGGGTATAGAGAGGAGGGTAACTGCAGTACTAATCTCCTTACAATCGTACCAAGTCACCAAAACATTTTGGTTTGCTTACATGCTATTACAATATTTTCAAGACTAATACAATAAGGTTATTACAGTTCAGCCATTCTGATCATACAATCGGGCAAGATTGTGTTTAAAATAAGTACTACATAATAAGGTTAGGTGTTGCCTTCGGAACTCGAACCATTCTTATTTATACTTCTTTCCGAATCAACCCATTTCTTCAATCTACTTAAATCTAAGATCCCTTGATATGGTACATGTGTAAATTGAAAACCTTCAATATATTTCATCACATAACGATCGTTCTCTTAATTTTTTGTTTATAACATATGGACCGCGATATTAAGGTATTGGTATTGTTAGTTCCGACCGAAGTGTCTACATTTTTAATGACAACAAAATCGCCAACATCAAATTGTTTGGCTAAATAATGATGGTCGTTGAAATAATGCAGGTTGGCACTTCTCAATTTCTTCGAAAGCTTTACTTCGCAACTAAGTCAAATCAACTCTCACTCCATCTGTATACTTCTCATCCAAATACTCCGTTAACTCATCAATAACACACCCTCTATGTTCGATACTAAATAACAACTTACTTGGTGACTAGTATTATTGAGTGATTAGTATTATTAAAAGCATACTCTACCCTAGATAGTTGTTGCCTCCAATCAACCTGCTGAGGAGATTCCGATAAATTCGATAGCATAGCACTCATATCACGGTTAACCCGTTCCACTTGGCCATTCGACTGCGGGGATGCTACAGCAACTTTAACATGTTCAATAATGCATTCCTTCAAAAATTACTAAATTTCTGAGAAATAAGGCTAGTGCGTCGATTACTTATAATTCTACGTGGGCGGCTGTAGTAGTCAAAATATCAGTTAAGAGCGCTTATTGCCTCTCTTGTTCCTGGTGTGTTCACTGGATATAGTTTGACAAATTTTGTGAACCCATCAATTATTGTAAAAACATGCTTACTTCGCGAGTTTATATAGTGCAATGGACCGAAATGGTCTATATGTATTGTATCGAAACTCGAAAGGCTCTGGACGCTTTGGTATATAATACAAATTCCTTTCCGTACATCGGTGGTGTGCCGAATTATATATACATTTCAAACAATTTCGAATAAATTTATTAAGTTTCTGTTTGAAGTTGGGTATCCAGTAAATTTGCACATTTGTCAATACCAAAATGACCGCACTTTTCATGAATCGAACGCATAACATTCTCTTCCAACTCCTTAGGCATTTAAAGTTGGCGCCTGTTCTGTAACCCTACGCAAGAAACTATCTTCTAAAACTTTTAAAATATACCCTGCTAGTTCACAGTTTTCTAATGTATTCCGGATTTATTCTATTTTTTCGTCACGAGCCTGAGTAATCTGAATATTTATACCCTATCCCATAGGGGTATATAAGTTTTAATATTGAGTTTGTAACATAGTGAAATAATGTATGGATCAACTCAGAATCGCTAGCTGAGTCGATTTAGAGTTTTGAAATTTGTTAAACAGACTCTCTATCCGACGAAGCAGAACAAGTGTAAACGTTTTTAAAATCCGCCCATTGCCAAGCCTTCTTTTTAGAAAAAGTAGTTCTAGGCCAAACCATTACAGATTTTGCAATATGTTTGAATAAGATATCTAGACAATTCTAATGTCTATATTTTGACCTTAAAAAGTTTTTTTCCACGCCCACTTTTTGGGGGCGTTTTCAGTAAAAAAAAATTTCGGTAAAATTTTAAACATTTCGAAAAAAGTGGATGCAAAATTATTGCTTATGATAACATAAACATTTCTTCTTTATATCAAATTCACCCATGCCAACTTTTTGGGGCGTTTTCATAGCATAACCAGGCGAAAATCATTGTTTTTTGTCGAACCATGAACGATTTTGATAAACTGTCTAAACAATATGTTCTGACAATGACATTTTCTATATTTCTTCGCCAAAAGGCCGACATTTTGAGGATATTTGTTTTAAGGATGGGATGGGATAGGGTATAAAGCGATGCGCACAATGGATTGTAGCCTTCTCTTATGTTTTTATTTAGTTCTACAGTTGTCACTGCAGCAATAGTATGAACACGACTAAGGGCATCAACATGGGTAATTTTTTCGCCTTTACGATGTTGCATTTGGTAGTGCAATTCTCAAATTTCAAAGCCCAATTGGCGATACGGGGATTTATATCTTTTTTCCTTAATTACTGAGACAGGGTCTCACAATCACTGACAATAACAAATGGCAACCGGTAAAGGAAAGTATGAAAGCGATCCAGGGCATAGACTAAAGCTAACGTCCTTAGCTCAAAACTAATTAACTTGGACTCGCCGTCGGTTGTGTTCTTAGAAAAGAAGTCGACTGGATGAAATTTTCTGTCATCTTGCTTTTGCGTAAGGACAGCACCAAAAGAGGAAACCAGCTTGTTCTTTAAAAGTTCAAAAACAGCGGTGCACTCATCATTCCGAACAAATCTTACATCCTTTTTCAACAAGTTCGTTAACGGCCTCTCCAAACACGAAAACACAGGGACAAAGCGGCGGAAGTAAGAGAAAAAGCCATTACAACCCTTGACTTCCCTAAATCCCTACTATTACGGGGCATCTGGTATGTGCGTATAGCCTCTAAGTGATGATCGTTTGGACTGATACCCTTTGCATTTACATGATACCCTAAGTAATCAATTTCATTAAAGGCGAACCTACATTTCTTCATATTCAATTCTAAGCCAGCCTCTTTCAGCAATGGCAAGACTTTACTCAGAATCTCGATATGCGTATCCATATCTCTGGTCGCAATAGAGATGTCGTCAAGGTATACAATGATCAGACTTTTATCAATCAAGGGTTTCAATGCTAAATAGATGAATCTTTGGAAAACGGCTAGTGCGTTCTTGAGACCGAAGGGCATAAAAACAAATACAAAAGGGTGTAGCAAAGGATGTGTACTTTATGGATTCTTCGGATAATCTTGTATGATGAAATCCATCTTTTAAGTCCAACGTAGTAAAAATACTTTTGTTTGCAAAGTATTCTTAACAGTCTTCTATCAACGGCTGAGGAAAATTGTCTCTAAACGTTATTCAAAGCACGATAGTCTACACACATACGAACAACACCGTTCTTCTTTTTAACTATACCAAGAGCTGACGCATAAGGCGATTTGCTTTGTCTAATCATACCGTTTTCCAAAAGTCGGTCAATTGCATTTTGGACTTCTGTAAGTTCATAATAAGATAGTCGTCGGGGTGAACAATATATTGGAACATCTTTAGTCAAAGTTATTTTCATGGAATAATCTATCAATTTTGTTTCTACCACAGCCTTTGAGAAGTGTTCATCAACAATTGTTTTAATAGCATTCAGATTCTCATTTACATTTATTTCATAATTTTGTTCTCTACCTGTGTCAACTGCACTCACCAAAAACATGGTTTGAATTCTTCAAAAGATCTAAACAGTCTTCTATCAACGGCTGAGGATAATTGTCCCTAATCGTATGTTTATTCAAAGAACTGTAGTCTACACACATACGAATATCACCGTTCTTCTTTTTAACTATAACAAGAGCTGACGCATAAGGCAGAGTCTTCGGTCTTAATTTTATCTGTGGCCTTAATACTTACATCTGTAGCAACTGAGTCGGGCTTACCACTAACAGCTACATGGTTTGAATTCTTCAAAAGATCAAAAGACTGATTGTTTCTTTACTTAACTCAAACATTTTATTTTGTCCTTCATTGCATTTTAATTTTAGTAAGAGTTCGCGGTTAGTTAATTTTATTTTTTTTAAAACATCACGTCCGATAAGAAGAGGTATTACAGACTCTTCATCTGGAAGTACAATGAATTAATAAATAAATGTCTTTGCTCTAAATTTAAGTTAACAATTTATCTTACCATATGAAAATATTAATTTATTTCCCATACCCCGAAATGATGTTAGCCTCTTCACCTGGAACACAAATGTTACAACCGACTTCCGAACAAAACTACTTGGACTACCGGTATCAAAAAGAGAAAAACACGCCTTAGTTTCAGTGCACTTATTTCGATGATCAATGAAGGCAACACTTACCATTTGGAATACCTGCATTCCTTCTGCTATTTCCTCGAATCCTCGAAAACCTCCAGGGTTGCGGTCATCTTGGTCGTTAACACACTCCTCCACAGCAGCAGTTATTCGTTTTGTCCTCGGACAGTTTTGATGAAAATGTTCAACTTCATGGCACACAAAACAAGAATTAGGTGGTCGCTTTGGCTTCGGGCACTGGCTCTATAATGTCCAAATTGTGAGCAATAAAAGCATCAGATATTTCCGCGCTCTGCACTTGACGTAGTAGAAGTAACAGCGGGGGCATAAAGCTTCCTTAGCGGGGCAGCGGTTGCTGAGGTGTGGGCAGCTGGGACAGATGATCACATCGGGACCGTCGGGTGCACTCGTCTCTTCTCATACTGTTCTAGCAGTGACTTCAATTTTCTGAGGGAAGTGGGACCCATTAAGGTTTCAATATTGCTACTGCGATCGTTCAACCCTTCAATGATGGATTACAATTACGTCGGCTTCAGGAATGTTGGCATGTGAAGCGATCTCCTGCATCTCGATCACGTATCGCTTCACTGATTCGGTGGGCTTCAATGTGCGTGATTTCAGTTTTTGAAATACCTGGTTCATCGTGTACACGCGGCCGAATTCATCAATTAAAGTGTTTTTGAGGTCTTCATACGTATATGCAATTGTTGTTCGTATGAATAATTTTGCCATACCACTCTGCACCCGTCGTACACTTACGAATTTGTCACGTTGGTTGTAGACAAGTACTCCGAAAGTATCCTCAATATCGTCGAACCACTTCCGTAAGTCGAATGTGTCTTCGCCATTAAAAGGGTGAACCATCGCTTCAAATGCCGAAAGTAAAGTTGTTGCACCCAATTCCTCCTTCAAACTTTGAAGTTCCTTTCGTTTGCGTAGCAATTCAATCTCCTTTTGCATACGAATCAACTCTGCATCAACATCGGGTGTATTCTGTATTCAGACGATGTATTCAGACGTTTTTCTCAAAAAGGACAGTGGAAATAGGCGGATTTCAAAAATTTTTGCACTTGTTCTGCTAGGAGCAACAACAAAAGATGTTCCAAATTTTATCACTCTAGCTCGAAATTTAAATCCCAAAAACTGGTGACGTACGGACGAACGGACGGACGGACAGACATGGCTAAATCGACTCAGCTATTGATTCTGAGTCGATCCATATACTTAAAGCTGTATCTAGCTAAATTATTTCACTATGTTACAAACTATGTATCAAAATGAATATGAGTAGGCTACAATCCACTATGTGGATCCCATTCCTTCCCATCTTACTTACTTACTTACGTGGCGCTAAAGTCCGGAATGAACCTGGGCCTCAACCAACAAGCCTCTCCACTAAGCCCGGTACTTAGTTAACTGCCTCCAGTTGCGCACTCCACGTTGGATTTTAATATCGTACTAAGGCAAGGAATTCCTCTACTGCGTCCTACGTGTGGCTGGGAATCGAAGACTCTGCTAGCCGGAGTCTTGGTGTCGATTCGTTTTACACATCCTAGCCATCTTAAACGTCCTATGCGGATTTTTTTTGACCAGGGCCATGTCGCTGCACAGTTCGTATAGTTCTTGGTGAAATCTTCGTCTCCATAGCCCGTCAACGCAAACAGGACCGAAGATTTTTCGAAGAGTTTCCCTCTCAAATCGACCAAGGATTTCTACATCCGTTTTTGCCACGGTCCATGGACTGGGATGATCAGGGTCTTATATAGGATCTCCTTAGTAGTTTGAGTGAGGGCTTTACTACTGAATTGCCTTCTTAGCCCGAAGATACAGCGGTTGGCAAGAGTAATTCTTCGTTTAATTTCTGACGAGATGTTGTTGTCAGAGTTAATAGCGGAGCCGAGATAGATAAATTCCCGGACTTCCTCAAAGTAATATCTCTCAAAGGTGACGTCCTGTCCAATTCGTCGATGTTGTGTATCGTTTCGTGTTGACAGCATTTACTTCGTCTTGCCCTCATTTGCTTTATAGTTCGTCTCTATAAATGCTGTCGTATGCGGCTTTGAAATCGATGAATAGGTGGTGGGTATCGATGTGGACTTCATGTTTTTTTTCCAGGATTTGCCGAAGTGTGAAGATTTGATCGGTTGTGGACTTTCCTGGCCTGACACCACACTGATAAGGGCCGATAAGGTTGGTAAACGGCCATGTTCCCTTATGGATATCGAGGTAAGGAAACCGTGTGCTGGCTATAGTGGCATTTCGTTCCGTAGCGAAGTCAATTAGCGTAAGTCCGTTACCAGACGTGTATGCTTTGTTTTTCGACAATACTACTTAAGATGTCTTCTCTCCCTACCTTTGCGTTAAAATCTCCCAGAACGATTTTAACATCGTACTTCGATAGTCGCTCATAGTTTTGTCAAGGAGCTCAAAGAAGCAATTCTCAGCTATATCATCTTTTTCCTCCGTTAGGGCGTGAGGGCATATAAGGCTAATGTTGGCGAATTTGGCCTTGATGGGGATTGTAACAATACGTTCGCTAATGTCTTGGAAACATAAGACATCTTGCCTAAGTCTGGCGCTTATAACAAATCCGCATTCGAATAGCCGCTGTTTCTGCTCACTATAATACGGCATACCCTTTTTGCCCGGCCCATCCCATCGTATTTCCTATATATCCTTAATGTCTGCTTTGTAGCAGTTTAGGGCTTCCGCTAATTGTTGGCTTGCACCTCTCCAGTTTAATGTTTCTCACATTCCAGGTGCAGATACGGACGTCGTTGTCCTTTTTTCGTTTAGCAGGGTCGTCAACAATAAAATCAGTTCTTTCCTAGGCTATTGGTTGCTTCGTAACATCTATTTTTTTCCATGGTTGGGTTGTTAGCCCAAAGCACAACAGCTCCAATTTATTAGATACCCCTAGGACACGGGGCCATCAGTATCCACTACGGGATTGAGCGCTGTCCTGTCGGTTCATCCGCCACCATCTCTGTTCAAGGGGTCTGACTAACCCTTGAAATTCCCAGACAACCTGTTGTCCGAATATGTCGAAGCAGATGGTCTGGGTTCGCCTGGGACAGCAGGCCAGGTATTCATTCCGTGCCATTCTGACCTGGCTGTTTAAAGTGTTGCTGTTTTTCGTCGTGTATCAACACTCGCGCTTATCGTTTGGCAAGTCAAATCCGGTTGGATGAGACCAGTACTCTATGGTTAGCACTTGGAGGTAAAAAATAAGCACTTGATGTGTAGTCAGAGTTACAACCACTGGGCATTGCGAAGCTAAAGCAAATCAGAGTCTACCCTCGTTCTAAAACACTCAACCCTTTCCCATCCCACCCTTAAAATAAATATCCCCTAAATGTAAGTTTTATGGGGCTGAAATACAGAAAATGCCGTTTTCACAACATATTGTTCAAAATCTTGTATTGTTCGACAAAAACCATGTTTTACCCTGCATATGGTATGAAAACGCCTTCAAAAAGTGGGCGTGGGTTAAAATGATATATGGAACAAATGTTATATTATCATAATCATTACCAATGATTTTGCATCAACACTTTTTTCGAAATGCTTAAGATTTTCCCGAAATTTTTCTTTACTGAAAAAACCCCTAAAAAGAGGGAGTGGCAAAAAACATTGTATGATCAAAATATAGACATAGTGATTTCCTAGATATGTTGTGCAGACACTTTCTCAGTGTCTCTAACGGTTTGGCCTAAAACTACGTTTTTCTGAAAAGGGGGCGTGGCAGTATTTCAAAAATGTTTACACTTATTCTGCTGGGGCCAACAACAAACACGTGTACCAAATTTCATCATTCTAGCTCCAAATTTAAGGCCAAGAAACTGGTGACGTACGGACGGACAGACATGGCATAATTGACCTCGTAAGGCATCACTTTGCTCGTTCGGCAAGCTTAAGCGTAAACGAATTAATATCTGGAATATTCTATCCGAATCCTGGGCATTTTAGAAATGCTTTAGGATGCATTAGCTACTTATCAGACTCCACGAACGTCCATGCTGCAAGGAAAGCAACATATAAAAGGATCCTTTACGAGCCTTTTGAGTTGGGTGGTGGGAATAATGATTGAATAACTGTACTAGCATAACTGGATTCGATAAAAGTAACACTAAAAGGTTGAATAGAGACAAATACTGGTGGCTATACTGGACTGAAGCCGAAACTTAGGATTAAATAAAACTAGGCCCTGTCATGTGATTTTTTATATAATAATAACTGAGAGAAGCAAGCGTTGTGCTAATTTTTTTTAAGTTTTTTTAGTTTAAGGCCAAGAAACTGGTGACGTACGGACAGACAGACATGGCTTAATTGACCTCGTAAGGCATCACTTTGCTTGTTCGGCAAGTTTAAGCGTAAACGAATTAATATCTGGAATATTCTATCCCAATCCTGGGCATTTTAGAAATGCTTTAGAAAGTGGATACATTCCGCCAGAGGCATTCCTGTTTTTGGATGCATTAGCTACTTATCAGACTCCACGAACGTCCATGCTGCAAGGAAAGCAACATATAAAAGGATCCTTTACGAGCCTTTTGAGTTGGGTGGTGGGAATAATGATTGAATAACTGTAACTGGATTCGATAAAAGTAACACTAAATGGTTGAATAAAGACAAATACTAGTGGCTATACTGGACTGAAGCCGAAACTTAGGATTAAGTAAAACTAGGCCCTGTCATGTGATTTTTTATATAATGATAACTGGGAGAAGTAAGCGTTGTGCTTATTTTTTCTTAGTTAGCCGATGTAATAATGATCACATGACAGGGACTTGATAGTTTTGCATATATTTAGATAGATTAAGATAGATTTAGATAAGTTAAGATATATTTAGATAGGTTTAGATAGGTTTAAATAGTCTTCTAGTTTAAAAGAGCATATGAGAAGGCTACAATCCACTGTGTGGATCGTTTTATACCCTATCCCATCCTTAAAATTACCATCCCTTAAATTTAGATTTTATGGCAAAGAACTATTAAAATTAAAATTGTTGCAGCATATTGTTCAGACAGTTTATCAAAATCATCTATGGTTCGACCAAAATTAACGTTTTTCTCCTGCATATGGTATGGCATATGGTATACAAATAGTTTTTGTATGAAAACGCCTCCAAAAAGTGGGCGTTGGGATAAAAGATATATGGAAGAATATTACCAAAACCAATTACTTTGCATCAAATTTTTTTCGAAACGTTTAATATATTACCGCAAAAAGTTTTTTTTACTGAAAACGCCCCCAAAAAGTATGCGTTTCAAAAAACTTTGTATATACGAAATATAGACATTTGGATTTTCTAGATATGTTGTTCAGACACTTTTTAAAAATGTTAAACGGTTTGGCCTAAAATTAAGTTTTTCAAACAGCACGTACAAGGATCACATGTACCTAATTTCATTACACAAGCTCAAAATTTAAGGCCCAATAACCGGTTACCTACAAACGGGCGGACAGACAGATATGGCTCATTCGACTCAGCTAGCGAATCTGAGTCGATCCATATACTTTGAGCTCAATTATTTCTCTATGTTACAAACTATGTTCGGGCGTTGAGCAAACGAAACTTTAAACCACTTCAAAAAAGTTATAAACTCGACATTTCACCGCGCTATCAAAACAACACCATTTCAATTAATGACAAGAGCGGAGATGAGGACACTTGAAATAATGAAACTAATAGATCAAGAATTTCAGAAGTATTACGAAGACACTAGAGTTGATGAACGGAATCAGGCGAGGAAAGCTATAGCGGCAATTCAAGCCGATAATACAACACATTTCAGTAGAAAAAGGAAAAAAGCGACGAACTATTCTGTGGGTGATCTAATTGCTATTGAACGAGTCCAGTTTGAGAAGGGGTTAAAGATCCGTCCGAATTTTTTTCCCATATCGTATCACAGCAAACAATGAATTCGACCGCTATAATGTGCAAAAGGTTGGCGAGCACCAGGGAACAAAAACAACTAACACCTGTGCCGATAAAATGAAGCTGTGGTTTGATAGTGATGACGAAGATTATTCGAGCGGAGTTCTAGAAGAAGTCGATTGTCCTCTAACAAGTAACTATTTATCTGAGGCAGATGAATAATGGAATGTCTGAGCGTGGAAAATAGTGGGATATTTAATATAGCTCCATATATATCCAACTTCCCGGAGAGCCAGGCAGAGTTAGAAGTCGAACGTGGAGGTGGTAACAAGAAACATCCGTGGACGTGGATTATTTCGAACTACATTATATAATTTCGGTATTATATTTTATTATATTCTTTTCTAATTACCTATTGTCCTAAAATATTTGCTTAACCAACTTAATCTAACTTAAATATATTAAATTCACTAATAATAACATTGCTTCGCTGGATTCATTTTGGAAAAAAGATCCCACATACCTAGCTCAACTATTTCTCTATGTTACAAACTTTGTATCAAAACTAATATACCCCTCTTGGATAGGGTATAGAAAATGAATATCCCCTGTATGTGGGTTTTATGGCAAAGAAATATTAAAAATAAAATTGTCGCAACCTATTATTCAAACAGTTTATCAAAATCATGTATGGTTCGACCAAAAACAACGTTTTTCTCATGCATATTGTCTAGCATAGGGTATACAAACGGTTTTTGTATGAAAATGCCTCGAAAAAGTGGGCGTGGGTAAGAAAGATCTATAGAAGAAATGTTTATATTACCAAAACCAATTATTTTGCATCAAATTTTTTTCGAAATGTTCAAAATTTTACCGAAAAAGGATTTTTACTGAAAACGCCCCCAAAATTTGGGGGTGGCAAACAAATTTGTATTGACGAGATATAGACATAAGGATTACCTAGATATGTTGTTCAGATAGTTTTTCAAAATTTTTAACGGTTTGGGCTAAAATTGGGTTTTTCTGTTCGAATGGCACGTGCAATGATCACAAGTACCACATTTCAAGTTTCAAATTTCAAAGTTTAAGGCCAAAAAATCGGCTACCTACAGAGGACGGACAGACACGTCTAAATCGACTCAGCTATCGATTTTGAGTATGTTAATATGCCTACATTACTAAGAGTTCCCTCTGTTGTTTCATTATTACATTTACAATTATATTTTGTTTCTTGAGTGACTACAAATATAAAGATGTTTGGTTTAATTTTGTATAGCATTTCAATATCTGAATTAATTGTCTTTAAGTTACAGTTATTAGCTTTGTTGCGCATGAAAACATTTATTGCGCAATTTGTGAAATCAAGAGTGTTCTTATATAATTCAGTTTTACAAATATAATTCCCATTTATTTCTTTGCATTCTTCCAAGTTATTTTTTAAAATATAAAGTTCCTTGCCTCTTTTTACTGTTAAACATTTTTTTGGTACATCAATTAGAACAAGGCCGTTTGTTATAATTTTTGGGATTGCAATAATTTTAAATAAATCGAATTCTTCTTTTGTTACAATTGGTATTTGTAAAAGAACAATTATCACTTGGTTCTTTGCATAAGCTTTTATTTCGATTTCTTTAATAATATTTGCGTAATTTTCTATGGTTGGTTCAAATAAAAGAGAGTTGTCCAGGTGCAATCGGTTTAACTCTTCAAGCAGTTGTACTGGTTCAAAATTCTGAAAATTCTGAAAATTTATTTTATTCATTATTTCATTAAAGTATGAATGTATTGAATTAGTTTCCTGTATTTCCTTGCCTTCTGCCTTAATAAGGTCTATTGAACTAATTATTTCGTTGATCTTGTTTGCAGTTACATTCTGAATTGCTCCTACATCGATTACCTGTTTGCTTAATTTTGTCATAATTTTGATATTTTCTTCCATACCATTTTTTATTCTAACCTCATTTTATTGTAGTTACAGTTTCTGCATAATATTCGGCATCTTCAATATCCATGGTACCGAATAATGTTTTAAACCC
The DNA here is from genome assembly GCA_949824845.1 of Rhingia rostrata. Lineage (NCBI taxonomy): Eukaryota > Metazoa > Arthropoda > Insecta > Diptera > Syrphidae > Rhingia > Rhingia rostrata. The sequence continues at coordinate 101,523,015 of OX463756.1, forward strand.
AGAACCTATTATATTTACTAACCCTCTACGGAATCTTGTTTCCTTACCCATTATATTATAGATTACGTGTACTCTATGTTCCAGCTTAATCAAATTACTTTTTACAATTTCTTGATATTTTTCGCAATTGCTAATATGATTTAAACATTCATCTCTAATGGTTTTTACTATTTGTCTTATATTTCCTATGTAATCGTCTAAATTTCTAACACTTATTTTGTTTACTAAAGTTACCTTGCTTGTCATTTCTCTGACTTGTCCTTTAAGGTTAAAATACAATCCGCTATTATAGCCTAGTTTCCTTATTTCGATTTCTCCGACTGTTGTCCTGAAGGACCATTTGATTCTGTAAAGTACGGTCAAATATTGGATTTATTATGTTTTTGTTCATTATTTCCTAACTTAATGAATACATGATCCTGGTAAACTTTTGAAATCTTGAACGGTCCTTTAAATTTATTTTCTAATTTACCCTTTACTAGATTTTTTACTAAAACCTCCTGTCCTACTTTATATTCTACTTCCTTTCCAATGTGTTTATCGTACCGAAGTTTTGATTTTTGTTTTGCACCTAATGTTCTTTTCCTAGCTATTGCTGACTTATTTAGGAGATTCGCTTTTAATTCATCTAAGTAATCAAAAGTACTTCTTTCATTAAAATCTTCTATCTCGCTTGGCTTGTTTGCGGAATTTCCATACACAAGTTCGTACGGAGTGTACCCTGTTGTGGTATGCACCGTTGTGTTATAGCAAAAACTTGCGTAGGGCATTCGTTCATGCCAATCTTCCATGTTATTTAGTTCTTTTCCTGTAGCCTTTAAATAGTCTAATAGGCGACAGTATGCCCTTTCTACACCACCATTCGCCTGAGGATGGGCTATGCTAGTAGTGATATGCTGCATTTCGAAAATCTTACAAAACTCTTCAAATAAAGCATTGCAGAATTCCATGCCATTATCAGTCAATATTATTTTCGGCAGACCAAAATTTAAAATCCAATCATTGGTGATTGCTCTAGCTACCGTTTCCATTGCTTTATCTCTTATTGGAATAAACTTAATAAATTTTGATAAGTCATCCTGTATTGTTAAGCCGAATTTGTGTTCATCCCTTGTCTGTTTGAGTGGACCTATCAGATCCATCGATATTTTTTCCAAAGCTTTTTCTGCTGATGTTACAATTTTCATTGGATTCCTTTTTGTTTGCCTTGTTACTTTTTCTGTTTGGCAATGTTTGCAATTTCTTATATATTCTTCGACGTCTTTTTGCATTCCTTTCCAATGGTATTTTACCTTGAGCTTCGCATAAGTTGCTTTCTGCCCTGTATGACCTCCTAACAGACCATCATGATTTTCCTTTACTATACGTTTCCTTTCTTCTAGATCCGTTATTTCTTTGCATGTGCTGTCTGTATTACCTTCCTCTTCTTCTGGCTCCTGGTGAAATCTTTCTACTTGTTCTTCTTCTGATTCACCCTTATTATCCGGAGTAACTGTATCATCTTCCATCATGCGGTGAACTATTTCGTCTATTAATTGATCTACTTCCTCGAAATTGTCTACTTCCTGACTATTACTTCCGTTATTATTATTAACTACCTCCTCTTGCTGCAACATTCTCACATTACGAGATAATTCATCCGCAACAAAGTTTTCGCATCGAGTTTAAGCCTCCACCTGACCAGTCTAGATCCGGGATCATTCACATTGAATAACCAGGTTAGTGGTCTATGGTCTGTCTGGACAATGAATTTTCTTCCATAGATATATATAAGGTCTAAACTGCTTGGTGGCCCAAACTATGGCCAAGCACTCCTTTTCGGTAGTGCTGTAATTTTGTTCAGCTTTATTTAATGTTCTGCTTAAATATTAAACAGGTAGGTCTTTGCTGTCATATTGTTGGCTAAGGACAGCTCCTATTCCCTTATTCGAAGCATCAGTCGTTATTATGAACATTCTATTGTAATCCGGATATTGTAAAACGAAAATTAGTAATTGCTCTTTTTAGTTTTTCAAATGCTTCTTGTTGCTCTCTATTCCAATTGAATGGTACATTTTTCTTTAATAATCCGTTCAAAGGTTCGGCGATTTTACTAAAATTTTGAATAAACTTGCGGTAGTAGCCTAACATTCCTAAAAAGGATTTGATGCCCTTATGATTTTGTGGTGGTTGCAGCTTAACTATGCTATCTATTTTATTAGGATCAGGTTTAACTCCTTGATCCGTTATTATATGTCCTAGGTACTGCACCTCTTTGCGAAGAAATTCGCACTTGTCGGGTTGTAGCTTAAGATTAGCAGCTCTTAATTGACCCAATACCTCAACTAATTTCTCATTGTGTTCTACGAGACTTTGACCATATACCACTATGTCATCAAGGTATACAAAGCATTTAATGCCTTGTAACCCTGCTAAAACTGTGTTCATTAGGCGTTGAAAGCATGCCGGAGCATTCTTCAAGCCAAAAGGCATTCGAGTGTAATCGAAGTGCCCGTACGGAGTGCTGAAAGCTGTTTTCTCTATGTCCTCATCATCGACTGGGATTTGGTGAAACCCAGCAGTGAGGTCGAGAGTGGTGAAATACCTTGCTTTCCCTAATTGATCTAGTATTTCATTAATATTAGGGAGGGAATAGTTATCCGCAATTATCAACTCGTTGAGTTTGCGGTAATCTATCACCATTCTCCACTTCTTTTTGCCACTGGCATCTGCCTTTTTTGGCACAATCCAAAGAGGAGAGCTCCAGGGTGAATTGCTATTTCTAATAATCCCATCTTGTTTTAGTTTTTCCACTTGAGTATGCACTTCTTCTTCATGCACCTTTGGGTATCGGTAAGTCTTAGTAAAAACCGGTTGAGCTCCCTCTAATGTTCGAATTTTATGCTTGCTTACATTAGTATCTGTAAGTTTCTCGTTTTCGACGCTGAATACATCACTAAAATTCTTAAGGATACTCATGATGCTTTCGATCTCTTCCTTATTCATGTGTTCAGTTCTTACATTTCCCGTTACTTCAATAACTCTTTGGTTTTTAACTTCAAAGTCCTCCAAATTCTTCCCTACAATTCTAATTTGGCTAAAGTCAAAAGCTTCTTCCGTTGTGTTCAATACTGTGGCTAAGCATTCCCCATTTCTGTTTCTTGTTATACATTCTGGAATGATTATCCCTTCCTTAATTTCTTGCCTTGGCAACACTATTTCTTCTTTCAATTCCGAATTATTTTCAAGTTTCAAGACTTTAAGTACCTCGGTTCTACGCTTCAAAAACTTTTCTTCGCTCAAATATTTCAGGAAAGTTTCTTCATTTCCAAATATATAAATATATTTGGAAATAACTGAATGTCTTTCACGATTTCTCCCATTGTTTCGTGGGGTTTACCTCCCAAACCTTTAAACTTAATTGTTCTGGTAAAATCAACCTCACGTTCATAAACACATTTCGCACTAATCATAGAAACTTCCGCACCTGTGTCAATGATAAATCTTCTGATATCGTCGTTGATGATAACATTTACATGGGGACTTTCTAAGTCTCCCATACATCTAACGTTGGCTTCTTTTTTAAATTCTCTCCTATCTGGTCTCGAATCTGAACTTGTACTTGGACTTGTTCTTTGAGAATGTTGGGTCCCTCTCTCAATTCTAGAATTTTGGTTCCCTCTCTCTCTTTTTGGCATTCGACAATTTCTCGCAATGTGCCCTATTTTCCCACAATTGAAACATTTTGTCTCTGTGAAATTTATCCTTGCTAAATTCTTATTTGAATAATCCTTATTTATATTGGTCTTAAACAAATTAAGCCGTTGCTCCTCCTCTTTAGCATAGCGACTAGCCTCCGCTAAATCATACGGTTTTTGCGTCACAACGTAGGATGACAGTTTATCGAGTAGTCCATTTATGAAAACTGTTAAAGTTTCACTTTTTATGTATGCAATTTGACCTTTTTGCTCTTCTTCTTTTACCTCATGCAGTTTACTCTGCATAAGTCGCCTTTCCAGGGTTTCAGCTCTTTGGGTGTACAACGAGACCGACTCGTTTTTACCCTGATGGATGCTAATCAATTCACGGTGTAGTTGAAGACTGCTGTGCGGTTCCCTAAAGATACCACTAGGTTCGCTCTTCAACGTTTCCCAATTTTTTATATCTTTGTTCATTAAAATAGTCGTGGCATTACCACGAATTCGTGTTTTAATAAATTTAAAAAGAACCGATTTTTGGGACTCGGTTGCCAACTCTATGGCATCATTGCATGCGTCAATGAAACCGAAGACTTCTTCACTACTACTGTTAAAAGTAGGAATGAATGAAGTTAATACGTTAATTGGCACCTCAGACATTTCAGAATTTCGTAATACTTTTTCTGAACCCTTAAGAACAATATTAATTCCTACTTCCTTCTCACTACTTAACTCTCTTTCGACTTCTTCGTCGCTGTCAATTTCACTTTCAATTTCTTCTTTACTATCGAACAGGCTTTCGACTTCTTCCTCACTATTAATTTCACTGTCACTACCACTAGAGGACATAAAGGCTTTCCTAGTCACCCAGTTCGCTAATAATATTTTATACCTGCCTTCGGTATTTTCTATGCACTGTCGCAAGGGCACTAGCAAAAATTTAAACTATAGGTGCATCAGGTGCAAAATTCAAAAAAATTGTTACGCGGTCTAACACACGAAAAAGAGCAACAACAATGCAGTACAACGTACAAAATTGTGGTGAAAAAAAAGAAACACTAGTTGGTTTTGCTTTAACCTTTATTGCAACCGACACAGTCGGTGATATAGAAGTGAATGTACCACCAGTTGATTTCATGCCCAACAAGAAAGCATCTCTTCAGCTGACCTTGGACCATTTCCCCAGCATCTCAGTCGTTGAACCTTACATTTGCGGGTTTATTTAACTGCAACGCAAAAATCGTCACCGCTTGTCGCTTCTTGTGTTGCGTAGATCTGCTGCCTCCCATGTTAATGCCACCAACAATGCACGCACTAACCGATGCGATGGGCATAGAACTGCGTGTAGATCAATATGCACTTATGCCGTTTTGTGTGCTTAGGTGCATCGATGTTGTGGTTGTTGTTGTTGGGTATGCGTTGTGCTTGGTTGGTAGAAAAGGCATGTGCATTGCTCTCATTGAATTGGCATGGAGTGTTATTGCGTTGTTGCGTTGCAACATCCTGCCGGGCCACCGGAAATGACATCTGAAGCTACGGGTATTTTCTTTAGAGATATATGTTGCGAGGTGATTTTCGCTGGTGATTGCTCGTTAAGTTAAAGTTGGGTACATGAAACGAAGAAAAGGTGTGGTGAATGGCGTGTGGCAATAATATGTTACATTTTGTACGGTTTATATTATTATTAATTATATTTAGTTAGGTATTTCAATGGTAGATATAAATATAGATAGATATTTAAATTTTTTTATTGTGTGTGTGTGTATTCGTTTGCCATTGGAAGAAGGCAAAGTTTAGCTATTGGGCGTTTTAATGTAGTAGTTGATGTTTTAATGGTGACAACTCGAACCTTTCCATCTGCTCCAGGATGTGTTGCCTCTATTCGACCCAGTCGCCAAAGCGTAGGTGGCGTTTGTTCATCTGGTAGGATTACCAATTGACCTACCTTGATTTGAAGATTTGACGTCAGCCATTTAGGACGTTGTTGCAACCGAACTAGGTATTCGGACTTCCATTTCTTCCAGAAGTCCTGCTGGATTTTCTGCATAAGCTGCCATCTTTCTAAGTAATTTGATTTTATGTCGGTCAGATCCTTTTCGGGGGCTGTGTTTAACGGACCGCCGATTAGAAAGTGTCCTGGTGTCCGGACAGACAAATCGTCAGGATCTTCGGTTACCGGACAAAGTGGTCGCGAATTCAGGCAGGCCTCTACTTGCGCTAATACGGTGGCGTACTCTTCGAATGTCAGAGTATAGTGTCCGATGATTCTCTTTAAATGATGCTTCATAGACTTCACACCTGCTTCCCAAAGCCCACCGAAATGTGGTGCAGCGGGGGGATTGAAGTGCCATTTCGTTCCATTTGCTTGCAGTTGTAAGGCGATATCATCAGTCCACTGCTTCGACAGTTGCAGCAGCTCCTTGAAAATTAGTTCCGCAGTCACTGTACAAGTCCGTGCATATCCCACGGCGAGCTGTAAAGCGTTTAAGTGCTGCAAGAAACGCGGATGAGCTACAATCACTTACCAGCTCGAGGTGAATAGCCTTTGTACAAAAGCAAATAAAAACGAAGATATATGCCTTCGTAATTTTGCTGCAGCGCCCCTTCCACGCCTTCAATTGCACAGGGCCAGCATAATCTACTCCAGAGGTTTGGAAAGGGCGAGCCTGGTTGAATCTTCCCGATGGCAAATTTCAGACACTTATGAATGCAACTTTTAACATTGGATTTAAGTTGTAAAATCCAATATTCTGTCCGAAGAGTTGCCATGAATAGTTGTTGACCGCCGTGAAGTGTCTTCATGTGTACATCATGGATTATCAGCGTGGTCAAAATGTTATGCGAAGGCAATATTGTTGGATGACGCTGTGAGTATGGTAGATCAGCGTTTTCTAAACGACCACCAACTCGCAATATCCCTTTTTGCCAATTTACTTCGCTTGGTAACTGGATCACCCTTGGAGAGCTTCAATATTTCCTCGGCAAAGAATTCCTGTTGAACGATGTGTATTAATCGCGTTAATGCTGATGATATTTCATCGGGTGACAAATGTCCAACTAAACGTGGTGATTTCCTTAAGGCGTTGTTGACAAATCTTAGCCAGTATGCTGTAGCTCGCACTAAACGCTGTAAAGAAGAGAACCGACTGAGGAGTTTATTACATTCAAAGACACTGAAATGAACGCAGAGCTGAAAAATGTTTGTGATGGGGTGCCCAGATGCGACAATGTTATTTTTAAACTTAGAAGCCTCGGAGGCTTTCATTTCGTGGTCCGTCGTTTGAATATTTATGATTTGATGCTGTTGCTCATCAAAAGTGTGCAAAAAATCAGGACCGTGCCACCACTGCTGCTGGTTGAGGAGTTCTGCGGGAGATAGTCCTCTCGAAGCCATGGCCGCTGGATTGTCCTTCGACGGAACGTAGTTCCAGGAATTGGGATCTGTCAACTCCTGAATTTCTGCTACTCTGTTGGCGACGAATGTCGTTCGGATGTATGGCGCCGATTTAATCCACGCGAGAGTGATTTTTGAATCACACCATGCGAACATTTTCGCATTTTGCAGCTTCATCGTTTCCACATTGTGCGTCTGCAATTGTGCCCCACATAATTCCAGACGTGCCAGAGACTTATTTTTTAAGGGCGATACTCTGGTTTTTGACACCAGCAGATTTGTGTATAATGTAGTTCCAGTAACGGCTCGAACATATACGACGGCAGCATACGCCTTTTCAGATGCATCGGAAAAGCCGTGTATTTCGATTTGTGATTCGTGGGTGCAATTAATCCAGCGAGGAATCTCGATCTTATTAAGGGTTCTTAGCTCCATCTTCGAGGTGTGCCACGTGGATGTAGTTGTAGATGGAAGCTCGCAGTCCCATGTTCGATGCTCTTTCCAAATATCTTGCATAAGGATTTTTCCTACAATAACGCACGGAGATATCCATCCCATGGGATCATAAAGACGCGCTATGTCCGAAAGAATCATCCGCTTCGTTGTCCTCTTCTGTTCTGGAAGGTTGCACTTGAAAATGAATATGTCTCTTCCAGGATGCCACTGGATCCCCAAGGTTTTGATGGCGTTTCCCTCATCAAATGAAAGTGGCAGCTGAACCTCTCTATCGTCATCTGGGACGGCTTCCAACAACCTCTCGCTGTTACTTGCCCATTTCCTTAACGGAAAACCTCCACGTTTCAGCATTGCAATCAGTTGACACTGCATTTCTAAAGCTTCGCCTACTGAATCTGCTCCATGAATAACATCGTCCACGTAAAAGTTCGTGGCAGCGATGCTAGATGCTAACGGATAATCATCTCGTTCATCTGCAGCCAGTTGTTGCAGTGTGCGAACAGCTAAATACGGAGCAGCGGCAGTGCCAAAGGTGACAGTATTAAGTCGGTACACCTTAATAACCTGGTCTGCTTCATCTCTCCACAAAATGAGTTGATAGGCAGAATCCTGAGGAGGAGCCCAAATCTGCCTATACATTTTGTTGATATCAGCAACAAAGACGATCCGATGTTTTCTGAATCGCGCGATATGATCAAATATTTCTTCCTGCAACCGTTGCCCAACTAAAAAATGATCGTTGAGGGACGTGCCATCAGATGTTTTACACGACGCGTCAAAAACAATACGCAGCTTTGTTGTGGAGCTCGAGTCCTTAATAACTGCGTGGTGGGGAACGAAATATTTATGAGGAAGTGACATGGAATCTACTTCCGTCCTAATTCCAGGTATTCTTTAAATACTCGTTTGTATTCCGTGTGAAACAACGCGTTTGACTGGAATTTTCTTTCCAGTTGCGAATATCTACACCTAGCTGAATTGACACGTTGTACACTTCACAATTGTGGAGTTGTGCGAACGAACTGTGGCAGGATCATATTTTTTCGTTTTAGGTTGAGAAAGTCTTGTTGAAGATTCTTTCATGACTTCCAAAGTCCTGGATCTCATTAGCAAGAAATCCTCTAGGATGTTGTAGGTAGGATAATCAATGTACGCAGATATATGTGCTTCCTATAGCCCACGAGTAACAAGCGGTAGTTTTTGTAATGTGTGATAAATGATTACATCTTCCCATGATTCGACAGAAACTCCTAGGTTTGTGAGAGAATGCTTGGCTTCGTTTGTTGTATCAAGAAACCCTTGGATATCTTCAGCTGATTCACCGGATACCCTTGGTTGATCAAACAGTAATTTAAATTGATTGTCCTTTTACAATCTTACATTTTGGTAACGCTTGACAAGTATTGCCCAAGCAGCATCAAAATTACCATCGATCGAGGTGTTTCGCAATAAACCAAGAGCCTTACCACTTAAATTCGATTTTAAATAATGCAGTTTCTGCACATTAGAAGGAGACGAATTTTTCTGAACCAAACTTACAAAGAGACTTTTGAATTCAGGCCACATTTGAATTGAACCCGAAAAGGTGGGAATTGTAATCGGTGGCAATTTAAATTCAACCGAAGGGATCTTGGATCCTGTTAGCGAACTGTTTAGAGCACTAGATGTTTGATGTTGACTATCTGTGCTCGACATATGTTCCTTTAAATCAGACGAATATTTATAATATAACTCCTTTAATTTATGGAATGTTAGTCCTTCCATGTAGACTACTTTTACTTCTTCACTAGGGGCTCCAACAATCTTTTGATGAAGAGAACGGGCTTCACTAAACGAATCCTCCAAATTCTTGAACCGTGCCTCATACATATGAACCGATTTATTTAATTTTTCTAATCCCTCATATGCCTTCTGATCGGCGACTAGCTCTTGATAGATGGTTTGAATAGTATCTATCCAGTTTGAAACCTTGCCCTTCTTCATGATTACGAATTGCCTCAAGCGAAGAGTTAATCCCACAACACACAACACACGATATTAAATTAGATCAGCGAGGATCGTTAAATTACTTTTATTAAAGCGTTATAAAAAATGCCACACACCTGTTGTTAGGCGTTGCTCCTCTGCTGTACCAGCTTATTTCTTCCTCGTCACACTCGTCACAGTTGGGGCTGCAAACATCCAATTCCCCAGGAACAATCTAACGTTACGATGGTTTGTCAGTTTTAAAGCACACGAACCCGTTTGTTAACTTTAAATAATCACGCACTAAAGAGTACAATTTTATAGTACGTACTATGTCTTTATTTATTGTCTTTTTTTATTGTTTTTTGCACTTAAACTGTATAGATCCTTGATCCGGCTCGAAGGACCATTATGTGTCGCAAGGACACTAGCGAAAATTTAAACTATAGGTGCATCAGGTGCAAAATTCAAAAAAATTGTTACGCGGTCGAATCTAGAGCAAGCGAAATCTAACACACGAAAAAGAGCAACAACAATGCAGTACAACGTACAAAATTGTGGTGAAAAAAAAGGAAACACTAGTTGGTTTTGCTTTAACCTTTGTTGCAACCGACACAGTCGGTGATATAGAAGTGAATTTCATGCCCAACAAGAAAACATCTCTTCAGCTGACCTTGGACCATTTCCCCAGCATCTAAGTCGTTGAACCTTACATTTGCGGGTTTATTTAACTGCAACGCAAAAATCGTCACCGCTCGTCGCTTCTTGTGTTGCGTAGATCTGCTGCCTCCCATGTTAATGCCACCAACAATGCACGCACTAACCGATGCGATGGGCATAGAACTGCGTGTGGATCAATATGCACTTATGCCGTTTTCTGTGTTGTGTGCTTAGGTGCATCGATGTTGTGGTTGTTGTTATTGGGTATGCGTTGTGCTTGGTTGGTAGAAAAGGCATGTGTATAGCTCTCATTGAAATGGCATGGAGTGTTATTGCGTTGTTGCGTTGCAACAACTTTAAACGTCTGCTTTTTATTTTTCCTGAAGGGAATTTTATTTTAAACATCTACTAGAAGATGTGGAAGTTTAATAACTTAACTTGGAAAACGTTTGACACCGAGACAACTTTCTTTTGTTTTAATCCTGTACAATTTCACTAGGACCACTTCACGTAAATTTACATATTATGTCAAAAGCTTATCTTACTAACTTACATAACGAAAATAATCAGCAACTTCATTCTTCTTTTCGGCTACCAGTAAACAGCAATATGAGTAAACAGCAGCACCAGTAGTCAGCAACACAGTAAGCAGCAACACCTTTTCCTTTGTTTGTTGTTGAATGTTGAATGCAAGAATGTTTTTCTCTCACTATATTTTTTTTTTAGTCTTAACTTAATTCTGTTCTATTTTTTTTTTTTTTATTTCAAGGATATCTCGTATCCCACTGCTGCCACCAATTTTTATGTTGCGCCTGATTGACGCTCCACAATTTATTTTTACAATGAAATAAAAATACAAAAAAACTTATGTTTCCTTTATGTATTTGAACGAAGAAAACAAACGATAGAACTCATCAAAAAGAAAGACGAACAATGTAAAAAAAAAATAATTATAAGTTAAAACGCAAAATTGTTGATGATTAATTATTTATTATTCCGTCTCGTCACAGATTTCCAAAATTACTCCAACATTTATTTCTTACTGACTAGTACTTATAGCCTATTTATGCTGACCCTTGCATCAACAAAAAAAATTAATTCTGTCTAGGTATCATGGTATCATGATATCATGAACGTCCGTGTATTATGATACAACGAATTCGCTCGTGGGAATGGAATTCGCTGATGGGAAACACTTACACTAGCTTTTTTTTTTTCGTCGTCAGCATTGCACCAGCGTAACAATATAGCATGCTGTCTGTACTGCCTATGAACATAAAAACTCTGCCATATTGGAGTGGACAAGCAAACTCCTCGCCATCTCAACAAGAGTGCGGTTCACCTTTTCTGCTACACCATTCTGTTGTGCGCAATATGGAACCGTAAGTTGACGAACTATGCCATGCTGCTGCAAGAAATCATCAAAACGCTTGTTGATGTACTCATTGCCGCTGCGTATGACCTTTATATTACGTCCTGTCTGACGCTCTGCCATATTTTTAAACAAAACAAATTTTTCAAATACCTCTTCTTTTGATTTGAGGAAATATGTAAATATACGCCAAGACAATGAAGGTAAGAAAATATAATGATCCACCAAGTGATCTTTTTTCAAACGGTCCATATACATCTGTACAAGCTCCTATTGCCGCTTTGCTCGATTTTTCGACTCTGTTGGAAATGGTTGTGTGTGAATTTTACTCTTAATGCATGTCCTATATTTAAGTTATCTGTGAAATCCACATTCTGCATACCAACCACCATCGTTTGTCTAGTAAGATTGACCAAACTGGTATAGTTCAAATGACCGTATCTGTTCTGCCACACTGCTGCACTAGGATGGGTCACAAAACAAAAAAGGTTATTTTTTTCGGCGCTTTTAATATCTGCTCGTCTTGTTGGGTTACAAGAGCATACTTGTTGTCGAATAACGCTGTGCAACCCCGTTCGACGACTCGACTGACAGATATAAAATTACCCCTCATGCAAGGAACATACAAGACCCTTTCCAATTTTAATTCACACAAATCTGTTTGCAGTACCACATCTCCTCTACCCTCTGCTCGTATAACTTTATTGTCAGCCAACACAACATCCTCAATACCAAACGTATAAAGATGGCCAGACATAACTACCCCAACTGCCCGGTTACTTCAGAATACCATACCGACAAAGAAGAACTTGTTCTGCTTCGTCGGATAGAGAGTCTCTATACCATGGCTAGATCGACTCAGCTAAAGATTCTGAGTCGATCAATATACTTTGAGGTATCTCTAGCGAAACAATTTCACTATGTTACAAACTTAATGTCAAAACTAGTATACCCCTATGGAATAAATATAAAAATGAAAAATAAATACATAAAAAGATAAAAAAAAAATAAACATATGAGAAGGCTACAACCCACTGTGTGGATCGTTTTATACCCTATCCCATCCCATCCTAAAAACAAATATCCCCTAAATGTCGGATTAATGACGATGAAATATAGAAAATGTCATTGTCATAACATATTGTTCAGAATCTTTCATGGTTCGACAAAAAAAACAATGATTTTCGAATGGTTATGCTATGAAGTAGTGTATACAAAAGGTTTTTGAATGAAACTGCATCGAAAAAGTGGGAGTGGGTTAACATAATATATGGAAGAAATTTTTATATTATTATAACCAATGATTTTGCATCAAATATTTTTTCGAAATATTTAAAATTTTACCGAAAAACGTTTTTTTTACTGAAAACGCCATAAAAAAGTGTAAAGACAAAATATAGACTAGGATTGTCTAGCTATCTTGTTCAGACACTTTTTCAAAATCTCTATTGGTTTGGCCTAAAACTAAGTTTTTTCTAAAAAGGGGCCTTGGCGGTGGGCGGATTTCAAAAATTTGTATACATGTTCTGCATCGTCGGATAGAGAGTCTGTATACCAAATTTCAAAACTCTAGCTCAAAATTTAAGGCCCAAAAATCGGTGACACACCGACGGACGGACGGACGGACAGACAGACATGGCTGAATCGACTCAGCTAGCGATTCTGTGTCGATCCATATACTTTGAGGTATTTCTAGCGAAATTATTTCACAATGTTACTAACTTAATGTCAAAACCAATATACCCCTATGGGATAGAGTATAAAAATATAGAAAATATCATTGTCAGAACATATTGTTCAGACAGTTTATCAATATCATTTATGGTTCGACAAAAAACATCGTTTTTTAAAATAATATATTGAAGAAATGATTATATTAACAGAACCAATGATTTTTTTCGAAATGTTTAAAATTTTACCAAACATTTTTTTTTCTGAAAACGCCCCCAAAAAGGGGGCGTGGCAATAATATTTGTATGAACAAAATATGGAAATAAGGGTTATCTAGACATGTTATTCAGATTTTTTTTCTAAATCTCTAACGGTTTGCCCTAAAGCTACGTTTTTCTGAAAAGGGGACTTAACAGTGGGTGGATTTCAAAAATGTTTACACTTGTTTTGCTTCGTGGGATAGAGAGTCTGCATACCAAATTTCAAAACTCTAGCTCATAATTTAAGGGCCAAGAATCTGTGACACACACACGGACGGACAGACAGACATGGCTCAATTGACTCAGCTAGCGATTCCGAGTCGATCCATAAACTTTGAGGTATATCTAGCGAAATTATTTCACTATGTTACAAACTTAATGCCAAACTAATATACCCCTATGGGATAGGGTAAAATCATATGAGAAGGCTACAATCCGCTGTTCGGATAGTTTAATACCCTATCCGATCCCATCCTTAAAATTGAAATCCCCAAAATGTGAACTTTTCGGCCACGAAGTAATTACAATGATATTTTCATAACACATTAAGGGTCTTCATGCAACGTCGTAATTTTACTGCGTACCAAAGATTATAATTTTAAGACAACGTTTCATGTACGACCCTAAAACTGTACTACTAAATAATGCGGTAACCCACTGAATTCAATTTCAATTTAGTAATTTATTTATTGATGGAAATTTGTTCCCATTGTTCACTTCCCGTTCTACATAATTGTTTTCAGTTAAGCGAATACGTTTGATGTTTGAAAGTGACTGATTAAATGCAAAAATAGCTTTTCAAAAGTTTACAACGTTTCCCATCTCAATTTACACACCCAATTCCTCTGAAAAAATTCCGATATTGTTGGAAAAGATTTCCGTTTACCATCTCAATTTACACACCCAATTCCTCTGAAAAAATTCCGATATTGTTGGAAAAGATTTCCTATACAAATTTTGACAAATACTTATCACGTAATAATTTTATCACCTTTACAATAATTTCAACATTTTTTGGAATGATATTACTCGGTCGCTTACACCCCGTTATTGATCAGAAATCTTGCGTCGAGTGTCATTCAGAGATATTTCGCTTCATTACCAAAAGGCACTCGAACCGTATTCAGAAATACTTGCAAATTGCTTGCCCGTTTATACGAAAAATCTACAGATTTGCTTTCGTTAAGGCAAAACCGCCAGGATTTTGTCCATTCATTTACCTCGCTAAGAGCGTTTTGTAATTTTATAGTTGTTTCCTCTATTTTTGTGCCAACTGCTAGTATAGCTGTATCGTCAGCAAACGTGGCAACTATTGTATCGTTTGTTTGCGTGTAAATAGAATGTATCAGGTTTTTCAACAAGGACGCTACAAAAGTTGAGCGACAGGGACAACAAACGACGCCATATTTCCTGCCGCACTTTTGACATTTCTCTTCAGTAAAGTTTGCCATTTCATGCGGAAAGATATACGATCCAAAAACGAGTCAAATTTATTAAAATTTACAACCGAAATTCGGAGTGAGTGGCCTTAACGTTAAGAGCGCTACGTCCAATTTATGGTCGCCATAATCGTCCTAGCAGATTAACAATTGAGCGTCTAGTGGAAAAATTTGAATCCACAGGCACAACACAAAATGTGATAACAACACAAAATGTGAGATAAAGAAGTGCCCGTAGTGTCGAGAATATTGCTGCCGCTGAGGCTTTTGTTGAAGAAAGCCCAAATGTGTCTCTCACACGTCGTTCTCAAGCGTTGGGCATCTCTGTGTCGTCGTTGTGGCGAAAAGGTCTTGGCCTAAATCCTCACAAGATTAAATTGACGCAAGAACTGAAGCCGCTTGACCACCAGAAGCGTCTTATGTTCGCGAATTTGGCTGAGCAACAACTTGAAAATGATTCGGATTTTCATCAAAAATCATCTTCAGCGATGAGGCTCATTTCTGGCTGAATGGCTTCGTCAATAAACAAAATATGCGGTATTGGTCAGGCAGCAATCCACACGTACTCCATGAGTCATCATTGCATCCCTAAAAAATTACGGTTTGGTGTGGTTTGTGGGCCGGCGACTTCATTGGGCCGTACTTCTTCCGTGATGATCAAGACCGGCACGTTACTGTAAATGGGAATCGCTACCGTTCAATGATAACCGAATATTTTTAACCCAAATTGGATGATATGGACTTGGAGGACATGTGGTTCCAACAGGACAATCAATGTATTTGAAACCAAGTTTAGAGAACGTGTTATCTCACGAAATCGACCGCCTCGGTCGTGCAATTTGACGCCGTTAGACTATTTCCTGTGGGGCTACGTCAAGTATATAGTCTATGCCAACAAGCCAGCGACGATTGATGAACTTCGTAAGAATATCGAACTTGAAAATGCAGCAGTATCGGCCGATTTAAGCTTGAAAACCGTCGAAAATTGGGTTCAGCGTCTGGACTTCAGCAAGCATGCCCGTGGTGGCCATGCAAAAAAAAAAGCGAATTCCATACATAATGGCATCGAACATACTTTTACAAGAATAAAAAATTTCATTAATATCCAAAACTGTTTTTGCTTTATTTAAAAAAAACTTTTGTAGCACTCTCATTGAAAAACCCTTTACAAGAGAGGTCCAAGGACGCTTCCTTGGGTACACCTGCCAATATTTCTTTGAACTCCGAATATTCTTTTCCAAGTTTCACATGGAAGAGTTTATGCTCAAGATACAACACGAGGATTTTATATATTTTTCAGGCAGAAATTGTCTTAGTTTATATTGAAGGCCTCTATGCCATACTTTGTCAAAGGCTTGCTACACGTCAAGAAATACGGCTAAACAAATTTTCTTTTTTTCGAAAGCTTTCTCAATTACATAAGTAATCCGATAAACTTGGTCCACAGTCGAATGTTTTTTTCTAAACCCAAATTGATGGTCATGTAAAAGGCGCTTCTGATCAATAATGTAAGCGACCGAGTAATATCCTTTCAAAAACTTTTGAAATTATTCGAAGAAGTGAAATGGGTCTGTAAGGTTTTATTTCATTCTTCTTGGTATGAGCACCATAATCACTTCCGCGACCTTCCACTGTCTTTGTACTTATTCTAATCTAATTGCTGCGTTTACATTGGACAGGAGTTTAGTTAATGCTTCTCGAGGCAACATTTTAAGAAGTTCTCCTGTAATTAGGTCATAACCCGGAACTTTTTTAGGCTTCAATTTCTGTATTTCCCGTTTAAGCTCGGCAATACTTACATATCTAACAAGATTACCACTACACCATTTGTAGTCTCGAATAAATTAATGTTTTCTGAACTATCAAATGGTTTAAATGTCTCCTCAAGATTGCGGCAAAAACGTCTGCTTTTTCCTTATCGCTTTTTGCCCAAACGTCTTGAGTTACCCTAATTGGTGGCATAGCGTTTTTGGCCGTTTTATGACTTTAATTGCTTTCCAAAGTGAATAATTCGATCCTTTTCCAGTGGACAGGCTTTGCAGATAAGTTTTTACTGCATGGTTTTTAAAGTTTATAATCGAATTTAATAGCATGTTACTCAGCCGTTTGAGATGCGTTTTATATTGCGGGGCACGAGTTTACTGCCATCTTTTTCGAGCTTTTGTTTTTTGTCTTACCAAACCTTTTATTTTCCATGGGTACTTGATATTACTATAGCTTTCTATTTTGCGTTGTTGAGGAGTATTATTCCATACTGCTTTTTGAACAGTATCGATAAAGGAGTCAACCGCGACTTCGAGTTCTAATGGGGATCCAAGAGATATCGATTTTCATTATTTCATTTGAAGCCTTCCCAGTTTGTTTTTCCGTTTGATAGTCTGGGTGGGTTTTCATTTCTAATGATTGACTCGCTCGTTGTTAGAATGACCGGAGAATGATCAGAGCAAAGATCAAAGCATTCCTCAACTTTTATTCGATTATAAAATCGATCGAATCCGGTACTTTTGTAACATCAGTTGGCCAGTAATTTGGTTTTCCCGTAGAATAAAATTCGGTATTGTACTTGCTACTAACATCGTAAAGCATCCTACCTTTCTGTGATACGCATCTAGATCCCCAGAATGTATGTTTTGCATTAAAGTCCCCTTCGATGACAAAACACTGTCCAGGGGAAATAAGCAAGTTTTCAAATCAATTTTCTCAACCTTGCATCGTGGTGGGCAGTAAATAGAAGATATCTTCAGAAAGGATTGTCTGCTTTTGACTTGTATAGAGCAAACTTGCATTGTTTCGACTTCTAATTTAAAATTAATCGAATGTTCGGTATATAGTGATGCTTCACCTCTAGCCTTGTTTGATGGATGTAGAGCATGATCATCAAAATAACCTTTAATCTTTAAGTGAGAATTGCTTTCTGCGTGAGTTCTGGATATTAAACAGACGTCGTAATCTTTTTCCAGCATAAACAATTCAAGTTCTCCAAGTTTCTGCCAAAGGCCTTTGGCATTCCGCGTAAGAATTTAAAGAAATCTTTTCATGTTGAAGGTAGATTACGTCTCTTGGGAATACTATTTTAAAGCTTTACTAGCCTGCCGAAAATAAGTTTATTCATTTCGCTTTGTTCCTCAAGTTTTGAAAGAATAATCAAAATACGTTGGAAACGGGGTCTGGTGAAATATTTTTATCGGGTACTGTAGCTGGAGCATAAGTTTGTACATTTGATTTTGGATATACAAGATCCGATGGTATTTCTGTTGTTTAATTTTTTGTTTTTCGATTGTTGCCCGCTTTGGCTTTGATATAAGTTTAGAGCGAAATTTTAGGCTTCTTTTTAGTTAAATTTAATTTCTGTAAAATTTTATTAGTAAACTTCATACGTCTCTTTTGCAAATCCTTAGCTAATACGCAGCCGCGGTGTCTTGCGGGATGACCGCCTTTACAATTAATGCAAATAGCAAGATCAGATTGCTGCTCTGGAAGGATAGCTCAAGGCCACGCAAGTCCAGTTGAAGAGGAGTGATAGTCAGTATGACACACTTTAATTAGTGATGCAGTCACAACCCTTGCACCGTTATACTTGGCCATTCGCTTGGCATTCACACACAGTCGCATGTTCCGCATGGACACACGCCAGACATGCTTTAATTGCAGACATCCGCGTATACTCCGCTACCTTCATCAACGTATGCCACTGCTTTTCGCCACCATAATTTAGTACACAGCATCCACAATTGTACGGACTGTCGCCACATTCGAACATGCAACCAACCAGTTCGGGAAATATTCCGAGCCACTTATCAGCGACCAATGTACACACCTATTACACGCCACGTAAGGTGCAGGATCTTCCTATGTTTTTCGGGGATCCAGATAACTGGCCAATGTTTTACAAACCTTTCTTGCAGACAAACGCCGCTTTCACACAAATTTAGACAACAACCAGAGGCTCCAAAAATCTCTGCAAGGTGAAGCGAAGGATGCTGTCAAATATCTATTGATCCACCCGGACAATGTGGGAAGTGTCATGGAAGAATTGCTGTTTAGATTTGGTCGCCCGGAACAACTTATCAACAGCCAGCTTAGTCAAGTTAGTGAGATAGTTAAGGAAATGGGACTCAAAGGCAGCCATCACCAGCTTAATGTCCAATGGATTGGGGGAAAACAAGCACAGGAGACTTCATTCGTTGCCGACATGAAGATTAGTGGAGCAGGTTTGAATAAAAAATATCAACTTCGTTCTGTATATGTTGTCTCGGATCTATGGCTTCCAACTCAAAGTCTCAAGGACTCGGATCTATCGATCCTACTGATGGAGTTCCCAATGGGGTCATACTTAAACGCCGTTCCGAGACTTTTAATTGGTCTCGATCATTGCCATTTGTGTTACGGATGGAAGAACGGAGTCTTGAAAAGAATGAAAGATATGCAACGCGTACGAAGCTTGGGCTGTGTTTGATCCCACGCCGACGACAACAAGCATGAGCAAACCTTCGTGCCTCCTGACCAACACCGATTCCGCTGATGCCGTCCTACTCTACGTTGTTGCTGACCATTTCGGCGTTGAAAGTTTTTGGGGTAGGACTTTTTCCTCCAGTAGTCCAAGGAAGACTTTCGTGCCAGAAATATTATCGACTCTTCTACAAAAAGAATCGACGGTCGATTCGAGGTTGGTTTGTTATGGAAAAATAATGACATTGTTTTGCCATCCAGTTTTTCCATGGCACATAAGCACTTGGTGGAAGTAGAGCGAAATATGTAAACCCTATTCCATTCCATGCTTAAAATAAATATCCCCGAAATATCGGCTTTATGGCGATGAAATATAGAAAATGTCATTGTCATAACAATTTGTTCAGACAGTTATTCAAAATTTTTCATGGTTCGACAATTATTCTATGAAGTAGTGTATACAAATAGTTGGTAAGAAAACGCCTCCAAAAAGTGGGCGTGGATTAAAATAATAGATGTTTATGTTTATATTATCATAACCAATGATTTTGCATCAACAATTTTTTCAAACTGTTGAAAATTTTACCAAAAAAAATTTCTTTACTGAAAACGCCCCTACAAATTGGGCGTTGCAAAATGTTTGTATAGACGAACTATAGACATTCGAATTTTCTAGATATCTTATTCTGACACTTTTTCAAAATCTCTAATGGTTTGGCCTAAAACTACGTTTATCTAAATAGGGGGTGTAGCAGTGGACGGATTTCAAAATTGTTTACACTTGTTCTGCTTTTTCGGATAAGGAGTCTATTAACCAAATTTCAAAACTCTAGCACAAAATTTAAGGCCCAAATATCGGTGACATACAGACAGACGGACACGGCTAGATCGACTCAGAAATCGGTATATCTATTGTACTTATTTTACTATGTTACAAAATTTAATGTAAAAACTAATATACCCGATGGGATAGGGTATTAAAAATGTTTTTCGCCTGGTTATGCTATGGGGTAGGGTATACAAAAGGTTTTTGTGTGTGAGTTATTATCGGAACCGAGATAGAAAAAGTCCCGTAACTCCTCAAAGTTATATATGCCAATGGTGACATTCTGTCCAATTCGTCAATGTTGTGTGTTGACAGCATTGACATCGTCTTGCCCTCATTTACTTTTAAAACCATCTATGCCATCATTAACGATCACATCAGTGAAGTGCTGTGCAGTGCAGTGGTCAAAAAAAAAATAAATCAATAACAAAAAAAAATAGTGCAGTGTGTGATAGTCCATCGCGTCCCTCTCCACCTCGTTTGCTATTTGCCCGTGCATCACCAATGCAAGTGCCGTATGAATTTTCTTTT
This sequence comes from Rhingia rostrata, assembly GCA_949824845.1. Taxonomy (NCBI): domain Eukaryota; kingdom Metazoa; phylum Arthropoda; class Insecta; order Diptera; family Syrphidae; genus Rhingia; species Rhingia rostrata. The sequence continues at coordinate 101,543,715 of OX463756.1, forward strand.
CATGCGTGCGCTCGCATTGGTGAAGCATAGGCAATAACCGATGTATAGCGGGCTGTGAGTGAACTTTTTTTGTTGTGCGTATAACTTAACTTGTCATACGGGCATAACACCTGTGACAAGTTGTTTTAGACAACCAACGTGATACTTCTCAGCCAAGCTTAGTCTGTGGTCGGTATTGTGTTTTTTAATGTATGTGTTATAATGGAAAGGAAATTTAGAGTGAACGTTTGCAATGTTCGTGGTTTAAAGTCGAATCTTTTTTCTGCATACGTCCACATTTGTAAATACAAACCAGCTGTTTTGGCACTAAGTGAAACACAGGTGGGGGTGAATACTGACTTATCAGAATTAACCCTACCTGGATATAATTTAGTGCCATTATTCTTTTCTCACCCCGGTCTCGCCATATATATACGTAGTGTCGTAGCCTACCAAATTCAACATCAATACGGCCAATGTTCCAATCCGGAATTTAATTTTATATGGCTGAAATTCCATGTCCGTAGGCATTTAATCCACTACTGTTTCATTTATAGAAGCCCAAACCTTGACAGTAATTCAACCCTTAACGAGTTTGATGCACTGTCCGACTCCATCTCTAGAATTGTATCCCTGCATCCTCACACTGAAATCGTCATTGCGGGCGATTTCAATGTACACAATTCTACGTGGCTTCACCATTCTGGAAAGACAACACCCGAAGGAAGGTATGTTGAGATCTTTGCTGAGGTAAACAACCTAACCCAGCTTGTAAATGAGCCGACACGCATACCGGATATTAACAGTCAAGCCGCCAACACCCTGGACTTGTTTCTTACCTCTCACCCTGATAAATACATCATCAATGTATTATCGCCTCTAGGTTCGTCAGACCACTGTATCATATCAACAAATTTCTCGTACTCCAACCACACAGTTAAAGAGCAAATTCCCAAAAAAACCGTATGGCAATACGAGAAAGCCAATTGGGAAGCATTAAACAGTTTTTTTAGGAATTTTAACTGGTCACTATGTTTCCTCGATAGTGACGTGGATGCTGCTGCTGATATGATATCAAATATCATTCTCTTTGGTATGAGATCTTTTATTCCCAACAGAATTAAGAGTATCAGACCAAAGGCAAAAGGGTGGTATGACTTGAGCTGCAAAGAAGCTATCAGGTTGAGAGAGACAAACTTTCGGTTGTACAAGACCAACCCAACAGAGGAAAACCGAGCAAAGTTCAAACAAGCCAGAAATGACTGTAATGCCCATTTAAAGCGTGTCAAATTCCTCTATGACCGAACGTTGAGGCAAAAAATTCTACAATGTCCCAGAGGTAGTAAAAACTTTTGGTCATTTGTTAAAAACATAAAAAATTCGGCATCAACATCAATTCCGACGCTCATTCACAATGACATTCCAGCTGTCAGCTCTTTAGACAAAGCCAATCTGCTTGCTGCGCATTTCGCAGCCAATTCTACATTGCCAGATTGTGTTCAGTCTCCTCCTGTACTTGAGAACGTAGATCATTCTATGGGACAAATTCACTTTCGTACTCGTACAGTTGCAAGAGTTTTAGCTGATCTTGACATACATAAATCCGCTGGTCCAGATGGTATATCCCCCATCATTCTGAAGAGGTGTTCTTCTACGCTAGCAAAACCACTGCGTAAGCTATTCTATCTATCCTACTCATCAGGACTCTTTCCGAGTAGATGGAAAACAGCATTTGTCCAGCCTGTACCAAAAAAAGGCGAATCTTCTTCTCTCTCCAACTACCGTCCAATTGCACTTACGTCCCTTCTTTCCAAGGTCATGGAAACGCTGATAAATCGTCAGCTTATGAAATATCTCGAAACACGAAAACTTCTCAATGACCGGCAGTATGGTTTTCGCAGCAACAGGTCTACTGGTGATTTGATGACATATCTCACCGAAAAGTGGAACCAATCAATTCACCATGGTGGCGAAAGCAAGATTGTTGCGCTTGATATTTCAAAGGCATTTGACAGGGTTTGGCTCAGTTTTGTCTCCGACTCTCTTTCTCATTTTTATAAATGATCTCCTGTCTGCAACTTCTAATCCAATTCATTCCTTCGCTGATGACAGTACCCTCAGCTTCTCATATTCGTTTACAGGTCCTCGTCCCTCACCTTCGAACGTGGACTCTAAACGCCAAAATATGTTAAGCTCATTGAATTCCGACCTTGCCAGCATTATCAAATGGGGTAAATCTAATAGAGTGGAATTCAATGCTTCCAAAACACAATGCTGTATTCTGTCATTAAAGCGTAACCAAAATCTAGAGCCATTATCCATGAATGGCACTTACGTCGAAGAAACCGAAAAGCTTTCCATGCTAGGTATGTGTGTTAGTAACGACTTACGTTGGAACGATCACATATTCGAAGTCGCTAAAAACGCAGCGAAATGTCTAGGTTTCCTAAATCGATGTAAGAAATATTTCACCCCCTCTGATCTGGCCACAATATATAAAGCGTTTATACGCCCAAAACTTGAATTCAACGCCCATGTCTGGTCAGGTGCACCAAAATCAACATTGCACCTACTAGATAGGATTCAGACACGTGCGAAAAAATTATAGGAGACATAAGAATAGCGAACTCCTTAGTTTCGCTTGAACACCGTCGAAACATCTCCTGCCTTACCTTGTTTTATCGCTATTTTAACAACCAATGTTCAAATGAAATAGCCAGCTGCATTCCTCTCATTCAACAATTCAGCCGCAATACTCGTTACGCAGTGAATGCAAATCAGTTTACCCTCAAGCCTATCTTCGGACGTACGCTGAAATATAGAGATTCGTACATAAACCGAACAACACGAATGGGGAATGCTCTACAAAACTCTGTTTTTCCTTCCCATTATAACTTACAGACATTTAAAACCAATGTGCATCGGTATCTCCTTTCTTCTTATCCCTAATTTCCTTAACGCCCGCACTGTGCAAAAACATATAAAGGGTATTCATAACCCCTTGAGTGCGCGCAAATTATAAAAAAAAAAACGTTGAGTCCTACCAATGATGTCAATATCGTTGGCGTATGCTAGTAGTTGTACCGATTTTCGGAAAATTGCGTCTCTGGTGTTGGCTCGGGAGTTTGCACAATCCTCTCAAGAATCAAATCGAAGAAGTCATATGACAGCCAATCGCCTTGCCTAAATCATTTTTTGATATCGAATCTGTCGGTGAGGTCGTTTCCGACTCTGATGGCGCAGCGAGAATTCTTCATCGTCATCCTACACAAACGGACGAGTTTGGGCGGTATACCAGAACTTCCCTTTTTCTCTGCCTATAGAGCTCAACGGCAGCTCGTCTTCACCTGCAGCTTTTACCCCTATGGGATAGGGTATAAAAACACATTTCAATAATTCCTGCAAATTGTTTAATTATATATAATAGAAAATGTTAACACAACAGAGGGCTACAATCCGCTGTGCGGATCGTTCAATACATTGTTCTATTCCATGCTTAAAATAAATATCCCCGAAATATCGGCTTTATGGCGATGAAATATAGAAAATGTTATTGTCATAACAATTTGTTCAGACAGTCAATCAAAATCTTTCATGGTTTGACAAAAAACAATGGTTTTCGCCTGGTTATTCTATGAAGTAGTGTATACAAATGGTTGGTAAGAAAACGCCTCCAAAAAGTGGGCGTGGATTAAAATGATATACGTTTATGTTTATATTACCATAACTAATGATTTAGCATCAACAATTTTTTCAAACTGTTGAAAATTTTACCGAAAAAAATTCTTTACTGAAAACGCCCCCACAAATTTGACGTTGCAAAATTGTTGTATAGACGAACAATAGATATTAAAATTTTCTAGATATCTCATTCAGACACTTTTTCAAAATCTCTAATGGTTTGGCCTAAAACTACGTTTTTCTAAATAGGGGGTGTAGCAGAAGGCGGATTTCAAAATTGTTTACACTTGTTCTGCTTTTTCGGATAAAGAGTCTATCAACCAAATTTCAAAACTAGCACAAAATTTAAGGCCCGAAAATCAGTGACATACAGACGGACGGACATGGCTAGATCGACTCAGCTAGCGATTCTGAGTCAATCCATATACAAAGTATATGAATCGACGCAGAAATCGGTATATCTATCGAACTTATTTTACTATGTTACAAATTTAATGTAAGAACTAATATACTAATATAGTATACAAAATTTTTTTGTGGGCGTGCAAAAAAACCTTGTATAGACGAAATATAGTCGTTAGGATTGTCTAGACATATTGTTCATACACTTTTTTTAAATGTGGAACGGTTTGTCCAAAAATTAAGTTTTCCTAAAAAGGGGGCGTGGCAGTAAGAGAATTTTGGGATCAACAACGAGTACTTCAAGCCCACTTTTTGGGGTCGTTTTCAGTACAAAAAAAAACACATTTTCGGGAAAATTTTTAATTTTTTATGGTAATATAAATATTTCTTTTATATAAAATTTTTACCATATGCAGGGGAAAAACGTGTTTTTTGTCGAACCATACAATATTTTCAGTAATATGTTGTAAATGTCTTTTTCTATATTTCATCCCCATAAAACCGACTTTTTGGGGAAATTTATGTTAAGGATGGGATGGGATAGGGTACGAAACGATCCACACAGCGGATTGTAGCCTTCTCATATGTTTAGATTACATTCAAAGAATTTTTTTTAATACTTACATACCTTCAACTTTTTATGTGATAAAACTAATTGAAGTAGATACATCATACCTATACCTAAAGAAAATTTCGCAAATGTTTTATGTAAGTAGTGTGTACCTACATAATATGTAACAATTTTTTTTTTGTAGAAAAACACAGATGTTGTTGGCCTGTCGTATGAGTAGGAAGGTACAACCCACAAAAGAGTATCTGCAGCACTGCCCATGTCTTCATTAATATAATAAAAAGGCATTGCGTTGTTACCTACCCAACTACTTACAATTTTACATCACAGGATTTGTTCCACTGGTACTGGACAGGTACTAGGCTTACATTTGGATGGCCTCTATTCTATTGTCTAGAACAGGTAGAATGTTGTTGTTATAGCCAAACGAAACATATAAGCGCACGTAAGACTTTAAATGCAACATAGCTGTCTAGCTGATAGCTACATTCATTATTACTATACTACAGTGTTTGCTAACACAAAACACTTACACAAACATAGAAGACCTGGCATTGATAGTTTGATTTGCTTTCAAGCCTCTTCTAACTATCTACCTAGTCCCCACACTACCCTACACAAACCCAGCCCAGCCAGCCATTTCAATTCGACGTGCACAACTACACAACACGAGAAAAATATGAGTATGTATACGGTGCTCTTAATTTTCAATTCGATTTGTGCTGAATGTTTTTTTCCCTTGCATATGTTGGTTGGGAGTGTAATCATTTATTTTGCAAGTGCTGCCAGGATAGGTAAAATCTATGGATTTGGTGCTTTTTAAGGTGGAGTACCAACTAATTAATTAGTTATATTTGAATTATGTATATAGAGCTGATAACTTTATACATTAGACGAGTATATTATTTTAAAACTATATAGTCTTAAATAAAACTAAAAAAAAAGCTTAACCATTTCAGGCACGCTAGCATCCACGTTATTGGTGTGAAAAAATTACATTTGAGGATGGTTCTCATGGCTTTGTTTTGTAGCACTTGTAGACGATGTATATCCTTGTTTTTGCTTAAAATAAAATAGGTAAAATAGTAAAAAGAACAGAAAATTAAAAATGTGGTTTGACAATGGTATTATAAATATTGAAAGCAGATATTGTAGTTATAATTTTGCGTATACTTTTCAGGAACCCAACTTTCTTTGACACTTTTTTTGTTACTTAAGTCATATGGCTTTTAAAATTAAGTTTATTGTTCAATGTTCAATGATGTTTCCCTCAATTGATAAATTTATTAGTTCATCACTGTTCATCACCATGCATTTAGTTTTGTTCACATTAATTTTCAGTTTATTTGACTGTTACCATGAACACACGTTGAGTAAATCTTCTTTTACGTATTCAACAAGTTCACACAAATAAATGTTTACCGCGTACGAACCTTAGAGCATCATCGGAAAACAGAGGTATTTTGGACGTTTTTAAAACTTTGCAGATATCGTTAATGTATATTAAAAATAGTAAGGGGCCCAGTATAGTTCCTTGTAGTACTCCAAAATTTGCATTCTATCAAATAAGTACGACTTAAAGCAATTGAGTTCAATACCGTTAACACCATACTTTGATAATTTGTTTAGAAGTCTATCGCGATCAACTGTTTCAAATGCTCTTTAGAAGTCCAAAAATAGTGCGATGATTTTGTTGCCACTATGTCTTTCTTCCTTCAGAGTCATTGTCAGCCAGTTTAGCGATGTTTCGCACGAGTGGATATGTCGAAATCCCATTTGATTTTCTATCAATAACGTACTATCACAGACATATTTATAAAATTGGTTGTACGCGCACTTTTCAATTTTTCCATATTAATGGGCCTAAACGTTTCACAGTCATTGGGCCTGCCTCTTTAGGTATTGTGAATTAAGGCCTTAAATGGATTATGGAGTTAATTCGCATTTGAAAGTGATTTAACTCCATCATGGCGTTAATGCGTATGAGCTTCGTTCACTGCACCAAATAAAACATTAAGGATTAATGACCACTGCACCACTCGAAAAATATTTTTTTTTAAAAACGCCTATCGATTTTTTCACCTCCAAAACTTTTGTAATTTTATAAAATGAAATCAAAATCACATTGTGTAAGCGCTTACGGCTTGCCTTGTTTTTAACTTTTGACCCAGCTACAGATACGCATTCTGGGTGGCCTTTAAGATGTTGTTGTATTTTACAAAATGGTGGTTGGGAAATATAATTATTTTCGTTTGGTTCGGTGTACCTATTAAGAATGAGAATTTTTTGCTAACCTCAACTTAAGGGGTTATCGGGAATTATTTTTCGCATTCAGCAATCAATTTACATTGCTGAATGGAAAAACTAATTATGAACATAATTAACCGGCAATATGTTCTGTACAGAAAGATATCAATAATTATGAGTTTCCATGATCTCCTTCAAATCCATTTAATATATTTTGTTATAATAGGAATAAGTACATATAGTTTTTTATAATAAAAACGTTGTAAATATTTAAAAAAAAAAATCTTTATTACAATCGACACAAGAACGTAAAACATTGTCCACAATATAAAAATGAATCGCAATTTTATGGCGATTGTCATACACGAACTAAAACATAATATAGGTACATTTTAAACGTACTTATGTGTTTGAATTCCAAAAATTTATCGAACATCTTAAGTATAGCTGATAAATAAATTCCTACTATTTACATAAAATGATCAAGTTAAATTCTGTGAATTCATGTCTAGTTAAAAAAACAGGACGATAGATATGTATATAATCAATGCGCTACACAAAATAATTTGAAAACAATAATCCGCCCTAGTGAGGTGTGTCATTTGTTTATTTACAATTCGTAAATAAATTCCGAAAGAATTTGTTTCGGAGGAAATCGGAAAAAATATTGAACTTAGCTGTCAAAAATTGTACGAAAATTGCACCTGAACGCACATCTACGCAATTCGCCAGCATATGTTACAAAATGTCGGAGAAATATTTCAAACAGTTTTTCGGAAGAATACCTCGAAGCTGAAATCCTGCAAATCGAACCCAATCGCTAGGGCTGAAGCTGAATGTATGTATGCATTCCATTATGAAGTAAGTAACTATTTGTACAAACCGGCACTGGCAGCACTGAAATCATTTTCTATCGAAGGTTGCATCAATTCTCAAATTTTAATTCAGCTACGAATTTCATTAGCCATTTCAAAATTTGTCATTTCAGCACATAGTCGATGAAAAGGGCTGGATTGCTTTGTAGTGTCGTTTGTCGTGGCTCCGTTAGTTGATATTTCTTTTTATTAATAAGTACTTAATTAATATCGGTAAAGTACAAAGAATAGTGTAAAGATAGATTTTGTGATATGACCATTTTTGTTTCGAACAACCATTTATTTAACAGGACTCAACATACAAAAGTAAAACTGTAAATAGAAAATGAAATAAAACTAGCAGATACAGATATTTTACATACACACTCACACATTGGAATAGTGGTGTGTTTCATGTCAGCAATTTTCTTTCACGAAACAGTAGACAGCATTATACATGTTAGCTCTACGAAAGAAAGAGATACAAATTTATTTTTTCCATGACTCGTTTTCAGCAAAATATTTGCTTTGAAAATGGTCAAACCTTTTTCGATCGCTCTTTCATCGACAAAAAAAAATTACAAGTGAAAAGACTGATCCAAGAATATAAAAAGTATATGACCTCGTCGGTGGTCATTATTAAGACTGAATATATTAATCTGTGTTGCAAACGGTTTATATTTTAAACATTCATTTAAACATTAGAATACATAAAAAATAAACAGACAAAACATAGTTTCGCTTGGATTATCAGTGCCAATTAACCAAACACATAATTTAGTTTTAACAAAAAGTGAATCGTTATATATCTATGTTTGGAAAGAATAATTTATACCTATGTAGAAAAAGTTAAAAATGTGAAAATTCATATAACCAGTTACGAAAATGTGGAGTAAAATGAAAATATTTTATAAGTGTTAAAACCGTAAATCAGTGCATATATTGTTAAGTATTATTGTTATACTTAACTAAGCTTCTAATTAATTTTGTCTATGTAAAATATGACGATGTCGGCGTGTTACGCTAATTACGATTTATCGATTACACATGGAATGGCAGCAACATCTACCGGTTCACAACAGCAACAACAACAATCGTCTCAAGTGTTACAGCACCAACAGCAGCAGCAATCGTCAAGACTTTCATCGGTAGCGGCGGCGACAGCTCTGGTAACAGTAACTGCGGCTGCCGCAGCAAGTACCTTAGCTGCTGCCGCCAATAGTAATTTGAGTAGCCAAAATGATTACACCATTCCATTGCATGTAGACTGTAGTGTAGAATATGAATTGCCAAATCAACCAAAACCACCGGCGGGACAACGCGTTGAACCTCTTCTAATGATACATCCCTGTTATTTTCGGAAAATGGAAAGTCAACGTCGAAGTCCCTTTATTAACAATATGCCAAGCTCGTCTAGAAATAGTGCTGCCATACTCGCTGGGGTATCTTCAGCCACACAGAGCTCAAACATTGCATCCTCGTCGTCATCTGCCAGACGGACATCAACACGACACCAGCATCAATCTCAGGTCCTCCATCAACCGCATAATCAACACAGGCAAACCACATCCGCCCAATATAACTCGATCCATCATCTTCACAGCCAACATCAGCTTCGTCCTCCACAAAACAATCCACAGCAGCAGATGTCACAAATGTCTCAACAAGCTCACTATCCGGTGGTGTCAGTACCGGCCGTGATATCTGCAGCAAGTGGACAATACATCGAACATGCTACAGCCATTCGTCGTGCAGCTGCTGCTGCCGCCGCAACAGTTCATCGCAATCATCAGCACAGTCGCTCTGTTTCAACGTCAGTTTCACAACAACAGAAACATTCACAGCAACACCAAAGTCAAAATCATCAACAAAACCTGTTAGTACAAAACTCCTCATCTTCCACTGCAACAAGCCACTGGGATCAGCTGACAGCAGTCGCAACTATTGTAACATCTATCGCCCCAAATAATAATAACATTCTCCCTTCCGTTCCTAATATGGCCTCGCATAATATATGCGCAGTAGGAAAGCGAGATGCGATGATATCCGGCGGATATGCTTCAAATTCAGCTACCACAACCAGCACACGTAGTCAAGCAAGTAGAATAAGAAACAACAACACCAGTTCATCTAGTAAAAACATTAACAACACTATTCAAAGTAACAACCATGGCTTGTCAACGTCCCTGGTTGATACAACAAATCTTCGTTGGAATACATCCTCGAATCTAATAATTGATCGTAGCCCGATTGCAACAGTTCCTAGTAATTATCAGGCTGGACCTGAAACAACGCCTACACCACTCCATATCGCACTAAAAACAAACACTGACAATAACAATACGAACATTAAAACCAACAACATAAGCAGCAGTGGCAAATATCGACAATATTTACGTTCACATCGAGTACATCCATATTTAGCAACAATAGCTACAACATCAGCTTCATCTGCTACACCAGCTATCAATCAAATTGGCCAACCATTTCCTCATTTTTCAGCAGCGACAGCTGCTGCCGGCACCGCCGCAGTAACACCATCATTCCAACAACATTTGCATCAAATTTCCTGCTACAATGTGTGATAAAAATAAGTATAATTTATAAGAACTCGACTTCAAGTATTTCCTTACATAAACGAAAAGTAACAAGCGTTCAGTATCATTTTATCTTGGAATTACATTCACTTCTAATCGACTATTATTGCTTTTTTATATTCCGATATAACAATTCACAATTGGATAACGATCAGACAAAACCAAAAAATGGATTTTTGTTTTGTTTTTGTTTTGTTTTGGGACAAAAGTAAGTGGAACAAAATATTTTTTCTTTCTTACTTTTATATTCAAAAATATATTGACTATCAATCAAATGCAGAAATGATTTAAAATGTGGATATTCAGAATATAGTAACACTGACATAGTCATGTGATTGATGTATGTATATAGTCGTTCGTGGAAATACATCTAGTAAATCAACCAACATAGAAAAAAGCAAAGAAGCTCATGTAATTTCGTAAAAAAAATATGAAACATGTACTTTTAACCATAATCTCAAGATAAAAAAAAAACATATATATAAGACTTAGTTTTTCAATCTCATTTGACAATAATTTATGTAAATAAGCATTCGGTAAAAGTATCAATTCATTTCGAAGACTAAATGGATATATCTCCATTGCAGACGACAACCAAAATCATTTATTTCTTCTTATTTTCATTACTTTTTTCCGCACACTGATATCTTTATTTCAATAAAGTAAATATGATATACCTAAATGAATTCATTAGTTTTTGTTTTTTTTTTGGTATTTTATTTTAGGTTATGTAGATTCATTTATATAACAAATATTAGAAGTACATGTCAAATGTATAAGATAAATAAAAAGTAAAAAGAGACTTAAAGAAATACAGTTATATTCGCGTTATGATAATGTTCCATGCATAGACAGCTTTATGAACACAATAATAATTAAGATATTTTAGTAAATACATACATACAAAAATAAATCAATAACTATGAAAAAAAAAACATACTTTAGCTTAACAAAAAAAGAGTAATGAGCTAGCTAGTCCTCCTACATACTACAACTACTATTACCATTTAAGCTACTAAATAATGTAATAACAAGAGTTCAATACTGAATAGCACTACTGAATAAAATTAAATATATAAATGAAACACATTGCCTCATCTCCATAATAAGGGTGACTATGTTTTGTTAAATAAAATACTTAAAGACAACTAAAATCCAAATATTTCTATCGTTTTATTGAGGTCGATTTAATTGAGTGGGCGGACTGGATTTTTGATTTCGTTTTTATGTTTAGATTTAGAGTGTTTTAGCTGATGATGATGTCACATCCAATTTCAGATCCTCATTACCGAAAATCTTAAGAAATTCCTTAATTAATTTTAATGATTGTAATTCTTTTCATGCTTTTATAATTTCTTTTGCATTAATTATATACATCTGATACAAAGATTAACATTTACGAATTCAATTTTATTGAAACCAAATTTCATTTCTTATGTAAAATGTTACAATTTGTTTAAATTTTTTTCATTTTGTTTTTACATGTTTTAATAATTATTTGTTAATATTTATAGTAACAACCAAAAAGACATTAAACAAATTAATTAATGCTGAATAATGAAAAATTATATAGGTACATTCACACTCATTTTATAAATTTTAAATTTGTTTTTACTTTCACAAACTTTTTTGCTAAATGTTCTCTAAATAGGGCAATTCCTTTCATTCAGTATTAACAAAATAATTAAGCAATTGTACCTAGTTGCATCTTGCAAGCCAAAGACAACTGGGCATTAATTACAATATTAAAAACTAACTTCTTACGAGGTTAATGTAGGTATCTTATCACAATTATCGTATAGCATAGCACTCATTTTTATTCAGGTTACGAAATTATTTCCCATAATCTGATAAAAAGTGTTGTTTACAAAATGTTCGCCAAAAACGAAAGCCCTAGCAGCTAGTGCTATAAATAAGGAGAGTTGATATTGTAGCTTAATACATATTAATAAAATTGTAATAATAATAATACATTCAACTATGGTAATTCGTGAAAAAGCTTTAAAGACATTTTTAGTTTCAATATTAGAATTTGAATATTTTGATACAAGTGCACTCTTAAAATAGGGTCAAGAAATTTGTACCTACCATTGTCAAAAAACACGTGTATATAAGCAAATAATTTACAAACCCTTTACTTATAACTTTTCTTTTGTATTATGCATCGCTTGGACCAATGCTGATTTCCATTGGTTATTTTTTTTATCTAACAAATGTCAAAAGTGTTGTAAAAAAAGTATTTTTTTAAGAGCGACACCGATAATAATAATAATTTTGCAATGTTATTATTAGGCCTGGTAGAGACTTTCTTGTATAATATAACATTAACATTGACATTTAAAACTTTTCTGTTCCTACTCAATAGTAGTTGCAAACAATTGTGCCTTGGATTGTCCAAATCAGGCTCATGACACAAAAATTAGAACAATATTGCATGACATATTTTCTCATAGAACATAAAAAACACTACTTTTCTGTTGTTTACTGTCCTGCTCTGAGTTATTAAACAGACCTAATGCTTTCCAAAATGACAAAGATTGTTCAATCAGATATGCATCCGCAATATCTGTGCATCGCAAAGAAGCAGTTATTTCTCATCACTAAACAAAAAAATTCTTAACCTACCATTTTTGTTCTTGAAAATATTAGTGTATTCACGCTACATTGTGTAAGTTTACAAGTGCGAAAAATTACGAGAAACTAACAACGCTATAAAAACTGCGAACTTAATTGATGTGGTAAATCATAATTGAATCTCATTTAAGTTTTTTTTCCGATTTTTCCTTTGGTTCTTTTATAATTTTCGAAAATTTTCTCTTTCAAGGCCATATGTACTATTTGTGGATGTGAGGGATTTAGTGTCACAATAGTTTTTCTTACGACTTTAACCATCTCAGTTTACACACCCGCTTCGTGTGCTTAATTTCCGACCATACATGTTGACAAAGCATTTACCACGTCGTAAGTTTGCAATGTTTACGATGACTTTCTGACGTTGCAGGAATCCACATACGTATTATTTTAATTAGCACTGGACAAGAACATTTTTTTAGGAATGGCTATACCCTTTTTTATAAAGTTTCAACTTTTTACATTTGCAATGAGTTTATATTATGTAATATAGGGTCATATAAATATTATTATGAAAAATTACAAAACAATATAAATACACAATCGGGAAAATGTTGTATTTGATTTATCAAAACCTCCTAGAAATATGATTCTAGACTAGATATAAAATTATGAATATCTACCAACCTATGAAAATAATGGATAGGTATATTGCGGTTCGTTATTTTTTTTATTTGTTTCTTGAATATATTTATTTTACTTTGTTGGTTTCTATTTATTTCCTGAGCAAACTTATCCACTTTCCCCAGGTAACAATCTAGTGATAATATCAAGTTGAAAAAACTAAATCGTTTACATTTGAATACAAAATTGTTTGTTGGGATTGGCGTAGCATGACACTTTCCTTCTCATCTGTAGACGTACAAACAATCCAGTAGTCCAATGAATTAACCCTCATTTGTGTATCAGCAATTAAATGATAACTAATAGAATAATTTCAAAGGATCAAAGAGCATTAGCTATGCAGTTTTATAATATTCTTTAAATATGTTCTATTTCCAATGTTAGAAAAATACCTACTGGTATTGGTCTTTATTCAAATATATAAAGAAATAAATGCGTGTGCACGATGCGACAACAAAACTATTGTTACACGTAAAATAAAATGTGATAGTAGATTTATTATTATTATAATTATTCCTAATGTTAATTATTATTATTATGATTATATTAGACCTTGCTATTGTACTGATCCACAAAGGAAAAAAGAAAAAAAAAACTCGATTATTGGTTTTAGTTTTAGCATTATTGCTTTTCAATAGTTTTATATGCATAATTTTCAAATATATAGATCAAACAAATACACAGAAACAAGGAAATGTATATTAAAAAATTAGTAATAATGAACTTCAATATTATAAACAAAGAAAGACCTAAAAATGTAGCATATTCACAAAAAAAAATTAATATTTATATACAAAAATATACATATTGTTATAGCCAAACAAAATGAATTTAGGTAACCAAACAGTATATTACCTTCAACCATAATACAATAATAATATGTAATTGAAAAGTTAGTCGGCGCTTTCAAAATAATTAATAAAGATCGCAACATGAAATAAGATATTATTTTTTTTTATAAATTTGATTTAAATGTATACGTTTTAATTTGTTTGATTATTCCTATATTTTTTTCTAATTTTTTTTTACTGTGGCATTAATGTATGTGTATATATTTACTTGTGTATACATGTATTATACATATCTATACAAGTTAAGATGCAACTAAGACCGATTAGCATGTTATATAGATATGAATTATGTATATAAAATAAGTTTGATAAAGGAATATTATAAAAATGAACAATACATCTATAAAGAATAATAAAAGGATTATGAGAATGAAACAGTTCCAAAGAATATTAAATTTAATTGCATTATATATTACGAATAATTAATTCACAAAAATAAATCAACAATTTAGTTATTATTATATTGTAATTACAATAAAGATACATTGAGTAGAAAAATTAATAAGAGAATTGAAGACAAAAACAAAGAAAATGAAAAGAACCTATAATACGAATAAAGCGCGTTATTTCGAGAAATTAATTTCTATGCGTTTCATTTACTAAAAACAAAAATATTTAGCCGTATGATACAATAACCGACTTTCGTAAGTTAACCTGTGGGTATGGCTATATACAAAAGTCCTAAAGCTTCAGTATGAAAAAATATATAGCAAATAGCATTGTTACTATAATATTGATCAGAAAGCGTATCATCAATATTTTTTATGGTTCTACAAAAAAGTGTAGGCTGGGTTAAAATGATCTATGGACGAAATATCTTAGGTACCAATGTTTTTGCATCATACTTTTTTTTCTTCAAATTTCCTAAAAAATGTTACCGAAACTAAATTTTACAGAAAACGCACCCAAAAAGTTGGAGTGTCCAAAAACGGTACATGGACGAAATATAGTTTTTGATAACCTTAATATCTAAAACTTTTCAAAATTCTTAACCATTTGACCCAAAACTAAGTTTTGTTAAAATAGGAGCTAGGCAGTGGGCGGTTTTCCAAATAGCTTATACTAGTTCTGCTAGGAGCAACAAAGAGCACGTGTAACCACACATACGGCTAAATCGACTCAGCTTGCCATCATATTTTCCAATATATGTACCATCTTAATTATTTCTCTGTGTTACAAAACTAATATATGTATTCTATATATTATGTATGTGTGAAGTATAGGATATAATATTTAAAAACTTCCTACGTTCTTTTTACGACTATGGGCCCAGTTATACCTATCATTGAAAATCCTCATTGGACATTTTCTTTACTTCTTGTGGCTTTTTTAAAAATTCAATCATTGGCGAGTTGGTGTCAAAACAAAGCTTCTGAATTTTAGAACATGATCATCCAAAAATGTTTTAATTTTTAACTATAGTTTTCGCAAAAAATCACTTCTTATTTTTTACTGGACTTCACTTATGTCGGTTGGTTGGTAGTTTTCGTTGTCGTCGCCAATGTTGAATGCTTCGTTCTGCCCGAAAGTGGAATGTTGATCATCATTTTCATTTTATTTTAAACACTTTAAACATCAGATCTGTGCCGTAGTGAGCATATTATAAGCTGCATCTACCAGCAGAGATTTGCCACAGCATATAATATGGGTTGAATTCCTGAATTCAGTACTGACTTCATTGTGCATCAGCAAACATTCCTTAATGCAAACACAAGCATCGTTACATTGCGTCACGTTTCGAAATGCATTGTGAACAGATTTATGTTCATATTTTTGTAATTCTTCAGACAAAAGTAGTGTAATAACGAAACAAAGTTGCTGACAACAACAAGTTTTAATCAGAATGTTGTGCGTTAAAAAAGACGATTTGGAGAAATGTTTACATCGAAATAAAGAAAGTGGACCTGGAATTTTCATCGTTAGGGTAAGAGTTAATAACTTTAATAAAATTCTTACATTTGGGTACATTCCTTTTATAGGCAATAATTGAGGATATTTTGTAAGTGTCCTACTATTATTCTGGCAACAATTGTTTAAAATAGATGAAACTAATTTTCTTGACAACACTTTCCAAATGGTGACAAAACATACAGCTCACACGCCGTTTCAAAATGTCAGCAGACAGAAAGCAACTACATACGCAACAAAGTGAGAAAGCATCGTATAATTTCAAAACAGATGCAATGCGCATTTTGTTTGCATTTAGGAATTCAGCCATGCATCCACAGGCTCATCATTTAAAGCATTTGTTAGTGGGACATAACAGAACATAGAAGTTTTTAAGTTAAATAATACTAAAAAATCAATAAACAATGAAAATTACAATTAAGCTATATGAAACAAACAAACTACTTTTAATAACATGCAGATCAATTACATCGCTATTTTTATTGTAAAATATACTCATGCGACTAATAGCCTCATACATACTATAACTGTGTTTATGATTAGTTACATGTAAAATATTTAATCTACGCAGGTTATAGGAACCTCCCCGGGTATTAAAACCAATAGCACTCAAAATATCAGGAGCATTTGTACTGATGATAAATGGTGTAAGAAAACCATATCATTGCTAAGTCGACGTTGAGACAGAGGCAACAACTTTAGTAGTTTAATTCGACACCCTATACGGAGGCAAATTGTGTGCATCATCCCACGGAAGTCCTCTCAAAGCATATCATATGAATTTACGTTGGAGTGCCTCAATTCTATTTTAGTGAATTTCATAGAAGGGTGTCTTAACTTGTGAGGCATACTCCAAATGAGGGCGAACTAGACAGTAATGGAGCGAAAGGGTGACATAAAGGTCATTAAACTCTTTTGACCACCTTTTTAAAAATCCCAACATAGAGTTGGATTTATTGACAATAACGTTTATGTGTTTATTGAACTCCAACTAAGGGTCAAAATTAACACCAAGATCCTTAAAACTGTCTACACGACAGAGAGTATGCTCGGACAGAGTATAATTAAAATTGGATGGAACGAGTTTTCGTGAAAATGTCATATGCTGGCACTTAGTAGGGATCATGTTCAAACCATTTTTAAGACACCGTATGGTAAAACTATTTAAATCAGTTTGCAGTGAAAGCGAATCGCTTGGATCTCCTACATCAGGATATACCAATATTTTGCTCTTTGGAATACAAGCTCTTGCATCGTTAATAGCAAGTATAAATAATATAGGGCCTACATGGGGTACTCCAGATTGGGCAACAAAATGGTTCAATTTATAACCTCTAAATTTTACCTGATAAGTTAACCCAGTTTATGAAACCTGGAGGGAATCCATATTATGCCCTAAGTTCAAAAATTATGTCGTTATGTGATAACTGATCAAAAGCTTTGGAAAAGTCAGTGTATATATTATCGACTTATTTTTTATTTTCCAAACTATTGAAGCAATGATGCATAATTGTTAAGAGATTTGTGACAGTTGATCGATTCTTTACAAAACCATGCTGTTCTTTACAGATTATGTTTCGACAAAGGAATTTATTACAAATAATATGTTCGAATAGCTTAGGGATGCAGGATAGTTTTGAGATAGATCTATAATTGGAAATAAGTTCTCGCTCACCTTTTTTTTTAAAAACTAGTGTAATAAATGCATTTTTTTTACTGAGTTGGGAATACTCCTGTGGCAATAGAGCTTTTAAACATTTACTTAAGTTATGGCAAAAGAGCATCTTTGCATTGCTTTAAGACTATTGGTGGTATTCCATCGGGCCCCGCAGAACAGTCTTTATTTAATAAAGAGATATATTTAAGTATCTCATCGTCAAATGTAAAGTTGCTGAAACTTACTCGAGGACAGTCATTAATATAATTGAAATAATGTTCGTCTATGACTAGAAGGGTATCCATAAATGATTTACTGAAATTGCCTGCCAAAAGCGTTTAGGGTCATTCTTAAGAGATTTCTACATTTGACTATGACAATGACTATGTAGTCATTGTACTCTTTCGTGTACCAAGGGTGCTGGACAGAATTTTTAGAATCCTGGACTGGGATAGTTCTATGCATGCAATCTTTTCTTAGAAATTTTACACTGCTTCTTCGAAATTGGAGAAGCCGTAAATCTTCACATTCGAATGAATAATTTCAAACAACTTTCAAAGGCTATCCATTTGAAAGTTTGCCTTCTGAAGTCAAAATAAAACGAACGATCATACGAGTCAGCATTTTCGGATAGATGGCCGCCTATATAAATAAAAATATTTAATAAATGACTGCAAACCGCAGTAAGAACACCTCCACCAAGCGCTTTTAGGTAATTTATATGGCGGTCACTCCTATATACTGAGAACTCATGATTAAAGGGTTCAGAGTCAAGTATACTATCGTTGAGCCACGTTTCTCTAAGGGAAAATATGTCGTGCAAAAAAGCTTGAGAGTTTAGAAAAATATTTTTAGTTTTTGTTCGGAGCCCTCTTACATTTTGGTAGTAAAGGGACAGTCGGCAGGTCGGCGAAACCACCCGGTTTACTATCTTAGTACATTTAATAGAAGTACCTGCGGGAACGAGATTTGTTGAAACCAAATGAGTCATTACATCTTCGGAGGAAATATACGGTTTCAATCGTGATATAAAAATCGATTTAGGGTTAGGAATCGATTCAATTGTAGATAATTTGGAGATAATAAGGGAATTAGAGTAGATGTGTTATTTAGAGTACAGTCGGGGACGATCCAAACGATAAATTTTGATTCAAATTGGTTTTGTTTCGAATCTGACTGAGCGCTTAGTTCTTGGATTAGTTAATGATGTGCTAGCATCACGCTTTCTCATTCCTTTAAGAGCGATAACTGTATTATCGGCTACATTCGGACCAGAACGTATTGGTTTTGTACTTTCCTATGGAAATAATTTGTTCCAATATTGGCAAAGATTCTGTAGATGTGGAAGCGTCGACGGACAGACATGGATCAGAGAATGCAGACACTGTGGATACTGCATGCTTGAAAGTCTCAATAGATCTTTGAAACCTTTTGACAGCTTCACAATATAGCTTTAAATGTTGACTTTAGAGATGGTCAATTTACGGCATGTAGTGCAATACCAGAATGTAGCATCGGTTGCATTTATTTTAACCGTAAATGCGTTAGTTAGAACCAACGCATTTCGAGCTAAACATAACAGGCAAAAATTGCATTGATGGCCTGCAGAAGTGGTTATTTTATATCCTCAGCAACGACTGTGTCTCAACTACAATGTTTCCCTGCTCATTTTGAAAGGATTCTGTTCTAGCCTTGTGTTCTTGGATTTGACATTTTACACTTTGGTAAAACTTGCGAACATGGTTCCTGGAGCTTTTGACGACCCTGCTAAACGAAAAAACAACACTCACGTTCGTATCTGCACCTAGAATGTGAGAACATTAAACAGGAGAGGTTTAAGTGAACAACTAGTGGAAGCCCTAAGCTGCTTCAAAGCAGTTAATCCGCCATCCAGGAAATTAAATGGGGGTTGGATATTGGTACAAATCCTATACGACAACACGTCTGGCAACGGACTTAAGCTAATTGACTTTGCTACTGAACGAAGTAACACTAAAGCCAACACACGGTTTTCTCACCTCGATGTGCGTAAGAAGACATGGCGGTCTCCAGATCAACTAACGGTCAACCAAATTGATCATATTTCGATAGACAAGAGGCACGCATCCAGGTTTTGGATGTCTGACTCGGACTACTACTTTGTTGCAGCCAAGGTAAGAGTGCGGATATCCACCACGGCACAACAATCCAGAAATACTGTGAAAAAAGTTAATTTCGAAAGACTGCAATCTCAAGAGACCACCAAGACCTTACGCGTATCCCTAGCCGTGAACGAAGCCCATATGTATTAACACCATAATGACGGTAATTCACTTTCAAAAGCGAATTAAAGCCATAATCCACTTATGGCCTTATTTAACTTTTAAAAGAAAACTAAATGTATATCAACAGATATGTATTGTAGAATGAAGCCGGGCTTCGAATGATAAAATACTTTTCTATTTTATATTTAACAATAATTTATTTAAACACACTCTTATTTCTAGAATTATATTGTTTACAAAACCTCGTTTAACAATTCAATTACACTTATCTTTAATCAAATACCAACGATTAAATTCTCCCACTATTATCACTTTCCTAAATTCAGTTAGGTAGTTCTCGTTCAGGTCACAATTTAGATTAACTGACTGGTTGTCGCTTCACCTCTATTTATACCACTCCACATACTGATTTAGAAGGAGATGACATATTCTCGAAAATTTCCTCAGTTTCTTGATTGTTTGTGAATTGGTTTTGACATATGCCACTATTCCAGTCATTCATCCCAGTGGGCGCATCCAGACCACTAAAGAACACTAAATGGATCTGTTCGATTTTTAAAAATCAGGGTATGTTCGCACACTGCAATCTGAATTTATAACATTGCCCCCCTCCTAAACTTCTGCGTACCGAACAAGTGTATCCTCAGTTCCACCTTCATAACGTTGTAACCGATCCAGATGTACTACTTTTAATTTTCCTCGAAGTCCTTTCTGTATTCTGTAGACTACATCGTTTACGCGCATCACAATTTTGTAGGGGCTTCCTATTTCGCAATAGCTTCGGCGATATTCCTTGTTTACGTTGGGGATTACATAGCCACACAGAATCTCTAGCTCTAACGGTTTCCCTAGCTCTGCCTAATTCTGTCGTGGCCTTTTCCGAGAGCGAGTTTGGAACACGGTGTTTAAACTTCCTTAACAGCCATCAACGTGTTGGCCCTCATTTTGAGAGGATTTTGAACCTCTGACTTCGGTTGAAGTCCTAATGCGTTCCTCAGCCTGCTCTCTTCTGCAGACACAGCGGCGTTGGAATTTTCCAAGCCATCGTGTTGCTTCGGATCGCTGCGGCGAGTATTGACTGTACAGCAGCTGCCTAGTGCTGAGTCAGCTTCTCCTTGTTCTAGCGTCAGTATCTCACAGACCCCTGACGGTGTTGAGGTTGACTGATTTGCTTTGCTGATAATAGTTGTTGTTCATCATAGCGCCAGTGAACTCAGTCATCCCCACCTCCTCCGTCGGGTTCTGATTGACGTTTGTGTCCGTCCTATCCTCTGATCCATCCTTAGTAGGGTCTGGAGAGACTGTTCCCCGGTTGGATTGGCCAAGGTCACTCACGACCGGAGGCAGTCCCTTCAGCTCACAAACATTCTTACTCTTCGTTATCTCACCACCTAAGGTACGACCGAGCGGCTCATTCTCTTCTGTGATGAGATTCTTAAGAGTAGTGGTGTTTTTACTGCAGTCCCTTATTTCGATGTTTGGAGGAATCGTGTCAATTCCTGGTGGGCATGCGCCCATATAGGTGACCGATCCATCCAGCTCTCCTTTAGCGTTAATTCCTGTATCCCCTCTCGGCAAGGGACGAGCGAGGGAATCGCCACATTGTTAATTGAGTTGGTAAGGATACGCGTTGCGCGAAGATCTGTGCGGCCTCTTGCGATTGCAGTCTTTCGATATTACATTTTCTCACAGTATTCCTGAATTGTTGTGGCGTGGTGGATATCCGCATTCTTATCTTAGCTGTAACATGTTATCTTTTCCGACAATACTGCTAAATATTTTAACGTCGTATTACGGTATTCGCTCATAGGTTTTGTCAAGGCGCTCGTAAGAAAAATCCTTAGTTTTTCAACAAGGACGCTACAAAAGTTGAGCGACAGGGACAGCAAACGACGCCGGTTGTAAATTTATTGAAATTTAAAACCGAAATTCGGAGTCAGTGGCCTCAACGTTAAGAGCGCTACGTCCAATTTATGGTCGTCATAATCGTCCTAGCAGATCAACAATTGAGCGTCTAGTGGAAAAATTTTAATCCACAGGCACAGTACAAAATGTTCCCGCGCCAGTGAGACAAAGAAGTGCCCGTAGTGTCGAGAATATTGCTGCCGCTGAGGCTTCAGTTGAAGAAAGCCCAAATGTGTCTCTCACACGTCGTTCTCAAGCGTTGGGCATCTCTGTGACGTCGTTGTGGCGAATTTGCGAAAAGATCTTGGCCTACATCCTTACATGATTAAATTAACGCAAGAACTGAAGCCGCTTGACCACCAGAAGCGTCGTATGCTCGTGAATTGGGCTGAGCAACAACTCGAAAATGATTCGGATTTTCATCGAAAATTCAGCGATGAGGCTCATTTCTGGCTGAATGGCTTCGTCAATAAACAAAATATGCGGTATTGGTCAGGCAGCAATCCACACGTACTCCATGAGCCATCATTGCATCCCGAAAAAATTACGGTTTGGTGTGGTTTATGGGCCGGCGACGTCATTGGGCCGTACTTCTTCCGTGGTGATCAAGACCGGCACGTTACTGTGAATGGGAATCGCTACCGGTCAATAAAACCGAATATTTTTGGCCCCAATTGGATTATATGGACTTGGAGGACATGTGGTTCCAACAGGACGGCGCCGCAAGCCACACAGCGAATGCCACAATCAATGTATTGGAAACCAAGTTTGGAGAACGTGTTATCTCACGATATGGTCCAGTCGCTTGGCCACCTCGGTCGTGCGATTTGACGCCGTGAGACTATTTTCTGTGGGACTACGTCAAGTCTATGGTCTATGCCAACAAGCCAGCGACGATTGATGAACTTCGTACGAATATCGAACGTGAAATTGCAGCAGTATCGGCCGATTGATGCTTGAAAACCGTCGAAAATTGGGTTCAGCGTCTGGACTTCTGCAAGCGTGCCCGTGGTGGCCATGCAAAAGAAATCGAGTTTCATACATAATGGCATCGAACGTTCTTTCACAGGAATAAATAATTTTATTGATATCCAAAACTGCTTTTGTTTTATTTAAAAAAACTTTTGTAGCACTCTTATTGAAATTATGGATTATGGGCTTATGTTGGCGAATTTGGCCATGATGCGGATTGTTACAATGCGTTCGCTAATGTCTTGGAAACATAAGGCTTCTTGCCTAAGTCTGTCACTTATAACAACATCCGAAGAGTGTTTCGGCTCACTGTAACACGGTCGGTAGTAGGTGTGGGCGTGGCAAAAAACCTTATAATTACAATATATAGATTCTGGGATTGACTACATAAGTATGTTGTTCAGCAACTTTTTCAAAATTCCCTACCGTTTGGTCAAAAACAACGTTTTTATAAAAAGTGGGCGTGGCAGTAGGCGGATTTTAAAAGTTTTTACACCTGTTCGAACAGCACGTACAAGGACCACATGTACCAAATTTGATTATCCTAGCTCAAAATTTAAGGGCTAAAAATCGGTGACCCACTGACGGATAAACGGACAGACAGACATGGCTTAATCGACTCAGCTGGCAATTCTGAGTCGATCCATATACTTTGAGGTATATCTAGCGAAATTATTTCTCTATGTTACATACTGCAAGTAAAAACTAATTTACCCCTGTGGGATAGGAACAAATTTTAAAGCAATAATAATACAGAATATTCTTTATACATTAATCCACAACCTTAATTTGGGGGAAGGTTCCTTAAAATTATTTTATTAAACCATTTTTTTAATTATGCCTGCCCTCAAGAAATTAACCATTTTGAAAAACTCAAAGAAGTAAGATTGTGTTTAAATAAATGATTGTTAAGCCTAAAAGAGAAAAGCGTTTTATCATTCGAAGGCCGGCTCCATTCTACATTATGAAAGCGATGATGGATTCTTTGAGCAAGAACCATATCCAGCTGCTGCGCGAAAAAAAGCAAAACGAACTGCTACGAGAATGACAAAAAAAACTTGTTTCGCTTGCATCTGTGAGATTCTCTGGGAACTATTTGATATACACGTTTACAGGATATGTCATTGTTTGTTACCTATCCGCTTGGGCAGTAAAAGTTACATACGGCAGTGATTATCTTCCTAGTAGCCAGGTTCCAGGTGTGGAACCATTTAGGTAAGTTTAAGTACGTTTATATGTAAATTGATAATTAATTTTTTTCTTACGTCCTCAGCTCTAAGTTCATAGGACCAGAATATCATGGATATATTACATTTTGTTATGATTTTTCAACACCATTACCTAATGTTATCCTAATTTCAGATTATATTTAGTTGGACAGGACCAAATATAATCAATTGTGTTAAAGTTATTCGTTTAAGTCCTTCCCGACTTAGTTTTTTATTGTCTAGTTCATTTGATAGAAAGGTTGCTATTCTGAAGAACTTTTGTTGGTCGCTCTATGATGGTTTCAGTGTGCTCCTAAGGAAACGATTATGTCGTTGTGGTTAATAGGTTAATGTTTTGTGGACTTTTTTTTACAGCATATACTTTGAAAGTTGTATTGGCTCAGTAGTTTTCCACAATCCTCTAAAGAATTATGTTACGACAGTGCTTCATCTTGTCGAAATATTTTGTTGTAGCGAACATTATGGCGAGGTCGTTGTAAACCCTAATGGATCAGCGATAATTCTCCATCGTAATTCCGCATAGACGGACGAGTTTTGGACGAATATACAAATAAAATGGATCTTTATAGTTTGTCTCTATAAAAGCTCTCGTATGCGGCTTTGAAATACGATGAATAAGTAATAGATATTGCTTTGGACTTCTTGATTTGATCTGTTCGTGGCCTAAAGATACACTGATGAGGGCCGATCAGGTTGTTGGCGACGGGTTTAAGGTGTTCACATAATTACGGCGTATATCTTAAGAGACTTGTGCTTTACGAGACTTGTTCACATTTTGTTTACATAATATCATATTTGTTGAGGCGTAAGCAATATCCACAAGTACTTCATACGTGTAAACTCGGTTAATTGTACTAATGGTGTTGCTAATTTCAATTCTTTGTTTAGCACTCCGATCTTAACCTTGCTGACAAGATAGCAGAACAAATTACCTATAGTAGTCCAGACAAGCTAAGTCGGAAATATTTCCTAATCCATTGGCATATTGGTAATTAAGAATCTAAATTTGTTGACAAAACTTCCAATAATAAAACCCCTGATGAGAACCCTTTCACAAACACATAAATTACAGACTATATTTTAAATATTTTGTTTTATTTAAATTTTATATGCTTTTTGGTGTTTAATAGTGGTACATTTTTTGTTGTTAGAAGTTATTGATATGAGTAGTACAAGTTATAGCAGTATTTAAAAATTCGATATGAGAATAATTAAAGTGTTATGATTTGATTTAATGACTAAAAATTAGTTCGAAAAATACAAACAAAAATTTAAATACTGAGTTTTTGTCAAAAATGGTTCGTTGTCATGTAACTGAACAGCACATGGGCTAGTGGGCTAGTCTTTGCATTTGCATAGTTTGCACATATGACGCCCGTGTTGTGTCCTCATGAAGGGTTTAAGTTGAGCTTAGTGTTGATTTTGCAACTGACAACTAAATAGCCCCAGCTATTCGTGATCTACTTTGTAGGTTGGGTTGCTGCCGTAAGCCTAACCAAAAGAATTTGTTATGCTCTGCCAACTGTATTCCACACTTTGATTACTTACCACTGCATTAATCTCTTAAATTGTAGTGCATCATTTCCGGTTAATCGTTTTTCAGTTTGTTTGTTTATAACTGGAACGTTCTCGTCACCAGTGAGACTCTGTGGTCCAGTCGGTTGTTGCGGTTATTGTTGTTGTGGCAGCTGTGGAGGTGGTTGCTTGGGCGACGCTTTCGGCATCGATGTTTGTCCTGACGAACTGCACCGCGAACGGCGACAGTCCATATCCAGCCGCATTTATGCCAAACATTTATAAACGTTGACGTCATGTGAGAGTTGAATTCATAGAAAAAAAAAACATATGAGAAAGCTACAATCCGTTCTGTAGATCGTTGAATACTTACCATATCCCATCCCATCCTTAAAATTAATATCCTCGAAATGTGGGCTTTATGGCAATGAAGTACAGAAAATGATTTTGTCACAACATATTGTTCAGACATTTTCTCAAAATCGTTTGTTGTTCAACAAAGAAACAACGTATTTCTATTGTAATTGTCTTGGGGTGGGGTATATAAATGGTATTAGCCCACAAAAAGTCGTCGTAAATGATGATGATATATATACGAAATGTTTATATTGCCATTATGAAAGTATGAGCATCAAAAGTTTTTCGAATTTCTTTAAAATAAAAACAGTTCGTACTAAAACGTCCCCAAAAAGCGGTCAAACGGTAGGGAATATTAAATAATTAACTGAACAACATATGGATTCATTCCTAGTATCTATATTTTGTCTATTGTCAAGGGACGATTGAACGGAGTGTGTAATAATTAAATGTCTCCAAATTAAAACAGGTAGGCGGTTTTAGTATTTAAAATGAACAGTAGGAATATTTATTACAGCATAAGTTAATTACAAAAGGTATGAAAAGAATCTATATATCAAGCGACGATGGATAGCTGTTGTCAACGACGAGGCGGCTGGACAGCACCGTGTCATGGTGTGCGTGTCGGTTGTTTAGTTGTAGTGTACTTGCCGTGGTGACACTCGGCCAATTCTGAGATTAAATCGTCCTCGATTTCTGGTGACGGAGTATCAGGATCGGTGTCGAAGTCTTCACCGTGTGGATCTTTAACGAGTTCGATAAAATTTCCGCACCAAGGCTTCATTTTATCAGCGGCGTAAACAGAACAGAATCTTCGCGAAGTTAACTCCATACCTGGTGGATTCTCGATCAAATAGCGATCGTTGCCGAGTTCACGGGAGACGACGCGACTAACGGTCCTCGAAACTTAGGCTCAAGCTTACGTGACTCACCCGTGGCGGCTGGCTCGTTCTGGATCACCACCAAATCGTTTTGGCGGTAGCTTAGAAATCAAACCTAATTTTCTACTTTTCTCGTTCGCGATGGATATCTCAGCGGCTTGTTCTCGTTTTTGACTGGTGGTTGTAGACTCTGGATTTTCGGTGAGGTCACCTTGAAGGGTTTGCAACTAGTCGGTTTTGTATTACGTTTTTGAGCTGAAAGTCAAAAAATACAAGCTCATTCCGTGTAAATCCGGTGATCGAGATAACTTGAGAGCTTACAGTCCACTAGAGATCTCTCATTTTGCGATACCAGTCCTTAGGATTTTCGGTGGTTGTAAGACAATATTATTCCGTTGGCTCGTTCGACCTGTCCGTTGGCCCTCGGAGTACGGACGGCATTCTTCTTGTGTTGAATATTATTGTCATTAAATGTCTCGAAGGATTTCGAGGTAAAAGCGGTATCTCAATCGGTAACGATACATGACAGCAATCCGAAATAAGAGGTGACGTCGTTCAATACGTCGATAAGGCGAGGTGTTTTTGTATTTTTATAAGGTTTAACGATATAACGTGAGTGTTACCTTTTCGAGATCGAATGAAAGGTCCAATATATTCGATATGTATTAAACGGAATGGAATTGGTTCGGCATCGTTGTAGTGCAGTCGACCTTCGGGTTTTCCTCCACGCGATTTGTTAGAACAACATTCGGTGCTAGCTGAAATATAACCTTTAACATACTTTCGTATTTTCGGAAACCAAAAAGTCAGCTGGCTGCGATTCAGCGTTTTCTCGAGGCCAAAATGTCCCATGTTATCATGACAATGCTGAGCAATTCTTCATCGGACGGTCTTCGGTACCACGAGTTTTAGGGTATCGGCTTCCTTTCGATATAGTCTATGATTTTGTAACCGATAGTCGTTCCGTAGCTGTGATTCTTGAGTTGATTTTGGCTCTCCTTTAAGTACGGCTACGATCTCGCGAAGATTTTCATCTTGAAGTTGCATTGTTCGTGCATTGAATTCCAAGAAAAGCGTCATAAACTATTTATTACTTAAAACTTTCATAATATGTACAAGCAGAGCAAACAAATTTATGTGTACCCGATGGTTCGAAGACAAGATACCGATACTAAGATGTTTCGCCGTTGGTGGTTGCTAGTAAAAGAAGAGCGAACCTTGCAATTGCAGCAGCAAACAAACGGTTCTGCTTATAGATTTTCAAAGTATATGTATGTGGGGACAAAACCGATTGCAAAGTGTAATCAACATCTAATCAAACCCTAGGCTACACACTGCATGTTTGGAAGTTAGTTAAATACTTATATATTTAATAAATCAAAAAATAAGGAAATTCATGATTTTAAATGAATGAATTCATTCTCAAACACGCCGCCTCTCCTGAAGAACTTTCAAGAACGTGGTAAAACAGCAGTCTTGTAATAGGCCTTTTGTAGACAGAATTGTTTTGCTAGATCGAACGGAGACCACTCGCACATGCCCTAATGACCACTTCGAGGGAGGCAAATTAGCCTCCTTAACTACAACACTTCTAGGTCTTTCGTATACTGCTTCCACTTATGGCGTTGCTGAAGCGTTGTTAAATAGTGTGTGTGCCATCTTTGCCAAAACCCTTGGGTCATGTTTTGCACAAGCTCACATCATCTTCCTATAAGGAAATGAGGGAGTTAATGGGTTTAAATATGTATATGAAATAGCACAGTGGCCTAGAATTTAGTAAAGCCTCAATTTGAGAAAGTAAAGTCGACATTTCTTCAAAAGTAAGAATATTACTGCCTATCACGCGACCGAGATGTTGCTTTACACATTTAACGCCTGCTTCCCAAAGTCCACCGAAATGGGGACTGTGGCATGAGCTCAAATTTGATGATGTCGGTAGCTAATACCGAGGATATCTTTTCATTGTGCTCCTTAGAGCGCACCAAATGAAACCATTCGGAGTGTAAACGCGAAGCTCCTTGGAAATTCGTCCCATTATCCGGATAAAGAACACTGCATTTTCCTCGTCTGGCGATGAATCTACGTAAGGCCGCTAAAAACGCGTCCTCAGAGAGGTCACTGACTACTTCCAATGAAGCGCCTTTGTAGCCATGCAGACAAACAAGGCGATATACCCTTTCACCAGCGTTTCTTCCCTTGGATAATCGAAGTGTGATCGGACCGGCGCGGCGTAATCACATCCAGTGCGTTCGAAAGCGAAAGTCGAGAAGATGGTAAATTTCCCATTAGTAGAGATGAAGTGCCCTTGCGCAAAGGAAAACATTCCTTGCATTCAAAAACTATTTTTTTATATTATGTTTCTGCTTCCAAGGACCCAAAATTCCTGTCGTACCAAGGCAAAAAACTGCGTTATTCTTGCATGCAAGAACCATACATGTGTTACGCGAAGAACTAGAAGAGTAATTGGATGAAACCTTGATGGGTTTAGGTTATATGGGACATTGACATTATTATTATTATTATATTATTCTTGCATGCAAGAACCATACATGTGCTACGCGAAGAACTAGAAGAGTAATTGGATGAAACCTTGATGGGTTTAGGTTATATGGTACATTGACAGCATTGGCGGTTGGTCCACCAACTCGGAGCAATCCAACCTCATCGATGAATGGTGATAAAGAGGACTATTTCGAACGAGATGAAATACGCCTTTTAGCTTTAAGAATATTGATATTTTCCTTGAACTGCTCCTGAACAAATCGAATACATAACTGTTTAGAATTAAGAAATTCCAACGACGAAATAAACATCTTCTTACGATCATAAGAAGGAAGTCTGCAGTTGTTAACAAAATGAATGCCATACGTGACAATGCGAATTAGCATAGTCCATGATGATTTTTGTTGCCTAATTCGTGCATGATAGGTTCTACTGGAAGCGATTTATTTACAGCCACGTTCCGTTTTTTCTTTTCAGGTAATTCTTTGAGATCATTCTTAGCAAAATTCGGCCAACAAGTTAAGTCAATCGAAATGCAATCAGGCCCTTTCCACCAAATGTCTAGCTGCATTATATGGGTTGATTCCCCTTGACGCGTAATCTGCAGGGTTTTTTTTTCTACATCCTTTGACAAAGGATCATCCCATCCAATCTTTGATGGATGTAACCACAACTCTTCAAACAGGATTTTCAGATATCTCAGTAACTTCTGATAAAAGTTTCCTTTTAGTACACTGCGACGTTTGTTTCTATAAACAAATCTTAAAAGTGAAGGTGCCACGTTAGGGATTCCAGACTAAGCCAACGACTTTAGTACAACCATTTTCGCCATTCAAATCAAGTGAAACGATGTCATTGCAGCAATACCATCCAAAATGGACCATTACTTAACTGTAAGCCTCCAGAAGACAGCAGCACGTCTAATTCCTCTTTAGTTTTATTACCTCTGACACCGAGTCTGTGCCTGTCAAGATGTCATCGACGTAAAAATCTTGTAGAATTGAATTAGAAGCCAACGGAAACCTACCTCGATAATCTGCAGCCAGTTGCCTTAAAACCCTCATAGATAAGAACGGAGCTGGTGATGTACCATACGTCGCTGTGGATAAGCGAAAGTGTGCAATTGGCTCCTCGGAACTATGCGCTGAAAATAGCGATGTTTGTCATCAATGAGCGAGAGCGAGATAAGCGAGATACGTGTTTAGAAGTGATCTGAGTTAAAAGTTTAAAAACTATATTAATAAATCGATTTTTTAAAATAATTTATCACCAAATCATTGCTACGCGGTTGAAAAACTAGTGATGCTAGTTTTGCTGTAAAAAAATGGAAAATTCATGCAGGAAATGCAAAAAAAACTATTTGCGAAGAAACGGGAATTAGATGCGCGGGTGGATGCGGATGTCGCGGTGGCCTGTAGTGGATATGATACGTATTGTGCCAGAGTACTCGAAACATGGGAAAGCGTAAGATTTATATGCGCGGATTGTATTTTGTATATACACAACGTTGATTTGGTACTAAATGACATGGCAGAAATTGTTAAAAAGAATAGTGATTATTTTAAGGAGTATAAACATGAATTTGAAGAAGCGTTACATAGCAAGAACGGGAAATTAATAGTTTACTGGAAGCAATCGAAGAAATGTACACAGAGAGAATAAAGGAAATGAAAAAGGCACAAGAGCTATGTCAAAGCAGTGGAAGTGAAATATGCGAGAATGTAAGAAAAGTGACAAATAATAACAAAACAGTCATTGAAAGTGTGAAAGAGATGAAAGTAGACATGGTCAAGGAATTACCAAATAATGAAAATAAGAAAGGACATATGATTACAATTAAAAAATACGGTTAGTACGAGTTCACCAGTTATTTTAAGACCAAAGGGAAAACAAGAGAGTTAAAAAAAAAGTGAGATTAAGGCGATGATAAAACCATCAGCTATAAATGTAGGATTGGGTGGTATAGTCAATAGGCAAGACGGTGCGGTTGCTATTCGAGATCAATACAGTGGTCACAAACCATAACCGCTTAACTCGAGTTAAGTTAAGAGTTATAGGTACTACTTCCACTCAATTTTTTATGATGATATCTTTTTTCAAACAGAAGTTATTCGAAAGAAACCTAGTAACCTAAGTAATTTTTTTAAAATACTGTTTTGGCATAACAGTTTAACTCGTAACAATTACAATTTTTTTCAACGTTCGTTTCCTAACTTGAGTTAAGTCCTTTATAAATTTATTTGTTGTTTTGTCTTAATAATTTATCTGCAGTTAGGCTATACCTTTTCTTTTTTTAATAAAATATTCGTTTTGGAATAAGAGCCTAAGGGCCGATTTTTCAATCACCAGATAAGCATTCAGATAACACTTAACAGTCAGATAACACAAAAAAACTTTTTGCAATAGGCGTATAGTACTTATTATAGGTATATAACAGTTATCTGGCGATTCAAATTATCTGCTCCTCAGTGAGCTGGGTAAACTTAAACTGACTGTTTATGAACTGTCAAAAGTGAGAAGTTGTAATTTTTGTTTATCTAGTTTTTGTGGTTTGAAGTAAGAAATATGGATTTTTTCGATATTTACGATGATTTTGTTATTGAAGAAGAGAATAACATATTCAACTACTTCGATTCACTCTTGAGGAAGCAAAGAGTGCTAAGACAGAGACCAGAACATTTTTTGGAATGGGAAGATGCCGACTTCAAAAGATGATTCAGGTTGCAAAAGGATTCTGTTCAATATTTACTTTCATTAATTGAGGACAAAATTAAACACAAAACAGAAAGGTTAGTCAACATTTTTAATAATAATATCTATCCTACAGCGATCTAATAGATTTTTCTTTTTTTCAGAAATCAATGTGCTTCACCTATGACACAATTGTTGGTTGCTCTACGATTTTACGCTACAGGAAGCTTTTACATTACCGCTGGCTCGGACGTAATCTGATCTGGAAGTCCAATCGGCAATAATGCGGCGAATGTTGTCCTCCAAATAAACAAAACTGCCGTATTTGGAGTGATATAATCCTCAAGAATATGTTGAGACACAGTTACTTCCACAATAACTGAATGTTTGGTGTGCTTTCTGGGTTGGTGAAATAATTGGTCCGTACTTCTTTAAAATGACAAAAAAGGATGCTTGCCAGAACGTTACAGTCAATGTTGACCGCTATAGAGCCATCATTACTGACTTTTTCATTCATCAATTGAACAACCATAATGTGCAGGAGCTGTGGTCTCAACAAGGCGGCGAAACATGTCACACAGCTCGTGCCACAATTGATTTGTTGAAGGAAACGTTCGGTGAGCACATAATTTCGCGTTTTAGTCCTGTGAATTGGCCTCGAAGATCGTGCGATTTAACGCCGCTTGACTATTGTATCTATTGTATCTTTAAACTTATACACCATTTCCATTAATACACGCACTTCCGATGGTGTAAAATTTACCGCCCGTTTTTCTCTTTTCTTCACGTCAATGTTTTCCATATTATATTTTTTTGTTTTTGAAATTTGTGAACACCGTCAGCAAACTTTTCAAATTGTAGTGCCAGATAATGTGAAAACTAGTCTGCTAGCTCTAACATATAAAATTGTCACTATATCTTTCTCTTTTTATTTCAGTTTCGTGAAGTTAGACATAATTGAGTTTGACGAAATCGTTGAATTACAATCTAGGAGTTATTCAATGATTGAAAAACCAACACCTACTTAGCTAGTAGATAAAGTGTGGAATACATTTATTCATTAGACAGCAATCAGACTGTTTAACTGACAATTGAAAAATCGGCCCTAAGTCGAGATAAGAAATTCAATGTCTGCTATCAATTTATAACGCTCATTTTCGATTATTGGCTAAGTCAACTTAGGCTGTTATTCCTCAAATCACAAAAGCAATTCGATTTTCTTAACTTGAGTTACGCTGTTATTCAAAAACACAGTTTCTATTTTTAATAACCTTTACTCGAATTAGGTTCTTAATCTAAAACAGAGAATCATATTTTGAAAAGTTTATATCGAAGTAGGCCGTTATTCCATATTTGAATATAAAAAAAATCAAATCTAAGTTGACTTAGTTTCTTATGTCAAAACAAAAGTTGCAATAAACATCGTTTCATACGCTCACCTGTATGTGTAATTTAATTTTTCGCTCATGAGCAAGAGCAGTCTAGATTCTCGAAACCATTTCATTGACAGCCATGTGGCAAAACAAAAAGTAATTGTAATAGCAGGCCATACAATACAGCCGCTTAGTTTATATAAAGTTATCGTTACTATTATTCAAACAGTGTAAACCAAATTCAAAGTCTCAATAAATTCATTCATTCATTCATAAACATCGAAAAACAGAGTCATAAGTTGAGTTACGTTGTTGTGAATAGTCGCAAGGTTTAAGTGCTAATATTTTTAAAAGCGAAAGGCTTAAAGACCAAAAGTGAAAAGTGCAATTAATATGTCTGGTAGGGGAGGAAAAATGGTGGAGCCTGCTAGGATGCTGACAGAACGCGCTAGGGCCAAAGGTAAGTTTATTAACTAAATGAATAGAAAATAAAAAGTTGGTGCAACAAGTCCGTATAGACACCCGAACGGTTGAATTAAGAAGCACTGGCTGATAAAATGTATCTCTGTACAAAGTTTGAACGTAAGTGTGCAATGAAGTTACCTTACGCTAACACTGTTCACAGAGGAAGGGCTTATAATGTTGTGCTTAGCTTTTTGAGCTGCTTCTCAAAAGACGTGTGCTCTACTTATTTTATAAGTATGTATGTATTTACTTTCTTTTACGCGGAATCGGCAAGTACTGGTACTTTCCACGACAGATAAAGAAAGAATTGTTCTTCTTATAAGTTTCCAGTTGCACAATGAAAAATATGCATATGTTCCTGATTTGCATTTTGTTTCTTATAAATCAGATAATTTGTATTTGGGGTTATGCACTGATCCGTACTTATAACAAATTTTAGTCTCAACTTTAAATTTACTTAAGCTCACAATTGCGAAATTTGTGTGGAAAATAATCCACTGTGAACCACTAAAGTTTAGAGTCAAAACTAAAAATGTTTATTGGTAAAGCCCATTGTGTTTCTAGATGCTTGTTTCTTTTATCCGTTATGGAATGTTCTTCAAGTTCAAAACTCGTGGAATGTACTTCAATTGCGCACCTAACTGGGTAGAAAACTAACAGGTAGTTATTACGATTTGTTCTAGAAAACGTCACGGGCTGTGGCAATGAACCGATTCGGGTTGAAAATATAGATACTGGTAAGAAAACTATTAATAATGTTGCTACATTTAAATTACTCAAACTTAATAATAACAGGTAATGCCAACAAACCGGAAACAATGTGTCGAAAAAAATTAAACAATAGCTATAATACATCAATGACACAAGGGTCTCTCAATGAATTTTCTTCCAATAATCTTTTACCAAATTTTGATCCAGTAGTGCAGAACGAAACTCAGTCATCGATGAATGGATTAAATTTTAATATTGACTTGCTTCAAAGAAAGGACAATTATTTTACTTTCCGTATTTACTTGATACTATATGATAAACATGTTATGTAACTAACTTTACTTACGATAAGAGTTTATCATTATTTAGTTGAACAAAAACAGAGCGCTGAAGGTGATGAAGAACTTGATGATGTTTTTGTGGATAAACCCCAGTGAGAGGACTCAGATGATTCGGTGAAGGATCCAGACTTTAATTTATCCCTTACGTCGAGTAGTTTTGCTTCTCAGAAATCATGATGAAATCATGTTATTAGGTGCTCAAATTGAAAACGCTTTAAAGACAATAAAAGAAAAAAACAATAAAAAAACTTCGCTCTAGGCTGCGAAATAGTGGGCAATCTTATCAAACACTTTCCGGAAATAGTGTAAAAGCTAGAGTTTGCAAGCCGTTTGATATGTGTAGAAGAAATTGTCATGAAAGGATTGGGATAGATAAAATTAAAACGCTTTTTAAGCATTACTGGTCTTTAGGAAGCTATGACCAAAGAATTCTGTGTATCGGTTCCATGATCTCCATTGAAGACAAAAAGTGTGATACCCTTTAAAATGTACTTGACCGGAAGCGAAAACGAGAGAACACAATGAAATACGTCTTGGAAGTTGACGGAAATCTTTTCA
Source organism: Rhingia rostrata (assembly GCA_949824845.1). Classification (NCBI taxonomy): domain Eukaryota; kingdom Metazoa; phylum Arthropoda; class Insecta; order Diptera; family Syrphidae; genus Rhingia; species Rhingia rostrata. The sequence goes on from OX463756.1 coordinate 101,579,481, forward strand.
AATTATGCAAAAAACATTTTGCACAGTGTTTCGATGAGACTGAAAGCTTCATCAAATCAGTTATTCGAAAAAAAATTGGTTGTCCTTCAATACCATTTAAAAACCTGCGAGGAAAGCATACCCCTAGTACTAAGATTAATGTGAAGATAGAAGATGAGGTTAAAAGACACATTTCTAAATTTCCTGCGTACGAAAGCCACTACAGTCGACGTGATACAAGTAAAAAGTATCTGCATGCGAGTCTAAATCTTTCATCCATGCACCGCCTGTATAAATTGTAAGCTGAAAATCCGGTAAGCCTCTCAAAATACTCTCAGATATTTAAAACTACGGGTATTAAATGCAAAGCACCAAGAGTAGACACTTGTAGCACCTGCGATACGTTTGTTTCAAAAATCAAGATTGCGCAAAACGAGGAAGAAAAAAGGTTATTAATGGAACAGAAAAAAAGCATTTAAATAAGGCTGAAGCGGCTTACGAAGCAAAAAGAAATGATAAAACCGAATCGAAAAAATTTAAAAGTATAAAAACCTTTGCATTTGATTTACAACAATGTTTACTAACACCTTTTCTGAGAAACTCGATTAGTTTTTAAAAAAGACAGCTTTGGACTTTTAATTTAACAGTCCACGACCTGGAAAATAATAGTTCAAAATGCTTCATGTGGCACGAAGCTATGGCTCGCCGTGGCGGAAATGACACTTCATCATGCATTTATACATTTTTGAAAAAGTTACCAACAGAAACAAAAAGTGTAACATTTTACAGTGATTCATATTCAGGACAGAAAAAAAACTTATTTGTTGCTGACATGTTTATTGCGTTTATTTCAAATGTACAAAATATAGATTTTATTGACATAAGTTCCTTGAACCTGGTCATAAACACATGAAGTGTGATAGCGATCACTGCCTCATCGAACGGATGAAAAAGAAAACAAACGTTCAAATCGAAACACCAAGAGATTGGTATCAATTTATAAATACTGTTGGTGCTAAAATTGGAGCTGTAGAAATGAAGACTATTGATTTCTATAACTTTTCTGAACTTGCCAAAACAAAATTTTCATGGAAACGTGTAAATGAAGATGGTGACAAATTTAGATGGAATGCGGTTCGTTGGCTTCGCTATACGAAATGCTGCAGCGAAATATCATAAAACGTCTTTAGACACAGATGACCCTTTTAAGATTCTAAATGTGGGAAAAAGAGGTGCCTCTGTTATTGGCTTAAATTATATACCACAAATTATGGCCATACCGTGCATATCGCGAGATACAAAGAAAGATCTTATGGACTTAAAACAGTCCAGAATTTCATGCGTTTTATGACAATCTTCCAACTAACATGGAAGAGCCAAATACTCATCCCGATTTAACAGAAGATGACAACGAAGATGATGTTTAAAAAAGCTTACTTATTTACTTCTACATAAATAAATTTTTATAATATAAAAAAAGATCTAAATCAGATGAACTTACTGTGTGTTATTTTATTTTTGGAGAAAATTGAATAGCATGAGGGTGGATCAAGAAGGATTCTTCTTATGTACAATTATTGAAAGGCTTAAAGCGGGATATTATCCTAAGTCAATAAAGTAAGCGAGTTATTAGTAGGTATGGAATAACGACCTATCTCAATTTAAGAAAAAAAATATCAAAATTGTATGCTCGGAAGAATGACATATGTTGATTTAGGAAAAGCTAAAAAAATGTTTCTTATGGAATAACAGCCTAACTCTACTTAAGCTTTTTGAATCATTAACTTTGAAAAAGTCATAAAGGCCTAAGTGTCTATTTCTCTAATATCTCGTTGATTAATAAATGTATTCATTTTTGTTTTTAAAGGTGTGTAAAGGAATGCATCTGCTTTTGTTCTGTGAAAAAATAAGCTTGGAAACAAACATTCCTGATTTGTAGTGATGATTTGAAACTTTGATCTGCTCTCCTGAAAAGTATGAAAAACCAACTTAGGCGGTTATGACTTGTGGCCACAGAATACTTGCTACTGAAATTAAAGAGAAAATGATTGAAAAATATGATGTGCATTTGCCAAAAATGAGATTACCTAAAATTTTGATTGCGGGTCTGACTGAAAAGCTAGAAGAAGATAGAATTATAAAGGCAATAGCAAAACAAAATAATTTGGAGTTGACTTATGGACTTAAAACAGTTTATAAGTCCAGAATTTCATGCGTTTTATGACAATCTTCCAACTAACATGGAAGAGCCAAATACTCATCCCGATTTAACAGAAGATGACAACGAAGATAATGTTTAAAAAAGCTTACTTATTTACTTCTACATAAATAAATTTTTATAATATAAAAAAAAGATCTAAATCAGATGAACTTACTGTGTGTTATTTTATTTTTGGAGAAAATTGAATAGCATGAGGGTGGATCAAGAAGGATTCTTCTTATGTACAATTATTGAAAGGCTTAAAGCGGGATATTATCCTAAGTCAATAAAGTAAGCGAGTTATTAGTAGGTATGGAATAACGACCTATCTCAATTTAAGAAAAAAAATATCGAAATTGTATGCTCGGAAGAATGACATATGTTGATTTAGGAAAAGCTAAAAAAATGTTTCTTATGGAATAACAGCCTAACTCTACTTAAGCTTTTTGAATCATTAACTTTGAAAAAGTCATAAAGGCCTAAGTGTCTATTTCTCTAATATCTCGTTGATTAATAAATGCATTCATTTTTGTTTTTAAAGGTGTGTAAAGGAATGCATCTGCTTTTGTTCTGTGAAAAAATAAGCTTGGAAACAAACATTCCTGATTTGTAGTGATGATTTGAAACTTTGATCTGCTCTCCTGAAAAGTATGAAAAACCAACTTAGGCGGTAATGACTTGTGGCCACAGAATACTTGCTACTGAAATTAAAGAGAAAATGATTGAAAAATATGATGTGCATTTGCCAAAAATGAGATTACCTAAAATTTTGATTGCGGGTCTGACTGAAAAGCTAGAAGAAGATAGAATTATAAAGGCAATAGCAAAACAAAATAATTTGGAGTGTAATGAGATAAAGTGCATACAAGTTTTTAAATAATATAAAAATCCGCTCGCATATAATGCATTAATTTAAATAGACGGTTAAGGTTTTAAAAAAATAAACAATTTAAAGAAAATAAGTATCGAATGGGACAGATGTCCATTCAATGAAAGCTTGACAGTGTTGAGATGTTTTAAATGTTTAGGTTTTAACCACACGTCAAACCATTGTAAATCAAACTGCCAGATATGTGCGAAATGTGGTGATGAAGAACACTTATTCAAGGACTGCTAGAGCGAAGTTCTAAAATGTGTTAACTACATGAAGGCAGAAGAAAGACTAAAATTAAGTGATGTAGAAGTTGACCATGACTTTAGAGACAATTGCTGTCGCGTTCTACAACAAAAATTAAAAACGGAAAACGAGCGAATAATATTAATTAACCACTTCAAAATAATGCAATTAGAAGTAATAGTTTTAGAAAACGATTTCGATTTCACCTGCGCGACTGAAACTCATTTAACAATGGATATTCAAGACTCAGAAATAAAGCTTCCTTATTACAAAACAGTAAGATGCGATAGTATCTCTAATCATACTGGTGGGGCGATTTTTTTAGTAAAGAATGGAAAGTTGAAGTTATTTCTTCAATAGCCGTCGGTAAAATGATTTGGTGGCTAGTGATAAAAGTGTGTTTGAACAATAAAAGCAAGATTTTAGTCGCAGTGTATAGGTCACCGCATAAGTAAAATTCCCCGGAAATATTTTTTTTTGTGATCTCTTCCAAAACAAATAGAGGACCTCGGTTCTTCATGCGTGGATATTATTATAATGGGTGACTTTAATATTAACTGGCTTACAAATAGTAGGTACCTACAAAAAATAATATAGGAAAGTGTATTAGACATGTCGTTTAAACAAATAGTTAAAGAACCAACTAGAATTTCTGAAAACTCTTCGGCTTTTATGGATTATGTAATAACAAATTCAGAAAACGTAAATGAAAAGTGAACAAAAAATTAAAAATCAGTGACGAAGAATCTTTGGAAATTATTATCGAAAAAATCGCGACAATACAAAATATAGCAAAAAAGTTATTAAATCATTACTATTTAATGAAGGTGTTTTTCGAAGGCAGCTGCTAAGTACTGAAACGGCAAATTTAGATTGCAATATTGATTTTGATGAATTAGCAATGTTGCATCAAATCGCGGTGTGGACAAATAACAGAAGGGACTGGAATACGTATAAATTATGCAGAAATAAGTACGCAAGTGAACTACACAATCAACTGATCAAAAATCAATGTGGAGGACAATTATAACATAACATTGTTGGAAGAGATCGACAGTGGTGCCTCAAGAAAAAAAAGCTTATTACAGAGAGCAAGATTTTAGGAAAAGTGGTACAAAAAAAAATTACAATAATACATGGAAAGCAATAAATTTTTGGCAGACTACTAATCAGGTTTTCGACAAAAACAAAGTTGTGAATCTTTGCTTAATATTGTAATTACGGAATGGAAAACCCAAATCAATGACAAAAAAGTAATAGTGGCTGTTTTCATAGAATTGCAAAGAGCATTCGAGAAAATAGATAGAGACATAACGATACATAAACTTGAAAAATAGGGTGTAAAAGGAGCAGAAATTGAGTGGTTCAAAAGTGCAACAAACTAGGATATCGAAGATCATATCTGAACACATGGCTGTAACACTCGGTGTACCTCAATGAGCTGTACTAGGGACTTTACTATTTATTATTTATATCAATGATTTGGATAAAGTACTAATGCATGCTGAGCAAAACTGTTTGCTGATGATACATTACTGTACGTTACTGGAGATTCTGCCGATGAATGTATCAACAAACTGAACGCAGATTTAAAAAGCGTTGAGTGGTATTTAAAAATGAATAAACTAAAGCTGAATACAGGTACAACAAAAGCAGTTGTAATTAATGGCAACTCTTCTATGAGCCATTTTATTAATGGAGAGATTGTTGAGAAGATTAATGAGATAAAGTATCTAGGAGTAGTTTTAGATAAAAAATTAGCTTTTAAAACACACCTTAATTATATTTGTAATAAAATAGCAAAGAAAACTGAACATTTTCAAAGAATTAGAAGCAAATTAACTATGGTAAAACCACATTTCGAGTGTTGTTCAACAATAATGTTTTAAGGTCCCAACCAAATGTTAAATAGACTGCAAAAATTATAGAACAGAGGAATGAGGTGTATTTTAATATGCAATTTGTTTACACCCATACGCTTAATGTTAGATACTTTACAATGGCTTATGATAAACCAGAGAACATATGTGAATGTACTCCTTTTTATATTTAAAATAAAAAATAATATGTTGACAAATTATCTATTTCTATATCTATACAGCCATACAATTTAAGAAATAGGGAAGAATTCAGACTCCTTTTTATATCAATTAACAGATTTGAAAATATACTATTTCATATAGCTTTTAAACTATTAAACTTTGCCAAATACCATACAGGCAGAAAACAATATAATTATTTTTTAGAAATTGTTAATATTGCATGTAAACGAATCATATATTTGATGTCACAGATATATTAATTAGTTTTTTTAGTTATTTTTTGTAACAAATAGCTAATGCTTAATAAGGAAAGAGATTATCTTGTCTTGTCTCACTTAAAAAAAATTCAAATTTGACGAAACATCTTGACAATGTCTGCACAAAAAACATATTTGGACAAGCGAAATCGTATGCACACATTCACCAGATTACGTTGAAGAGGGGGCCCTATGTGTAACATTTCATTTAAGTTGACTCCGTTTGAATCTTTAAGTGATCTATCAAAAACTACAAGAAATTTGTTTGTAACAACCTTATGATGTGGTAAATAAAATACCTTTCCAGATGTAGGTTCGACCTCTTCTTCTGGAATACGTTGCATTTGACCCAATTCTTGATAATGTTTTCATGAACTGCCAATACTCGACCTGAAGACTTTCATTGAGAGCGAAATGTCATTTCATGGCTGATAACCGCGACAAAGCACCCAAAGCACCTTGTTTTATCGTTATCGCTATTTTAACAACCAATGTTCAAATGAAATAGCCAGCTGCATTCCTCCCATTCAACAATTCAGCCGCAATACTCGTTACGCAATGAATGCAAATCAGTTTACCCTCAAGCCTATCTTCGGACGTACGCTGAAATATAGAGATTCATACATAAACCGAACAACACGAATGTGGAATGCTCTACCAAACTCTGTTTTTCCTCTCCATTATAACTTACAGACATTTAAAACCAATGTGCATCGGTATCTCCTTTCTTCTTATCCCTAATTTCCTTAACGCCCGCACTGTGCTAAAACATATAAAGGGTATTCATAACCCCTTGAGTGCGCGCAAATTATAAAAAAAAAAAAAAAAGCGTGTGTTAACAAAATTGATATCACTCTGACGAAACGGTAATTCTAAAAGATATTTGTTATCAGGAGCTCACGAAAAGGTTTGAGAAAAATTCAAATCGGCGAAATCTTCCTTTGCAACACTGGATAAATTCGGAGAAACTTCCTCGATTTCCCAAAAGGATTTAAGCAACATATCGAGGTCATCTTTAACCCCAACATGCAACGAAATGATTTTGTTTTCGGCCATATTTCCAATTACTGACCAACAAAAGATAGTGTTTTGGGCAACTAAATTTCCCTTTTCATAGAAACGGCGTACTTCACTAAGAATATTCCATGCCTTTTCGGATCCTAACAAGAGATCAATAGGCCCAGACCTATTAAATTCAGGATCGGCATATCCAATTTTTTTTCAAATAAAGTTGATTCTTATAATCAAACGAAATTAGTGGTGCTTGCGGAGTAATTTTATTCAAAATGTAAGTATCCACTTCCACTTGAACTGAATTGAAACAATAAAGTATGTTCAGTTTTATAACACAATTTGTTACACCAGCTGATTGCGATGAAATTCCACTAATAGGAAGACGAGCATTATGGCGACGAATACCTAGTCGTTTAACCATCCTTTCTGTTATGAGCAAGACCTGAAACCCATTGTCAAGTAGCACACGGCAAAGCTGTGACTTTCCAGTGGTATCAATGATTTTCACCAAAATTGTATGTAGTAAACTAGATGAATGAGTTTCATTTTTAAGGTTATTGCTCAACACGGATAAAGATTCCATGGGTGAAGAATCCTCTCCAATCACAGACTCAGCATTTACTTCATTAGTTGGCGGTTGCTATTGGTCCAAATGTACCAAAGTATGATGTCGAGTTTTGCAAGTTGAACAACGAGCTTTTACGCGGCATTTCGCTGAAGGGTGGTTGTTGCCTTAGCAATTGTAACGGAGCGAAGCACTAGAACGCGACGGTCTAGCATCTTACTTCTATAAATCCAATTTAATCTGGAATGGTAGAATCTACCGACTTCTTATGTTTAAGAGTCCAATCTTTACGCGTTTCTAAATCGGTTTTTATTAAGCAAGAGATAAATCAACCACGGGTCCCTGCATTCTGATTTAAGTGCTTTTAATCCGCGAATAACTTCGTCCGCATTGTCTGTTAAATACCTCAAACGCACACTGTCCGCACTTGTAAGCATTAACAACTTCATAAAACTTACTATATATGCGTTTATAATATAAAGCGGCTTATTGTAATATTGTTTTTTTTTGTAATCAATACTACCAGTAAACATGTCACGAAAGCCCGGCCATTCCCGATAGTCACCCGAAAATCGTGTAATTTTAATATACGGTAATTTGATTTCAGCAGGCAATTTTGTATCCATACTGGACGACTTAGAAGTACGAAGCAGCGATTTAAGTACAACTTCTGTTACGGCAGCCTTGCGACCATAGACCAAGTAAGGAAGATATAGGAAACTTTCGTACGTCTTCCCCTTCATCACCCGATTTCATACGTGTCGCGTTTACGTGGTTACGAACTTCAAATCCCTATCGGTGTATACATGTGAGCGGCCATCTTGCAAAAACAAGAACAATTCCATGACGGCCGCCCGCCCATGTAAACAAATACGCGACGTGAATTTCTTTGACATTTAAAATTGTGCGGTTCGTAAAATTTGCAATTGCCAAAATTATTTTATAAATTTAATTGTTTAAGCGCGAGTGTATTTTTGTTCGCAAGCAAACATAATGGGCAGTTTTCGTACGATCCATCAGTGTGTGAATAATCCCAATCGTGCTTTGGACTACTCGGTCAATGAATACATGACTTCGCTGTGCCGTGAAACTCGGAGCCCAAGATATTTAATCGGAATGGATTCGAGAAATTCCTCACATCGGCGATGGATGCTATTCTGAGGATTTGGAATAGGTTCTATTCAAACCTTGTGCACAAGATCGTTTCATTACAGGGCTATAAGCGTGCACATTCAATCTCGATAATATGATTAGCAATCAGTACCCAAAAAAACAATCCCCTGGGATTGGCACGCACAATTACCAGCTGCAATAGTTAATTCCACTATATTTCGTCAGAAGTAAGTAAGTATTGGACTTGAAATAGTCTATGCGTGTTGTTATCTTCTTGTTGTAGGGTCAGCTTCGGCAAATAAAAAAGCCTACTGCGCCCGACGATCTGCAGTAGAGACATAACGTCCGAAAACAACAACGCCAATGAATCAAGCTCAACTATAACAACTACAATCTGTCAATGGCCAAACAACCACCCCAAATAAAACTGTAATCTCAATGATCGCACTTGCATCTGCAACAAGATCACTGGCAATAGCATAAGAAAATGCAAAACAACAGCAGCCACTACAGCAAAGATAGTCTATCTTCATTCGCGTCGCAGTTCATCAGCAAAAATAATCGATACCGAACGCGTCGCCCCAACAATCATCTCCACAACCGCCGCTGCAACAACCGACTCTGTCCATAGTTTTAATGGTGACGAGCCTGTTACGAGTAATGCACCATAATTGAAGAAATTGATGCAGTGGTAAGTAATCAAAGTTTATTTTATTTTTATTTTATTTTATAAGTTTATTAGTTTTTGAAAAACTTTTTAACATCTCTTAGAATAGGTACTAATTTATATACATGTGATTTTGTCTTACATATACGTTTAAGTCCTTTTTGAATGTTTTTATATTTGTTTGATCTCTTACAAATAGTGGTAGCTGATTAAATATAAATATGAAGTCCCTTGTAGAATATTTGGTTGTTAGTTCTCAACAGATTGACTCTTGCTATATCAAAATTTCTTCTGTTCCTTAGTATGTAGCTGTGTCTGTCTGAAACGTAGTTCTTTTTAGGTACTCTGGTAACATATCGTTTTTAATTTTATATACAAATATTAAATTTCTTACGACCAATCTTTGTTTTACACTTAAAAAATTTAATGAATTTAACATTTTATTTATTGGCGTATTAACATTAACTTTTAAGATTGCTCTCATTGCACGATTTTGTAATTTTTGTAATCTCCTTTTGTCAGTTTCACTAAACATAAATAGAATGGACGCGCAGTAATCAAAGTGTGGTAGAATAATTGTATTATATACTGTTATTGCACATTTTCTACTAAGTTTTTTTCTTATTCTAAACAAAAAATTAATCTTTTTACTTATTTTCGAACAAATGAAATCGGCATGACATTCAAAATCTAGCTTATGATCTATTATTGCACCAAGATATTTTATTTGTTTAGCTATTTCTAGTTTCTCATTGTCAATTTTAATTTCGATATCTTCATTACTATTTAGGAACATACATTTAGATTTATTGACATTTAACTTAAGCTTTGTACTATTTAACCATACATTTAAATTACTAAGGTCTTCTTCAAGTTTTTTTTTATTTCATGAACAATATTACCACAGACATAAACAAGTGTATCATCAGCAAAAAGCATTACCTTACAGAATTTTAGGACTCTAGACATATCATTTACATATAACAGGAACAGCACAACTCCAAGGATTGATCCGCGAGGAACACCTATCTCCACAAACTTCGCACTTGATATTTCATTGTCAATTTTCGTAAATTGTTGTCTATTTGAAAGATATGTCGTAAACCATTTAAGCTCATTGTCTTTTACATCATAAACTTTTAGGTTGCCTGATAGAATGTCATGATCAACTATCTCTAATGCTCTCTGAAAATCGAGAAACACTGCACAAATTTTCTCTCTTTTGTCAATTATATTTTTCCACTCGGGTATCATCCACATGAGCGCAGTTTTACAGGATCTACCTGATCTAAAACCAGATTGCTGTTCACACAATATATTATTTGTTTTAAGGTAATTAACAAATTGTTCAGAAACACCTTTTTCAAATACTTTTTCAATAGTTGGTAGAATGTTTATTGGACGTAGTTTGTGAGGGGTTTTAGCATTTGCAACTTTTTGCACTGGTATTATCACAGATTGTTTTAAACAGAGAGGGAATTCTCCTTCGGACAGCGATCTATTTAACAGATTTAATAACTGATCACCAAACACATCTTAGTTATTTAAAAATATTGCACTATTAACCTCATTTATATCTTTTTTATTGTTCATCTTTTTTAAAATATTGCACAGTTTATTCAGCCTTGTTCTCAATTAAACGGAATTTAAAATTGCACGTAACCGGTTCTATTAGACTATCATATATCACAGATGGAATTGATTTGTTTATGTCCTTAATACTATTTATAAAGAAGTTATTCAAATAATTAGCTATTTTATTTTTGTTTTGTATGGGGTCACCGTTTACTACAATTTCTTTTATTGCACTTTTCTCTTGGCCTAGCACGAAACGTTTCAATGTTTTCCAAAGACCAATTTGATCCTCATCTCTAGCACTAAGTTCGTTTTGAATGTTTTTATATTTAGAATTCTTCAGAACTGTCTTATACTTATTTCTGCACTGCACATAATTGTCATAATTGTCCCAATTTTCCATATTTTTAAATGTAACGCTTTATGATAAAGTTGAACTTTTATTTTCTTAAGTTGCCGTAGATTATCATTAAACCATTTATTTATTTGCCATGTATTTATTGCACAATCCACTGTCATATTTTTAATAATATTATTAAGTCTATTATTGAAATATTGCACTTCCTCATGTATGTTTAGATGTGGTATGGTTTCACTCATCCAATGTTGAGTAAACACTCTCTTATTGTATTTTAGTCGTCTTATTATTTTTTTGCTAATTTTGGTTATGTCATTTTCTAAAATATCAATTAATATAGTTTCATAGTCAGTTAGTTTAAAACGTTTTTCTATTCTAGCTCTTATTGCACCATTTTCAACATTTGATATACAATAGTCTATGAAAGAATTTGTATTTGCAGTTATCCTGGTTGGTTCCTCGACCAAATGTTTTAATTGTCTGTCGTTCATAAAATTAAATGCTTTATTCTTGCAACTATCGTTTTTGAAATAATTAATATTAAAGTCTCCAACGAGCAAAATATTTTTCGAATCTCTGAAGTTAACATCACACCATCGCTCTAATTCATCTATAAACAAATTGACTGAACTGTTGGGAGATCTATACACTACGGAAATAGTCCATTTCTCCGTATTCAAAAATACATTTATTGCTGTAACCCACATAACCTTATCGATAAAATATTCACTTAAGAAACTATAATGCACTGCATCTTTTATAAAGATCATCGTCCCTCCAGTGTGTCTTGATTGTGAATATGTTATTATTGGGACGTATCCATTTATTGTAATTTCACAAATTTGAATATCCTAAGTAATTCGCGTTTCACTGAGTGGAATTATTTCAGGAAATGCATATTACTCAACCACCACTGCTAATTGTTCTATATTAGATGTTGCGCTTTGAATATTAAAGTACATGCACCTTAATTGAGAGGTTTGTTGCTAGATTCGCTGTGTGAAATACAGTTGGCAGAATAACCCATTCTTCTATTTAAGCTTACGGACAATCCAACATACGAAGAAGATCCCAAATGGCTGGGGCACATGCAGAATCCAGAGCAGATCCACAGTGCTCGACAAATTTTGAATTTATAAAATATTGTCATCAAACATTTGTAGGTGGTATTCTATGTCTTATATCGACGAGGTGTTGTAATCGTCTTTTTCATAGATTCAGATTTAACAAAGAACGACCAGCTGAAGCAATAATCCAATTCTAATCTACGAGAATTAAATGGAGTTTAGAAATGGTAGCTCAAGAACAGTAAAAATGATTTGTGGTGATCCCGAATAACAGAAAATGTACTTATGATCAACATGCTAACATGGAGAAGCCAATAAATTGTTGTCGCGAAAACCAACTGGGAAGGTTTCAAAAACGATATTGAAAATAATATCCGACTGGGTGTATCGCTTAGAACCACATTGGAACTCGAAGTCGCTGTTGACTCATTTATCAATACCATCCAAAAAGCAGCATGGAATAATACTCCTCAACAGAACAAAATAGTGAGCTATAGTAAAATTAAGTACCCCCGTGAAATACAAGATTTAGTAAGACAAAAAAGAAAAGCTCGTAAAAGATGGCACCAAACTCGTGCCCCGCAAGATAAAACACATCTCAATCGGTTGAGTAATTTGCTATCAAATTCGATTAAATACTTTAAAAACCATTCAGTAGAAACTTATCTGCAAAGCCTAACCGCTGGAAAGGAATCGAATTATTCGCTCTGGAAAGCAATTAGAGTCATAAAACGGCCAAAAATCGCTGTGCCGCCCATTAGGGTAACTCAAGACGTTTGGGCAAAGAGCGATAAGGAAAAAGCTGACGTTTTTGCCTCACATCTTGAGGAAACATTTAAGCCATTTGATGGTCCGGCGCAAAATGAAAACATTAATATATTCGAGAGTACAACCGATAATAACATAGTAAGATATGCAAGTATTGCCGAGCTCAAACGGGAAATACAGAAACTAAAGCCTAAAAAAGCTCCGGGTTATGACCTGATTACAGGAGAACTTCTTAAAATGTTGCCTCGGAAAGCATTAACTAAGCTTCTTTTTATTATAAATGCAGCAATCAGATTAGAATACATACCAAGACAGTGGAAAGTCGCGGAAGTGATTATGGTTCTAAAACCAGGAAAATCACCGAATGAAATAAAATCTTACAGGCCTATTTCACTTCTTCCAATAATTTCAAAAGTTTGTGAACGGATATTACTCGGTCGCTTACACCCCATAATTGAACAGAAACGTCTTTTACCTGACCATCAATTTGGGTTTAGAAGTAAACATTCAACGGTGGACCAAGTACATCGAATTACAGATGTAATTGAGAAAGCTTTCGAAGAAAAGAAAATTTGTTCAGCCGTATTTCTTGACGTGTCGCAAGCTTTTGACAAGGTGTGGCACAAAGGCCTTACTTATAAACTAAGTCAAGTTTTGCCAGAACAATTATATAAAATCCTCGTGTCGTATCTTGAGCATAGACTCTTCCGTGTGAAACTTGGAAGCGAATATTCCGAGTTCAAAGAAATAATGGCAGGTGTACCGCAAGGAAGCGTCCTTGGACCAATCCTGTACCTCATATTCACTCGTGATATCCCACAAACAAACGATACAATAGTTGCAACGTTTGCTGACGATACTGCTATACTAGCAGTTGCCACAACAATAGAGGAAACAAATATTAAATTACAAAACGCTCTTAACGAGGTTAATGAATGGACTAAATCCTGGCGGATTGCACTTAATGAGAGCAAATCGATCCATGTAGATTTTTCGTATAAACGGACAAACAATTTGCCTGTATTTCTAAATACGGTTCGAGTCCCGTTTGCAAATGAAGCGAAATATCTCGGTATGACACTCGATGCAAAATTAAAATGGAAGTCGCATGTAAAAAAGAAATGCGAAGAACTTAAGAATAAATACAGAGAACTGTACTGGTTGCTCGGAAAATATTCGAAGCTTAACCTTGATAACAAGCTGCTATTATACAAGCAAGTGCTAAAACCGGTTTGGACATATGGTATACAACTATGGGGTTGTACCAGTGAAACGAATCTAAACATTTTACAAACTTTTGAAAACAAAATGTTAAGATCATTCGTCAATGCGCCGTGGTACGTAAGGAACGAAGATCTACGCAGAGATCTGGGTATTCCCGCGGTTAAAGATGAAACAAAAAATTTTGCACGAAAACATAAAAAACGTTTATTAGGACACGTTAACACAACAGTCCTCCAAATTCTTGACGAAACAAATATATTGCGGCGTCTTCAAAGAACTAAACCCTTAGATTTGGCCCGATAATAACAAACCGCGCTATAATTGCGGAAAAGCAGGAACTCTCAAAGGAAAGTTATTTGCCAAACATATTATATAATCGTGATAAAAAAATTGCTGGATAAGTCGAATACTTAGTTGCAATAGAAATACCAAATGGGTGGTGGTTTTAGTGAGTAAAAATCTCACACTACTTTGGGCACGTGCTCATCGTGTCTATGAAGATTTCCACCAGCCCACGGAAAAAAAAAAAAAAAAAAAAAAAAAAAAAATTGTTGTCGAGCACCTAGGTCAGTTCCAAAATTAGCTATAGTGACCATTCTGGTTATATTGTCAGTGCAATAATAAATATCATTTTTCTATCTTTTGATATTATATATTACTGTTATCAAGTCGTAAGATAACATAATTGAAAACACTTTCCTTAACCCTTTATTTCATTTCAGATTTCAACGATATCTGTGACAAATATTTGTAGAGAAAATCCGACCATAAAGATTCAAACAGTTTCCATTTGGGACTCGCTGCAGAAGAAACTGGACGTCAGGTCGGACGAACACCGTAAAACAGTGACTTCAGAAATATGTGAGCATTCAGCATCAGATCATCTTCAATTCCAACATATGGCGTCGATATAAAGTTCAATTGCCCGCAACAGCACGTTTCGGGATAGATTAAGAAAAGAAAACCCACAGAATCGTCATATGCGCCAATTACATAACGAATAAACGCAGCGGCAATCAACGATCAATTAGTCGACGACGAACCAATTGGATTTATTGATTAATACTCAGTATGCATTTTTTTGTATTGTTTTCCAAACTAAGTTTAATTTACTTAAGACTTAAAACTAATTATTCCTATATCTTATTTGTTATTACTACTCATGTCAATAACTTTTAACAACAAAAATATAAAAAAAAATGGGACCTTTATGTTGAAATAAAACAAAACATTTCCCTTAAAATATAATCTCTTATTTATTTTTTTTGTGATAAGGTTGTCATCCAGGTTTTCATTATGGAAAGTTTTGTCAACAAATCTAGAATCCTGACTACCGGCCAGTTCTAAGCCAAATTTGAGACAAGGGAGGTACCTTGTAGAAAGGTTAGTATTGAGTGTTGAGCAATGAGTGGAAATAAGCAACACAATTAGCACCAACACCACGTATCAAGTACTTCAGATATCTGATCAGTGAACATCCTGAGATAAGAATGCGGATATTCCTTACGCCGCAAAAAATATGATAATATTGGAAAACTGGAATCGCAAGTGATACAAGTCCCCCAAGCATCGCCTACAAAATCCAATACGCTGTAATATATGAACACCTCGTTCGCCAACAATCATCAGCGTGGTTTTAGGCCACGAAGAGATCAAATAAAGAAGTTCAAGGCTATACCCATTACAGAGGTAACTTTTTGTTATCTTTCCGCTATATGGATTTCAAACCATTTACGCTCAACTTCACGAATTCGGAGCGTGAGAGCATATAAGTCTAATGTTGCCGAATTGCAGACTGCTACAATGTGTTTGTTGATGTCTTTGAAGCATGAGACTACTGGGCAAAATCCTCCGCTTATGGAATCCGAATAGTCACTGCTTCTGCTTATTACAACAAATTAAATACAGTTACAGTTTTTTGTATTCGTATTGCCAGGCCATCCCATTGTATTTCCTGGATGACAACTATAACAGCTTAGGGCTTGCACTAGTTCAGTTGTTCAGCTTTTCTGTTAACAGCTCCAACAATCCTCATCTTGATACAAACGACGCCCTGACATTTAATTTGGTAAAAAAAATTACTTGAAATTAGTAATTTCAAGTATATTATAGTGAAGCAACCTCGAGAGTGATTTTACAAATTAGGCTTTCAAAATATACATATTATAAACTAAATTTAAATATATAATGAATAAATGATTAAATTATTTTCAACCGCAGTCAAGATTGAAATTTTAGCTGCATGGGAAATATTTACGAACGTAACATCCATTTAACCAGCATTCCATGAGGTGTGGGCAAAAAGTGGGGAAATTTTGAATATGGCCGTTATTTTTCGTTTGAAAATTTTGAATTTGGCAGTTGTCTACGTTTTGACGTTTAAGAGACCAGGCGACAGACAAGTGTGTGTGAATCAAATATGTGTGCAACTATTTCTGCCATGGTGAGTAATTTATCTGTCAAAATCCTGGAAAATTCCAGGATTAGCTTGTTCGCAAAACGTGAAGTCCTGGAAAGTTTCCTATCTCTTCCTTACTTCATCTCTGGTTCGGTGGGGACGAACACATAAAAGACGTAGACGCGAATGTTCAGAGGATTTGTACCCGTGGGCGGGGGAAAGCGAAACGACTTGAGATGGTTATGGGAATGTCTGCGACCGGTGAGCGTCGGTCTCACCGATGAGTACGGGTTTTGTTGATGGTGATGACATATATAGATCTGTTCGAAGTGTGTGCGAGTTTCCAATGGCGACGATCATATGCCGCTTTAATCGAACTGCGCAATGGATTTTTCCAGAAAACTTAAACGATTTAACACACTTTGTGACGCGTTGAAACTATCGTACTCCTCACCACTTCCGTTACACTCCAAGCGTTCGATAAGAACCGCATTCGTACCCCTTACTGAAAGTCCCGCTTTCGATCATTTTCTTCAAAGGGCATTTATTTTTAGTTTTCTTGGCTATCCATCTGATATATATATTCATACCCTATCCCATAGGGGTATATTAGTTTTGACATTAAGTTTTTAACACAGTGAAATAATTGCGCTAAATATACCTCAAAGTATATGGATCGACTCAGAATCACTAGCTGAGTCGATTCAGCCATGTCTGTCTGTCCGTCTGTGTGTCACCGATTTTTGGGCCTAACATTTTGAGCTAGAGTCTTGGAATTTTATATACAGACTTTCTATCCGACGAATCACAACAAGTGTAAACATTTTTGAAATCCGCCCATTGCTACGCCCTCTTTTCAGAAAAACGTAGTTTTATGCCAAACCGTTAGAGATTTTGAAAAAATGTCTGAACAACATATCTAAACAATTCTAATTTCTATATTTTCTTCATACCAAGTTTTTTTTTCAAAAAAAGATTGATGCAAAATCATTGGTTCTGTTAATATAAACATTTCTTCCATATATCATTTTAAGCCACGCCCACTTTTTTTCTATACACTACCTCATAGCATAACCAGGCGAAAACCGATGTTTTTTGTCGAACCATTAAGTGATTTTGATAAACTGTCTGAAAAATATGTTCTAACAATGACATTTTCTATAATTTTATTCCCCATCCCATAGGGGTATATTAGTTTTAACATTAAGTTTGTAACATAGTGAAATTATGTCCCAAGATATACCTCAAAGTCTGTCTGTCCGTCCGTCCGTCCGTCTGTGTGTCGATGATTTTTGAGCCTTAAATTTTGATCTAGAGTCTTAAAATCTGGTATACATACTCTCTATCCGATAAAGCAGAACAAGTGTAAATATTTTTGAAATCCGCCCACTGCAACGCCCCCTTTTCAGAAAAACGTAATTAAAGGCCAAACCGTTAGAGATATTGAAAAGGAGTCTGAACAACATATCTGGACAATCATAATGCCTGTTTATTCGACCCCTTACCACTGATGGGAGGAAGTCTAATAAAATACGATTGATGTCTGTTGTATTTAGGAATATGAACTTATATACAAAGAGCTTACCTTACAAATAATATTACAAATTTACATTTGACACACTTAAAAAAATGCTTATTCTACAATTATTAATAAGTATCAAAAACGCATTCGCGTGTAGGCATGTGACACCGAAACTGAGTGTACATTTGATTTATACAAACGTCGTCTGTTATGCTTACATAACAATGCCTATATTGTGTTTGCAAATTCCAATAGGTTTTTTGGCAAGCCCACTATTTGTAGGCGTTTTTAATAAAAAAGTTTTTCGGTAAAATTTTAAACATTTCGGAAAAAAAAAATTGATTCAAAATCATTGGTTGTTTTAGTATAAAGATTTCTTCGATAAATCATTTTTACCCACGCCCACTTTCTGAAGGCGTTTTCATACAAAAACCATTTCTATACACCACCTTATAGCACAACCAGGCGAAAAACGATGTTTTTTTGTAGAATCATAAATGATTTTGATAAACTGTCTGAACAATATGTTTAATATATGTTACTCTTACATTAAGAATTTTTATACCCTATCCCATAAGGGAATATTAGTTTTGGCATAATGTTTGTATCATAGTGAAGTTATTTCGCTAGATATTACTCAAAGAATATGGGTCGACTCAGAATCGTTATCTAAGTCGATCGTCTGTCTATTTGTCCGTCTGTATGTCACCGATATGATTTTTGGGGCCAACGCAGCAGCATAAGTGTAATTTGTTTTAATTCGCCCACTGACACAACCACTTTTAAGAAGAACGCTCTTTTTGGCAAAGTGGTAAGGAATTTTGAAAAAGTTTGTGAAAAAGATATTAAGATAATTCTAATATCTATACTTCGTCCGCCACGCACACTTTTTGGGGGCGTTTTTAGTAAAAACTATTTTTCGTTCATATTTTTTGCATCAAAGCAAAATTATTGCTTATACATTATAATATCAACATTTCGTCTACATATTTATACCCTATCCCATATGGGTATATTAGTTTTGATACATAGTTTGTAACATAGAGAATTAATTGAGCTAGGTATACCTCAAAGTATATGGATCGACTCAGAATCGATAGCTGATTCGATTTAGCCATATCTGTCCGTCCGTTCGTCTATCCGTACGCCACCAGGTTTTGGCCCTTAAATTTTGAGCTAGAATGATGAAATTTGGTACACGTGCTTCTTGTTGCTCCCAGCAGAACAAGTGTAAACATTTTTTGAATCCTCCCACTGCCAAGCCCCCTCTTCAGAAAAACGTCAAAGATACTATACTATGACGAAGCAGAACAAGTGTAAGCATTTTTGAAATCCGCCCACTGCCTCGCCCATTTTTTAGAAAACCGTTGTTTGAGGCCAAACCATTAGAGATATTGAAAAAAGTCTGAACAAGATATCGAGACAATCTAAATGTCTATATTTCGTCTATACAAAGTTTTTTGCCACGCACACTTTTTGGGGGCGTTTTCATTAAACAATTTTTTTCGGTAAAATTTTAAATATTTCGAAAAATTTGTTGATACAAAATCATCTATATCATTTTAACTCACGCCCACTACTTGGATGCGTTTTCATACAAATACCAAATTTGGTACACGTGCTTGTTGTTGCTCACAGCAGAATAAGTTGAAACATTTTTGAAATCCGCCCACTGTCACGCCCCGTTTTCAGAAAAACATAGTTTTATTTGGTTCACAAATATTTTTTTTGCCACGCCCACTTTTTGGAGGCGTTATTCAGTAAAAATTTTAATCATTTCGAAAAAACAGGTGATGCAAAATCATTGGTTCTGTAAATATAAACATTTCATCCATTTATCATTTTAAGCCACGCCCACTTTTTGGAGGAGTTTTCATTCAAAAACTCATAGCCAGGCGAAAAACTGTGTTTTTTATCGAATTATAAATGATTTTGATAAACAGTCTGAACAATGTGTTATGACAATGACATTTTCTATATTTCATCGCCATAAATCCGACATTTTATGGATATTTGTCTTGATTCTATATTATTTTCCAAAGTAAGTTTAATTTACAAGACTAACACTTAACACTTTAATTATCCTCATATCTTATTTGTAATTTTTTATTTTTTTATTATAATTTACACGTACTCAAGGGGTTATGAATACCCTTTATATGTTACCATAGTACGAGCGTTAGAGAAGGGGAAGAAAGAGAGGATAGGAAAGATTTTTGGATGTAGTGGAGACTTAAACTCCATGGGTGGTGTCCGAACTAGCTTCGGGGAGTCACTTTTTCTTGTGTTCGTTAAATTTGAAGAAATTCAAGATGGTGTGCATACTTTTAGGTATTACACCAACCTTTTGTTTCTTTTAAATAAAAGTGAAATGGATTTTGGTTGGGATTGAACGCGCAACCTTCCACTCAACAGACGAACACATTACCACTACACCGCGGCCACCCACATAGTACTACAACTTACTACTCCTGTCAATAACTTCTAACAACAAAAATGTAAGACAACAATAATTTGTTCCTTTATATTTTAATAAAACAAAACATTTCCCTTAAAATGTAATCTCTAATTTATTTTTTTGTGAGAAGGTTCTCATCGAGGTTTTTATTATCGAAAGGTTTGTCAACTTAAATAGTCAACAAATTTAGATTCCTGACTACCGGCCTGTTCTAAGCCAATAGTAAAATTGGTGATGAGGGAGGTAAAGCGTAAGTAGCACATATGTCTATGGATTAGGACATGAATCCGACTTAGCTTGTCTGGACCACTGTATGTACTTTGTTCTTATATTTATGAGGTTATGACCGAGTGTTGAACAAGGAGTGGAAATAAGCAACACCATTAGCACCATCACCACTTATCAAGAACATCAGATATTTTAACATCCTGAGATAAGAATGCAGATATTTCTTACGGCGCAAAAAATGTGATATTATTTGAACAAAATTAATATCGAAAAAACTGGAATCGCAAGCGACACAAGTCTCGTGAGCATCGCCTACGAGATCCAATACGCCGTAATGTGTGAACAGTGAACACCTAAAACCGTTCGCCAACAAGCTGATCGACCCTTATCAACGTGGTTTTAGGCCACGAACAGATCAAATTAAGATGTCCAAAGCAATACCCATTGTGTAATCATTCCGCAAAAAAACTTTCAAACCATTTACGCTCAACTTCACGAATTCGATGCAGATTGCTACAATGCGTTTGCTAATGTGTTTTAAGCGTGGGTCTTCTTGGCAAATCCGATAACATTTCATGGATGACAACTTAGCAGCTTAGAGCTAGTTCAGCTGTTCGGCTTTTCTGTTAAGAGCTCCAACAATCTTAACCTGGATACAATAGACGCCCTAACACTTAATTTGATAAACAAATATTTCAAATTAGTCATTTCGAGTAGAAAGCAGAAGAATAACTTGCTACCTGAGACTAAAAATAAACCCTTGCATGATTTGGTGCTTTGGTTTTTATTTATAATTTAGCATTCTATGAAAACACTTTAAACTAAAATTAAATCGCTACATGAAATAAAATTTAATTGCATACATTATTTCTTTTATATATGAATACTGACCGACACTGTCGATTAGGTTTTTTCTTTATTTCATCTTAAATAAATATCAATAAAAATATTTAGTCAGTTGATCTTTTTTAATTTTTGAAATTAATATTAAATAAAGCTTTAGTTTAAATTACCTTCAGTTGCAGGTGGCATTGTTCGCTTCTATAACGAAAATGTATTATTTAGCAACTGAATATGAAATGACTTTGTTTCGTTAACTTACTTCGGTCTCATCGGAAGGTGCTGTGCTTTGATGCTTCTTATTATTTCCACCTTCTGCTAATCCTCCTCCTCTTCTACTGCTTCTTCTGTACTTCGAATATTGCTTGCTGCCGTGCGCCGTTTAATTTTTGAATAGTGTTATCATTTTTTACATCATCATCTGGAGTCACCTCGTTGATCTTTTTGTTGTGCGACCATTTCGCACACCGGATTGTCCAACAAGTGGTGCTTCCCAATCGCCATCGATATAAAAAAGTAAAATCCAAGGGTCGGGCTACATCAATATGTGGTGGAATCACATTCTAATGTGAAAGATATATATTTAAAAAAAATTCGTTATGAAATACGTTAATTTGAAATACATCAGTATTATTATGTATTCGATATTGAATTGGTTCAAAGAAATTTGCATAGTTCGGGAATAAATCCTGACATGACTTCAAAATAATGGATGATATAGAAAGTATTTTTATAATGTTTAATATATAATTTTAAACATATAAAGCCGTATTTATGTAAAAATTTTATTGATTGCCTAACTTTAAAAAATTTCAGATATATTTTAAGTGTTAACTCGAATGTATATATGTAATCGATTTTCACATTTAAGCAACGTTTCTGTGTATACAAATACATTCTCCCATGAAGAATACTCGGTCGTTTATTTCCCTCTCTGCTGATAATCTTATCAATTTTAAGCTTGATATTTTATCTGCGTACAAGTTTTACAATTTTAAGAAACATTACATTTTTATCAGTTTTTGGGGAATTTTGATGCTGTTATCCATATTTTATTTAAGTATTATTGCCTTCCATTGTAAAAAATCATATAACATACACAAAATATAAAGAATGAAGAACTTACTACTTATTAAAATGCCCTATATTTGAGAAATTGATTTATGTGTATGTGTTTTTTTTAAAGAATTCTGAACTTATAATTAATATAAACTATAAAATAGAATAATTCTGATTTTAATTTTCGTTTATGAGAAAAGCCTAATGTAAATAAGTGTAGAGAGATTAAAACGAAACGAAATCACTGAAGGATTTTTTTTTAGGTTTCAACCTAATCATACTGTGTACGTGTTTTTTTTTCAGGTCTCGTATAAGTCATCTTCCTCTTTTATAAACTCAAACTCGGTCTTTTTTATTTATGTTATTTAAGTTGCCTAGAGGTCGCAACGTTCTTTTATGTAAAAAAATCTTTTATAGATTATGATTTTGCACTTAAGTGATACTCAGAGGTATATTAAATTGCGAAGCAACCTCTAAATGCTTTCAAAATATACACATTATATATATTACATAACTAAATTTAAATATGTCGTGAATAAATGATTAATTTATTTTAAAGATTCAAATTTTGCCTCAAGGGAAATATTTACGAATGTAACATCCACTTAACCAGCATTTTTAATTTGACCGTTATTTTTCGTTTGAAAATTCTGAATTTGGCAGTTATCTACGTTTTGACGTTTAAATGACCAGGCGGCAGACAAGTGTGAGTGAATCAAATATATGTGCACCTTTATGGACCGTGGTGAGTAATTTTTCTGTAAAAATTCTGAAAAATTCCATGATTAGCTGTAGGCAAAACGTAAAGTCCTGGAAAGTATCCTATCTCTTCCTTGCTTCATCGTTGGTTTATATCTTTTATTTAGGGCCGTGTGTCAATTGGACTGTAGCGCCACTTGAGTAAGTAAGTAAGTGTCAATTGCGTCAAAATTTTAGCCAGTGTATAAAGATTTTAAAATTTGAACCTGCTAGATAAAATTTATACAGTGGCTAATTTTTGACATTTTCTATGCCTACTAGAAGAGTGAGAGAGATGTTGCTTGTCATGTATGTATGTATTCTATATTGGAAAATGTAATGAATGTTGTAAAATATACTAAATTTGGATTTACAAAAAAATGATCAAAAAATTGTAATGATTATATTTGTTTCGCTATATGTGGAATATGTTTAACGTGAACAAAGTAGGGCCGATATCTTTAATCATGGGCACAAATTGTACAACAATATTTCGTTTACTAACATCAACTAATAATAAATTGGTGTTTAATCATTTATCTGATATCTATTCCGTGTTGTTTTAATAAAAAGAAATATTAGGAAAAGAGTTTTGTCCCAATTCTCTTGGGCAATTATTGAAAATAGTATTAAAACAGTATCCCATTTAATCCAACGACACAGCAAAATGACACATGACCTAAGAAGTACTGACAAATCAAGCGAAGTGGAAGAAACTAGCTGGTTGAAAAAAAATATATATATATGAGTAGGCTACAATCTTTTGTTTTTTTATTGTTTATTAACTTTAAATATTAACTTACTACTAGACAAAAATACTTTAATTTAACTTATAAGTAACATGTTTCTTAGCCTATCTTTTCGGCCCTTAGCGGGCGCTCTAAGCTTATACCTTACACTTTAAATTTGCTTTTCGGCTTAAGTTTATCGTTGTTTTTTTTTTTACTTTTGTTTTTATATGAAAAGCTTAATCTAGATTAAAACTAACTTAAACAACTTAAGACTACTTAACTACTAGAGACTACTTAATACTACTTAACTACTTAAAACTAGCTTAATTATAATCGGGGTGGCGAGCACTCGTTTTATATGCCGCGAGGGGTTGCCATGATCCCTTTCTAACCCCAGGCAGCATACATTCCAACATATTGTACGCCAATATGGTGCACACGCCCCGCCCCAAACCTTTTTTCTAAATTAAATTTTCTTAAAAATTAAGGAGTGGACTAAAAGTCCGCGAAGTCCTGAGGCAGTGCAGAATCAGCCTCCTCATGTAGCCACCAGAATTCCGTTCGCTGCTTTTCAGCATCGGTACAATCGTGATCCGATACCGAAGTGCTTAAGCAGAGGAGCTCCGGAGAGTTGTCGACTTACCCGTCGCGGATTAGCCGCTTGTCACGCGCGTCACTCCTTGTCAGAGCATAAGCAGAAACTTGTCAAGCCAGATGCCAAGGTATTTGACTTCACTTCTCAACGCCAACTGCTGTCCATGCTTTCCAATGATACACAATTGTTTCCAGTTTTTTTTTTGGTATCCCTAAAATGGGGTCCTGAACAGAATCGTTTCGTTTTTTTTTAAATTGATCTTCAATTTCCAATCATCGCAATATCCCTTAATGTGATCGAAGTCACGTTGCAAAAGTATGTTGATGACTCCGATTTTCGGAACTGATCTGTACGCCACTAGATCATCTGCGTACGCTATAGCTGGTCTGAGAGAACCTACAAGATCACTTGTATAAGTGTTAAACAATATCGGGGAGTTTACCGCACCCTGTTGTATGCCGTTTTTAATTTCAAAGACTTTACTTGAAGCCGATTCAAGCTGTAGGCAACGAAAAAGTGCCTCGAGCTCTGCTACAGATTGACTTTGTTGAGTTGCTTTAGGTGCATAGAGCGGCACCACATACATTCTCCTCCCACTATGGAGAGGAATGCATACGATACATGCTTCCAGCACCCGGAACCTACTTACTTCCCCGCTATAAATGATTTTATGGCGAAAGCCTTTGCGTAATAAGACAGCGACCCCACCCTCTTGGTAGGAGTGAAGTCGGTCTCTTCTTACTACATGGTAGTTGTTGTATTCCAATTTGTGTCTCAAGTTTAGATTAGTTTCGCTGACCAAAAGTAAATCCGGGAGTAGTTTTTTCAACAGATTGGAAAGGACGGTTCTTCTCTCGACCCTGACTAATTAATTAACCTTCAAAGCTAGGATCTTAATGTTTACCTCATCGAACGTACGCATATGAATAGATATAATCTATTCGGGCTGCTTGCTCGTTCAGTTGTTTCTGGAACTGATCGATCCTGCTATTCAACGACAGCAAGAACATATTAATATCCATATCAGCTTCAGGTGCTATTTCAGCAACCTTCGGTATGTTTAATGTCTGGGTCTTACCCGATCTAGCTGCCATTTGGGCAAAAGACACGTTGGGCGAAACCCGATTTATAAAAGAGCGACTTTCTTCTTCTACAGCCTGTTTCCGAGCTAGCATACTCTTCTTTTTCTGTCGGAATACAGGACATAACTTGTAATTATCAGGGTGCCCCGCATTCCCCCAAAGAACTCATGTGAGTTTGCTCCTGTCTCCTACCCCATCGCTACCTAGAGGATATTCATTTAAATTGTGGTTCTTATTGCACTTAACATCTAATGTGCATGTTGTAGTAAGAAGCGCGTGCCCGAACCTCTGGCAGCGCATACATTGCAGTATGCACGCGATTAATTCTGCGTAGACTATCGAGTTTGCTGTTAAGGGTTAATTGGACGAAGAAAAATGGTAACCTTCGGTTACCACCCCTTCCGTTGACCGCGGAAAACGGCTTAACACCGACAAACTTAAGGTCGTCGCTCTCGAAACTCTTGAGCTTGTTTAATAGCTCCTCCGCATCAACCCCTGGATCGATTCCTTTCAGGATAACCATTTTCAATTTCTCGGTTTTCGGCGTGTACGTAAAGTATTTTACCTTGACCTTCTCTAGGGCTTTGCGGACTTTTGTGAAGTCGTCCATATTTTGACACATAATTTTGTGTTTCTGAGACGACAAGTGCTTAAGCGAAAAATGCTTACAAACTAGCTCACAAATTCGGATACTATCGTTAGTATCCAATTGACTTACATTTATTTAAGGGGGGTACATCTCCCCTCTTTTCCTTCTGTGCTTGCATCTGCTGCCTCTGTTGATGTTGCTCCTGCGTTTGTTGTTGCTGCGATTGTTGCTGCTGCTGTTGAATATTAGTAGACCGTTGTTGCATTGTCTGCAGATTACATTTTTGCTGAAGCAACTGTTGCGGTTTCATCTGATGTTGTCTCTGCTGCTGTTGGCGCCGATTTTGCTCTTCGAGGGCTTTTTTTTTTTTTGCCTCTCGAACTTTTTCTCAATGAGAAGTTTTAACTCGGCCTCCTCATCATCCAGCGTCCTCTGCGGTTGCCCATCTTTGAACATGGATTCATCGCGGTCAATGTTGAGTACCTCTTCTTCCACTGTATTTGGCTGCGCCGACAATGTCGTTGCCATTCTCCTCTTTGTTGTGACCTCTGTGTACCTCTGTCGCTGGTACAGTTCCGTGTACCAGCTTTGATTTTCCGTATGCATGAGAAGATGACGATGATCATGCAATTGTTGTTGCTTTGGTTGGCGATGCTACCTTAATCGGGGTAGACATCGTCAACTTTGGTCGTTTTTTTGTTTGGGGAATTTCCCCCCTCTTGCGGGGTTTTGTTCCCAGTACCGGTCTCTATCACCGGTTATAGCAGGTAAACACCTCACACTGATTGTTTGTTTTTGTTTTTGTAATTTTAAAAAATTAAAAAAAACTCGGTCTGATTGGGACTCGAACCCTCGACTGACTTTTTTCTATAAAGAAGCTTAATCTAGATTATAACTACTTAACTACTTAAACGTTCGGTACAATCCTAAGCAGGATCGGAGACATCGCCTCTCAAACAGCCGTATCTTTTCCATGTATTCTGGTGCCACATTGAACCACACGGGACAACCATAAGCGATGATCGGCCTTATGAGCGCCATGTAGCAAATGACTTTCACCCTTGAGTCAAGTTGACTGCTTTGAAACAATCTCCTTGTCAGAGCATAAAAAACTTGTCAAGCCAGATGCCAAGGTATTTGACTTCACTTGATCTTCAATTTCCAATCATCGCAATATCCCTTAATGTGATCGAAGTGACGTTGCAAAAGTATGTTGATGACTACTATTTTCGGACCTGATCTGTACGCCACTAGATCATCAGCGTACGCTATAGCGTATCGGGGAGTTCACCGCCCCCTGTTGTAAACCGTTTTTAATTTCAAAGACTTTACTCGAAGTTACGGTGCTACATTTAACAACGAACATCCTTCCCATAAGCACTTCATAAATCATATATAGCATGGGTTTCCGCATGCATTATCTGGTCAGCTTGTAGAAAAGCCCCTCTAACCATACGGTGTCGAAGGCCTTCTCAAAGTCAACCAGACAGGCCCCTGTGCATTGTCATTTGGATTTATTCCATTGGATGTCGGACACTAGTTTCGACGCGAATGGTGAATAGTGTCATGCCGCGCTCGAAAACCAAACTGGTTATCCGGAATAATTTTTTTTCCTCGAGCCACTTAAGCAGAGCTCTATTGACTTTCTTCTCGAATACCTTTCTTACATTCGGCAGAAGGCTTATTGACCGAAGATTTGCAGGGTTTGTTTTGTCCTTGTCCTTTTTGGGGATAGGATGTACCACCGCCGTTTTCCAGTGCACCGGATAATGTGCATTATTCAGTGCATTGTTAAACAGGGCGGTGAAGATATCGACTGCTTCTACTGGCAGGTGGCTCTGTCGTTTTGGAAATTCGGACACATGGAATGTCGTTACGATCTTTTCGCCTGAATATTTTATTTATTTGGGGGAACATATTCGGGCTACTGGTTTTTATGGCCCGAATTTTGTTTTCCCATTACAAATTTATAGATTTTCTTTAATTCTCCGATATTAATTTTTTAAAATTTTTGATCAGTGACTTCAGTGTCCGAACCTCCGGGCCTTGTCTGTTGGTAAATTGTCTACGCAGCCGTTTAAGCCTCAAAACCAGATTGTTGGCGTTCGATATTTCTCCGTCTGGTCGTCAGAACTAGTTATCTTACGGCTAGCTAGATCCATTGACCTTGTGAGGACCTCATTCAGTCGTTTGTAAGGTTTCTGTTTGTCGGTGGATCAATTTCGCTCAAACGTAATTCTCGCTTTACAATTCTGGTGAAGCGCGGCCAGTTCGTCTTCCGGTAGTCGAAAGAACGCACTTGGTCGAACTCCTCCGGTTGAGTTTGCTCGTTTTGGATACTGAATACGGCATCAAGACCGAGGTGGTCACCATCGTAATCGAATTCTCGCACACAGTTCCGCGCGTGTTCGTTATTTGTTAGTTCTAGTCTATTTTCCATAAGCGCTTAGTGCAGGAAAGAGTTTCCTCTCGGGAAGGACGGGATATCCGTCGCGTATAAATTAAGTTTGTACTCGATCTTATTTTGCTCCC
This sequence comes from Rhingia rostrata, assembly GCA_949824845.1. Taxonomy (NCBI): domain Eukaryota; kingdom Metazoa; phylum Arthropoda; class Insecta; order Diptera; family Syrphidae; genus Rhingia; species Rhingia rostrata. Next base: position 101,608,199 of record OX463756.1, read on the forward strand.
TCCAATTCTGAAGCGATTGTATTTGCCCAAGTCGCATGCTTAGCGTTAAGATCGCCGGCCAAAAAGTTTGTTGAGTTGCTTCAGGTGCATAAAGCGACACCACACACATTCTCCTCCGACTATGGAGAGGAATGCATACGATGCATGCTTCCAGCACCCGAAACGTACGTACTTCCCCGCTACATATGATGCTATGGCATATCCCAATTTATGCCTCTTAGTTAGCTTAGTTTCGCTGACCAAAAGTACATCCGGGAGTTGGTTTTTCAACAGATTTGAAAGGACAGTTCTTCTCTCGACCCTGACTAATTAATTAACATTCAAAGCTAGGATCCTTAAGTTTACCTCATCCAACGTACTCGTCATGTTCATGGTGCGTGGGCAAACATCGAATAGATATAATCTATTCGGGATGCTTGGTCGTTCAATTGTTTTTGGAACTGTTCGATCTTGCTATTCAATAACAGCAATAACTTTTTCAGATCCAAATCTGCTTCGGGTGCTTTCTCAGCAACCGTAGGCATGTTTAATGTCTGTGGTTTACCCGGTCCAGCTGCCATTTGCCCGTACCATGAAGCTGTAGTACGGGACTTTGTCAATCTCGTCTCCGCTATTAACTCTAACAACAGCACGGAAGAAATCAAATCAAGAATCACTCTTGCCAACCGCTGTTGCTTCGGGCTAAGAAAGCAATTCCGTAGTAAAGCCCTCAATCAAACATCTAAGGAGATCCTATATAAGACCCTGATCATCCCTGTCCTGCTCTACGGCGCTGAAGCATGGTCCGTCCCAAAAGAAATCCTTGGTCGACTTTAGAGGAAACGAAGATTTAACCAAGAACTACACGACCTGTACAGCGGAAAAAAAACTATCCATTGGACGTTTAAGATGGCTAGGACATGTAGACCGAATACTCCGGCTTGCAGACGTCGGACGCAGTAGAGAAAGACCTTGCCTTAAGTGTCGCGCACAAGTAAAAACCGACCTCATCCAACTTGGAACGCGCAACTGGGGGAAGTTGGCTAAGGACCGGGCTGATTTGGGGAGGCATGTTGGTTGAGGTCTAGGCTCATACTCCGGGTTGCACACGTCGGACGCAGTAGAGAAAGACCTTGCCTTAAGTGTCGCGCACAAGATAAAACTGACCTCATCCAACTTGGAACGCGCAACTGGAGGCATGTTGGTTGAGGTCCAGGTTCATTCTGCTCCGTAGCGCCACTTAAGTAAGTAAGCAAGGTCTGCTTTTTAGCAGTTTAGGGAGTCGGCTGGTTGTTCGCTTGCGCCTCTTCTGTTTAGTGTTCTAACATTCCATGTGCAGATACGAATGTCGTTGTCCTTTTTTGTTTATCAGGGTCGTCAACAATAAAATCAGCCACTTCCGAGGTTATTGGTTGCTTCGTAACAAATACTTTTTTCCATGGTTGGGTATCATCAGCATCAGTGTTGAACGAATATGCCGAAGCAGCTTGTCTAGGTTCCCCTGGGACAGAAGGCAGGGTATTCATTCCGTGCCATTCTGACCTGGTTGTTTGTTTAAGGTATATATAGTCATATATATATATATATTGTCATGACTTTGAAAATATATTGTTATATCCGCTTCACCGCTATATCAGATATTGTTATTATTTATGTATATATAAATATAATACATATATATCGATGGTAATAAAGGTGAGGTGCGACGATGTGAAACCTTGCATGGAGTAGTTTGATACGTGATACAGACGAGAAGGGTTGTGTTGGTGTTCCGGGATCGCTGGAGTTTCAAACAATGAGCAGGATGGAGCGTGATCGGGATCTGGTTGACGGTCTTTTCGACATCAGAAGTGGTATTCAATTCTCAAGAAAACGACAAGTTCAGCTATCAATTCTGAGGCAATAATAATAAACAACAATTTATTTCTCTAGGTTACAAACTGTGTATCAAAACTAATTGTTTACCCCTAATTTCCTACGACTGATAATTCGCATTACGAGCATCGTAAAATCTAGAACGTCGCGTCGCGCTACGCAATGGCTTTTCGCGCGATTACGAGCGACATCTCTACTCTCTACTACATCTCTATCGAAATCGCCAGCGATTAAGTGTTTATGGCGCAGCGATTTCGCCTGATGTAGTGACGTAGTGACGGAGCTACTTCGCCTACTTTAATTCATGTGTTGATACTGATATATTAAACGTGAAACGAAATCAAATTTATTTAAAATGTCTAATATTAAAAAATTTCATGTGCATCCGAATAATAAAGAACGCAGGCGTAATGGAGATTTGCATCACTTGCACGCTCGTCTTAAACAATTTCCTGAGAAATTTAAAGAATACTATACTATGAATAAAACTTTTTCAACTTCCTCCCAAGGTTTCTTAACTATAACTTTATTGTGGTAATCTGAATGCCGCACAAGTTCAATAAATTTATCCATAACATAAATAAAGCGCTAGGAACTTCTTATTGGAAAACTGTTATATACACAGTCAATATTGATTTCCTTACATACGCGCAGCCCTTCTGCATCAATTTCAACAAACTTCAATAAATTGCTCTATTTTTTATTAGTAAGCCTTATGTCTTCGAAGTTGAAAGATTACGAAGAGCTTTCAACAATATTAGTGTTATGTAATCGTATTTCAACGATAACCAAGTGATTTAAACGATATTCGTTTTATAAAATATGGCCCCTGGGCCTTGAATCGGCTTCTATCTACAGTTAGAGAAACGTATTATGCCAGCCATTTACTTTCATAATCACGTCGATTATTGAATCCGGCAAATGCACTGCGAAGGAACCCATCCGATCCTCAATGTTTCACTTTATGAGCTTGAATAGATAATAGAATCCGACGGATAACCTGTATTATCTATCCGCAGTCTACATTACCCAATTTAGCTGATAATTGTCAAACATAATTAATTGTGATTGTTTATTTGATTATATCTAACATAAACAAATATAATTTAGTAAAATGGATAGCATCGGATTTTTTATTCTGCCGTTTGTATTGGATGTCTTAAAGAGTCAAATGTCACCAGTAGCACGGTCTTCATCCGTCACTACAAAATGGCGTCATTTTTTAAGATTTTTGGTTGAGGGTGGTTACCAAACCGGAACTGGATAGGACTTCAACATTGGAATGGCACAGCCAAAAGTCAGTGTTGTTCTTACAGAGGTGCTTGATATTTTGAAAAAAAAAATACTTATTTTCGAGAAGTCTGATTATGTCGGAGGATCAGAAAAGAAATGCAAAACTGGTTTTCTATGAAAAATCAAAAAACAGTGATGCGTACTCTTATTTTAAATGTATTTATGATAGCGGAGACAGAAGTACACGAATATTAGGTAAGCGAAAGCTAATGTACATACTATACACGTTCAACTATAGGGTGCCCGCTGGGAAGGTATACTACTTTGTTTGTTAATAATTTTTGATTAAATGGAGGAGAATGGATCTTATATTGATAAATGTTTTATTTAATGTCGGCAATTATGTATGGAATATAATATCACGTAAGCGTCCGCCTCTGTTATTCTCACTAATGCGAGTCTTTTCGAGCATATTTTTCATTACATTCTCACACATTTCACGCGGTATTTCATTCATTTCATCACGAATATTTTGTTTGAGTTGCTTAAGCGTTTATGGTTTGTTTGCATAAACCTTGCTTTTAAGATATCCCCACAAACAAAAAAGAAGTCCGGAGCAGTCAAATCAGGCGACCGTGGAGGCCAATCAACATCACCATTTCTTGAAATAACTTGTTGTGGAAAGAGGTCTCGCAGTAATACCACTGCGATGTGGCACCGTCTTGTTTATACCAAATGGTAATCAAGCCCAAACCATGCAGTTGTGGCGTTAAAAAGTTTTTAATCGTATCACGATATCGCCCCCCATTCACAGTTACCATTACGCCGTTTTCATGTTCAAAGAAGTAAGGTCCAATGATTCCTCCTTTTCAAATTGAGCACCAGACTGTAACTTTTAATGGATGCAAAGGAGACTGATGAATAATTTGAGGGTTTTCATTGCCCAGAACCGACTATTCTGGTTATTCACATATCCATTCAAATGAAAATGTGCCTCGTCACTCATTATGATTTTTTCATGAAAATCGGGGTTGTCATGCAGCTAGCTGTAACATCCTATTGGTACAGTGCGTTTTGTTGGCATGTTGTTTCCCCCAAAAGTTTCGCATAACTTTCTCATCGCCACAGTAATCGATGCTTGATTTTGATAAAATGTTTTAACGATTAAGACACGTTGGTTTATCGAATAATTTTTCATAATAAATTTGCCACGTGTCTACTTCACGACTGCCAAATATGAACTGTCATGACTAATGTTTACAAAAATGGCGGAAAAACAAATTAGTATACCTTCCCGGCGGACACCCTGTATTACACAACAAATTCTTTCGCAAACAGGTTATGCAGAATACGCTCTGTCCCCATTGCTACTGACGCCTTTTAGAAGTCCAGATCCCAACACACCTCAAAGTAGGTGCAAGAATACCACAGTGCTGGGCGAAACATCGTTGAGCGAACTATTGGGCTTTGGAAAAATTGGTGCCGTTGCTGCCTTTAGGCTCGACAACTTCACAATGATCCCAAGAAAGCCGTGCAGATTGTTAACGCGAGTGCTGCCCTGCATAATATTCGATAGCAATAGTTAACAAATTGTGAATAGTTAACAAATTGGAAATAAAAAGTTTCAATATGTAATCCGCGACGATTTTACAGCGGATTCGAAATGTCAACAGAGTGCGGATCGGATGTGTTTTCAATAATGGAATTATTTTACCAACATATATTCATTTGCTTACCGATGTTTTCAATAATGCCAATAACTCAAAATTCGTATAGATTCCCATCGCAGTTCATCCGCCGGATTCAATAATCTACTGAATATTCAAACACACTCATTTCGATTACAACTACATTTATAAATGATAAATAAAACTCATTATCTTCTCTTTACGTTTTGTTAAACAAATACTTTCCATCTATATATTTTACTTAAACGTTTGATTTATTTCAAATACTTTCCATCTATATATTTTACTTAAACAATTGATTTTTTTAACAGTTCATGTGTATCAATTCATTTAAATGTTGCCTTTATTATAATCACTTCAGACATCAGTGGCAATTAAACAGAATTTGTTTGTATATGTAAATGTATTACAAATGTAAAAAATATTTTAATCATATTCGTAATAATTGATCTCTTCATTGTGTAAGTAAATTCCTCAAGATTTGGTCCACTCGTATTCTTTCTTAATTTTCTTAAAATCATATCAACATCTATTATATATATATATAAGAAAATAATTATTTATTTTGATAATATAATATATATATATATATATATATTGAAGAGGTCTAGTTAACGAAAAAAAAGCAGGGTCTGCACAAAGCAATCGATCCGCGCTATCATGTGACTTCTTCGTATATATGTAAATATATATATGTATATATATATACATATATATTATATATGTTTATGGTTCTTTGTAAACAAAATAACATTTTTATAAATTTTGTTTTTAGATAAAAACATGTGTTTACACAAATAAATGCATATAATGTTAACTGATAAAACATGTTCTTGGAACATCGATTTTTTTTTTAATTCATTAGCTGCTTATAGGTGATAATTGTATATTTTGAATATCTAAATGTAAAGAAAAGTGTGGAATGCAGGAAATAATTTTAAAGTTTCTTTTCTTCGGAATAATTATTTTTGTTTTTGACGTACTTATTGAAATATTTTCATGTGGGTTAGTTAATGGTTTTAATACATTTTTAACAATAACATTAACATTTAAAGAACTAATTGATATATGTACTCATTTGATATATGTATGTATATGTGCATACATTATATAAATATATTTAAATTATTACAAAAAATTGCCTCACACATTTTTAATGTTTTAGCGCAGATTCATTATATATTAATGTACGGCATCAATATCTCTTTGAGCTCGAGATATCTTAAGTTTATCCTTCGGAGTTTGGTCCTCTCCAGACTCAAGAGCAAACATTTTCATTTTTTCTTTAAACGATAACTTTTCAGGAACGGCATCACTCGTTCGTTTTTGTTCCTTTTGCTGTTGTTCTGCTAGTCGACGCTGACGGGGATCCCTTTAACAACAAAATAAAATAAATATCATAACTATATAATATATATTTTACATAAAACATAGAAACATAAAATATATATTTTATACAAAACATATATATTCTCATATTATTACTGTATTATATTATTGCTTACAAAAATAAATAAAATTTACATATATTTTTTACAAACGCTTTAAGGTAACGGTAAAAACAACTCAATGACAACGTATGGTCAACAGGATTCAGAGGCGCGATGAGACAACTACCATATATTTTCACGATAAGTATGGTCTTTGCCGTAATCTAAAAATAAGTTTTGACGAATCCAAAGAATTCATTTTGGCGGGGTTATGGTCCAAGGATACAGCAAATGCACTTTTGTGTTCACAATATCTGTATGCAGACTGCCTGTTACATGCAATTCTCAGGCAAGACAGGATGTTAAATCTGCGACTTGATCGTATCGAACCAACAAAAAAGAGTCAACATCCTGAAAATTTATCAAACGAATCGATAAGCAAGGTCATCATGCGCATATGAGAGAAGAAAGGTTAAAGTCCGAGGGAATTTGTGTGCTACAATTGTGGCGTCGGTGTACATATGGAACGATATTGTCCCGAGCCTAAGAAAGAACCAACATGTTTCAGACTTAAGAAGACAGGGCATATCTCACGTCAAGATTATCAACAACGTGGATATGTCAATCAAGTGAATGGATTACCTTGAAATGGAGCGGAAAAATAGATTAAGAAGATACAATTAAACGGTAAGGTTTTTCATGCATTCATAGACATGGGTAGCTCAGAATGCGTCATTAAGATGAGAGCAGCAGTAGTGAACGGATATATCCATCATGGTAGCACAGAACTAAAAGCATTCGGTCCTGCCAATTACCAAGGTATCTCTCCTGGATGGATTAAAGCTTCAATAATAGTTGATAAAGCGTTATGCGTTATAATGTTGTTTTTCGTGTAGTGCCAGATGATGTACAGACTTGTGATATTCTTGTTGGACGTTCTTTTACCGAACTATCGCATGTAGTTTATCAAAAAGTGGGCGATGAATCGTCGTTTATGGTGAAAAAATTCCAAACATTTAAAAACACCCTAATCGAAGAAGAAGACAGTAGACCTATCCAGGTGGAAGCGATACTACCAGCTAGATCAGTGGATCTTATGTGTGCCGTACATGATGATACTGAAATTTTGGTACCAGTTTCAAATACCGGAGATGAAGATATTTCTTTGAATGAAGTTCTTGTAATAAAACCAGAAATGTATACTAATATTGGTAAAAGAAATAATGATAGTAAATGTATAGAGTTAAAAGATTTAAGATTTGGTGAAGAACAACCTCTACTTGTGGTTACCGAATCGAGGGACATTTTTAATGAGTTTCGAGATTATGTAGCATTGATCACGAATGGATTGGGTGTTATACTGATATTAGAATGGAAATCGAAGAGGTTGAGGGAAGTAAACTAGTGCAATCAAAACCATATCTTGCCAGCAAGGTGGAAAAGGAGAAGATCCGAAATATCGACGACGATTAAGGGAAGTTGAGTGTTGTGACTGATGAAGATTCTGCATACTCTAGCACTGTTCTGCTCGTGCCTACACACGGATGCGAGCAGCAAAGAACTAGCAGCGATGTTATTTCAACGAGGCGACGATTGCAAAATGCATTTGGTATATGAAATCAGCAGAATTACTCTAGCAAATTGGAATTGTTGGCGATAATGTGGGTAACTCAAGACTTCGTTTCTTGCTGATAAATGTCGAATTCAAAATCGTAACTAGAAAATTTCGGAATTTTTAAAATTTGTCAAGCCTTGTTTTTTCTGAACATGCAGAAGACTCCAAACCCTCAGATCTGTCGGTGGTACAACATGCTCTCACAAAACTCTCACATGTGGATGCTTTAAGAGCACCTACAGACGAAAATTCCTTTCATGAAGATGACTTCAATAACACACGTGTGTTTGTATAAACATCGGATGAAGATGAGATCTTAGTGTACAAATCACAGGATAATATTCTACAGCGGAAAATAAAACTGCTAAGACCGAAACCATCTAACGACTATGGTCCATATAAAAAGGATGAGATCCAAGGTTATGAATTGATAAATGGAATACTTTTTAAAAACATTAGTGGAAAGATGAAGTACGTTGTACCAAGAACAATGAGAAAGTAGTTGACAGTAGAATTTCACGATTTTGAAGGACATTCGGATTAGAAACAACGCTGCGAAAAATGTCTACATTGTTTGCTATCGAAAACTCATACTGGAAGACCAGCGAGGCAATTACATCCTATTCCCTCGGCATAAGAACCATTCATGATTTTACAATATTGATCAGTTGGGACCTATTATAACAAGTCCAAATGGGAACAAATATATTTTGGTTTCGGTGGGCAATCTTACAAAGTACGTTCGACTTGATGCTGTCAGGAATACGAGTGTTGAGAACGTTGTACGTAAGATAAAGGATTTTGTACCTGAATTTGGAGCACGGGTAAGAGTAGTTTCGGATCGTGGTACATGCTTCACTTCGGAAAAGTTTGCTGCATTTTATCAAAGACATAGAATACTGCACAAATTAAATTCTCCTAGACGGGCATAAGCAAATGGGATGGTGGAGAGGGTAAATCGTACCCTTATCCCTACAATCATGGCAACTCTAGACGAAACAAAAGAAGGAAGAGAATGGGACTCAAAATTAAAGACTGCTTCGAGGGGTCTTAATAATTCCGAAAACAAGACAACCGGAAAAATGCCATTCGAACTTCTATATGGGTACACTCCACGATTTGATGAAGGACTTAGTAACTGCCTGACTGTGCCCCAAGAAGTGGAAAGCTATCAGCAACCTGAGCGAATTCGTGCAGAAGCAATTGAACGAATTAAGAAAGAGCAACAAAAATTTAGAGACCGTAATGACCGAGGTAGATTAATCAATGTTCAATTCGATACCGGCGATACTGGGGACTCAATTAAGCTTAATTTGAGAATCCGAGGACCACTTGTTATAACGAACGTTTTGCCAAGCGATACATATGGTGTTGTGACCTTGAGACTTGATTCAGCAGGTCGAACATATGCTTCAACAGCCCATGTAAGGCAACTAAAATTATGGAAGCCACCAGCTGATGAAGAAGATGATAACGAACCGAACAATATTGAATCAACACCAGATTCTGATGATGAAGACAGTAAGCTCTTACCGAGTACCGATTATAAAACACCAGCTTCGATACTGACAGACATACATACCATACCAGAATCTCAAGCGATGAGACCGAAACGAATCATCATCCCTCCATTGAAACACAGAGATAATGTATAAATATATGAAATTAATTCTTACTTTTCAATTAAATTTTCGTTTTGTTTATTATGAATTTATTTTATGTTTCCAATGGTTGTTTTTGAAAATAGTTTGTTCGTTTTATGAAGTAATTTTTTTTTTGATAAATGTTTTTTTCTTTGTTTATAAAACATAAAACTATTTGAGGACGAATTAAAATCGAAGGATGGCCGAATGTTAGCGATCTGGCAAAGCCATCAGAAAAGGATGTCTGCAGTAAAAGAGAATGAATGAAGCGGTGTTGGTTTTGAATCGAGCAATGGATTAGACGTGTTTTGCAAGTGATTACTTTTTTTATTATATATTATAATATTCATTCATTTTAATACATACTTATAAACGGGCATTATTTTTTCGATCGGTTCTCACAAAATATATATATAATAAAATACATTACTAAATCCAATTATTTTGCATCAAATTATTTCTCGAATTTTTTCAAAATTTGAACGAAAAACGTTTTTTACTGAAAACGCCCCCAAAAAGTGGGCGTGGCAAATAACAGAATTTCATTATCCTAGCTCAAAATTTAAGGCCCAAGAAAACGGTTATACACAGACGGACCGACCGACGAACAGACAGACGTGTCTTAATCGACTCAGATAGCGACTCTGAGTTGATCCATATACTTTGAGGTATACCTAGCTAAATTATTACACTATGTTACAAACTATGTATCAAGACTAATATACCCCTATAGGATAGGGTATAAAAAAAAGAAAAGAATTTGTCTGCTAGAAAAATGTGATGAAAATTACTAGCGTATCACGAGAAGATAATGAATTTCTTAGGTCACAAACATAATTGCTATAATTGCAACACTATTTAATTTATATATATATAATATCTAAGTTTATAAATTAATAATCTATATTTTTAAAGATAATATAATTATGAGATATTTGTAAGTATTAATAAATATAATTATTATTTATTAAACAATAGAGGTTTACATGAAGTTTCTCCTTAATATATAATTTGTATATTATTAAGTTCTAAATATTTAATATTAAATATATAAAGAGCCATGTCAGAATGAATACCTGGCCTGCTGTCCCGAACCTATATAAGATGCTTCGACATATTCGGACAACAGGTTGTCTAGAAATTTCAAGGGTAAGTCAGACCCTTTAAACAGAGATGTAGGCGGATAATACGAATGGCCAACGGCAGCGCTCAATCACCTAGTGGATACTGATGACCCCGTCTCTAAGGGGTATTTAATAAATTGAAACTGGCCATCCATGTTGGTGGTTCTGCTTTGGGTTAACTTAACTACCCACTCATTGAAAAAAAAATGTTACGAAGCAACCAATAGCCTCGGAAAAGACTGATATTATTGTTGCTGATGTATTAGGTTTCTCGAACCCACAAGCATAAACCCTGGTTAGATGAGGAATGCCGACATATGCTCGCAGCCAAGAACGAGGCCTACAACGCTAAGCATGTAGAGGATATAGAGAGGTGCCACTCCAGGAAAGATGTTAGCAAGTTTTACCAAAGTGTAAAACGTCAAAGCCAAGGATACAAGGCTCGAACAGAATCCTGTCGAGATGAACAAGGAAATATCTAGTTGAGACACAGTCGATGCTGAGGATATGGAAGAACCACTTCTGCAGACTGTTAAACGGCGATGACGAACAACATAATAAGGCTGCCGGAAATGACGGCCTTCCCGCCGAGCTTTATAAAGCCGGTGGAGATGACTTGGTAAGTAACATCCACCAACTCATAAACCGAATCTGGTCGGAAGAAAGTATGCCTGAAGAATGGAACCTCGGCATCGTTTGTCCGATCCACACAAAAGGAGACCCTCTAAACTGCAACAACTACAGAGGCATAAGTCTCCTCAACATCGCCTACAAAATATATCTGGCGTAATATGTGAACGCCTGAAACCGTTTACCAACAACCTGATCGGCCCTTATCAGTGTGGTCTTAGGCCAGGAAAGTCCACAACCGATCAAATCTTCACACTTCGGCAGATCCTGGTAAAAAACCCAAGAAGTCCAAATCGATACCCACCACCTATTCATCGATTTCAAAGCCGCATACGACAGCATTAATAAAGACGAACTATACAGAGCCATGTCTAGTTTTGGTATACCGCCCAAATTCGTACGTTTGTGTAAAATGACGATGAAGAATTCTCGCTGCTCCATCAGGGTCGGAAACGACCTCACTGACACATTCGATACCAAAAAAAGGATTTAAGCAAGACTATGCGCTGTCATGTGACTTCTTCAATATGATTCTTGAAAGGATTGTGTAAAACTCACGAGCCAACACCAGAGGCACAATTTTCCAAAAATCTGTACAACTACTAGCATACGCCGACGATATTGACATCATTGGTAGGTCTACACGTGATGTCATAGCCACGTTTGCTTGTATAGAGAAGGAAGCGGTAAAAATGGGTTTAGCAGTAAATGAGGGCAAGACGAAGTATATGCTGTCATCACGAAAGGACACACAACATCGACGAATTGGACAGTACGTCACCATTGACAGATATATCTTTGAGGTAGTACGGAACTTTATCTATCTCGGCTCCGCTATTAATTCTGACAACAACATCTCTTTAGAAATTAAACGAAGAATTAATCCTGCCAACCGCCGTTTCTTCGGGCTAAGAAGGCAATTCAGTAGTAAAGCCCTCACTCGAACTACTAAGGAGATCTTATATAAGACCCTGATCATCCCTGTCCTGCTCTAAGGCGCTGAAGCATGGACCGTCTCAAAAGCGGATGAAGAAATCCTTTGTCAATTTGAGAGGAAATTCTTCGAAAAATCTTCGGTCCCGTTTGCGTTGACGGGCTATGAAGACGAAGATTCAACCAAGAACTATACGAGCTATACAGCGACATGCCCCTGGTCAAAAAACTCCGCATTGGACGTTAAAGATGGCTAGGACATGTAGAACGAATGGACACCAATACTCCGACTCGCAGAGTCTTCGATTCCCAGCCAGGAGTCGGACGCAATAGAGGAAGACCTCGCCTTAAGTGGCGCGCACAAGTAGAAACCGACCTTAACCAACTTGGAGTGCGCAACTGGAGGCAGTTAGCTAAGGACCGGGCTAATTGGAGAGGCATGTTGGTTGAGGCCCAGGTTCATTCTTAACTGCAGCGCCACTTAAGTAAGTAAGTATAAGACCTTGATCATCCCAGGCCTGCTCTGCGGCGCTGAAACATGGACCGTATCAAAAGCGGCTGAATTGTCGATTCGAGAGGACAATTCTTCGAAAAACGTTCCCCAAATATGTAATCTTTGTTATTGGTATTCACTTCGTAGCTTAGATTCATAAGCCAAACATCTTTTGCTAATGTGTTCATTGTGTACACCGCTTGTATATGTCTTTCGTCCGCGAAACTTGCTGACTTGTGTGATTTGGAGGGCGATGTAACAGAGCAGGAATTATTATAATTACGAATGTTTTTAAGAATGCCTGCGTTTGAAGAATGACTTTGCTGAATCTGAATTTGTGTTTATAGCGCAGATGAGTCAGATACATGCAAAATGTTTGTAATTGAAATAGGTCGGTTGCGTTGACGGGCTATGGAGACGAAGATTCAACCAAGAACTATACGAGCCGTACAGTGACATGCCCTCCGGTCAAAACTACGGATTAAACGTTTAAGATAGAAAGGACACCAATACTATGGCTCGCAAAGCCTTCTACACCCAGCCAGACGTCGGACGCAGTAGAGGAAGACCTCGCCTTAAGTGGCGCGCACAAGAAGAAACCGACCTTAACTTGGATTGCACAATGACCGGGTTAATTGGAGAGGCATGTTGGTTGATGCCCAGTTTCATTCCGGACAGTAGCGCTACTTAAGTAAGTACTTCAATTATAGCAACTGCAAAGAGATGTTTCAAAAATATCCATATCTCCAGCTACAGTTAACAGAGCTCGAGCGATAAATAAAAGTAACATGGCAAAGAAAATCGAAGAGTCACTCTTTGAAAATTCTCCTCATTTGATATTGCAGTTAGATATTAAACTGTTAAACTCAGATGGCTCAAGTAGTTATTCGGGAAGTGGACTTATTTGGTTTGCATTTTTGGGTGAAAAAATTTAAGATATTTTCATTTTGTTGTTTTAAGTTTCTTTATTATAAACAAGAATGAACTTTTAATCACTCTGAACATTTTAATAAAATTGTAATAAGTTTGAGTAATGAAATATGTACATATGTTTCATGAAAATTAAAATCAAAATTTTAAACACAAATGAATGCTAAACCTTTTTGTTCAATGGACTCACAACGTCAATCTTCTGACATGGAAAATGGAAATACAACCAACACTCTATTTAAATGCTAAGAATTTTAAAATACACCAATCTATTTTCATAACATAGCCAAACAACACATTTGAAATTTGTCAGCAATCAAACATCAATGTAGAAGAATTGTGCTAGTACGATTGGTACAATTTTTAATGTTCATTCGATACGTGACCATTCGTATGTGATCGTCCCAATGTACTCGAGTATTCGATAACGTATGCATTGCACTCACTCGTTGCCTGATGTAGTTATCGACCCCAGTTTTCGAGTCATACTTGACTGATAATGTTGATTGGTATGATCACATACGAGATTCAATTTGAAAGTATCGAATTGTATTATTCTGCGATATGTGATCGAGTATATTTTCATACGGTAGGGTTTGTGGTGTCGAGTGGATAAATTGTTGTGAGAAAAAATGTGAGAAATTTCCATTTTTAATTTTAAGTTTCTCTATTATAAGCAAGAATGCACTGTGAACATTTTAATGAAACTATAATAAGTTTAAGTTATGAAATATGTTTCAACAAAATTAAAATTTCATTTGTAGAGATAAATGATTGCTAAACGTTTTTGTTCAATGGATTGACTCGGAAGATGACAAATACAACCAAGGTTCCTTTTAAATTTTTTAAATTTGTAAGAACTCCAATTTATTTTAATAAATTATCAATCTTGAAGAATTTTGCCACTACAATTGTCACAAATTCAAGTCACAAGTCACTTTCAATACGTGACCATTCATATGTGATCTTCCCAATGTAGATACTCGATCATTCTGTAACGTACGATTTTCACTCACTCGATAACTGACATTTCACGCTGCACCCCCAGGCTCGGCAACATTCGACAACAAAAAGGATTTGGAAAAGATGACGCACAGTCTTTCACTTCTGTAACATAATTCTGGGGAGGATTCAACCAAAACTCCCGATCCAACACCTGAGTGCAAATACTAGAATACTCTGAGGATATTGACTTCGTAAGTCGGACTCAACGTGATATCACAGCCAAGTTTACTAGTGTATTACAGGAAGCGGAAACAGTAAAAGATGATATTATGTCAACAGAAAGGACAGACAACATCGACGAATTGGATTGAACACCACCATTGACAGATAGAACTTTGTGGCCTTCCTCAGCTTCGTTATTAACATTGACAATGACATCCCGCCAGAAATAAAATCATGAATTGCTAGAGCCACGATTTTTTTTTTGGGATGAAAAGACAATTTAGAAACAAAGCTTTTACTAGGAAAGCTAAGGAGGTCATATACAAGGCCTTTATCATCCCCGTACGGGGGATGAAGAAAACCTTTGCCGATATCGCATACTTTACATATCACACCGTTAGACTTTTCCTGTGGGGATATGTAAAGTCAAAAGCTTATGCCGACAAACCCGCTTCGATTCAGGCCTTGGAGGAAAACATCACGCGTGTCATTCCCCAGTTACCAGTCGAAATGCTCGAACGAGTGATCGAAAATTGGACTCAACGGATGGACCATCTGCGACGTAGCAATGGCCAACATTTGATAGACATAATCCTCAAAAAAATGCCAAAGAATGTTCTTTCAAATGATAATAAACATTCTCCATTAAATTTGAATTTTCTGTGTTTTTTTCTTTAAAAAAGTTGGGAACCTCGAAATGGATCTCCCATTATATATAATTTCATTTGACTTTTTCATAAATTTTCATTATACGAAATCACAGACCACTTTCTTAATCACAGTGCAATCTGTTTCAATGTTATGGAGAAATATTCGTTTTAGTCGACTATACCGGTGAAGTTCACTGTCAACATTTAGCTTTTTTTTATTCTTTGTCTCTTTGACTCAGAACACTTGTTCTAGTATAGATCATTTATTGCCACTACTCAAAAGACTGCATAAGATAATAGTGATCCTTAATAGAGTAATAATCTTAATAAATTTCAATCGATGCTCTATGTCTTCGATTGATAGATAGATTTCAAATTTGATCAATTACAAAAAAGCATACGATTATTTACCTATATACTTCTTGTGCGCCAATAACACCAGGTGTCGATTGAACTGTTGTGTTCCACATATCAGCGTCGGGGGTTGTTGGTGTTTGCAACATCTCTATGGGCTCGGAACTATAATTCTGTAATGACAATTTCATTATTAATATAATTTGGTGATTTGCATGCATTTGACTTACGTGTGAATTCTCACAAATTGTCTGCAGTTCAGATTGATTATTGTTATAGTGCTGTTCACTTGTATGGGTTGTAATCTGTGACGGAATACAGTTATTTTCTTCATCGTGAAAGGAGACGCGTTTATTATCACGGCCAGGTATTAGGAGATTACTTTGTCCATTTAAACCAGTTAAAGATCCTAATGGCGAATGCATTTCATTTGAATTGTGTGTCTTCAGGGGCATGTTGTTGTTATTTGTGGATGTTTTTTTTGTATTATTACTTCCATTCGAGTACATTAACATATTGTTTTGGGTATGCATTTCAGATAGGGGTGGAATTGTTTTCAAAAGATTATTATTCGTTGGAATTCTATTTTTTTGTTGTGACATAATTATATATGAACTATTCCGTTCTGGTGGTGGTGGCGGCGGAACTGCGGTAATAGCCATTGAATTATTCGATACCTGTGCTGATTGTTCTCCAGATATGTAATCTTTATTATTGGTATGCACTTCGTAGCTTAGATTCATAAGCGAAACATCTTTTGCTAATGTATTCATTGTGTACTCCGCTGGTATATGTCTTTCGTCCGCGAAACTTGCTGATTTGTGTGATTTGGAGGGCGATGTAACAGAGCAGGAAGTATTATCATAACGGATGTTTTTAAGTATGCCTTTTGGCTGAACTAGGTTTGAAGACTGACTTTGCTGAATCTGATTTTGTGTATATAGTGCAGATGAGTCAGATACATGCAAAACGTTTGTTGTTTGCTTTTCATCATCCTCTTCCATTCTTACATCAGTCTGACGGAAGTTTGTCATTGTTGTTTGAATCGAACTAGGTTGATTAGAGAGTCGTACAACTTCTTGATAATTTTCTTTTTCGTAAGAGGTTTCACTTTCATCTTCCTGCTCGTCTATTTCTTGAGCACGTCTTTCAAAATCTCTTTCCAAAACTAGCGTTTTCAGTTGCTCTTCCTGCGGAGGAGACCTTTGTGTTAAATTAGAAAGATCGGAAATTTGTTGATCCCGCCAATGTCTAGATTGTTCACGACGCATTTCATTGACTTTTTCGATTTCTTCACGTTCCCATGGGTTGGTACTTATATAATTGGTTTGTTGAGGCGTTGATGCGTTTATTGGATAGTAACCACCTTTAGGAGGTTCTACAGTACTTGCAACATAATTCATTCCCTGTGAAGTTTGCGGGGTCACTTTAAATAAGGGGTGAGTGGCTGTCGGTGGAAGAGGTGGAGTTTCCTCAGCGGCATGCTGATGCTGATAATTTTCTGATACGCGACTCAATTGCGACTTAGAGACGTTAAGCGGAATCTGGTGTTTGTAAGGTGCCCCAGACTGATTAAATAACATTCCTTGCGATTTTGGGGGTAATGTAGCTCCTTGTTCTTGAACCGGTTGTTGATTACTTGGTGGTATTACCATTGAATTTAGCTGATGCGACTTGTCTTGCAAAATGTCCATTCCACGATTTCTTCTTATTGACATATCCCCAAGAATAGGTTGAGCACGTCCCCCTACAACATGATTCGATGTAGAAGCTTTACTTATATACTGTGAATTGTGGTTGTGAGTTCCATTCGGAAACCCGTGTTGTGAGTTTTCTCCTTGATTTATTGAATGGTTTAATATGTTTACATTTTGCATGCTTTGGCTGGAGGACATGCTACTATTGTAGGTATTTGGTGATAAAGATGTTGTGTGAGCAGCAGCTATGTTTGGCATTGAGGGTGCATATATTTGATTCATGCGGGAGCTGTTGTGGCCTTGACCATCTCTGCAGAAATTGTTATTGGCTTTCGAACGATTACCCATCGTATGGGAGGATTGTGGTTGCATATGAGGAAGTTGGGCATTCGATGTCAATGAAATATTGCCACTGGAGTTAATATTATTGCTACTAGCGCTTATTCCATGATTATCATTAAATGGTAACATTGGATTGGACAAAGGCATGCTAGTATTGCTTGTGTTTGTTGAGTAATTTGCATTAACACTACTTTGGTAATAGGCAGATGCTGGACGGCTTAAAATACTATTTTGGTTTATCGATGTGGGTGTTGCAACATTCTTCGGATGCATCAAAGTATTCGATGAACTTTGCTGTTGAATAGGATTTGCTCCAAACGATACTGTAGATTGTGATGAATCTATTTGAGGTCTGTAAAAACGTAATGAAATTATACCTTAAAAACATGTAAACATACCTGCGGTTTATTCACTCACTGTTAACTTTGGCTAATGTTTATTAACATCTGAATAACCATTGAATATAGTTAACCAAGAGTGAACAACCCGGATCTTACAAGGAGACAATATTCAATACTGTCATTCAATTTATTTTCAAGGAAAACAATTAAAGTATTGGTATTTTATTTTATAAAGGGAAAATCTAATGGTAATTTCACAAACGTCAAACTTTTGTGATGCGGCATCACTGCTAGTGCTAACGGGATGTACAGATATTACTGATGCGTTGCCGATTGAAGAATTCGTTGTCATTTTATAATGCATTGTTAATATTAAACAATTTCTATGCAATATGAGATATATGTTAAAGAAATTTTCCATTGACAAATAGAAAAACGACCAAATTTGTTGTCCCTTCGAGTGAGCTTGTTTCGGCACTTCTAATAAAATCTATCCTCATTTTACCAAAGAAAATACTTCTTTGTTACTATACTTTGTGTTAATTAATAAGCACGACTCTCTGTATGATTTATAGATACATTATGATACTAGCTGACCCGACATAAGTTGTATTGCCTGACGCTACAGACGCTGGGCCTAAACCCATATAACGGATTATTGCTTACAGGCCATATAAAGAAAATTGTTAATTTCTCGCAAACAATGTTGTCAAATTGAATGCAAATTAATTTATATACTACTATCACTGTTGCTACTTACAATTCCACATAACTAGTTTCCATAAACGGATTTTTCAGTTTTGGCCAATAACGAAAAATCAATATTATTCAAATACACACCGATTAACTCAAATTCCGGAATAAACGTATAGTCAGTCACATTATGTTTATCATTTTGTTCTAACGTCCAACTCGCTGTGAAAGAAAAAAGTTTCCCTCGACCCAGTTCGTGTACCCACAACTCGATTACATATAAATAAAACAAACGCTGAAGAGCTTTTGTTAGAATAGCACCTTACGGAGAACGAATTAGTGCGAATAAGAGTCAAACATTCTCTATCGCTAACTTCCCTGTACAGAGTATAAGCACACTGTGGACCGCTTCTACGAGCTCCTTGACAAAACCTTTGAGCGTCTCCCAAAGTTATTATGATGTTAAAATCGCGCTGGGAGGTTTTACCGCAAAGGTAGGAAAAGAAGACATGATTAGTATAATCGGAAAACACCGCCTACACGACAACACGTCTGGCAACAAACTTAGGTTAATTGACTTTGCTACGGAACGAAATGCTACTTTAGCCAGCACACGGTTTCCTCACCTCGATATCCGTAAGGGGACTTGGCGGTTTGATGAGGAATGCCGACAGATGCTTGCAGCCAAGAACGAGGCCTACAAGGGTAAGTTGTAGATGAAGACGAGAACTGCCATTGACCTTTATAGGCAGAGAAGGGGCTCTTTAGAAAGAAGAAAAAAAGAGCAAGAAAAGCGCGTGATCGAGGATATAGAGAGGTGCGACTCCAGGAAAGATGTTCCCAAGTTTTACCAAAGTCCCGGCCTGAGTGAAGTGAGGATAGCAATATATAAAGAAGGTCTTGACGGTCTCTTGCGATTGCAGTCTTTCGACATTAAATTTTTTTACAGTATTTCTGGATTGTTGTGGCGTGGTGGATATCCGCATTCTAACCTTGGCTGCAACAAGGTAGTGGTCCGAGTCGATGTTAGCTCCTCGGAATGTTCGGACATCCAAAATACTGGATGCGTGCCTCTTGTCTATCGCTATGTGATCAATTTGATTGACCGTTCGTTGATCTGGAGAACGCCATGTCTCCTTATGGATATCGAGGTGAGGAAACCGTGTTCTGGCTATAGTTGCATTTCGTTCCGTAGCGAAGTCAATTAGCCTAAGTCCGTTACCAGACGTGTATGAACCCTTTGTACAGAACAAATTCAAAAGTGAATAATGATTTGTTTTAAAGTTTTCTATTCCACACCAAAATAAAAATGATTCTCATCGTAGACATAAACTAGGATGTGGCCATACATTTTGCTATCGATTTTCACTCTTTGTACCTGTTGGAAATTTTGCACCAGAAAACTTCTACTATCTGTGAATGGGTACAGATCTTTTTGATGACCGTTGAAATTTTAAAAGATTAAACAATAAAATACATGAAAATCGTATCAAATGATGGCTGTGAATTGATCCCAGACCTTCTACTTAGCAGTCCATTGCACTAACCATCGCTCCATTCCATCCTTAAAATTAATATCGCATAAATATGGGTTTTATGGGGATGAAGTTTAAAAAATTACATTGTTACAACATATGTATATCTTGTTAAGATAGTTTTCTTCTTAACCGAATGACAAAAAATAACGTTTTTCTAAACAGCGAGCGTTGCAGTGGGCGGATTTCCAAAAATTTTACACATGTTCTGTAGGAACGCACAAAGATCCTATATAGCAAATTTCATTCACCTAGCTAAAAATTAATGCCAAAAAGTAAGTGACATGACAGACAGACGGATAGACAGGCATGACTTACTTTAGGGCTTATCTAGCTATTTTGTTTACACTAGTTCAGCTTTTTTTTATAGCCTATCACAAAGGGGTACATTAGTTTTGACATTATGTTTGTAAATAACAGAAAACAATTTACATTGCTAAATGGGAAAAAGATCCGTGGGAAAAAGAATTCCCGATGATTCCCGAAAATCGTCGTTTTTTGTCAACCAAAAAAGACCTAGATTCCATTTACTATATTTCATCACCATAAAGACAACATCTTGGCGATACTAATGTTAAGGATGGAATGAGATAGGGTATTCAATGATTCGCACAAAGGATTGCAATCATATCAGTTGTTTTTTTTTTGTTCGTGATGCTCGCAGAACTGGGGTCGAATCACCACACCAGTTAACTAGTGAGTGAAATGCATACGTTATCGAATGATCGAGTAACTACATTGGGATGATAACAAGCGAATGGTCACGTATCAAATGCACATTGAAAATTTCACCAATCGTACTAGCACAATTTTGCTAGATTCAGGTTTGATGTAGAGGAAAATGTCAAATTCGTTGTTTTTTCTGTAATTGTTATGAAAATTATTACGTGTATTTGAAAATTCTTAACTTTTTAATGGGTTTTTGGTTGGTTTTTTATCTTCCGAGTAAGAAGATGGACATTGTGTGACCATTTAACGAAAACGTTTAGTAATCGTTTATCTTTACAAATTAAATTTTAATTTTCTTCAAACATATTTCATAACATAAACTTATTACAGTTTCATCAAAAGGTTCAGAGTGAATAAGAGTGCATTATTGTTCATGTAACTTAAAATAACAAAATGAAAATATCTTACGTTTTTTCTCACAAAAATGCATCCACTCAACACCACAAACCCTACCGTATGCAAATATGCTCGATCACTGATTACAGAATACCAAAATTCGATACTCGATTCTTGTGTGCGATCATATCAAATCCAACATTTTTCAGTCACATATGACTCGATAACTGATGTGGTAATAACAACCGAAATTAAATGTTTTTTTATTTGAATTATAGTTCATGGATTTTGGCTTCCACCAACAGGCGAACACATTACCAACACACCGCAGCCCTATGCAGCACTGTTTTCGGCTTATCTTCTCGAACGTTATGCGAAAGCCTGCAATGCATCTTCGAAATGATTCACTAAATTATAAATAGTGTGATAATGATACATCCACATACACCTACCAAACATTTTGGGATGGACTTTTTAAAATAAATGTATACCAAATTTATTTAAATTAAATTAAAATAATGTTTAATATTTACCTTTCACCAAAAATGGGTTGGCTTTGATTTTGAGCACGATAAACGCTCATATTCTGGTAAAATCCTTGTTCGTTGTTTGCTAAACAATGAGTACTTCGTGATTTAGTGTTTGATATATCTGCGGCAAAGGTAAACAGTATTTTTTTCCGTTCTAAATGGATAATATAAAACTCACTTAACACATTATTGCTAGAATGATGCAGTGCTGGAACTGATTTACTGTTTGCTAGCTGTGGGTTTGCAGTCAGTGGTCCAATGTTCTTTCCGTCGGTTCCGATTCTGGAAACATCTCTTTCTGATAGTCTTCTATTACCTAATTGTTATTCAAGTGAGAGTTATTTTTAGTATTAATTCAACTCATTACAACGCATCAAATAAATAATAAAGAATACCAAAATGCAATTTAAAGGCTAGCACCGTATTACGAAACAGAAAATTATTTGTAAGGTCTATGGTGATAGTAACTTATGAGCTTTTTTTGCGTACTCTGTCATGTGGGTTCTATTTTGTCTGCATCAGCAACGTCCGATGAATTAATGGTACCATATTTTGATTTTAAATTAAAAGTACGATAGATGGATGTTGGTAATATGACTGATGCATGATTTTTGGAAGATGACGATGCAGGTGGCAATGAAAAAATCTTCGATTTGTCTTGTTCTGATTTATTGGATTCGCCTTGCTTTTTAGTTTGATGAATTATCCTCTTAATTTGTTTTAAGGATGGGGATTTAGGATTCGTCCGTAAAGAACTGCTTTCAATGTAGTAATCGGTTAAAGCTGGTATGACTAATTGTTTATCAATGTTGGGACAGCTCTCATAAAGGTGTTTGCATTGGTTGGCGAATTTCAACGAACGTGATGCGGGAATATGATTATTTTCATTTTTTGAGCCATTGGTATGTATAATTAAGTCCAAATTGCGCATATCATTTGTAGTTGAATTCGCAAGGATAGGATTCATTTTATTAAAAGCAAATGAAGGTGTATCCCTTTCAGTGTGTAATGAATAATTGTTTCCGCTTGAGCCATACAAGCTCCACTCTTTCAGCTGTTTAAGAATTTCAATTTGCTCAATTTCTGTAAGTTTATTCGGGTCCTTAAGAATTTCATTTCTGACATCGGGCATCGAGTGCGATAAGAATTTATCCTTATTTGTCGTAAATTCATTCGCAGACAGTTCAATAATACTTCTTCGCTCGAACAAATCAACAATCTCTTTTACCTTTCCTTCTCCGAAATTTCTTGAACAACTGTTGCCTATATAACTTTGTTTCCTACTAGGTGACAATAGTATATTGGCGTGACTATGACTAAAATAAGTTAAATAGTTTTCGTTTGAGGAACATTTTATTGTGATTGAAGGAACATCAGTAGTAATAATAGAAGAAAATATCACGGAAGAAGCTCTCCTTGGGACACTCGATCGGTTTAATCTACTTCCTGATGTAGACCGATCTGTATTAAGTTCACGTTTAGTTTTCGGTTCAATAGTACAATCAACATTGTTTTGATATTCTGGATTAGTTTTTGCTTTTAGAAGTAGTTCAGTAGTTTTTGCGGACTGGCTTTCAAAAATATTATCCATTGATTCTACGGATGAACTGTTCTTGCAAATGTTGCTTATTGCATCGGAAGTATGGGATTTTATTTTAACATACGAGTTTTCACGATCTAAGGATATACTGTTCCTTTTTGTTGCATTATTAGATGTTACTAAATCAAAGCTAACAGTCTTCCGGTATCCTGTTGATGGTCGACGTTGACTTGATGTCATAATTCCACCCCCTCCAACGATCGGTATCGATGATTTGCATAATGTACTTGAGTTTATTCGGGATGCTTCAGTTGTTGGTATATAACTCTTAAATTCTTCTGTGGGAGACCCATCATCTATAAATGGTATATCATTTGAATCAGCTACTGAGGCTATACCATCTTCATTTAATGGTTGATGAACTTCAGAATACGAGAAATTTGTAAAAGAATCATTTGATTTGATTTCGACGTTAGAGTCGTCATTATATTCTTCTATATATATTGATGGATTAGGTTCGCGATTGCGGACTGGGCTATTACTCTCTGTCGTCAAGAACAAACTTGACGAGCTTCTTGCTATTGGACGTGCGTCTCTATATCTAGGGTCAATATGCAGCTGACATAAATCTTCTTGCAGTGAAGAACCACTTAATCGTCTAGTTAAATGATCAGAAGTAAAGTTATTTAAACTTTCTTCTGATACAGAGTTAATGTATCGACACGGAAATAAGTTCTCTGATCCTTTTATGAAAGCAGCATGTTAAGGATATTATAGAAGCAGTTAACAACATACATAGCATACCACTACAATATATTCTAGTTATTTTATTATTTGATAGTTTATATATATTACCTCTTTGGATTACAGGGCTGGGCTGTTGAAGCAATGTCGCCAGACCATGAAAAATTGCTCCTTGCTTAGCTACCTCTAAAGTTACTACAGGACCAGTTCGTACTAAATAATCAGCAGCCCTGTTATAAAAATAATTACACACTTTAAATAATTTGTGTTATTGGCAAAAAGAGAGCTTATACCTTTCCTGTGTAATCCCAATCAAACTTTGTCCATCAACACGTAGAAGCTGATCGCCAGCTTGTAATCGACCATCTGCATCTGCTGCCCCTCCCGGAACTACACTTTTAATATAAATGCCCAGTCTCTCTTGGCCTGCACCTTTAGCTGCGACGATTGACAGTCCCATGCCATTTGAATTTTTATGTAGTTTTATCATTTGAACTTCCGGCTGCGGCAATTTGTTTGACATTGCACTCGTCGATCGTGCCTAGGAATGTTACTATATAGAAGTGATCGAAATATATATTTTTCATAAACTAACATTAAACTGGTGCATATAAACTGTCCAAAGCCCTACGCTTGTTGGTTGCGCTGCAAGGCGGCACATTCCGGCCGACTGTAATGGATTTAAGAAATCTATTAAGCCTGAAGGGATTCCGCGCACAACATCGCAACTAAACCCATCATCTGGTAATAAGAGTGCTAAATGCAGTTCAGGTGATTCTTCTAATCGCACTTCTCTTCCGTCGGCTCTTGTCAGTTCATCTGCCACGGATTCAGCCATTCTAATCACGGTATCAATTAATGTGCGTGGAATCTTTTCTTGTTGCAACAATGCAGACATTTGCAGCGAATTTAAGCGGAAACATGAACAAGCTAATTTTTGTATCTCTTCTACAGATGTTTTAGGTGCCTAATAAAAAAAATTGGTTTTAATAATTAAACAATTTTGAAGGTTAGTTCAGTCAATAAATATATACTTGCAAAAACTGCGCACACTGATTGATTTTAGCTAAATGACAATCTGCAGCAAGTTCGAGTCCTTGTCGCTCCGCCCATAGTTCCAGTAACTGCAAGCGCTCCGTTAACACTTTTCCCCAATCCGGTGTACACATATGAGAATTGGCTACGATCTATAAAATAAATTAACACATTATTTTTTTAATTCTCTGATTGCTTCATTTTATTCTATAAATACCGTATTAAAGGAAATTACGTTAATGTAATGGAATAACTGCGAAAACAATTGTATAGTAAGAGCTGCATTTACTCGACATCTTCGAAGTAGAGCCATTGCTGATCCCAGAACTGTAAGTACCAATCCTGCAGCAGAATCATGGTCAATAGTTTCCGATAAAAATTGATTAAGGGTTTGAGATAATTCAACTCGAAAACAGTTGACAACGTTGCGAAATGCTGTTTGTACACTCTCTGCAAGTATTTCTTGCGCCTGTACGCTAAATGCACTTATATGTCGGTCAGATTTAAGAAAGTGAAGAAATTCTGAGCTGTTAGCCATCCAAAAAGCGAGAATACGGGGATCCGCATATTGTTCTTGGATGACGGCATATATTAAATTGGCAACATGGTGTAAGAAAATTGTAAGCTTATGTGCACGTTCAGTAGGTTGAAGATCTGGTCGATAATGAGTAGACGCACGATATCTGTGAAACAGTAATAAAACAAAATTTGTTATAAAAAAACTAGATTTAGTTTCATTTGGTTGATAGTTATTGTTAAATTCGCCTTGAAACCTTGAAATAACTAGGTAATCCGTAAAAAATAAAACATACAACCTATTAATGTAATCTATATATAGATATAAATGAAAGTGATGTTAGTTACTACGCTTATAACTCAAGAACTCAATTTGGACTAGTCTCCGGTCAAACAAGGAAAATTCCCGAAAAAAAAAATTAAGAAGGAAATTCACTTTCCCATACATTTTGTTTTTGCACAAAATTTGTGAATTCTATTTCCAAACGGTAAATTGTCAATTAAGATGTTTATTTTGCGAGGTTTGATAATTCCTTAATATGTTTTTGTCACATTCGGTATTGAAATGTCCATTAAACCTTCAAGCGGTTGAAGCACCAGCATGTAACATAGCGAAACATTCAGCAATGGTAGCAAGCAAAAAAATTATATGGGAAGAATGCACAATGTACAGCTCTGAATCGCACTATGAAAGACCTGCGTCATGACGCAAGACTTTTTGGCAGTGCTTTGAATTTACAGGCGATTTCCGAAAAACACTACCAGTAATACAACGATCGACCGCTGCAAATGAGATCAATGCTTGTCTCAAATCATCGATATTGTGGCATTATGTGAAAGAACTTAAGCTGACGACAACGTCCGAGTTGCCTTACTAAACGATTAATCTGCCGAAGGGTTCCCAATCAACTCCTAACTATCGGTAATGTCGTGCTCCTGCCGACGCATCAAATGGATTGATTTCGTTTCCTACGAATTTTTGCAATTTCGTCTTAACGAAAGAGGACCTCATTAAGGAATTGTTTCCGAACATCATTGCTAACCACAAAAACTACGATTGATAAAGCGAAAGAGCAATTTTAGCTGCAAAGAACAAGGATGTGGATCACTTAAATTGCACAATTCAAATCGTTGGTTCCCTGCAATCTATCGACTGTGTAACAAATGGAGACGAAGCAAACCATATATCAGGCTGAGTTTTTGAATTCATTTGATGTGCCAGCGCACAATTTACAATTGAAGGTTTGTTCAGTCCAAAACTATGCAACGGAACATGTTTAGGGGTCACAAAACTCATGAGGAATTTGATTTACGCGAGAGTACTTGAAGGAAAATTCGAAGGTGGGGAAGTTCTCATTCGAAGAATTCTAATGATCCCGCTTTCATCGTTTTTATCAAAATCGACCCGACCGCAACCATATAGCTATCTATCCCATTGTCGAACAACACCACACAAAACGTGAGACAGGAGTCCACGAAGAAATGCCGTCGTCGAAGCCTAATTGACGTGGGAGAATCGCGACGGGCAGCATCGGACAGGAGCGGTCCGAAAAGTTCAATGAGTGAGGGAGGACGATCCCTGGAACCTACACCTTAACAAATCGTTTGCGTCACCGCATTATTGGCGCAATTTTCGGATTGGGCGCGGTCAATCAAACATAGGCATTAGAGGCATGGTGACGAAGATTCAACGAAGAACTATACTATACAACGACATGCCCCTCGTCAAATAAAAACTCCGCATTGGACGTTTAAGATGGCTAGGACATGTAGAACGAATGGATACTCCGTCTCGCAGAGTCTTCGATTCCCATCCAGACGTGGGACGCAGTAGAGAAAGACCTCTTCTTAAGTGGCGCGCACAAGTAGAATTGAACCAACTTGGTGTGCGCAACTGAAGGCAGTTAGCAAGGACCAGGCAAATTGGGGAGGCATGTTGGTTGAGGCCCAGGTTCATTCCGGACACTAGCACCATTTAAGAAAGTAGGTAAGATTGGTTACCTGAATATCGATTTATCAATTAGAATGTAAATAAGACAACATGAGATTATATAACAAGGTCTTTCATTCACATTGCAAATAAAACATAACCCAAAACTTTTTAAAATTTGAAGGACTCAGGAACAGCATGAGAGGAGTACGGTATCATTGATTAAAAGATTTTAACTTCCGATGATCCACACTAAGAAGAAATAGTAATTGCTCCTGTTAAGGATTTTTGTTCGTTCGCATATAGCGACAACTGCTTACAACGCATTTTTTTATGCATTTATAATAAGCTCATCCCTGCAATCGTTGGTTTTGTGAGATGAACAAATTTCTTTAGAAAAACCAATTTCAGTGAAATAATATGGCAATTCAGAATATCCTTTATAAACATAATGCAATAGGTAATCGAATTCTAAAACGGGAACCAAAAGAGCAATTTGGCTGCTAGAAAAGGGACCTTGTAGTCAGTCTTTAGGAGCTTGGTTACCTTCAAAGGAACGAGTCCTCGGCTAAATGTGGTGGAAATGACTAGCGTATCACGAGAAGGTAAGGAATTTCTTAGGTCACAAAGAGAAGATCGTATGAGTTCATCAATGAGTGGAGTAGACAAGGTTTTTGCCTCAAAAATTGGAACAAAATGTGCAAAAGAAGACCAAAATGAATAATTAAAGTATAAAAACTGCAAAGCTATCGCTGAAATCAATCACTAGTCAATTTCCGAATCCTCCAATTATGATTGGTATAACTATAAAAAAAATTATTACAAAAGCATGGGCAGTTACGATTACATTATAAATTTGATCATTACCAATTAATGCTCCAGGATGTCCTAATTCAGCACGAATTAAAATTCTTAATGATGTTCCTACTATTCCAGCTCATGCTCCAAATAAAAAATATAAAGTTCCAATATCTTTATGATTAGTAGAGAATAGTCATTGTTGGAATACTGGAATCTCCACTATCATCAGCATCAGTACCTAGTATCGAAGAGGCCGAGTTTTTGCCCCCAGCTACAAAAAATAGATTATAATCTCTTGATCAGACACTCAAGTCTACTTGGGATCGAGAACAGCTCTCCAATCGACAAGCAAGTAATTATTTTGTAACAAGAGATTTGGCCACGGTGTTTCAAAAATATCTGTATCTCAACTACCTTTTACCGAGGTCGGGCGATCAATAGAAGTAAAATTTCAAAGAAAATCCTTCTCATTTGATTTTGCATTGAGATATTAAACTACGATACTACAGCATCTAATACAGGACTAAGCCGAAGGGTAAGTACCAGAATCGAAAGAGAATTTGGACGAACATTAATGTGGTTGCCATCACACCCATGAACTAATATTGAAAAAGTATTTGCAGATTTCAAATCTAGAAATCTATAATATTTGCCTTTCCGAATATTGTTTATTTAAACTAAATCTGCACATAGAAGCCCATCAATGACTACATGTTCGAATTCGTGACTTACACACAAGTTGTGGATTCAAGACGACTATGGGGAATGTATGAGACTAGAGTAACCAGTAACCATCAACACATGTAAGAAGCCTAAGACAATTTATTAAATGCTATCCATTCAAGTCCTAAATCCTTGCAGTTGCATATTCGTTATAATGTTAACCATTAGCATTCATTTAAGTATAACATCATTATTGAAAGTTTATTATGTTATGTAAAGGAAATCATCCTGCAAATTATCGCGGCTGCGAAGTAGCTAAGTAGTTGCAAAAAGACGGACGAAATTTATCAGTATTAATTCACAAAAATTAAATTTAAAAAAGAAAACTCCTGTCGAAGCCAAAACATTGAAAATTGAAAAACCCAAATTTTCACTAACTACGCGGCCATGAGAAATCCGTTCGGATCCTGTACATCCAAAACCAAATGTTCAAACGTATGCCCAAGCCATAGTATCCGATAAAGATAAAAAAAAATATCTCACCTGACCCAGTTACAAACTTATTTTCGATTATTCTTTTAAAACTTGAGGAACAAAGTAAAACGAATAAACTTATTTTTGACAGGCTTGTTAAGCTTGAACAAACGTACCCCACTAATGCTAACGCGGAATGCCAATGCCCTACAAACTTGACTTGTATATGCAAGAAAATGATATCCAACCATAGTGAAGGATTCCGTCGGAACGTAAAATTTAACAGTTTTGTACGATTCGGAGGATTTTAGCTTCAAGGTATTCTCCGGCAAAGCTGTTTGGAATATTTCTCTGACATTTTGTGACGCAACCCGGCGAATTGCGTTCAGGTGAATTTTTTGTGCAATTTTTGACCGCTAAGTGGAATTCTTTTTCCGATTTCCTCCGACACAAATTCTTCGCGGAATTTATTTACGAATTGTAGTGAAGTGATTTTTTTGCCGATGACACATACCTGGAATGGAATTTGAGTCTCCGACGAAGTATGCGATGCGGAAAATTGTCCTCTCCGACGGATACATCGCTAGGGCAGATGGACATCTGTGTAATATCCGAAACTCACACAAAGAGTAATTCCAAATTAAAGATTACATCGGCTATCATGCTCTACATCCATGGAATAAGGCTAGAGGTGGAGCCTCACTATATAGAAAAGAGTGTATCGAACATTCGATTGATATTAAATTAGAAATCGAAACAATGCAAATTAGTTCCATACAAGTCAGAAGTAGACAGTCCTTTCTGAAGATTTCTTCTGTTTACTGCCCATCGCGATGCAAGATTGAGAAAATTTACTTTGAAAACTTGCTAAATTCCCTCGGACATCGTTTCGTGATCGGAGGGGACTTTAATGCAAAACATACATTCTTGGGATCTAGATGCATATCACAGAAAGGTAGGATGATTTATGATGTAGGTAGATACCGAAATCTACGGGTAAACCAACTTACTGGCCAACTGATGTTACAAAAATACCGGATTCGATCGATTTTTTTTATATAGTAAAAGGTGTGCCGTCCAATCGAATCAAAGTAGAAGAATGCTTTGATCTTTTCTCTGATCTTTCTTCGGTCATTCTAACAACGAGCGAGTCAATCATAAGAAATGAAAACCCGCCCCGACTAACAAACGGGAAATCAACTGGGAAAGCTTCAAAAACGATATTGAAAATAATATTCGACTGGGTGCATCGCTTAGATCCCCATTGGAACTTGAACTCGCTGTTGCCTTCTTTATCGATACCGTCCAAAAAGCAGCATGGAATAACACTCCTCAACATCGCAAACGAGTAACTTATATTAATATCAAATATCCACGGGAAATAAAAGATTTGGTTAGACAAAAAAGAAAATCTCGAAAAATATGGCACCAAACACATGCTCCACAAGACAAAACACATCTCAATCGGTTGAGCAACTTGCTTTCAAATTCGATTAAAAACTTTAAAAACCATGCAGACGTTTTCGCCGCACATCTTGAGGAAACATTCAAACCATTTGATAGACCAGAAAAAATTAATTTATTCGAGACTACAACCGATAAATATATAGTTAGATATGCAAGTATTACCGAGCTATTATCCTCTACATTGTAAATGCAGCAATTAGATTATAATACATACCAACTCAGTGGAAAGTCGCGGAAGTGATTATGGTTCTCAAACCAGAAAAATCATCGAATTATACAAAATCTTAGAGACCTAGTTCACTTCTTTCAATAATTTCAAACGTTTTTGAAAGGATATAACTCGAAATACGAAACGAAACAGAAGCGGCTATAACATGACCATCAATTTGGGTTTAAAAGTTAACATTCGACTGTGGGCCAAGTTCATCGAATTACTAATTACATCAGAGAAAGCTTTCAAAGAAATTTGCTCAGCTGTATTTCTTGACGTGTCGCAAGCTTTCGACAAAGTTTGGCATAGAAGCCTTCAATACAAACTAAGACAAGTTCTGCCTGAAAAATTATATAAAATCCACGTGTCGTATCTTGAACACAGACTCTTTCGTATGAAACTTGGAAACGAATATTCAGACTTCAAAATATTGGCAGGAGTATTCCAAGGAAGCGTCCTTGGGCCACTCTTGTACCTCCTATTTACACGTGATATCCCACAAAAAACCGATACAATAGTTGCCACGTTTGCTGAAATACAGCTATACTAGGAGTTGGTACAACAATATATGAAACAAATATGAAATTACAAAACGCTCTTAACGAGGTTAATGAATGCACAAAATCCTGGCGGATTGCACTTAGAGAACAAATTGATTCATGTTGATTTTTCGTATAAACGGACAAACAAATTGCCAGTATTTCGCAATACGGTTCAAGTTTTTTTTTGCAAATGAAGCAAAATATCTCGGAATGACACTCGATGCAAAATTAAAATGGAAGTCGCATGTAAAAAAGAAATGCGAAGAACTTAAAAATAAATACAGAGTGCTAAAGCCGGTCTGGACAAATGGTGATACTAACAGAGGCGGACATTTACCTGATATTGTATTCCATTAATAATTGCCAACATTAAATAAAACATTTATCAATATGAGATTCATTGCCTTTCATTAAATCAAAAATTATAATCAAACAAAGTAGTATACCTTCCCGGCGGACACAATGCATATATATA
Source organism: Rhingia rostrata (assembly GCA_949824845.1). Classification (NCBI taxonomy): domain Eukaryota; kingdom Metazoa; phylum Arthropoda; class Insecta; order Diptera; family Syrphidae; genus Rhingia; species Rhingia rostrata. The sequence continues at coordinate 101,640,544 of OX463756.1, forward strand.
AATACATACAGTTGGTACATAGCACAAAAACACACGATCGCAAGAAGTTTGAGAAGCAAGTTGAGTTTGGAAGAAACTTATGTAAAAGTAAAAAAAAAAAAATCAGGATGCTTGCTGTCCTCTAGTCAGCAGGCAATCAACCGTCCGCCAAGCAGCGAGAGTGCTAAGGGTTAGCGCCTTAACCGCAAAACAAACAGTTTATGCAATATAACCAAAAACGAGGCTGCCGGAAAGATCCACGAAAGGGACCAGGCGATCGTTAACGAATACAACGAGCACCTGAAAACCAAACCAAGGCAGACGTTGAAGCGGGACAGGTCTAAAGAGGAAACCTCCCAGCGCCCGGCCCTCAAATAAAGGTGGTTGCCATAGGTGCAGCAACCTCAATCAATCCCAGCTAAGGACATCCCAAGGAGACCCGGGTCCCGCATTTGTCTACTTTATATGAAGATAGAAAGACGAAGCTCCTCCAATGTCTTAAACTCCACTACTCGACCTAAAAGTGGTCAAACTAGAAGGTTTCACCAAATCAACGTAGATGGCTCATGACAGATCAGCACCGCCAGAGGAGGTGCAGCAACTCATAGCCGCAACAACCAAAGCGGATAATATACTGATGGGCTTCGACGCCAACGCAAGGCATACAATATGAGGAAGCTCAGAAGACAATGAAAGACGTGAATCACTTTTTGATTTTCTTTTGCCTACCAATTTATTGATCTGCAACAAAAACGCGGTCGCTAGACCGCGAAGGACTTCAGAACTATCAGTCCAAAATCCTTTGTATTAAATACCTTGGAGCGCGTTCTAGACATCCACAAGCAAAGTTTTCTAGAAGAATATTCGCAACCCAAATCCCAGCACGCCTATCTTAAGGGCAGATTAACGGAAACAGCTCTCCACGAGGTAGTGTGGACAATCGAAAAATCCTTACACTATAAGGAATTCTTAGACATAGAGGGAACTTTCAACAACGTCCTCACTGGAGCTGTTCTTGAATCTCTGATCGAGCTAGGTATAGAAAAATCTGTTAGCCAATAGATAGTCTCTATGCAGTTCTTGGCTGTCGTCACCAATATTGAATGGTTGGTATGCTTAACAGCGGAGATTGATCGGCATCACCGTTTAACTAAGACCGCTGCTAGACGTGGTGTAGGCTGTATTTTACAACGACAATGTTAAATATGTATTCTATTCCCACTTACTTAATTACTTAAGTGGCCTACAGTACGGGATGAACCTGGGGCTCAACCAACATGCCTCTCCAATTAGCCCGGTCTTTAGCTAACTGCCTCAAGTTGCACACTTCAAGTTGGTTGAGGTCGATTTCTACTTGTGAGCGCCACTTGATGCGAGGTCTTCCTCTACTGCTTCCAACGTTTGGGAATCGAAGACTCTGCGATCCGGATTATTGGTGTCCATTCGTTCTATATGTCCTAGCCATATTATATGAGTCCAATGCGGAGTATTTTGACCAGATGCATGTAGCTGTACAGCTCATATAGTTCTTGATTGAAAACGTCTCCATAGCCCGTTCACGCAAACGGGACCGAAGAGTTTTCGAAGAATCTTCCTCTCGAATCGACCAAGGATTTTTTAATCCGCTTTTGAGACGGTCCATGCTTGAGCGCCGAAGAGCAGGACTGGGATGATCAGGGACTTATATAGGATCTCCTTAGTAGTTCGAGTAAGGGCTTTACTATTGAATTGCCTTCTTAGCCCGAAGAAACGACATGTTGATTTGAGAGTTAATAGCGGAGCCAAGATACACAAAGCCCGTACTACCTCAAAGTTATATCTGTCAATGTTGACGTTATGTCCATTTCTTCGATGTTTTGTGTGAAGCTTCCTTCTCTATAGTAGCAAACGTGGGTATGACATCAGGTTGAGTCCTACCAATGATGTCAATATCGTCGGCTTATGTTAGTAGTTGCACCGATTTTTTTTTTAAATTGTCCCTTTGGTGTTGGCTCGGGGGCTTTGCACAGTCAGGAATCAAATTGAAGAAGTCACATGACAGCGCATTGCCTTGCCTAAATCCTTTTTTATCGGATGTGTCAGTGAGATCGTTTCTGACCCCGATGGAGCAGCGAAAATTCTCCAGGTGTTAGTTACAAAGTCATCTCCGCCAGCTTTATAAAACTCAGCGGGAAGCACTTCATTTCCAGCAGCCTTATTAAGCTTGAGTTTAGATAAAACCATCTTTTTCTTCCATCGTTGCGTGACAGCATATAAGCCTTATGTTGGCGAATTTGGCCTTGATGTAGTAATGTCTGCTTTTAAGCAGATTAAAGCTTCCGGGTGCACATCTCCTGTTTAATGTTCTCAAATTACAGGTGCAGATATAAACGTCCGTTTTTCGTTGAGCATGGTCGTCAACAATAAAATCAGTCCTTTCCGAGGCTCTCGGTTGCTTCGTAACTACAATTTTCCCGTGAGTGGGTAAGTTAACCCAAGGCATTACCACTAACCTGGAGAGCCATCTCCGATTTATTATCCCCCTAGGACATGGCGTATCCAATTCCATCAGTATCCACTTCGGGATTGAGCGCTGATGTTGGCCTCTCAGCCCTTCAGCCACCATCTCTGTTCAAGGGACATGACTAACTTTTGGGACTATTAGATGACAGTTTCAGAGTACAAAAAAAAAAACACTAAGTTATAAAAATACACTCGGAAATACACGTAATGTGCGGCATCAATATGGCCACTACTAGAGAAAAATAATATCAGCAAGCCGTAGTTGAGCCAAACAACCTTCAAGTCAAGTAACTTAGAAGCTGAACACTTTAATGTTTATCAACAAAGGACATTGTCAACTCTTGTTTACCACACGTGTCGACAGTATTGTAAATTTTTCGTGAACGTTACTGTTTTAAATATAGAATGATTATTTTACTAATGGCAATGAATGGTTGTTACTGTACAGAATTGAAGAAATGGAATTAAATAAATTAAATACCTGGCACATAAATAAAGCGTATATACTGGAGCAAGCTTAAAATGCGGCATATTGACATCCAAATCTGTTAGGATTTGGCATAGAAAGTTTTCCTGGTGAGTTTCTGGAAATTCTAAAACTGCCGGTAAAATTGGCTCTTGTCCTTGATTTTCTAAACCACTCATAGTTTTTTGTGATCTAAAATAAAAGAAAAGAATTTCAAAATAAGGAATTACTTACTTTTTTATAACAAATTCATTCCAATTTCATATTATAAAATATTTAACATAAAAAACACGACATTGCAAAAAAAAATTAAAGTTAATTTGCCAAACTCTATTTTATAGCAAAATAAAAAACAAAGTGAATTAAGTAAATTGTGATATCTTGTACAATAACTATATATATGATTCATACCTTTGATCTTGATTTGTGGAACTACTCGATTTCAAACTTGATACGGATTTTGTTTCACTATCCATATTTTGTTCGTTACCATCATATGTCTCATCTGTTTCTTTCATGTTTACATGAAGGCGTTCCTGTATCGCTCTGTTCGCCAAAACTTTCTTATTGTCATCAGCTGGGTTTAATATATTTATTTGATTGTTATTGCTAGTTGACTCGAACTCTCCTTTTTGATTCTATTTATTTTTACAAATGTTGTTTCTAGTCATATTCTTTTAAATCAAATTTTCGTATGGCGCTTACCGAACTTAAAGTACCATCTTCATCATTCCAAGAAGCGGGAGATGTTGGTGATCGACTGCGGTTGTTGTTTTATCGAAATATTTGTATTTTGTTTTGTCACAGGGGGTTTTATTCATGAGATCAGTGCAACATTTAATGTAAGTAATATACGTGAAAACATAAAGAAGTAAAAAAAAGAAATAAAAATAATATTATCCAAGTAAAAAGCACACAAAATTTTCAGGCATTATAAACAACAAACAATTTAGCAACAAACATAATTTAAGAGAACTAGAGGATGGTGAAAATCGTACCTTTCGTAAAGGCATGCTGAGTCCAGTTGTGATTGCGAAAGGGCAAGGTTATAACGCCCATCTGATGGCGAGTCCAAAAATCGATACGATGCGACTCGACCAAACATTACCACCGATCCGTTCTAAAATGTTCAAAAATTAATTTTCAATAAATATATTTGTGTCGTAAGCAAAATAAAAACAACTGAGAATACGCCCCTATAATCGAAACAAAAGCAATATTTCGATTAATTTGTTTTTTTCTTATCAACATTTTAGTTTTATTTCATTCTGTGATGTATCTAGCAATATGTTGCTTCAGACTCGATAAAAGCAATGGTGAAATTCTATAATTCCACGGATAGAGAAGTGTTTTTTTTTTAAAGTCGCATGCAATATGATATCAACGAAAAACAAAGGCAAAGCTACTTTGCATACAAAACCGAGCTTTGGTAATTGTTAAAATGTTACACTAGTATTTTGATTTGTTACATTTATTTTCAATAATGACATATTTTCATCGTGTTAAATTCTGTACCTTAAATTTTAAATCCATATCGAACAATTGTGCAGTTGCAGCGCATTTTATTTTATATTTCCTCTACCACTGCTGCTATACTTGACTGCTCGCCCAATACATAGCATCTCTATCCATCGAGCAGATAAGTCGCCATTAGGAGACTCAAAGAGCTAACAAACGTACTTCTGCACAGTTTACCTATCCGCAGATAAAAGAGAGGCAATAGCCATACATTTTGTATGCAAAAAAATCATTCAACATGTTTATGGAACTGCCTTCCAAGCAGATTTCAAAACAAAATATATTTCCGAGATGATGCCATATTTGCTGAAAATAATATACAAAAAAGAAAAAAAAACGCGAGAAGACGAACTTCAAATAAACTCTTTGACCTAATTTTCTGAAGAAACGTGCAATCTTCTGTAGGAGGACACAAGAGAATTAGAGCTTCAAGAGATCGGAAATCAAAACAAAAAGGCCGGCAGCAAAAATTCCAGAATAAAATTTAAATCGAAATTAAAAGGAATTGATGAAATCTGACTTTTAGTTTTCTTTTATTAGCTTTGTGAATGAACTAGTTGTTGATAGTATGAACCATACGGTGAAAATCATGTGAAATTAAAGTTGTGTTATTTTTTTGTTTGCTTTTGTCGACTTTACATTTTTATTTTTAAATTATACCATATTTTTCGAATTTGAATATTTTTATTATAATTATTTGGAACAAATTTACTTTAGCTGGCGCTCATAAAACAGAAATGTCAAACTACACACAATTTGTATGGAAATTCAACCAAAAAGTACAATTTTATTTTAAGCATAAATTTAAAACTAAATGTGTGCGACAATTTTAAAAAAACATATAAAAGATCAGCACGCAGAGACGAATCGTTTAAAAAAGCGAGTGCCAGCTAAAGTAGATTTATGCCAATAATTTAAAGAGTGTAGAAAAAAATGTGATGTTTTGTTTTTATATTTTAAGATAAGGGTTTATTACCAAAATATTCCCTATGAAATTATCTTTCAATATGAGTCAAATTAGGTGACACCGCTTTCACTGACTATTTATTTGGCCAATGAAAAATGCTTGTTTAATTTTCACGGCAAGACAAACAACATTTGAAAAAGTTCTACAAAATATATTAAGCAACTTTTTTCTATAAAACCTGTAGTTTAGGAGTAACAGTTGATTTAATGCGCAACATGACTATGACTACAGCTGTAGGAAAACGTATGTATTCGTTACTGAGTAACGGGTATTTGATTCGACTCGAAGTACGAATCGTTACTGCTAAATAACTTTCGTTGCTAGGATCAAATTCGTTATTCGTAAGTTTTGATTTCGTTACTCGCACTATTCCAAAAGTTTGCGGTTAGGTTCGTAAGTCCGAGGAAGATTTATTTTATTTCAACCCTTGTTGTTTGTCAGTCAGTGTGTGCGTCGTACGATAAATTTTCCTGATGAATGATTCAACCGTTGAGAACGTGGCTCCTTGGTGTTGTCATTGCTGATGTGCTTTGGTCTCTGAGTGGTGAGTGCAATCATACATACTTTAAAACGTAGATGCTATGATTTGCATCACTCATACTAAAGAAACGAATTCTTTGTAACTGGTAGTCAGTGATAAAATACCGAATCCATACGGGTATTTATTTTGTAGTTACTTTTACAGCTATAATCTTGACTACAATATTTTGTAGTAAAAAAAAATAATAGAGAAAAAAAATTGTCATTGCGCAGCACTTTCTTTTACAAATCTAATACAACACATATGAAAATGCTACAACCCGCTACGCTGATGGTTGACTTACAAAACTCGGGGGTTCCAAAAGCCATGGGTTTTCAACAATCTGGTTTGCGGACTAAAAACTCCTGACTACAAACTGCTCTACGTAAGAAATGATGGTAAACCTTGATGGTGAATCTTGTATTTTTTGCTAAGAACTCCTTAAATATTTTTCTACTCTCTAATTACAGCAATCACTATACTGTCGCAGCCAATATTGAAACAAAAGGCAGCAATTATTGGCTCGTCACGGCATACTTTGCTCACGATTATGTGAATATGAATCTGATTCTAGGAACAAACCTCCTCCTCTGCAACTCGGGCTTAGTCCCCATCTTTATAAACAGAACCAGACAAGAAGTGCAAGACATCAATTTTGTCTCCCAAAACATAATCGACTTGATTGGAAACTGGTGAGTCTCTAACGAGCCAACCTTTTCAGACCACAGATACATCCAGTTCACCTTGGATGATACTTCACCAGACCCGAAGGTTTTTAGGAACCCCAAAAAAACCAACTGGCCATTTTTTAGTGGCCAACAATCACCCTGATTAACCAACAATCTTCTCTCTGAATCCTTGCTACAACGGAGTAACAAAACAGAACTGGACAGCTTGGTGGAAACCCTCTCAAGAGCACTGAGCGATGCAAGATGTCCTATAAGAAGGCCTCGTGGGAGGGCCAAGCCTCCATCGGGGAACTCCAACCTCTGCAACCTGTGAAAAAACTTACAAAGGCGTGTTGAGAAAGGAAAAAAGAGCATCCTGGCATTCCTTCTATGGTTACATAGAAGAAACCTCAGAGGGTTCTTGACTCCCCAAAATCCTCTCCACCAATCCACCTGTATCAACCTACCTACTCAAACCAGATGGTCAATGGACAACCCCCAGCAAGGAAACCATTGACCTACTTCTGGACACCCACTTTCCTGGTAGCTCCTCTAACCCCGTGGATACCGAACCAGAGTTGTTCAGTACATCCATTCCACACACCAACTTAATCATCACCAATGAAAAACTTCTTTGGGCCATTAAGAACCTCAAAACCATTTAAGTCCCCTGGACCAGATGATGATTTGTCAGATTATCACGGGAGGAGGGCAAGTGAAACGGTCAGTGCTACGGCTGTGAATCGAACACAGACCTTCTGCGCGGCAGTTCGTCGCACTAACCGTCGCGCCACTGAGCCCGTAAAACCAAAAAACAAAATTTGGAGCACTCATCCGATATTCAAAGATCGGAAGAGGTCGAACCGCCGGGTGAGATCACGGTGTTGCGAGGTTCCAATAATACAAACTCATTCTCCGGGCGAAGTGGTAAACGCAGAAAATGATGGATATACGGATTGTGTTAACGCGGAAAACTTTGAGGATCTTCATTTGTCAAACAGTCCGTCGCCATGTCAATTACTGGAGAAGGACGATCAATCTGGTGAGAAGCTTGACACTGGCACACTTGACAACTATGAAGAGTGTCCTTTGAGTGTGGCTTGCTGGTTAAAATAGATTTCGCTTTAGCAATTTCAGGTCCCGACGCGCCAGTGGCACGAAGCTATGGCTTGGCTGCCGAATTGATATGTATCATAAAGAGCGACACCCGGGTGTGCGTCGACCGCTCATCAGCTGATCGAGTCAAAGGCAGTCGAATGGTTCTGAGAAAAGTGCGGTCCGCATGGGAAACTTCAAAGGAAGAAGGTCAGAATTGTTGCAAGGGGATTCTCACAACGTCACTGTGTTGCCTTTGATGAAACCTACGCTCCGGTGGCGCGATTAAGTTTTATACGTTTGGCCACTGCACTAGCCGCTAAGAACGATCATCAACCGAGGAAATTTATATGGAGGTTCCTGAGATGACCAATGAGACTCTTCAATACATCATCAACACTGAATATTATGCTCCGCTTATTAACTAGGCTCAAAATATGCTTTCCGATCAAGGTGTGCCTTTTTTTAAAAGGCTATGTACGGTTTGCGACAAGCTACCGGTGCTGGTACGAACAAATTGACCTGGAGCTACGACGTCTTGGATTGCGTCCTTCCAAATCTGCGTGTATTTTCGTGGTTCTGAGAGAGATACCATGTAAGCGTTAGTATATGTAGATGACTTTTGGTGATCTCACGCGATCCAAAGAACATTACGAATATCGGCGTTCTATCGGCGATTTTTGGAATCAAGGATCTCGGAACGTTGGTTGTTGCCTTGGACTGGAATTTATACGAGGTAACATTGGGTATATAATTCATCAGCGAGGCTACATAGAGTACATTTTTAGACGATTTGGGTGGAGCCTAAAGCATCGGCGTCTATGTAAGAGATACAGATTCGGAAAAGATGCCATACCATGAGTTAGTGAGTACTCGTCCCGACATTGCATATGTAGTCAGCTGGATGAGCGAATTCAACGATTGCCACCATCGATAACATTGGGTTGCTGCCAAACGTGTCATGGGTTATCTACAGGGAACAACGAACACAGGACTGATTTATTCAAGATCAGATATCGGACTCACAGGAATGGCTGACGCGGATTGGGGAACTGTAGTGAAGAACGACGCTCATACAGCGGATGCGCGTTTTCTCCTGCAGGCGAAGCCATAACATGGGAGTCACGGAAACAAAGAAGTGTATCGCTGCCATCTACGGAGGCAGACTACATGAGCATCTCTGAATCTGTTAACGAGGCCATACTTCTGCAGTGTTTCCTGAAAGAACTTGGTTTTGAATCACTCGTCAATGAATTTGTGGTTTTCTGCATTAATATGGAAGCTAAAAAAAAGCTTTGCCCAACAACAACGTGAGCACTTCCTAATCTTTAACATAAGAGGTGCATGAGGTGGATATTTGTTATTTGGTGTGCAACTCATCTGTCTGTTTTCTGGACGTGTTCTTTTTTAATTCGCTCACTGTTCAGGAAATAATCCTTACAAATTCAAGAAAATTAATGATGATATTAACGTTAAACAATGCCGATGCAGATTGGGTAGTAAATATTGACGACTGGTCAGCTAAAACCGTCTTACCTCCAGGACAAGCTATATCGACAGGCCGTGCCCTATCATCTTGCGAAGTAAAGAACTATAGTGAAATAGACTAGCCATAGCAATTGCCAAAAAACGATGGATTATTCTATCACGGGATGAAACACATTTACATTCGCAATAATTTTGCACAAGATTATATCGCCAAATGTACAATAAAGTTTAACTAGGTCAGCACTTATCAACAAGTCGCCGTTGCCTTCACGAAACGATTGGACAAAATAAATGTGATTTTTTTTTTTTTGATCTTCCTAGATGAAATTTGACTTAAAGACATGCAGTACCGTTATGTGCATTTTTGAGAAGAAAACTGTTTATGCTATCTTATTATAGAAAGTTGTAGAAGACCAGCCGTTCTCGAAATAATAGTTTTTAAGAAAACCGTTGTATGAAAGGTACCGTTCATTTTGGAGCTATCCGTGTCCGATATTCGTATTTATTTTCTCGAGAAAATAAACTGGCTATGCAGCTTCAACGTCGTTTCAGCGGCTATCTTCATTATTTATGTTAAGATTAATGAGAATCGTTTCAGCCGTTTTTGAGAAACCCCTAGGTCTTCGGCTTAGTGTAAGAATCAAACAAATTGTCAAGGTAGTTTATACAGTACTTTTGTGTACAGCGACATGTATTGAACGTCAAATATTTCTAGGAATAAATGGCCTTTTTGAAAAATGCATCTACTTAACATGCATGTAAATAAATTCTGTTTTTTTTTTCACTTTGAAAATTAATACGATTAACCAAATACAACGTCGTATTTTTAAATACAAAATAAATTGCCAAAGTGTTATACCATTAAACCATCATGCAATTAACACAGGGTAATTTAATTTAGGTATAATTCAATTCAATTCAATTCAGATAATCGAATGGGTTTGTTGCTAGTGAACTTCATTACGTGCATAATGATCTTCACCATAATTATGCATTATACTTTTAGGTACTTCTTTTTTAATATGCTTTTGGTTTTCGGTTGGTTCAAAAAATATATTTCCTGATGATGGACATAAGCCGGTAATCTAAAAACTCACATGTAATATTGTAGGTTGCGTGATGTGGTGCCCATTAACAAAGGTCAATGCATCTGCATGTAATGGTGTGACAGTACATACTCCTTCAGAAAGAGAAATCAAACAGTGTCTAGCTTGAATCGAAGGTCCAAATAATTGCAATGAATTTGTGTTTGCCGATCCCACCTATGATAATATTTGGTCATGCAATAAATTATTTTATAAAACTTTCAAGTAAAATAACTTACCTCAATTGGTTCGCTTCCTAATTTGATACGACGACCACCATCTCCGCTATGAGTTACTTCCACTAAAACAGAACCTTCTCTATCACTGGTTGTACTGTTTGGTCCATTTGAAGTACCTAGTGGTTTCTTTTTTCGTCTTCTTGGCTGTGAGTCAGCGGGTCGTCGCCTCACATGAAACATGATCGAGCCTAATGAAAAAAAAACATTTTTTTTTAAATTACCAGGCACCATAAGTAATCAGATCGATTGCTAAAAATAGGATGCATTTGATTTGTTTTATTCTGCTTTTAAACTAATAGGGAAGAATATAAAACTGATTACTCTGTATATTCATTCCATTGAACGTATGAGTCTGAATGAACTTTAGGTATCGCGTTGTGTATTGTTACAAATATACTGCTCGAACTCTAGCATTACATTTTTCAATTTTTAAGACTACAGCACATATTCAAGACTATAATCATTGCTCAACCAACCGGAACTGTACATGGAAATATTGAAATTTGTTCAATAGAATAGAAAAGAAAACTATAAACATGCATTGTGAATAGAGGTACAGATTTTCTTTGATTTATTTTCCTCCATTGAGTAGAAATACATCTGTATTAGAAGCAATTAAATAGATATGGCCTGACGTAACGACAAAAAGAAGCCGATAATCTTCTTTTAAAATTTTAAAATTGTATAGTTAATTAATAAATTAATAAAGTCAATTAAAAAAAAAACAATATGTATGTATACAAATCTACCTGAAAAATATTATTGCATTCCAAGATATTGGTACTGCATAGGTACAATAGATATATATATTTACATAGAAACAATACTAAAAAATGTAAAAATTCACTATTATTTTAAATGTTAAGTTAAATAAAAGTTAGTAGCATAATTTTATAACAACATACATATTCAAACAAAATCAGCCAACATGCATGATACGCAAATTTATAACAGTTAGGGGATATTTTATTAAAGGACATCTACTTACGACGAATCCCCCAATCCATCATTTTGCGTTATTTATTTTCGAAATCACTTTATATATACACATTTAAATAAATATTTTTACAAACGCATAAAAAGCAGTTTACAAATCAAAAAAATATATGCACAAAATCAAAATGAATTGAATATACAATATATTTTAAGTGTTTTCAATAAAATCAACAATACAAGCCAAACAAAAGCCGTACATTTTTTATTTGTGCATACAGCAGCACTATTACTTTATTACTAAAGTCCTTGATAGATAACTGATGTACATGGATACATCGTAAGCACATTCCTGTATGTATGTATATTAATATGTATATTAAAGCGTGATATTGTAAATACATATCCGATAAAGCTACCTGAATGTATCGTTATTATTTTCGCACTGGAAGGAGGAAATTTATTTAAAATGGTTGGTGAAGTTAGATACAGCTTTTGAAGAAAAGTTAAACAAAGCCTCCAGTAATAGTTTATCGTAGGTATACAACTTTTCAATAAAAGTTCATGCTGGAGTACTGCTGGATAAACTAAATGTCACGAGTTTGCTTTTACATAAATATAGAGACACTGTTGTAAGCTTAATCGCACGTGCGCATTAAGCCCCAATTATTTCAATTGATGTCAAAACCACGAAGAAACAGAAGGGTTTTGCTGTTTAAATAAAGTACCTAAACTAAATTCGTGTACTTTTTTTTAACGAAATATAACAATTAAAATAAAGGTCGAACATGAAGACAACGAGCTAAGATATTATTTCAGTTTAAGAGTCAGTACTTTGTAGAAAATAAATAGACCATTGACTATTAGAGCTCATGTTCGGTTACTTCGATTAGCAGTTTAATTAATTAACACTTAAAAAAACGCTAAAAAATTAATTTCGAGGTCGATCCCAAAATGCATTGTATTAGAGCATGAAAGAGCTTTATGTGTTATGAACCATCATTTTGCGACAATTTTTTAAAAACTTAATAAATACTATAAGTTGTCACGATTCGATAATAAAATAAAATAAAATTAAAGGTCCAACACAAATCACAATATAGAGGAGTAGGTAATGTGTTTGAATTTGTATAATGTTTTATTAAATCTCACTTCGTGAGATATTGGTGATAACTTTGAGATACAAAAAATTGTGGGAAATTGTTAAAGGATCGTTTGCGAAGCCGACAGAAGAAGAAAAGCTAAAAGATTGCCAGGAAAAAGACGCACCCGCGTAAGAATTACTGGTAGATTGAAAGACGGCATCCGAACACATTTGTGAGCATGTTACACCAGTGCAGATATATAGGAGAAGTTAAATGATGTATATGAGCCAGCGTCGAAGGTCAGTATTCATTTACTTCAAGAAAGTAAATTTAACCTAAAATTTGAAAAGCCACTGTCTACATATCGAAAATCGAGAATTTGGTAAACCAACTCAAAAGCATGGATGAAACACTCTCTGAAAGTATGATTGTGACAAAATCGCTTATGTCTATACCAATTACTTAAAGAATTTTGTATCTTCATGGGAATCCGCTCCAACTAAAAAACAAAAATTAAAAGATTTCATTTCAACTTGTCGAAAAAGAAAGAGTGTGCAGTAAAAATGATGCAACGAGTTCTTCGAAAATTGTATTGAATCCCATATAATCTAATAAAACAACACAAATAGATGCATCAAGAAAAAACAACACACATGAGACAAAAATATTGTGGTATTTCTGTAAAAATAAAACAGGACATTTCATTGAGGACTGCAGATACAGAAAGAAAAATAACAAATGCCTGAAGCACACGTTCAGAATTCTCCTTGCAGAAAAGTTAGAAAACACAGTTTTCAATGGGAGCGAACACATGCAAAATATGCAAGCGTTGAAGTTCTGCAAGCAGTCTATATTTCTAAATCCACTGCAAAAATACAAGGGCACCACAACACAAAAGAAAATACGTAATTTTAAGATATTTGGTATAATTGAATTATGACGTTTACTCCGCATAAAAGAAAAACAAATAAACGTCAAAACAAAACAAAAGTATCAAAAATATGAAAGACCAACTATTTCTCAACTCAACCAAAACATTTAGTTAAGAATGCGCCTATTACGAACCACAATTAGTTTACACATCCAACGACAGTCATTATTTGTACTAAATGCTGAAATAAATAATTAGTCTGGTAGTTTGTTACACAATTTATATTGGGTCAGATACAATCATAATGCGCAATTGAAGAATTATATCAGATACACGACATCCGGATTTCATACAATGTGCTGTGAATGAAGCAATAAAAACAATATTACCAGGCCTAATTCCAGGACGCATGCAACACCAATTTTAAAATTGTAACAAACCACTGATCTAAGTTTTATTTCCTATGGGTGGGGCTCGTTTTGGAAAAATCTCAACATTTTTGGATGTGGTGAGAAATGACCATATGGTTATCCATTATTTTGACCAAATCCTCAACGGCCCTGGCAATTCATCATTCTGCACATTCTCCGAAAGAAGCATTGCATAGTCATCATGCACATGTGTCCCCTTCGTTGATCGGATGGGTCCGATAACTGCAAGACATATGGTTCAGTCAAACCAATGAGAAATTGTTATTGTACATCTACCGTTTAAATCTGATTTGTTTTGTGTTAGCCCGCCCTATGCAAAACTGTTTCACATTACCTTTCGAATGCGATGGTCATCGTTGGAACAGTCAGTCACGAGAAGAACACACGTTTGTGGTGCAGTTTCTTGCATTTCGCTTTCAATTTGACTGCGGCTTTCTTTGGTTGAATCCCTTGGTGACATTTAAAACCAACCGCGGAAACATAATGGCCAATTGATTCTCTTCTACGATATTTTTCTTGGAACTGGAACTTTCATGCTTTTTCAAATGAACTTCCACTTCTTTGAGAGCTCTCTCATCGGAAATTATTTGCAACCGTTTGGAGATGCCATTTTGTGATACAAAAAGATAGGTTCAATGAATTTAAACGTAATGGCGATGGAAGAGCAATCAAAGCAGTTGGTAAAATAAGTTTTTCGATTTTGGCGTATAATGGGGTAGTTAAGTAGTTAGTAAGTAGTTAGACATGCTTGAGGTGTTGTTTGTTCCAGATTTGAAGAAAAACTTGTTTTCTCTCAGTTAAGCACTTGCATAAGGTTATAAGATAGAAGGTTTATTAGATGATTGCAAGATTGTAGATTCCAAAGGAAATACACAAGCCCTCGCATTCATAAATAGTTATAATTAGTATGTTTGTTTAATTAAAATAATAAAAATAAAACAAATGACACCAAGCTTTTAAAAAAACATTTCTTGTTTTTGAAAAATAAAAAGAAAGATAATTTAGGCTAGTTATAGAGGCTAGTTTTTCATGAATTTTTATCTAGCATGTTAGTTAGTTTACAGTTCTGAATCAAAATAAAAATGAATTTAAAAAACAAATGGAGCATATACATCATGAAAGTCAAAGTGGATTCACTAATTGCGCTATTATCAGTGTCGTTAACTTTCTGTCATAAAATTTTCGCACATCAAAATATTGCGCAGTGTAATGAAATATTGTGTTAGAATAATATACAAGTAAGTGGTGGAGTTTTAATGCGATTCCTGTCAAAAACGCTTGCCTTTTAAAAGCAGTATTCATTCATCGTTAGGAGTTACCGAAATAGTTTATACATAGTTGGCACTAAATATTTTTTTATTTTTAAAAATAAGGCAGAAGTAACGGGTGATTTTTTAAAAATCGAATAAAACACTCAAATTTTATTGTAATCGATAAATAGGCCTTTGCCATTTGCGTTTTAAAGACAACTTCATGTAAAGGTTGTCCGCGGCTCCGTTTCAAATGGTCCATTCGGAAGCTCCAATATTGCGTCACTTTTCGAGCATTTCCACGAATTACGCGTGTTATGTTATCATTCAAGGCTTCAATTGTGTTCGGCTTGTCCGAATAGACTAACGACTTTACATAGCAACACAAGAAATAATCAAGAGGCGTTAAATCGCATGATCTTGGCGGCCAACTCACTGGGTTATTTCGATAGATAAGCTGCTCATCAAATTCATTCTTCAACATTTCCGCTGTTTTACAAGCTGTGTGGAATGCGGCACCGTCTTGATGAAACCACATGTCAACCGAGTTCAACTCAGCTAACTGGGGGCAAAAAAAAAGTCGGGTATCATGGCTCGATATCGTTCGCCGTTGACGGTAACGTTTCTTCCACGGTCGTCTTTGAAGAAAAATGGACCGATGATGCCACCAGCCCATAAACCACACCAAACTGTAGTTTTTTTCGGGAGGCATCGGTAATTCTTGTATGGCATGTGGCTGTTCATCACTCCAGATACGACAGTTTTGCTTATTTACGTTAAACACAATTTTCCACGTGCTTGAGTAACACATGCCCAATTGATGAGAACGGCAACGTATTGACATTTCACGATCTTCATTAACATTGGACGCTATGACTGCAATATTCTCTTCGGTATGCACTGCACGCATGAGAGTCGATGTTTTAATGTCCAACAAAGTAGGTTTGGTGATAACAGCACGAATTGTCACCAGGTCGATTATGACGACCATAATATGTTAGTAAGAAACGTAGCACTTTTTTCACATAGCACGAATTTTGATAATAAATTTCAATAATTTGCAATCGTTGCTAATTTGTAAGTCTTTTCATGATTAAATGGCAGAGTGCAGAGATAAGGGAAGAGAAGGGAAGAAAATGAATTATTACAAATAAATAGTTTGTTTCTGTCCTTAAGGAGGAGTTGAATACATTCAATTCATATAATTTACAAACAAAATAATTACTTCACTGAATACATTCAAAAACATATGTTTATGTTCACCAAAGAATAAAATTCTGAGCTGTCATTTAACTACTTGGTTTGTTTACATTTTGTTTTTATTATTTTCGTATGTTTGTGTAAAATTGAAGTGCAAAATTGAAACAAAAAAGTGCGCTCAAAAGTTTACATAAAGTTAGTTTGTGAAGTGCAACAGGACAAAGTGCGAATATATTTCCACGCACGCAAAAACAACTAAACAAGAAAAAACAAATCGATGTCGATTGAAATGTCAAAACAAAAATAAATCTGCCACACTGCTAAACAGCTGTTAGCGGAAGTGTTCAAACCCAACTCGGAAATACATGTATTCACAGACAGGAGTGCATTGGTGGTGGATTACAACAAAAACAACCAACTCTTGCGGAGATTCAGCGTGAGAGAGGTAGAAGTTTGGTATCTCTTTACTTCCTTTATCTCTGGCAGAGTGTACTGAAAACTTTGACAGATGACGTTTGTACGCCATTACTAACCAGTGCAGCCAACCTAAAAACTTAACTCTTAAAAAATCACCCCTTATTAAGGTATTTGGTGGGACAGACATTTCAAACGCTAAGTTAAGAGGAATCATAAAATAGGCATTAGATACCAGCTCACAGTACCGTACGCACCACAACAAAACGACAAAATTGAGCGTGAAATGCGAACAATAGTAGAGTCCGCTCGTGCCATGTTGTTAGGAGCTAATCTCGACAAAGAGTTTTGGGCTGAATGCGCAAGTGCAGCAAACATATATTATCAATCGCACTGGTACCGTACGAATTCTAGTTCAACAAGATGCCATGTATAGATTTTTTTAGAGCTATTGGCACTATTACGTATTTACACATTCCTGATGGGCTAAGGCAAAGCAAGGGATCTTAGTACGATAAACAGGAAACACGAAATGATATCGAATCTATCTGAATGAAGAACACAAAATAGTTTCAGCAATAAATGTGGTATTCAAGACAAAGTTGATTGCAGCAGAGATAAACGTAAAATAAAAGAGTGGAATATATATGAGTACAAAACATGTACAAAACATCATCACTGCAACTACGGATAGACCAATGAAGAGATAACTAAAGAGAATGTAAACATAGGTACCATAAGGGAAATGTATATAGAACGCGGAACTTTATTATTTGTTGATGTAGACAATATAGAAAGTCAGCATGAAGTTGGGATAGAGGAAAGATCTTGTTTAAAGGAAACCGTTATATGGGAGGTACCGTTCATTTAAGGGATATGAGTTCAAATCCAAAACCATCTCTGTGCGAAGACCACCAACACACATAACCGAGATTTCAGTTAAATGACCGAGTAGTTTGGGCTGTCAAAAGCAAACTCCAGATCAAAAACTTCAGATTCCGGATGACAGGCGTATGTCTGGACGTCACAAATTTTTAGGACATACATTTTGAGTTAGAACAATGAAATTTGGTATATATGGTCATTAAACGTGTGTAAACATAATATGCATTTTTACATTTAAAAATGTAAATTGCTACATTACTTCTAATGTCAATTCAGAAAACTGCGACAGAGCCAAAATTGCTTCGGTAGACCTAACACCAACTTATGAAAGACTGGCTTGGTCGATCAAAATTGGCAATGAAACCGGTAAGGAATCCACATCTAAGCGCCAGAGATCGGTGGAAGAAACAACATTGGTTTCATAACTGAACAAAACGGTTTGAACGCCAGAAATTCTCCAGGCACCCCTGACATCTCAAACAGCAAACAGTCGTGGACTTGAACCTTACCGAACCCTCAAACATGGGTGATATACTTCAGATAATAGAACCAAAGAGTATAGAACTACATATTGTTGTATGCTGTATGAGATGCGCACACAACGAAAATTTTCTATGTGGGGTACTGTGAACCAAGTGTTCACATTGCTAACCCTGTATCAAAGAGCATAGCCGACGCATACGATCGACGAAATTTCCACTTCCCACTTAGCGCACGCGTCTGAAACGGCTACAAAATTTCGATACGTAATTATGTTTCTAAGTCTAGTGGTTAAGCTGGACCAATAGTAGGGATTTTAAAAATTTTAAGATACATGTAAGTGAAATAACGCAATATTAAAACTTCGTATAAATTAAATTGCCACTTTATAAAGGGTGTTCAGTTAAGAGGTATTTTTTGAAATGTCTTTTTTTTTTAAACAGATGTCGCGTTAGTCGTGTCAACTTGCCATGTGTTTTTACTCAGTATTTATTGATATTTTATAATAGATAAACTTATACCAGGACAACGTGTCCATAATCAACCTACTCAAACCGATATCTACTATTTGATAACACAAAAAAAAATAGACGTACATAATATTAAAAATGTAGCGGTTGTAGCTGCCAATTCAGCAACGATTGAAGGATTTGAGGCCAACATTATCCATGTTATTTGCGAAATACCGACGAATATGCTCGAATTACGTCAAAGAAAACTGGAACGTCGAACGAGCTACGGCGCAGTTTCGGCCAACATTTGAAAGGGATTGTCTTCAAAAAGTATATATTTACGTACTAAATATTAAATGTTTGGCTTGTTTCGCATATACAAAAAAAAATAGCATCCTTTATGACAATTAGGATTTCACTGGCAGACTCTGAAACCGAGTTTTTTTACCTTGGGCTAAACACACACCGCAGCAGTCAAAACGTTTTTTGACGTACCGACAAGAAAACATGTTTTTTTTCAACAAACACCAAGCAAAGCACAATGGAACAAAAAAAAAATACTTCGGTTTTCTGTTACGTTTGGTGTGCGACGAAACAAAACTGAGTTTGCGACTTAGTGTGTACTGTAGTTCAATATGGGGTACAGACGATGAAGTTGTGCCAGTTTTATTTAATTCGAATTTAAGTTTTTGAGATACATGATACAATCAAAATCGAGATGCAGAGAACATTATTAAAAACCCAATTGCAGAATTCCCCGTATACTTCATTTAGGTAGCTATTTCTACCCACAACATTTCGAAAAAAACTTTTATTTGAATGTTTTTTGTGTTTATATTGGGTTTCTAGCCTCGATTAAATATATTAACTTCTCTGCGTCTACTTCATTAAGCGCGAAACCTCGCAAATAAATAAAAGCCAATGCAAAAAACACAAACAACGAATTTCTGTTTCGAAAAAACAACGGTCCAGCTATCGACAACCGAGCATGTTTTTTTGTTTCGCCTTGTAATTTTGCTTGCTCATATGCGCCATAAGGAAGCTTGTAATAAACGGCAACGACAATGGTTAAAAACGTTTTGTTGCGTTCGGTGTGTGTTGGCCGTATTAAAAGGCCATGTATTTTCGACAATCAGTCATGATGAACATCGATTCAAAAACGCATTTTTTGTATCGCTTGCTCTGGTGTGTGTTGGGTTATAAGAATCAATGGATTGTTGTTCGATACGGCAAGACAAAACGCTTTGACTGCTCCGGTGTGTGTTCAGCCTTAGCTACCAGTAGTTTTGATTATTCTAAAAGGAAGTTATTAAAATCAACCTTAACATATTAACTGAGCAAAGTATACTTGTCTGTTGATTTCACAATTTTTAGAATTATGTGTTTTTCTTAAAAAAAAAAATATATATTAATAGTAAAGTAACTCTTACCTCTAGAGGTCGGATGATTCATAAGAATAGAGAGTGGGCATTCATCATCGTCAAGAATGTATTCGGTGCTATCGAAATTAACCTTTAATAAAAATAAGAACACAATTAAACGCAAAAAAAAATCGAATATTAAGTAACAATTTCGAATTATATAGTTTCTGAACAAAAATGGTCCAATCGAGAAAATCGTTGTTACAAACCTGGACAAGGCAGTAATGTAGTGGATCAGCTTTATCTAGCCCATACTTTGAGAGCATTTCTCTAACAACAGCTTGTGCACAATCACGAATTGAAAGTAATAATGTTTTATACGGTACATCCTGACACAAACTTTCTCCATATATTTTTAGTGTCCCTCCGGTATCAGGACCACCATCTCTTGATCTAAACTGTTGCAACTTTTTTTCAAGCTTTTGTTGCCTTCTTCTTCGCATTACTGCTTCAGGATTTGATATAGATCGAGTAAATGATGTCTCTGGTAGTTCTGTGTAGAGTTTTCCGGCCACATGTGCCTCATTTTCTGTGCTTCCGATTGAGTCAGAATTGAGTTTTGAAAGTTTCTCCTTCTTCTTCTGTTCTTTTTTTTCACGTTTTGAAAGTTTTCTCTTGAAATTCAGGTCATTTGGTTCAATAAGCTTTAAAAAAAGTTCTTTAAAACATTCGAATTTAAATAACATGGTGAAGTTTACCTTTGTTTTTTGATCAATGTTCTTAAGTAGAAACCGTCCTTCTCTATCGTCTATATGCCAATTTAACTGAACTAAAAGTGGTTTTTCATCAGGATTTAATCGTCTTTCCTCTCCATTAGAATGTACTTCATATAGAGCATAATTCGGAACCGATAACATTCGCATATCAGGACGGAATTTCTCAATAAGTGTATCTAGTTAAAAACAAAAACACATGGTGAATTATAAAAGAAATATTAAATACTATAATAATTAAAAATAAAAAATGTGAATGTTGCTTTTACCTATTACGTCGGCCACAGTTGCATCAGATGCTACTCGAATACATTTCGTAGCTACTTTTTGGCCTGCATCTTGAAAGTAAAATCGCATTACCCCATGGAATAGAAGATTCTAAAAATGTTAAAAAAGTAATTAGCTTTTGTCATGACTCAAATTTTTCTTTACCTCATCTGGCTCTGACAGCGCAAACAAATCCAACCGATTCGCATTCCATTGCTGAATAACTGAACGCACTGCTTCACGATCTAACATCTTTTTATGATTAGTCATTGGTAAGGTTTAAATATTATCTGAAAAAAATATATGTAGTTATATGCTAGCTGGTTGAATGTTGTATAATGAGGACTAACTCTAACCATCAAGTAAATTCAAAAGGATGGGCCGTGCAAAAAGATGATAAAAAAGGTTACATCTACTACGGACCGTGTCATATTGAGCAGAAACAGAGACAATTCGGATGTGAATTTGTTATAAGTGCCAGACATAAGCAAGAATAGTAACAATCCGCATAAAGGCCAAATTCCGAAACATTGGCCTTAAATTCGCTCACGCTCCGACAGAAGTAAAGATGAAATTGCGAAAGACTGCTTCTACGAGGTCATGGACAAAACCATTGAGAGACGACCAATGTACGATGTTAAGATCGTGCTGGAAAATTTCAACACAAAAGTAGGAAGAGAAGACATCTTTAGCAGTATTGTCGGAAAAAACAGCCTACTTTAGAGGATTGCCTACAGCGGATTGTAGCCTTTTGGAAAATTGTTGGTAACTGTACAAGTTGTCCCAATAGTTGTTTTATTATATCCTTACAATGAATTTCAGTTTATTAAACTGTTCATTACTATTTGGGGTTGACATCGGGCCCAGTCGTTTGAGTTGCCGGATATTCACTCTGGAAGCATGAAGAGGCGGTGCCTCATTCTCATCAACCATTGACTAAATAACATTTTTCAAAGAAAGCAAGTTTGGAGCAGTAAAATCTGAAGATCTTTTCGGCCCGTGCAAATACATCGATTTGCTGCAATGAAATCATTTATTATAATTCTGTCAGTGTCCTCGAAAAAATAGGCCCGATGACAATTAAGACCACTGGCAGACTCTGGAACCAGGTTTTTAAAGACGTAAAAGACACGACATCATGATTCTGTAAACACGTTAACCGGTTAATCCACACTGCAGTTGTCATCGCACAATGAGGGAGGATGTAATGGCTCATGAATGATTATGTAAATTCTAAATCTGTGGAAGTCCAAATTTTAGATGGAAATGGGCTTTGTAAGTTTCGACCTTAAATCGTTCGCGATATTGTCGAGGTATTGTAAAGGGGAATAGAGTACTTCAGGAAACTATCTCACTCCTAAGTGCGTGATTTTTCATTAAAACGTTAAAACGATATGTAGGAATGCAATGAGATATTTCATGGGTGAGAGAAACCAAATTTTACTGAAATCTAAAAACATCTCATGACAGGTCGAAGAAAAACCAGCAGTTTCACTTATATCTGAGTGCCCATGTGTAAATTTTGAACTTATTTCGTCATTTATTTTCCCTCTAACGTCACGTGACTAAAATGGTCGATTGGCCAATGAGAACAGCGCATCGGCAAACTGAACTTGGTAAAACTAAAACCCAGAATACTGCCTATAATTATAATGTATTAATTACTTGAACACGTTCCTTGTATTTCAGTATATTAGTTTGATTGTGAAAGAATTTAACCCCCCACCAAGATATTCATAATATACTTTGCACACAGTCATTCTGCATCCTCCATCTGCACATTCAATATTCTTGGCACACACAATTGAATCGGTGAGTGTTAGAACAGTACAAGCGCCAAAACTTGCCAATCAGAAAAATATCAGTACATTTGAAAGCCGAATATATACAAAAATAGACTACGTTGTTCGCTGATTGTGTGGAAGAACAGTAGGTACAAATCACGTGTTTCAGTTTTTCTCATAACTGTATTTTTTTAAATGTACTGTTCTTCCACTCACCGATTTAATTGTAATAATAAACATAATCATTTCGCATCCTGCTTTCACTAAAATTAATATTCAAAATCTTATACCGCCCACTTTTGTGAAAATAAAGATTAGAGACAAAACCATCTCACGAAGATCGATGCGATCATCATAATGAGATCTATAAAAGATAGTATTAAGGTCGTTTTTGTTTAGTTGTTGTTGTATAGCAGAGTCCTCAATCGGATATCAGACTGAGTAATAAATATTTTTTTAAAATTTGTAAACAATTAAAACTGCTTAACTCTATATATTCCAATAGGACTACGTAGCGCTCTTGTTTGTTGGTTCACCGTTAGTTTTAGAGCAGACATTCATTCTAAGCAAAAGGTTTTTAATGCAAAAATAAATAAAACAAAAGTTAGACCTTCAGCAAAAAACGTATGGATGGTAGTATATTTTTTACAACGGTTGCGCTGAAATGATCTCCTAGTACTGGAACGTAGTACAAGCAGAATTTTTACAATAATGTAATTTTTGTGAGTGTCATGGGATATAGATTGGTGAGTATGAAAACTATAATTGCAAATATTTACGCGAGTCTAGATTCGCGAGTATGAAAATTAAAATTAATTAATGTGAAAGTTAGAAGAGTTTTTCTAACGAGTAGGTTGGCAACAGCGATGAAAGGGGAACAGTACGATAACTTAGGCGCCAAAAATTGATGACGGTTTTTTGTAGAACAGTTCAGTACAAGCAATTTAAATAAAAAAGTACTTAAAATGGAAACAAAATACCTTAAAAACAAAATATAAAAAACTTTAATACTTACTTACAGATAACTGTTATACTTTTTTTAAAGCTTCTTCTTAAATCAAATGAAATCTATGAATAGTTTTTGAACCACACTCTCCCGTCAGTGGAAGAAGACAATAAATTATCTAGTTTTTAGTTTATGATCGAGAATTAATTTGAGCATAGAATTTCAGAAAACAAATTGTATATAATATAATAGTTTTGAAAAATTACACTTAAAACTTTATTTTTATCTTTATTTTTCCAAAAGTTTGAGTTTAAAACCATTTTTTTATCTCAAAAACTATGCATGGATTTCATTTGATTTAAAAAGTAAAAATAATATAATAGAACAATGTATTGGCTTTAAAATAAAATACTGTAATTATTACCGTTATTTTTTTTATTGTTTTGTTTCAATTTTTAGTAGGTACTTTTTTGAAATTGGGTAAACCCTAACTTTAGTAACCCAAATAAAATAAAATGCTTATACAGACAATGCTCTACCATCAAACGCGTTTTGGTTAAACAGCCTCTTTTTGACGTTGTATAAGTTTTATGAATAAGGTTTTTGCGTTTAGAGGCATTTTAAGAGATGTATAACTTTATACACTCCTTATAAAGTGCCTGTTCACACAAGAGTAAAATCACAGATTTTCATCGATAAGTGATGGTGCGCAGGGAAATATGTGTAAGAGGAGGGGAGTGAAAAACGCCCCACAATTTAGATTTATTCGGTGAGTATATTTGACGTTCTCTTTTGTGGTCCTATTCCACCGTTCCGGATAAGTCAAATTTATTCCATTTATGATTGAGCTCGGGGATAGAAAAGAAACACTACATTACAAGCTTCCATCTGATGTATAATTGACTATTTACTCTTACTATACTTTCTACTACACTCAAGCGGCATAACACGTACATATAAACTAACATCAATGCATAAACTCTAGTGTGCTGGTCTCGGCGTTTGATTGATTTTCGTGAAAATAAGCATAACCAAAATGTCTATCAATGACTTCCAAAAGCCTTGGCCCACTGATATTAGAGGGCAACGTTAAAGAGAACTGGCGGAAATTTTACAACATGTGGAATATATATAAAGTGGCAACGAAAACTAGTAAGGAAAGTGAGGAAATTTGTCTTGTGCTGGAGAAAAAGCCATAGAAATATTTCAAACGCTTCCTATAAATGTGGACAACAGAAACAAAATAAATTTTGTAATAGAGGCTTTTTAATCATACTGTGTGCCAAGGAATAACGTGGTCTATGAGCGCTATTTTTTTTTCACGATGCCAGAAAGACGGAGAACCATTTGAGCAATTTTTATCGGACATCGCAAAATTGACTGAAAATTTTGAATTCACAATTCAGAAAGAATTTGTGATAAGGGATCGTATTGTCATGGGTATTGTGGAGCAGAATGTCCGATTATAGCTGTTAAAGACGGATGGCTTGGATTTCTCTAAGACCAAAGAACTATGCGGTGTCGCTGAACAGATGCTGAAGCATTTATGCAGTCGCAACAAGTGCAAAATGAACGAGGGTCAATATCCGATCAGAGATTTTCTTAACAATGCGAAAAGACAAGATTCTAATTTTCTTCCATCTTCTCATTCCACCAGAACATTGCATGCACCAACGCAGAGAGACCAACACACTAGGATTGCGTATAAGAATAACAGTATGGCACATGTGTGTAACAAGTGTAATGGAAATCATAGGGTACAAGAAAATTTACTCTCCGCCATGATGGAAATCTCAGTTCCCCACGTTCCTCTTTGTCCTAGACACTCGATATCGTGCGATAATTCAGTTTTCGCCGTTTTAAATAAGGGAAGAGCAGAGTGAAATGAAAATACGCAGAGTAATGTTCATTACGTTTGAACATCTAATGTTCCTCTCGTGTAATCTGCGACAATGAGATAATGAATAAGGCTGAATTATATTTTGTTAATTCACCACTACTGAAACTACTGAAAAGTTGCCAATACAATCACAAAACGAAAACCATTAAAGATGTACCTAATAATTTCCATACTCGGAAATCTAAGCCCCAAGTTATCTGTACACTAGACCTCTTAAGGGCCGTCCAGAATGCATATCTGTAGCTGGTACCTTCTATCGTTGTGAAAAGAGGGATACATTTCTTGCATTAAGTTGCCATTCATTCAACTTCAAGCTTTCCTTGCTTTTAACTTTTCACTCAGCTACAAGCGCCAGCTACATATACGCATTCTGGGCAGCCCTTTACTCGTGGCCTGGATGTTAAAAGTGTTTTCACTTTTACATTAGTGCATTCTGTGGTGATCAGTGAATTACCGCCGTGGTATAACATTTGAATTGTGATGACTGGTAATTTCGTGCCAGAAGTTACAACCAATAACAGAAATAATAGTTTTCATACTTGCCAATCTAAACTCCCGGTGAGCAAAAAAAAAGATAAAAATATACTAACATAGGTATATACTTTTACCAGTAAACCCATTGTCATTTAAAATGTTATCTATTAAGATGAATGCTGAATGCACAACACGACAAAAGTGTTGGCTCTGGGACTCAAGCGACCTAGTAGTTATATTATAACAAATAGAACAGATAGTCAGCGTAAGTATCTTCTGAAACATCATTTGTTTTAATAAATTTTGAACTACATTTAAAATAGTGTTTCTTAAAATAGGAAATATCATATCGCAACTAAACATAACCTTATAAAAACTATATCAAATTTGAATTTAAAATATCAAGCATAGCACACAATAAATACGTACATATCAAATTTGAATTTCAAATATCAGATTTGAACATAATTAATACATACATTTAACTCAATCAAAAAACACATCTACCTGATTGTTTCTGACTCAAAGTAGGTATGTACCTGCATATAGGTAGCTACATATACAGTTAAAAAATCCATTCATAAGGGAAACTATGTTTCGAATGATTATTGTTAACTTACTGAGACGCAGCTTAGGAACACTAAATAATATTCACCCGTAAAAAAACAAAAATTATTAACACCTTTCAAGTAAAACCCAATTAATATTTTCGTAATTAAATAATAAGGTACGAACTATCTTGCTAAACAGAAACAGAAAAGAAAACTTTTTAAGTTTGTTGGGGAATTTCATTGTTAAATTATATCAACACTAGGTATATATGCCATAAACGAGTAAGAGTAGTTCATTTATTCAATACATATAATGTAGATGAAAGTATATAGGTACAATTTTTGTTTTACTATTATGAAATGGTAAGAGTGGACATACCTACCAATTCTAAAATTTTCTTAAAAAAAAACAAAATATTAGTAACTATGAATATAATCCTTGTGGAATTTCAGTTTTTTTTTTGTTGATACTCTCTGCATAAATCATTTTTCCACTTACCAGATGAACCAGAAAAAGATTTGTTTTCTGCTTAGGTAGTGTAACTATCCAATTGCATTTTCATATTAATTTTGACTCTGTGCACAAAATCATTATAATTGTTCACTTCACATAAATACAGCCTTTTTCATGGGCACTTAAAATTTGTTATGAGGAAACCACCTTGCTATGTAATTCATCAAATTTCTGGTCAAAAAGAAACATTCACTCCCGAGATGTAATGTTTTTAATGTTTTTGCAAGTTTTCAGAAAAGAAAAATATTTATGATCACAAGGTCATACTTTTAACTAACAAAAATAAGTATATTTTCAGTTTGCACTATTGTTAGGTGTTATGTATAAAAAATATTTAAGTTACGATAAACACTTTGAACAAGAAACAAGCGATCACAAATTGCAATGCCTTTCAGGTTTTTACAATTTTTGATAGAAAATGGACGCCAAATATAGTTCCACGATCTTGACAAAGGTGATTGAGTGGCGCTGTATATGATAGGAAGAATTTGTGGGATAAAATGTATTTATTTTAGATATTGATAACATAACATAGAAGAGCAACAATTTAAACGAAATAATAGAAAAAAAAAACGCTAATTTGATGACTTGTCGTTCTGATAAAATTATGTTTATTTCAAGTAGAAAGCAACATTTCTATGGTTTCATGTGACGGTAAGGTAGTTTCTTCAGCGCACATTTACTACACAAGGTTGTTGTCTAAGAAATACGTGCTGCCATGGTAGATAAAATGTTATACCATTGTGCAATAGACTACAATAGTATTTTTCACTTTTTTATTGGTCATATACCACTAAAACACATATCAACGGTTGTATAGTAATACAGTATTATAGTATTTATGCAGCCTTTAATAAGAGTCACACATATTCTTATTCCTAAAACATTTTCGCACTCATAATAGTTTTACAGGGTTTGTGTCAAATAAAGTACCAAAAAGTGGAAAATCTATTACAATTGGATGTTTCACAGCTAGGCAGAGTCATGGTTTTAATGGTTGCGCAATCCGTGGCGACAACTTTGTTTTCAACACTTTAATAACATTTTGTTGACTTATGTTGTCTTAATAACATCATTTGCAGGTTTGGTAGTCTAAGGAAGTGATGGGATAGGGAATTAAACCATCCGCACAGCGGATATTAGCCTTCTCAAATGTTTTAACTGACAATTGAACCTTTGGTAGCCCGTCTCTGTATACAGAAGCAAAAAGATAAATACGCTTATACAGGTACTGTTCACCCATTAGACGCGTTAAGAATATGCAGCCTCTAATAAATGTTGTATAAAATTTATTTCAACCGCTCCCACTTTTTGGGGCGTTATCCTACAAAAGCCATTTGTATACCTCACCCCAAGGCATATGCAATAGAGAAACGGTTTTTTTTGTCGAACCATTAACGAACTTGATAAACTTATGTCAGCACAAAATGATGTGACAATATCAATTTCTATATTTTATCGCCATTAAGCACAAATTTTGGGAATATTCATTTTAAGGATTTAATGGAATACGATATTAGAAGATCCGCACAAAAGATTGTAGCATTTTACACATCAAACGAATGCACTAAACTGAAAAAAAAATTTGGAGAACGGAGAGAGAACGATAGGAACAAAATTCTATCAATAAATAAATAACTAAATTGAGATTCAATTCAGTGGGTTACCGCATTATTTAGTGGTACAATTTTATGGTCGTTCATGAAACGTCGTCTTAAAATTACAATCTTTTGCACGTAATAAAATTACTTCGTTGCATGAATATCCTTATAGTTTTGATACATAGTTTGTTATATAGAGAAATGATTTAGCTAGTTATACCTTAACTTAAAGTATATGGATCGACTCAGAATTGCTATCTGAGTCGATTAGGCCATGCCCGTCGCCACCAGTCTTTGGGCCTTATATTTTAAGCTAGAATGATGAAATTTGGTACACGTGCCTTTTGTTGCTCGCTACGGAAAAGGGTGAACCTTATTGAAATCCGCCCACTGCCACGACCTCTTTTTAGAAAAACGTTGTTTTTGGCCAAACCGTAAGGTATTTTAAAAAAGTGTCTGCACAACTTATTAGAGAATCTCATTTTCTATATTTTGTCTTTATGAATATTCTGGAGCGACTAATTTTTGAGGTAATTTTCCATAAAAAAACCTTTTTCGGTACAATTTATAAATATTCGAAAAAAGAAACTGTTGATAATAAAAATAATTTTGATAAACACATATAAAGCCAGACACATTTTGAGGAGAATGTTTATAATAAAGATGGAATGGGTTAGGGTATTCAACGATTGGAACAGCGGATTGTAGCCTTCTTATACGTTTTTCCTTAAAGCGTAGTAAGTAAGTAATATAATAACGTCCGAAGTCCGAAAACTGGTTTGGAACACACACATTTATAAATTTGATATTTGTCCGTTAGCTAAATAATATATGTTGTTTTCAGTTTTACGTTCAGTCCAATTTTAAATCTATAGGAGAAGGTTTAAGTGTACACAGTACTAATATTTTATATTATGCAAACGTTAATCAAGTAACAAAAATTGAAATTATAACTTGGCCTTATTATGGTGTCGAATTATGTTATTTTTTTGTATCTTGCTGTCCAACTGTTTGTCCTTGTGAATGGTTTTTCTATTATAGGGAAGCAGCCATTCCAAGAAAAATCAGATTTTGATTCAAACCACGGTAAGTGAAGTCATGAATTGTTTTTATGAATAAATACTAATCCGGCCGAATATAGGAGGTAAAACGCCATCAGCACTTTTATCTACTAAATGCGATCCTTGTCCAATTGGGGTTATTTGCGTACCACAAATACAATGTCCGGCGCATGTTCTTATGGGAAGCTATGAAAAGCCTCAAATATGTGATTTATCTGGGGGCAAGTATGGGTTTTGCTGCTTAACGGGTCAAAATCATAGCGGTTCGTAACTAACGTCATATTTAAAAAAAAATATAACCACATTGAATTGCTCATTTTTAATTTTAGTATATCAAAAGGATAAAGAGCGGTTTTTAGGTTTCCCAACATTGTCGGACACAATTATTGAAGAGGCTCGTTCCAAATTTGCATCGTTGATGAAACATGCAATTGGGACACCTGTGCAACGCGGTCATCCAGATTTCATGCACAATATAGTATTTCATTCAAATACACAAGAAGATATTGAAAGTTTTCAAATTTCTGCTTCTGCAATGCAAGAAGTAATAACATCACAAATCTTTAGAGAAAAGTAAGTACCTACATTTTTCATACAATAATACTTTTAATGCACATAATAACATATTTCACAATGGAACAAATAAGTTATGGTTTTCAAAACTGTTTTAGAAATTAATCTTTTATTTTCTTCCAAAAAGAAAATATACAGTAGTTGCTTTATTTACCTTCACTTCCATATTGGTTGACCAGTGACACATAAATTATTCTAAACTGCTTCATTTTTCGTTTTGTTTTGATTTTATTTAATTTCTTAGTCGCCTATTCGAGTGCAGTTATTTTATAAATACTTACCCATCCTAAATGGATCATAAAACCTAGCTTCTGCAAAGCTGTTTACTATTTTCTGTTATGGCCAATAACGGAAAATCATTGTTATTCACAAATAAAGAGCGCTTTTCAGTAAAATTATAAAATATTCGAAAAGGCTTTTGATTTCAAAAATGTTTACACTGGTTCTGCTGGGAGCAGCAACGAGTACGTGTACCGAATTTCATCATTCTGGCTTACAATTTAAGGCCCAAAAGATCTGTATGAAGTGTCTTTTGATCAAGGGAGTCGATTGGGACGAGTTCATACCCACTGACCTCTATCAAGATTGGTCGGCCTTCAGATAAGATTGAACATTCAGCGGTGGCTACAATATGGTCGAAATGATGTTACAGAATTGCACAGATTTGCTATTGCGTTAAAGTCAGCCTTTACTGCTGAAGTTAATTCCAGGGTAGTGGAAGTCAATCAATGATTTTTTTTTTGAAAAAAAAACGGTGTTTTTTACTTCTTATTTGCCTATGGCAGCTCTCCTCTTCACCTGCAGCTTAGCTTTGTAGGTTGCGTGATTGTGTCGGCATTCCTCATCAAAACCATGGGGTTTCTTGCTGGTGGGTGAGAGAAACCTAGGACTAGTTGCGGCTGATCTAATGGCATGTTGGCATCGTTGCCATTGTTCTTCGACATTCCATGCGGGTGGTGTGGTGTTAATCGAGAGGTTAAGGGAAACGGGCTGCACGAATATTTGTCAGTCTCTGTTGTACTGAGGCATTATCAATGGACATACTTAAGAAATTAACCAATTATATGTAGTTATATCACTGTATATAAATGTATTACCTATCTACAGTTGCTACAATGTATAACTTGTTTAGTTTGTTCCGAGATACCATAAAGATTAGTCAGAAGGACTTCAATAAACACTCTTAACTTTACTTATTGTTATACCCTATCCCATAGGGGTATATACGTTTTTACATTAAGTTAATAACATAGATAGATATACCTCAAAACATATGGATCGACACAGAATCGCGAGCTGAGTCGATCTAGCCATGTCAGTCTGTCCGTCCGAATGTGTATCTCTGATTTTTGCATTTTAAATTTTGAACTAGAGTTTTAAAATCTGGTATACGTGCTCGTTGTTGCTCCTAGCAGAACATGTGTAAACATTTTTGAAATCTGCCAACTGCCACGCCTTTTTCGGTAAAACTTTAAAATATTCGAAAAAGATATTGATGCAAAATCATTGGTTATGATAATATAAACATATCGTCCATACGAACATTTTGTCTCACGCCCACTTTTTGCAGGCGTTTTCATACAAAAACCAATTGTGTACCCTACCACCCCATAGAATACCCAGGCTGTGACAATGACATTTTATATATTTCATTGACATAAAACCAACATTTCGCGATATTATTTTAAGGACGGGATGGGATAGGGTATTAAACGATCCGGACAGCGGATTGTAGCGGATTGTAGTTTTCATGTTTTTGTGCAATATTTTTCCTTTCACCTCTAACCGCGGCTATACCCGTATCTCTTTTTTACATGCGACTTCCATTTTAATTTTGCATCGAATGCCATTCCGATATATTTCGCTTCATTTGCAAAAAGGACTCAAACCGTGTTTAGAAATACAAGCAAACTGTTGGTCAGTTTATACGAAAAATCTACAAAAATCGATTTGCTCTCGTTAAGTGAAATCCGCCAGGATTTTGTCCATTCATTAATTTTGTAATTTCACGTTTATTTCCTCTATTGTTGTTTCAACTGCTAGTATAGCAGTATCGTCAGCAAACGTTGTCACTATTGTACCGTTTGTTTGTGGGATATCACGTATAAATACGGAGGTACAAAGTGGTCAAAGAACGCATCCTTGGGGTAGTCCTGCCAATATTTCTTTGAACTCTGAATATTGTCTCCAAGTTTCACACGGAAGAGTCTATATTGAACATACGAGACGAGTATTTATAACAATCATTCAAGCAGAACTTGTTTTAATTTTTATTTTATGCCTCTATGCCAAAACTTTTCAAAAGCTTGCGGCACGTCAAGAAATACGGCTGTATAGCAATTTTTTTATTGGATATGCATAGGGCTAAATTAAGTTTGATACATAGTTGCAACATAGTGAAATAATTAAGCAAGACATAGCTTAAAATATTTGGATCGACATAGAATCGATAGCTGAGTCGATTGCCATGTCTGTCCGTTCGTACGCCACCAGTTTTTGGGTCTTCAATTTTGAGCTAGAATGATGAAATTCTGTACACGTGTTTGTTGTTGCTCCCAGCAGAACAAGTGTAAACATTTTTGAAATCCGACCAATGCCACGCCCCCTTTTTAGAAAAACGTAGTTTTATGCCAAACCGCCAGAGATTTTAAAAAGTGTCTTAATAACATATCTAGACAATCTTAATGTCTATACTTTTTATCTCCAAGGTTTTTTCCGATGCCCGCTTTTTGGGTCTTTTTCGCCCTGATCCTCAAGTTTTGCAAGAGTAATCAAAAAAATGTTGGAAACTGTGTCAGGTGAGATATTTTTATCGGAGACTGTAGCTTAAACATTTTTGATATCCGCAAAATGCCATGCCCCCTTTTTAGAAAAATTTTATTTTGGCGCGCTCGGCCCTGGGTACTAGGGCCGAGCTTTCTAACAACCATTCATGTGTGCGTGTATACTTCTTGCATGATTGTGGGACCTCTTGTTTTATGCGGACTCCGAAAGGCGAATTTGAGATAAGCTTTTCTGAACAATTGATACTACTCGGATGATTTGTCAGATCATCCGAGTGGAGGGCCAGTGAAAAATCATTTAGTTGTTGCTACGGCTGGAAATCGAACCCAGACCTTCTGCGCCGCAGTTCATCACACTAACCATCGCGAAACTGAGCCCTTTTTAGAAACACGTAGTTTTCGCCAAACCGTTAAAGATTTTTAAAAAGCGTCTAACAGCATATCTAGACAATCCCAGTGTCTATACTTCGTTTATACAAAGTTTTTTGTCACGCCTACTTATTGGGGGCGTTTTTAGTAAAAACAATTTTCGGTAACATTTTAAAAATTTCGAAAAAAAATTGATGCACAATCGTTGGCTATGGTAATATAAACATTTCTTCCATACATTATTTTAAACCACGCCAGTAAAAAACGTTTTTCGGTTACATTTTAAACATTTCGAAGAAACTCTGAATCGATAGCTGAGTCGATTAAGCCATGTCTGTCCGTCCGTCCGTCCGTCCGTCCGTACGTCACCAGGTCTTGGGCCTTAAATTGTGAGCTAGGGTGATGACATTTGGCACATGTGTGAAATCCGTTTAATACCACTCCCCCATTTTAGTGTATTATGGAGTTTTATTCCATGCCGCTTTTTGAACGATCTCGATAAAGGAGTCAACAGCGAATTCGGGTTTTAATTGGGATTCAAGTGATACACCCAGTCGAATATTGTTTTTATACCCTATCCCATAGGGGTATATAACTTTTATATTAAGTTTCTAACATAGAGAAATAATTTCGCTAGATATACCTCAAAGTATATGGATCGACTCAGAATCGCAAAAATTTTAAAATATTCGAAAAAAAAACTTTTGATGCGAAATCGTTGGTTATGATAATATCAACATTTCGTCCATATATCATTTTAACGCACGGCTACGTTTTGCAGGCGTTTTAATTTAAAATAAAAACCTATGAGAAGGCTACAATCCACTGTGTGGATTGTTTTGTACCCTATCCCATCCCATCCTTAAGACAAATATTCCCAATGATTTTCATCTGGTAATGCTATGAAGTAGAGTATACAACTCTGAGAACTCCTCCAAAAAGTGGGCGTGGGTTAAAATTATATATACAAGAAATATTCATACTATCATAACCAATGATTTGTATCAAATTTTTTTCGAAATGTTTAAATTTTTAACGAAAAACGTTTTTTTACTGAAAACGTTGTATAGACGTTAGTATTGTCTCAATATCTTGTTCAGACACTTATTCAAAAAAGGGACGTGGCAGTGGGCGGATTACGGACAGACAGACATGGGTAAATCGACTCAGCTAGCGATTCTGAGTCGATCCATATACTTTGAGGTATATCTAGCGAAATAATTTCACTATGTTACAACCTATGTTTCAAAACTATTTTTTATAAACTGCCTCAACAATATGTTGTGACAATGTCATTTTCAATATTTAGTTGACATAACGCCCACATTTTATGGATATTAATTTTAAGGACTAATATGGGGTAAGATAAAGTTTTTACACCCTATCCGATAGGGGTATATTCGTTTTTGATGCATAGTTTGCAATATAGTGAAATAAATTACCTCAGAATCGCTAGCTGAGTTGATTAAGTCATGTCTGTCTGTCCGTCCGTCCGTCTCCGTTTTTTGGGCCTTAAATTCTGAGCTAGGATAATGAAATTCGGTACATGTGATCCTTGTCCGTGCTGTTCGAACAAGTGTAAATTTTTTTGAAATACGCCCACTTCCACGCCCACTTTTTATTAAAACCCAATTTTAGGCCAAAAATGTTCAACATTTTGAAAGTGTGTCTGAACAAGATATCTAGACAATCCTTATGTCTATATTATGTCTTTACAAAGTTTTTTGCCACTCGCACTTTTTGGGGGCGTTTTTAGTAAAAAATATTTTTCGGTAAAATTTTAAAAATTTTGTAAAATCAATTGAAGCAAAATAATTGGTTTTGGTAATGTTAACATTTCTTCCATATATTATTTTTACCCTCGACCACTTTTTGGAGACGTTTTCATACAAAAACCATTAATATACATTACCTCATAGCAAAAGCAGGCGAAAAACGTTGTTTTTTGTCGAACCATACAAAATTTTGACAAATTGTCTGCACAATATGTTATGACAATTACATTTTCTTTATTTGTCGACATAAACCCACATTTCGCGGATGTTTCTTTTAAGGTTGGGATGGGATAGGGTATTAAACGATCCGCACAGCGGATTGTAGCATTCTCATACGTTTTTTTAATCATTTGTTTTTTGGTTGTTGCCGGCTTTGGCTTTGAGATAAGTTTAGGCGAAATTTTAGGACTTTGCTTAGTTTAACATAGTTTCTGTGAAATATTTAGCTCCTTCGCAGCCGCGATAATTTGCGGGATGATCGCCTTTACAATTGATGCAAAAAGCAGAAGTGTTCTGATCTAACCTGCAATATACCGTCATATGATTTAAGGCACATTTTACATACCGCGACTCTTTCTGACAATAGGTTTGCGTATGATGATATCCTTGGCAACGATTTTTACTAAAATATTAGGAATTGTAATGATTTCGTATAATTTTTTTAAACTTTCTTCTTTATCGAAAATGAGTATAAATAATGGCAGACCACGTTTTATTATATTTGCTTCACCTCTATTTGCTATTTGTCTCACTTGGCTTTTCCATGAATACCATTCCATTTGTATACCCATCCCAACAGGATTATATTACTTTTGATACATAGTTTGAAAAGTAGTGAAATAATTTAGCTAGATATAGCTTTAAGTAAATGGATCGACTTGGAATAGATAGCTGAGTCGATTTAGCCATGTCTGTCCGTCCGTCCGTACGTACATCACCAGTTTTTGGGACTTAAATTTTGAGCTAGAATGATGAAATTTGGTACACGTGTTTGTTATTGCTCCGAGCAGAACAGGTGTAAACATTTTTGAAATCTGCCCACTGCAACGGCCATCTTTTTAGAAAAACGTAGGTTTAGGTCAAACCGTTAGAGATTTTGAAAAAGTGTCTGAACAACTTATCTAGACAATCTTAATGTCTTCAAATACCCCACCATGCAAAGCCCTTTTCAATTTGCCGGCAAATACGCCAATCAATTTGCAGGCGAATAACGTTGTTTTTTGCCGAACTGTACTAAATTTTGATAAACTGCCTGAACAATATGTTGCGACATTGTCAATTTTAATATGTATTTCTTTGCATAAAGCTGACAGTTTGGGGATATTTATTCTAAGGATGTAACGGGATAAAACGATCCACACCGTGAATTGTAGCCTTCTCATATTTTTAACTTCCTCTTACAAAGAGAAAGATATTGTTTACGTGAAAATTTTCGATCTCGAGATTTTGATTGATTCTAACTTTACGAACGGAATTCTTAAAAATGGTTTTTGGAATAAAGTCCGTCGCGTCGGTTCGTCGGTTCGTATGTCCGTACACGTCTCTCCAGCCTAAACGGCTTAACCGATTTTCTTTAAACTTCGTGTCCAGCGTGTTTTTGCTGATAATTCTAAGTAATTTTTTTGTTTGCTTTGAGCCATGTTATGAAAAATCATACATAACCTCAATTTTCTCGAAAACTATACTACTAATACTAATACAACTTTTACTACTGTACACTGATTACTTTCAATTAGGAAATAAGCGCTCGTATAATCACATTTCGGCATTATTTATATCATTTTTAACATCATTAATCAAAATAAATATTATTGTGTATTTTGGCCATATTGTTAAAAACGTCAAATTAACTCGCTGTGAAAGCGAAAGTTGCGTACGACCGAGTCGTGCACCCACCACTCGTGGGTGCCCCTGTCCCATAGGGGTATATTATTTTTGATATTAAGTTTGTTACATAGACAAATTGTTTCGCTAGATTAACCCTCGACTCAGAATCGCTAGCTGAGTCGATAAAGCCATGCCTGTCTGTCCGTCCGTCCATGTGTCACCGATTTTTGGGCCTTAAATTTTGAGCGAGAGTTTTCACATTTAGTATATAGACTCTCTATCCGCCGAAGCAGAACAAGTGTATACATTTTTGAAATTCGCCCACTGGCACGTCGACTTTTAAGATAAACGTTATTTTTGCCGAGATGTTTAAACACTTTGAAAAAGTTTGTGATCGAGATCATCTTAATATCTATATTTTTTCTATACACCATTTTTTCCACGTCCATTTTTAGGGGGTTTTCAGCAAAAAAAAAACATTTTTTCGGTCAAATTGTAAAATATTCGCAAAAACGTTTGATCCAAAATCATTGGCTCTGAAAATATCAACATTTCGTCTATACATCATTTTAATCCAGGCCCACTTTTTGGTGGCTTAGTTATACAAAAAAACATTTGGATACTCTACCCCATGACATGACCAAGCGAAAAACGTTATTTTATGTCGAGCCAGAAGAGATTTTGATGAATTCTTTGAACAATATGTTGTGACAATTTCATGTTAAATAGTTAGTTGCCATTACGGCGGATCGAAGCCATCATATATTTATACCCTATCCCATGGGGGTATATTAATTTTGATACATTGTTTGTAACATAGTGAAATAATTTAGCTAGATATAGCTTTAAGTATAGGATCGACCCAGAATCAATAGCTGAGCCGATTTACCTACATATGTGTCCGTCCGTCCGTACCTCACCAGTTTTTGGGCATTCAATTTTGAGCTAGGATGATGAAATTTGGTACACGTGTTTGTTGTTGCTCCCAGCTGAGCAAGCAAATAGAAATCCGCCACTGCCGTTTTAGAAAAACATGGTTTTAGGCCAACCCGCTATAAATTTTGAAGAAGTATCTGAACAACATATCTTGACAATCTTAATATCTATATTTTGTCTATACAATGTTTTTTGCAACGCTCACTTTTTGGGGGCTTTTTCCGTAAAAAATATTTTTCGGTAACATTTTAAACATTTCGAAAAAAGTGAAATAATTTAGCTAGATATAGCTTAAGGTATATGGATCGACTCAGAATCGATAGCTGAGTCGATTTCGCCATGTCTGTCCGTCCGTCCGTCTGTACGTCACCAGTTTTTGGGTCACCAGATGAAATTTGGTACACGTGTTTGTTGTTGCTCCCAGCAGAACAATTGTATTTTTTTTTAATCCGCCTACTACCACGCCTCCTTTGTAGTTTTTGGACAAACCATTAGAGACTTTGAAAAAGTCTCTGAACACGGTATCTAGACAATCCTTATATCTATCTACCAGTTTTTGGAGGCGTTTACAGTCAACAACTTTTTTCGGTAAAATTTTAAACGTTGGTTGTGGTAATATAACCATTTCTTCTATATATTATTTTAACCTACACCCACTTTTTGGAGGCGTTATCACACAAAAAACATATGAGAAGGCTTTATCTCACCTGAACCAGTTTCTAACATTTTTTCGATTATTCTTTCAAAACTTGAGCAACAAAGCGAAAGGAATAAACATAATTTCGATAGGCTAGTAAAGCTTAAAAATATTATTCGCAACAGACGTAATCCGCAGCATGAAAAGATTTCTTAAAATTCGTACGTAGAATGCCAATGGCCTTTGGCAGAAACGTGGAGAATTCGATTTTTCATGCAGAAAAAAGATATCGACATCTGTTTAATATCCGAAACTCACGCAAAGAGTAGTTTTCACTTAAAAATTAAAGGTTATCTTGATTATCATGCTCTACTTGTATCAAATAATGCTAAAGGTGGAGCATCACTATATAAATATAAAAGAGTGTATTGATCATTCGATTGATTTTAAATTAGAAATCGAAACAATGCAAATTTGTCCTATAAAAGTCAAAAGCAGATAATCCTTTCTATTCACTGCCTACTACGATGCAGGTTCGAGAAAATTGAATTTGAAAGCTTGCTTAATTCCGTGGAACAGCGTTTTGTCATCGGAGGGACTTTAATACAAAACATACATTCTGAGGATCAAGATGCATATCTCCGAAAGGTAGATATTTATTTTAAGGATGGGGTAGGAAAGGGTATTAAACTACAATTAAGGCACAGCAGATTGTACCCTTTTCATTTGTTTGTATTAGTATTGCAACTAAGTTATCACGAGTAATGAATGTTTGGCAGGTAACTTTCCTGTGAGAGTTCCTGCTTTCCGCAATTTATAGCGCAGTTTGTTATTATCGGGCCAAATCTAAGGACTTAGTTCTTTGAAGACGCAGCAAAAAATTTGTTTCGTCAAGAATTTGGAGGACCGTTTTGTTGACGTGTCCCAATAAACGGTTTTTATGTTTGCGTTCAAAATTTTTCGTTTCATCTTTAATAGATGATCTCTGCATAGATCTTTTCTAATGTTTGTAGAATGTTAAGATTCGTTTCACTGGTACAACCCCATAGTTGAATACCATATGCCCAGACCAGCTTTAGCACTTGCTTGAATAATAGCAGCTTGTTATCAAGGTTAAGATTCGAATATTTTCCGAGTATCTAGTACAGTTCCCTGTATTCGCAAGGTTCTTAGCATTTTTTTTTTCAGACGGCTTCCATTTTAAATTGTATTGAGTGTCATTCCGAGATATTTCCCTTCATTTGCAAATGGGACCCGAACCGTATTGAGAAATTGTTGGTCCGTTTATACGAAAAATCTACGTGAATCGATTTACTCTCATTAAGTGCCATAATTTTATCCATTCATTAACCTCGTTAAGAGCGTTTTTATCCCCTTTCCCATAGGGGTATATTTGTTTTGACATTGAGTTTGTAACATAGTGAAATAATTTCGCTCAAAGTATATGGATGGACTCACAATCGCTAGCTGAGTCGATTTAGCCATGTCTGTCTGTCCGTCCGTCTGTGTGTCACCGATGTTTGGGCCTTAAATTTTGAGTTAGAGTTTTGAAATTTAGTATACAGACTCTCGACGACGAAGCAGAACAAGTGTAAACATTTTTTAAATCCGTCCACTGCCACGCCCCCTTTTTAGAAAAAAGAAGTTTCAGGCAAACCATTAGAGATATTGAAAAAATGTCTGAACAAAAACCATTTCTATACAGTACATCATAGCATAACCAGGCGAAAATCATTGTTTTTTTTGTTCAAGCATGAAAGATTTTGATAAACTGTCTGAACAATATGTTATGACAGCGACATATTCTATATTTCATCGCCCTAAATCCAACATTTCGGGGATATTTGTCTTAAGGATGGGATGGGAGAGGGTACAAATCGATCCACACAGTGGATTGAAGCCTTCTCATATGTTTTAATTTCATACTTGTTTCTTCTATTGTTGTGCCAACCGCTAGTATAGCTGTATCTTCAGGAAACGTGGCAACAATTGTATCGGTTGTTTGTGAGATAACACTTGTAAATTGGAGGTACAAGAGTGGTCCAAGGACGATCCCTTGGGGTACTCCTGGCAATAATTCTTTAAACTCTGAATGTTTGTCTCCAACTTTCACACGGAAGAGTTTATGCTCATAGAATCAAATATATATATGTATATATATATATTTATAAAACATTTTTCAGGCAGAACATGTCTTAGTTTGTATTGAAGGCCTCAATATCAAACCTTGTCAAAAGCTTGCGACACGTCAAGAAATACGGTTGAGCAAATTTTCTTTTCTTCGAAAGCTATCTGTAATCAAGATAGCAGTATTTCAGTATTTCGATGAACTTGGTCAAGAGTCGAATGTTTACTTCTAAACCCAAATTGATGGTCAGGTAAAAGGCGTTTCTGATCAATAATGGGGTGTGGTGCGATCGAGTAATATCCTATCAAAAACTTTTAAGATTATTGGAAGAAGTGAAATAGGTCTGCATGTTTTTATTTCATTCTTGGGTTTTCCTAGTCTGCGAACCATAAAAACTTCCGCGACTTTTCGCTGTCTTTGTATGTATTCTTATCTAATTGGTGCATTTACATTGTTTAGCTAATGCTTTCCGGGGCAACATTTTAAGAAGTTCTCCTGTAATCAGGTCATAACCCTGAGCTTTTTAGGCTTTCTATATTGTTATAGGTTGTAGTCTCGAATAAATTAATGTTTTCTGGACCATCAAATGGTTTAAATGTTTCCTTAAAATGTGCGGCGAAAACGTCTGCTTATTCCGAATCGCTTCTTGCCCAAACGTCTTGAATCTAATTGGTGGCACAGCGTTTTTTTGCAGTTTAATGACTTTAATTGCTTTCCATAGTGAACAGTTCGATTATTTTCCAACGGTTAGGCTTTACAGATTAGTTTCTATTGCATGGTTTTAAAAGTGTTTAATCGAATTTGATAGCAAGTTACTAAACCGATTGAGTGCGGGGCACGAGTTTGGTGCCATCTTTTTCAAGCTTTTATTCTTTGTCTTATCAAATCTTTTATTTCCCGTGGATGCTTGATATCACTATAACTTAAGATGTTGAGGAGCATGAAATACCATGCTGCTTTTTTAACGGTTTCGATAATGGAGTCAACTGCGACTTCAAGCTCCAATGGGGATTCAAGCCATACACTCAGTCGAATATTATTTTCAGTATCATTTTTGAAGCCTTCCTAGTAGGTTTTCCCGTTTGTTAGTACGGGTGGGTTTTAATTTCTAATAATCGACTCGCTAATTGTTATAATGTTAGAATGATCAGAGAAAAGATCAAAGTATTCTTCAACATTGATTCGATTGGACGGCACACATTTTACTATGAAAATATGAGCAGGCTTCAATCCACTGTGCGGATCGTTTAATACCCTATCCCATTCCATCCCATCCTTGATATAAATATCCCCAAAATGTCGGGTTTATGGCGATGAAATATAGAAAATTTCTTTGTACGAACATATTGTTAAGACAGTTTATCAAAATCTTTTATGTTTCGACGAAAATAATCGTTTTTCGCCTGGTTATGCTATGATGTAGTGTATATAAATGATAGTTGTATGAAAACGCCTCCAAAAAGCGGGCGTGGGTTAAAATAATATATGGAAGAAATGTTTATATTACGATAACCAATGATTGTGCATCAATTTTTTTTATCGAAAAATGTTCTTACGTTTCCACGCCCACTTTTTCGGGGCGTTTTCAGTAAAAAACTTTTTTTGGTATGGTTTTAAACATTTCGAAAAAAAAAACTTTTTATGCAAAATCACTGGCTATAATAATATGAACATTTCGTCTATACATCACTTTAACCCACGTCTACTTTTTGGCGGCATATTCATTCAAAATCATTTGTATACCTTACGCCATACCATACGCAGGAGAAAAACGTGTTTTTGTCAAACCATACAAGATTTTGAACAATATCTTGCGACAATGTCAATTTTAATATATCTTTGCCATAAAACACTCATTTAAGGGATATTAATTTGAATGATGGGATGGGATAGGGTATAAAACGATCCATACAGTGGATTGAAGCCTTCTCATAGGTTTTGCATTAAAGTCCCCTCTGATCCGAAAATGGTATCTAGAAAATAAAACGATACACACAGTGGATTGCAGCCTTCTCATTTGTTTTTGTGTATATTTGCATCATTTTTCAAACAAAGGAATAACAATTATGCTCGACATCTACTTTATCAGAAACGCTTTCCCAGTCGGTTTGTTCTATAAATTGATTGACTTTGTTTTGATTGATCCGTGATGATATTCCAACGTATCTTTTT
This sequence comes from Rhingia rostrata, assembly GCA_949824845.1. NCBI lineage: Eukaryota > Metazoa > Arthropoda > Insecta > Diptera > Syrphidae > Rhingia > Rhingia rostrata. Next base: position 101,683,504 of record OX463756.1, read on the forward strand.
GCTTGTACATACTTTTTTGTTGCATACATTGTAGCATAGGTCGTGATCGGATATATCAGTTTCAACAACAGCGTGTATGATGTCTTGGTCTGTAATGCTGACAAATATATGATCTGTTAGAATGGCACTATTTATACGTAGATTGTCTTTTATAATCACTTTTTAGTTTTCGCACTTTGGATATATGTCTTTTGATAACTGTTTTTAATTTTTGTTTTGGAGCTAAACTCAAACACAACCTACTTTGTGCAACAATAGCGGACACCAAGCCTAGGTAACCTTTAATTTTTAAGTTCGTGTGTTTAGGATATTAAACAGATGTCGATATCTCTTTCTTGCATAAACAATTCAGGTTCTCCAATTTATTGCCAAAGGCCATTTGCATTCCATTTAAGAATTTTAAGAAATTCATTCATGGCGAAAAATACTTTGGAGCTTAACTAGCCTGTCGAAAATAAGATTACTTGTTTTACTTTTTTCCTCAAGTTTTGGAAGAATAATCGAAAATACGTTTGTTAGAACGTCAGGTGAGATATTTTTTTGATATTTATAGGATACTATAGCTTGGGCATACGTTTGTACATTTGGTTTTGGATGTACAGAATCCGTATGGATTTCTGATGGCCGCGTAGTTTGTGAAAATTTGGGTTTTTCAATTATTGCCTGCTTTGGCTTTGACACATTTTTAATCGGTGTTCTAGGGATTTGCTTTATAAATTCATAAATTTCGTCCGTCTTTTTTGCAGCTCCTTAGCTACTTTGCAGCCGCTAAAATTTGCAGGATGATTGCCCTTACAGTTGACGCAGATAGGAGGAGATTTCTTATCTGACCTACAATATATATACTGTCTTATGATTTCCATTTTACACACCTCGGTTCTTCTTGACAATAGGTTTGCGTATGATTATATCCATGGCGGCGCTTGCACTGAGAAACTAATTTGAAATCGTTACGCATGGGTTCAATTTTTAAAACAATATTAAGTATTGTTTTTATTTCATAAATTTTATTCAAAATTTCTTCTTTATCGAAAGTGAGTATGAATAAAGGAAGACCTCATTTTTAACATTTTCTTCGCCATATATTTGCTGTTTTTCTCTCGGCATCTATAACTTTATATTGCCTGCTTTTCAGATCGTTAATAATGTCATCATTTAAGCAATGCAATCCTCTAGCTACAACGGGTAAAGGGTTTTCAGATTTATTTTCAAATGAATACCATTAAATTTCATCGGTATTTAGCTTCCGAGATAATAGCTTTCCGGGTCTTTTACGCATGTATTTTTTCTGAGTGAAGTTACTTGGTAGCCCGACAATGCCAACGATTTGATCAAGGTATGTAACTTGTTAAAGTAGTCCTTATCGATCACATTAATTGGCGGTAGGGGCCGTTGTTTCAGATGTTTCGCTTTATTAAAAATCTCTTTGTCTCGGCTTATGACTTCAGGTGATGATACAGCTTTCGTTTTTATTTACCGGCATTTTCTTTAGAATCCAGTCTGTTTCGCGACTGAGTTCTTCTTCAACCGTATGGTATTCGTAATTCACGGGGCAGTTTGAACATGGTTTTGGCTCATTTGGTGTTTTTAATGAACTTTTTAGACTCATTGTTAAGCCTTGTTCGAAGTACGTCGTTTTCGTCCTTAAGGCTCTTAATTTTTATCGAATCTCGCTTTTAGTGAGCTGACACTTCTGGTGTTATCGAGCTCCTTGTTACACACATATTTTTTTGAGATCTAGCTGTAGGTGACCTCGTTACCCTTGAGCTTTTCCCAAAAGGGTTACATAATTGGTTCTTTGTTCGAACGTGCCGTACAACAATCAAATTTACCAAATTTCATTATCCAAGCTCAAAATTTATAGCTCAAAAACCGATGACTTACAGACGGATGGACGGACGGACGGACAGACATGCATGGCTTAATCGACTCAGCTTGCGATTCTGAGTCGATCCATATACTTAGAATTATGTCTAGCGAAATTATTTTACTATATTACAAACTTAATGTCAAAACTTATATACCCCTATGGGATAGGGTATAAAAAAGCAACACTATAAGCAGCCAGGTCAGAATGGCACGGAATGAATACCCGGCCTGCTGTCCCAGGCAAACCTAGACAAGCTGCGTCGACATATTCGGGCAACAGGTTGTATAGAAATTTCAAGGGTTAGTCAAGCCCCTTGAACAGAGATGGTGGCTGATGAACCGCAAGGTCAACGGATACTGATGGCTTATAAATCTAATAAATTGTAACTGGCCCTCTAGGTCGGGGTTTGAGCTTTGGGTTAACTACCCAGCCATGTAAGAAACGAACGAAGCAACCAATAGCCTCGGAAAGGACTGATTTTATTGTTGACGGCCATGCTAAACGAAAAAAGGACAACTAAGATCGTATCTGCACCTGGAATGTGAGAACATTAAACAGGACAGGTGTTGGCAAACAGCTTGCGGAAGCCCTGAACTGCTACAAAGCACGACATTACTGCCATCAAGGAGATACGACGGGATGGACCAGGCAAAAAGGGGATGAAAAGCAGTGACATCTACTACGGACCAAGGTATATCGAATATAATGGTATGATACCCTCTCATATAAATTTATGTCATTGGATTTATTGCCTGCAAAATATAAACACGAACGTGAATTTTTTATGATTATTTTGGTGTTTATTTAAAGTAAATTAAATATTATGGTGATTTGTGTATTTGGCTGCAATAGTAGCAATGGGAAAAAGAAGTAAAAAGAAATAGAATGGATAACAACTGTGAACAAACCAAATTCTTTCGATTTCCCAAGAAAAAATGTTTGCAGAAATTGTGGCTTTTTAAGTGCGGTCGAGGAATATCTAAGAAACTTAATGCACGAACTGCATAATTACTCTCCCAAGAACAGTAAAAAGCTAAAATCTGATGCTATTACTACTTAAAATTTGCTTTTTTCTATAGCTGATGGGGACAGCACACGCCAAGAGAGAAAAAAAATAAGAATTAAGTAAAAAAAACCTTCGTGGAATTTTTTTAAGATTTATTATTCCTATTATTTGTAATTATTACTATTATTTGTAATAATTGATCTTACAAAATTTCCTGAATCGTTAGCAATATTAAGTCCCTACAGAAATATTGTTAAAGAATTGGTGCTTGAAAATCCTCAATAATTTTCAACAACTGTGGATAAACAGGAAGTAATTGTATCAAGAGTAGACAAATCTACTAACTCGAAGAATTATGGAGAGGCTCTACCGAGGTAATATATTAATAATTGGTGGAATGTATTTGGCATTAAGTTAGATTGCTTAGATGAGTTAATTCAACAAAATAAGGGTCTAATGAAAGAAGTTTATTTTCTTAGACAGGACATTGATGAGATTTGTACGCCTGGGCAACGAAGGAAGTTGCAAACAATGGAAAAAGGATTAAGTGGGAAGTCAACGACATATCTTTAGCCATTGCAATTTATTCAAGCGGGCCAAAGGCTTGAAGTGTCTTATTAAATAAAAACTATCCTCTCACAGCCACTGCCACTTTGAGAAAGTGGTTATCAAAAGTTGAAATTTGGTAACCCTGGTATTCTCAGCTCTGTGTTTGCTTTGTTGCGAAATGCAAATCTTTATGCATTTCTCTTACTCTCTTACCGCACGCTAATTATGGACAAGTTGTAATGGCTAGAGGGCTTTTTTTTTGATTATTTGTTTATTTATTTAAGTCATTACAACTTACAGACTGTATAATAATATATAAAAAAAACTCTTCAAGTAAGAGAAAAAATATATTTTTACAAAATTTATAATATAATAATTAATTCAAAAACCCTGAAAAAATTAATTTATTGTTATGAAAAAATCTCTTCAAGTTAAGACAAAAAAAAATTAAATTCTTAAAAAAAATTAATTAAAATAAAAAGAAAAACGTCCACTTAATGTGGAAGAAAAAATTTAATAAATTACCCTAAGGGAAAAACTTGTTATATTAATAATTGCATTCGTATGTTATTTTAAGCAATAATTCATTTAACCTTTTCTTAAATGTAATTCTGTTGATAGAAACATCAATACTGGAATCAACGGAATTGCATATTAAATTAAGAAAAACGTTATACCCGGAACGTAAAGAGAGAATGAGACAGTAAGAACGTTGAGTTTATTCTGTTAGAAGCGATGTCTTTTATAAACATTATGTCCTGAATATTTCTTCTGGTTTCAAGTTTAACATCCGACATCTTTTCTCATAATTGGGCATTTCTACTGTCCCACTAAAGTGACGAAGGCAATATCTTGAAAAAGATTTTTGTAAGCGTTCAATCCGATTTATATGCACCTGATAAGCTGGTGACCAAATAATAGAACACTCTTCCAAAACAGATGTTACTAAAGAATCATGTAAGTTTTTAAGTGTTTGTATCTCTGAAAAATCCTTGCTATTCCTTTTAATAAGCCCAATAAGTTAATTTTTCTTGGATATTGTACTGTCTATGTGTTTATTGAAATTTAATTTCGAATCAAACCTAAGTCTTTAATTTCTTCAACTCTACTAAGTTCTTTAACTCTTCAACTAAGTGCCTAGCTAAGGAGTTACCATAGACTATAGGACCCCTATTGTGAAAAAATGATGAAACCTTACATTTGCCTAAGTGCAGCAACAAGTTATTACAATTACACCAATCCGTAATTGCGTCTATGTCAACCCGTAGCTTATGGCAATCAGACACAGTATTGACTCTACAAAAAAATTTGTCTGCAAACCCCAGACACTTACAAAAAGACACTCTTGAATCAATATCATTCACAAATAGTGCAAACAACAATGGTCCCATGTGACTTCCCTGAGAAACACCAGACTTTGCTTCAAACTGCCTCGAAAAGGTATGTCCTATTCTAATTAACTGCTTCCTATCAGTTAGGTAAGATGCGATCCATTTGTTAAGTATTGAATGTATACCAAGTGCTTCTAATTTTCTTGTAAGCAATTTGTGGTCTACTCGATCAAAAGCCTTAACGAAATCTGTATAGATTATATCAACCTGTGAACCTTCTTCTATTGCCGTTTATGCAAAATTATTAAACACAGTTAAATTAGTTGTTGTGGGTCTGCCTTTTATAAATCCATGCTGATAGGTAGATAAAGATTCCTTTACAATAAAAAAGTATATCTTTTCTTTTACCAAACTTTCAAACAATTTCGGAATCGTTGTTACCAAATTCTTATTACCGGACTTATGAATGGGAGTGGCGAATGAATATTTCCAACAATTTAGTAAAAAGCCTATCGAAAAAGATAAATTAAAAAATTAATGTTAGTGGAATCGAAAGAGATGAACTTCATTTTAAAATTAATATAGATGGTATGACAATAAATCCCGGACTTAATTTGGCTTCAAGTTTTTAAGATGATGTCTACTTTATCTTCTGTTAAGGAAAGTATTTCCAAGTCGATGATAGGAGATATATCATCGTATTGGTTAAACACAGAAGTAAAAACGTCATCTAAATAAACTGTTTGAAAATATGAGGCAAACAGTTCGCATGAACTAAACATTATTGAACCTCATCTGAGCGAACTCCTTCATATTCAATACCAATAGGAATTTCCGTAGTTTTTCGTTTCGAAGTAATAAAAACCCAAAACGCTTTGCTGTTGTTTTTAATTCTCGATTCCACTGAAAATATATATAATTTTTGTAAAAAAAATTATTTAAAAACTCATATTCCTTACGAAAACGAGAGAAAATTGAAGAGTCTTCTGACATTCCGGTCCGTTTAAATTTTTTGAATCAGCCAATTTCGTAGTTATACGATTCTGCTTTAACAAAAGCTATGTTTAAAAGGATAATCAAGAAGTTTCACTCAATGGAATATTATGTTGTCGCCATAGTTTGCGATTCGGGAGGGGGTAACCGAGGACTCAGGCGAAAAATGGGTATAAGTGAAAGCAAACGTTTTTTTGTCCATCCAAAGGACAAGAAAAAAATTGTATGTCTTAAGTGACACTCTGAATTTAATTAAATTGCTCCGGAACCATTTCCTGGACACTGGATTGTTTCTTGATGGGAAACAGTCTCTCTCTGATCTTAAAATATCAAGTCGTTTAACGACTGCGCATTAACTAGACTGGGTACCATAGGTTTGGCTAAATCTAGATATCGGAAAGAGTTGAGGGAGTAACATTCTATTCTTAGTTCTATGACATATCTTGACGCGCCTATTTATTTCTGATATGTTAACGATTGGTTTGATGTTTTCAACGCAAGATCTCCAAAGATTAACTCGCGTCCAAGAAAGGCAGCATTTGGTTTAGAGCTTGAAACGCAGGAGCACATTTTGAACCGAATAGATTCTACTTTAAGAAAAATGCGAATTGGAAACCATAAATCACTTATACGTTTCAGCAAGAAATCACTTATACGTTTCAGCAAGAAATACTTACCAATATCAGTGCCCTGAGAATGATTTTCAAAGACCTACAAGTAGATACTCTCAAGCAACTTGATAACATTTTTTACAAGTACAATTCAACGTCTTTGAAAGAGAGTCCGAATTACATAAAAACTTTACTTGTTATGGCCAAAAAGATTGAACTACACTGTGGGATAAAAAAACTGTTTTTCCGCTGCAAAATGTTTTTTTAAAATCTGTATATTTAATAAAGACATGTTGGAAAAAATGAATTCAAGAAAGAGAAAATGGAATAAAACTATAAATTAAATATAAACACGCGTTCATTATTATTTTTTGTATATTATATTGATATTTTTTTATTGTATCAGATAGTAGCTGCAGTAAAGTTATGCTTGCTTTAGTTATTATGATCACAACCTCGCCGTCAATGAAGAAGTAGGTCGGTCTAAATAATTTTGGTACACATAACTTAATAATTACTACTCTTAATAAATCAGTATTTAATTTATCAAGTGTCCGAAACTATATTTCGCGATTAACTTTCATGTATGTTTTCTAATGTAAACAAAGCAAAACGTCAATTCACGATACACGTAACGTAGATGCGTAGAACGAAAGAAAATTTCAACCGGAAAGAGCATACCATTAAGTCTATATACCATGACTACGGACCGTGTTGTAGTGAACAGATACCGCGACTATTCGGATGCGGATTTGTTTTAAGTGCAAGACTTAGGAAAGAAGTCTTATTTTTCCAAGACATTAGCGAACGCATTGTAAAAATCCGCATCAAGGCCAAATTTGTCAACATAATCCTTATATGCACCAACGGAGGAAAATATGATGTAGCTAAGGATTGCTTCTAAGAGCTCCTTGACAAAACATATGAGGGACTACCGAAGTACGATGTTAAAATCGTGCTGGGAGATTTTAACGCAAAGGTAGGAAGAGAAGACATCTTTAGCAGTATTGTCGGAAAACATAGCCTACACGACAACACGTCTGGTAACGGACTTAGGCTAACTGACTTCGCTACGGAAAGAAATGCAATGGCAACGATGCCAACAAGCCATTAGATCAGCCGCAACTGATGGGCTAAGTTTCTCGCGCCCACCAACATGAAACTCGTGGTTTAATGAGGAATGCCGACATATGCTAGCAGTCAAGAACGAGGCCTACAAGACTAAGCTGCAGGTCAAAGTGAGAGCTGCCATTGAACTCTATAGAGAAGAAGGGAAGAACACCGGTTTTTTGGAAAGAAGAAGATCAAGAAAATCGCGAGACAGAAGATATAGATAGGCGCCACTCCAGGAACGATGTTCGCAAGTTTTATTTAAGTGTAAAACGTCAAAAACACTTCGACAGATCCAGGTAAAAAACCAAGAGGTCGAAATCGATACCTATCACCTATTCATCGATTTTAAAGCGGCATACGAAAGCATTTATAGAGACAAACTATACAGAGTCATGTCTAGTTTTGGTATACCGCCCAAACTCGTCCGTTTGTGTAGGATGACGATGGAGAATTCTCACTGCTCCATCAGGGTCGGAAACGACCTCACCGACACATTTGATACCAAAAAACGATTTAGGCGATGCGCTGTCATGCGACTTCTTCAATTTGATTGTTGAAAGGATTGTGCAAAAATCCCAAGCCAACACCAGAGGCACAATTTTCCAAACATTGGTACAACCACTACCACACGCCGACGATATTGACATCATTGGTAGGACTTAACGTGATGTCATAGCCACGATTGCTAGTACAGGGAAGGAAGGAAATGAGGGCAAGACGAAGTTTATGCTGTCAACACGAAAGGACACGCAACATCGACGAATTGGACAGAACAACACCATTGACAGATATAACTTTGAGGTAGTACGGGACTTTGACTATCTCGGCTCCGCTATTAACTTTGACAACAACATCTTTTCAGAACGTAAACGAAGAATTACTCTTGCCAACCACTGTTTTTTCGGGATAAGAAGGCAATTTAGTAGTAAAGTCCTCACTCGAACTACCAAGGAGATCCTATATAAGACCCTGATCATCCCAGTCCTGCTCTACGGCGCTGAAGCATAGACTGTCTCAGAAGCGGATGAAGAAATCCTTGGTAGATTTGAGAGGAAAAATATTCGGTCTCGTTTGCGTTGACGGGCTATGGAGACGAAGATTCAACAAAGAGCTATACGAGCTGTACAGCGACATGCCCCTGGTCAAAAAACTCTGCATTGGACGTTTAAGATGGCTAGGACATGTAGAACGAATGGACACCAATACTCCGGCTCGCAGAGTTTTCGATTCCCAGCCAGACGTCGGATGCAGTAGAGGAAGACCTCGCCTTGAGTGGTACGCACAAGTAGAAACCGACGTCAACCAACTTGGAGTACGCAACTGGAGGCAGTTAGCTAAAAACCGGGTCAAATGGAGAGGCATGCTGGTTGAGGCCCATGTTCATTTCGGACTGTAGGGCCACTTAAGTAAGTTAGTAAGCCACTCCCAATTTTTGGGGACGTTTTCAATAAAAAAACATTTTTGGTAATGTTTTAAAATATTCAGAAAACCTTTTGATGCAAATTATATATATCGTCTATAGATCATTTTAACAGAAGCCCACTTTTTGGGAACGTTTTCTTGCTAAAACCATTTGTTATCCTACCTGATAGCATATGCCAGAGAAAACGTCGCATTTGTCAACCAAAAAAGATTTAGATACTATCTGAACAAGATGTGGTGACAATGCAATTTTCCTTATTTCAATCCAATTCATGTTTTTGGGTCAGGTTGATTGTAAATATATGCACATAGACCATCCTTAAAACGCAGACATGGGTGCCTAGTCAGGGCACTGAAGTTTTGTTTGGGCCGAATTCTAGTTAACTTGTGTTTTTGTTAAGACCAGAATGTATGTTCTTTATCTTTAGAGATGTTGAATTGGTGGAGGAGTTGATATGGGGACGGGAAAATCTTCTACCATGCCTTCGCCAGTTTAATTATATTAATATTTATATCGTAGACATGTAATTGATTTTTAACGTAGATATTTAATTGATTTTTCTTATTTTTGCATACAATTTTTTTTTTTAGAGAACACATTCCTATAGAAGAATTCGAAACTAATAACATTGATGTTGATTTCGGATCATCACCTTTGGGTCATCATTGCAAACAACCAACAGTTTGTGCTAATATAAATGCAAAATATAGATCTTGGGATGGGACTTGCAACAATCCACTAATACAGAAATCTTTGTGGGGTGCTGCAGGACAGCCGATGGAACGACTTTTACCACCTGCTTATGAAGATGGAGTATGGTTGCCAAGAGCCCATGGAGTTGACGGGACGCTTTTGATTGGAGCCAGAGAAATATCGAGAACCCTATTAACTGACCACAATAGGCCACACCCAAAGTACAACCTTTTAGTGATGCAATTTGGCCAATTTATAGCACATGATATAACTCAGTCAGCATCGATTCGCTTAGGTAAGATTTTAAAGAGATTTGTATGCAGTTTTGTACCTATTAACTTTACGTAAGTATTACGATGTGATGTTTTTTTAAAAGAGCTAAGAGATTAACTGAATGACAAACGCATTATTAGTAAAAATAAAACATATGAGAAGGCCACTTTCCACTGTGTGGATCGTCGACGAATAATTTGCAATTTACTCCGTAATCTTGGGATCCAGTACCGTTGAATTATTTCATTGATTACTGTGCTGTGACAAATATGATGATAAAGTGCTTGCTAATATGCAACTAACATAACTGTAACTCGATGATCCCTAGGCATGATGATCGGTCGCTTCGTTCCTTCATCGATTCAGTTCGCCCTTTCGATACGCTCCTTCATCCGAAGAATTCCCTCTTCATCCAAGTACGCTGAACAGCTGGCAGGAATACTCTTATTCCTAAGAGTTCCTCCGTTCTTTAAGACTGCTTTTTCATCTGCAAACAACTTTTGCGGGGCAACTTTGATAAGGTTAGCCTGTGCTCTCTTCAACTCCATAGATGAAAGTACACCTCGATTTCCTCGAATTTCAATATCCTGCGTCTTATATTTGCAACGTATCAAAGCACCATCACCGTATTACGCAGCAACTTCATATAAGATGAAAATCGCCTGCAATCGACCACTGGATATACATACATCCTGTGTACCAATAAGTACTTCGGCCTAAGTTCAGCTCGCTGTTCTTCCACCCCTTGACTTGGTTGCTCTGGCCAATCTTCTTCTCATTGTCGCAAAAACGTTGGTCCCTTGAACCACCTCCCAGTTTTCTCAAAAGTTGCCGTCCGGCTCCATTTCGTGGTATCAAAAGCCACGTTCTGCTTAATCCTTAAGCTTAATTGCTTAAGCCTCGTCTTTTCTAAAATCTCACCTAGTAGATACATAACGAATTTATAATATAGTCTGGCATCAGAACGCAACCAACTAAGGACTGTGCGAGAGTCTGACCACAGCACTTACTTTTCGATTTTAAGTTGATGTCCTTTCACAAATTAAATCTGCTAACCGGGCACCCATAACAGCTGCATGTAGTTCCATCCTCGGAATTGATAATGGATCCTAGGAGCCACCTTCGTCTTTGAATATACAATGTTTACTTCAATGTTGTATCCATCGCTGATTCTAAAGAACGCAACAGCTGCCATAGCCTGCTCGCTTCCGTCAACAAAAGCTTGGAGTTGTATCGATGCCTCCTTTATGGCAATTGTCGAATTTCAATAGGAATTTCGATGTCAGATACACGTGGCAACAATTCCAACCAATCCTACTATTGGAGGAATGGTCAGGAATGACCTCATCCCATCCTATCATTTCTCTCCAAACCTCCTGGAGGAGTATCTTTAGCTTAACCAAATAATGCGCCAGAAATCCTAGAGGATCAAAAACAGACATCAATAATCGTAATAATTCACGTTTTGTAGGCAGTTAGAATTTCTTCCTGCAATCTTGGGAAACGTAGGGAAAATGTTAAACAGTCAGCCTCAGTCATCCACCAAATGCCCAACACTTAAGCCTATGATTTCTCTCTTGATTGGGTCCTTTATTCAACATCGAGTTAAATGATACCCCTTTTACTTTCCCCGCTGCATCCCAAACCAAGCGCACCTTTTCCGGCTTGTTCGGGTCAGAGATCACAATATGTCGACAGATACCAAACTCGCGGATGTGTAACATCTATCTCCTCATGCATTAACATCCTAGCATAACCTTTAATGACTATGTTTTCAAATTGATAGTTCAACTTCTCCAAAAGTCCCTGCTCTACTTTCACCCTGCGCTCTAGATATTCTTATTGCCTCAAAGCCATTGGATAACTTTTTGGAAGACTTACATTGTCAAATTTACACAAGAGCCCATGTTCATAGCGTTGGCCAACACGTTTTGTAATAGCCTGAAGACTTCGTTTTGCTCTTTTTCTTCTGCTGTTTCCATATGCTTCCGACCGGAACCATGATTGTCCAATGTGAAAAATTCACGAATCTCCTGATGAAGTCGGAGATCACAATCACAAGCAGTGTAATGGTGGTCAACTCCTTGCCCCTGAGCGGATGTAATGCCTTGACCACCGCAAACTATCCAACCCAATGTTCTTTTTACAGCTATTGGTTCATTGCATTTTCCATCGCGGACACTCAAAGGCACTGCAAGATTCTCGTTCTTTAATCCAATCAGTATTCTAGGTTGCGCCTGTTGGTACGATGGCAATGGAATTCCTCGAAGATGTTTGTATCTCTGTTGAGCTTTTTTGGCGTCAAACGTTAGCTTCGGAAGAGCTAAATGCTAAACTGTTTGCACATCTATCAACTCGGATTGTTTATGTGGCCTTCTAAGTCTGCAGCAATCATTGTAGAAAAAACTTCTTTAATGGATAATGCGAAGCCCACCAATGATTCAAACTTTTCAGCTTTTGGTGCCGGTTTACTTCTACCTAACCGTATCAAAGAATCGATTACCAGTTCAGGACGCCCATAAAGCCACTTAAGCGTCCTCATCACGTCAGGAACCGTAACAGCAACACATTTCTTACAGCTCTCTTTGTATCATCTTTTAGTGTCTTTTGAAGTCTTACCAAATGCTCAGCATTTGAGTAGACGCACATCTCCGTGCTATGCTCATAATCAGAGTAGAATATAGCCCACTCCTCAGGACGACCACCAAACGATGGCAAATCCTTCGACAAAGATTGTTGACAAGCAAGATTTTCTGCCGTCAAACGTCTAGTTGCACTTAACTTTAACTTTCGTTATTCTATGTCAACTTTGTGTTGGAACACTTTGGAAACATCGGTTGCGTCCCCGTCTGTTGATGCCAAAAGAGCATATTTTCTTTCCAAATATTTCATCTCTAAATTTCGCTTTTCCTAAAGCATTGCCAATTCCAGTTTGTGTGAACTCGTTCTGCTTACATTTATTTTGTTTGTCAGTGAGACATCATTCACCGACGCCAAAAAACCATCCTTTGCCGATGATGCCATCAGCAAATCGCTACCCGCCATTGTCGATAACACCATCATGCAACCCTCTGCCATTCTCGTCTGCCCCGATGATCTGCCAGCTGCCGTCACAGTTGTCGGCGAAAAATTATTCGTTGCTACTATTCTTGCCGTGCCAACACCATGTATTCTTGATGAATCCTCGTTGTCGTCTACTCCTGTCTTACCCATTATGCATTTCCTGCACTTTCAGGATAATTTTCCCACTGAAGCATCCACTCCAATGCAGGAAAATAGGTACCAAATCACCTTCATCGCAGTGAACCATGTCTTCTGTCGTGTCTGGTTGCGTACAACTCCCGCAATATCCTTTCTTTGGCATGATAAAACAAGTCCGTCAAAAATTATTAGATATTGATTAAAAGATTTATAAAAAACAAATTTTAACGTTTGAATTGTTAATGATTACTTTGACTTTATTGTTTTATAAAAACATAAGAGCGCGCAGAAGGCGGCTTTTGATCAAATTTATTTGTTACAACTTGCAACAGAACAAAATTTTCTTTCTCCTCACGAGCTACTTCAACACAGCCCCTTCGAAAAATCTATAGCTCCCTCTGGTTTTCGGCAACAACATTACTGCTTAAAAATTAATCCTTTCAGTCTAATCGTTATGGTTCAGTGGGACGGTAAATCGGTGATGCCAGAATCATTTTCAACAGCAGAAATGTTTATATTAACAATGATTTAGCATCAACATTTTTTTCGAAATGTTTAAAATTTTACCAAAAAACGTTTTTTTACTAAAAACGGCCCAAAACAAGTGGACATGGCAAAAAACTTTGTATCAAAAAATATAGACATTATGATTGTCTAGATATGTTGTTCAGAGACTTTTTCAAAGCCTCCAACGGTTTGGCTTAAATCTGTGTTTTTCTAAAAAGGGGGCGTGGCAGTAAGCGGATTTCAAAAATTTTTAAACTCGTTCTGTTGGGAGCAATGTCAAACATGTGTACCAAATTTCATCATCCAACCTCAAAATTAAAGGCCCAAGACTTGGTGACGTACGGACGGCCGGGCGGACATACATGGCTAAATCGACTCAGCTATCGACTCTGAGTCGTTCCATATACTTGGAGATATACGTTCCTCAATTATTTCTCTATTTTACAAACTATGTATCAAAACTTATACTAAAAATATAGAAAATGTCATTGTCAGAACATATTGTTCAGACAATTTATTAAAATCATTTATATAAGTTGGCATGGCAAAAAACTTTGTATGAAAAAAATATAGAAATTATGGTTGTCTAGATATGTTGTTCACACACTTTTTCAGTATCTCTAATGGTTTGGCCTAAAACAACGTTTTTCTGAAAATGGAGCGTCGCAGTAGGCGGACAGACATAGCTTAGTCGACTCAGCTATCGATTATGAGTCGATCCATATACTTTGAGGTATACCTAGCTAAATTATTTCTCTATGTTACAAACTATGTATCAAAACTAATATACCTACCCCTATAGGATAGGGTGTTAACATATGAGAAGGCTATAATCCACTGTGCGGATCATTTTATACCCTATCCCATCCCATCCTTAAAATAAGTATCCCTTAAATGTGAGGCTTATGGCAAAGAAATATTAAAATTGACATTGTTGCAACATATTGTTCAGACAGTTTGTATCGCAAGGACACTACCTAAATACTGCGCTTCTTACCAAGTGCATGCTCAAATTGCGGATTAAAAAAAAATTAAAATCAATCGCTAGAAAAGTTCGAAATAAAATAGAACAACTAAGACCGTGGTATGTAAAAGAAGAATGAACTAGCTTTATTGTAGCCAACTTATTCTTTGCACTAACGAATTGGAAAGATACATTCTGTGTCTCATAGTTAACATGAAACATCATCTTCTGCTGCACTTGACCAGCTTCAAAGTTTTTTTAATTTTAAATTGCGGAACTAGAACTGCTACTTTGATTGATCTGCTTAGCGGATTCCGTACGATCCTACATACAAAGTATTGGCAAATTTGTTAGCGTGCTAATTCTACCAACAACATTGCATGCACACTTCATAACATAGTGTTGAGTCGGCCACCCTCACTTTCGTGGCGGCGCTCTAGATGCTGTTGGGTCGGTTTTTTTTTAATTCATTTTTATTTTCTTTTTCTTAAAACTATTCTTAAAACTATTCATGTCATCAGCATATATTAATATTTTACTATCTCAAATACAAGCTTTTACATCGTTAACTGCAAGTATAAATAAAACTGGTTCTAAATGACTTCCTTGAGTTACTCAAGATTGGTAAGTTCTCAACGAGAGATATGATTGAACCAAATTTATGAATCCTGGAGGGAACCATATGCCTTAAGTTTGAAAATGATGATATTATGTGGTAATTGATCAACCGTTCTGGATAAGTCAGTATATGTACAATAGATTTCATTTTTTATCTTCCAAACTATTGGAACAATGATCAAATAATGTTAAGATGTTTGTGACTGTTGATCGATTTTTTACAAAGCTGTGCTGTTCTTTACAGATTATGTTTCGACAAAGTAGACCACTTTATCACAAACAATATGTTCGAATAACTTTGGAATGCAAGATAGTTTTGAGATAGGTCTATAATTAGATATATCAAATGTAACGATCCTGAAACTAACTTGAAGGCAGTTTTTTAGATAACTGAAAACATATAAGAAGGCTACAATCCGCTGTGCAGATCGTTTAATACCCTATCGCATACCAATCCTTAAAATAAATGTCCCCAAAATGTGGGCGTCATGACAACTAAATATTGAAAATGAAATTGTCACAACATATTGTTCAGACAGTTCATCAAAATCTTGTATAGTTCGACAGAAAACAATGTTTTTCTCCTCCATATGGTATAGCGTAGGGTATACAATTTTTTTTTTTACTGAAAACGCCCTCAAAAAGTGGACGTGGCAAAAAGCTTTCATTAGACGAAATATAGATGTTAGGATATCCTTCATATCTTGTTTTTTAGCTATTTCAAAATTACTTACCGTTACCGTTACCGTTTCTCAAAAGTGTTTACTCTGGTTCTGCTTCGTCGGATAGAGAGTCAGTATACCAAATTTCAAAACTATTGCTCAATACTTAAGGCCCAAAAATCGGTGACACACAGATGGACGGACGGACAACAGATATGGATAAATTGACTCAGCTAACGATTCTGAGTCGACACATAACCTTTGATTCATATCTGGCGAAATTATTTCTCTTTGTTACAAACTCAATGTCAAAACTAATATACTGCTATGGGTAATATTCGCCTAAAGCTAGTGGGGTATCAACAAAAAAGATTTACTGCAGTTCTCTGCGAATTAGTTTGAAAACTCGATGTTTTTGAATTATTGTACGAAAAAAAAGGCTTTATTGCCATCCGTTATTTTCTTTGAATTGACAAATCCCCAATAGCGGTGAGGGTCACTATTAATCACCTTCTCCATATTGACTACGTATCGTATATATATATATTTACCATAAGTTACTTATGATACTGGCTTTGAGCACTCTTAGAATGTTTGATTGGGATAGTCGATGCAATCTTTTAATAAAAGAAAGAATTTTTAAATAGCTTGTTCTTATTTGGAAGAGCTGCCAATGTTCGCACTCGAATGAATATTTTTATCAGATAGCCTCTGAAGTTCGCTTTCCGAAAGTCAAATGAGTACGAACTGTCATAGGTAAGGTTAGGATGGTGGGTTGGTAAGCAGTGTCCGTCTGTCCTATAGTCGAAACAGATTTTCTGTTTCTTTGAAGGTGGGGAGGGAGGTCCAACAGTTTTTGTCAATATTCAATGTTGTATGATCCACCCGAGATCTAATATCACATATTTGACAGACTGATCTGACTGGTCGATGATGGCGTCATAACCTTTTTTCATCATACGCCTCTGTGCCCGGGGTCGCAGCAGAGCTTAACATTTGGTATATATTTATATTTATACCCTATACCTATTGACATTAAGTTTGTAACATAGAGAAATAATTTCGCTAGATATACCTCAATGTATATTGATCGAATCAGAATCGCTAGCTGAGTCGATCTAGGCATGTTTGTCTGTCAGTCCGTCCGTCCGTCTGTGTGCCACCAATTTTTCGGTCTCACATTTTGAGCTAGTGTAAACATTTTTGAAATCTGAGCACTGCCACGTCCACTTTTAAGAAAAATATTCTTTTTGGGATAACAGTATAGAATTTTGAAAAAGTTTTTGAACAAAATATTTACTTACTTACTTACTTAAGTGGCGCTACAGTCCGGAATGATCCTGGGCCTCAACCAACATGCCTCTCCAATTAGCCCGGTCCTTAGCTAACTGCCTCCAGTTGCGCATTCCAAGTTGGTTGGGGTCGGGTTCTACTTGTGCGCGTCACTTAAGGCGAGGTCTTCCTCTACTGCGTCCGACGTCTGGCTGGGAATCGAAGACTCTGCGAGCTGGAGTATTGGTGTCCATTCGTTCTACATGTCCTAGCCATCTTAAACCTCCAATGCGGATATTTTTGACCAGGGGCATGTCTTCGTTGAATTTTCGTCTCCATAGCCCGTGAACGCAAACGGTCCATGCTTCAGCGTCGTAGAGCAGGACTAGGATGATCAGGGTCTTATATAAGATCTCCTTAGTAGTTCGAGTGAGGGCTTTACTACTGAATTGCATTCTTAGCCCGAAGAAACAGCGGTTGGCAAGAGTAATTCTTCGTTTAATTTCTGACGAGATGTTGTTGTCAGAGTTAATAGCGGAACCGAGATAGATAAAGTCCCGTACTATCTCAAAGTTATATCTGTCAATGGTGACGTTCTGTCCAATTCGTCGATGTTCTTTGTGTTGACAGTATATATTTCGTCTTGCCGTCATTTACTGCTAAGCCCATTTTTGCCGCTTCCCTCTCTATACTAGCAAACGTGGCTATGACATCACGTTGGGCCCTACCAATGATGTCAATAGATTTTTGAAAATTGTGCCTCTAGTGTTGGCTCGTGAGTTTTGCACAATCCTCTCAAGAATCAGATTTTTTTTTATAATTTACACGTATTCAAGGGGTTATGAATACCATTTATATGTTACCATAGTACGAGCGTTAGAGAAGGGGAAGAAAGAGAGGATAGGAAAGATTTTGGATGTAGTGAAGACTTAAACTCCATGGGTGGTGTCCGAACTAGCTTCTGGGAGTCACTTTTTCTTGTGTTCGTTAAATTTGAAGAAATTCAAGATGGTGCGCATACTTTTAGGTATTACACCGACCTTTTATTTCTTTTAAATAAAAGTGAAATGGATTTTGGTTGGGATTGAACGCGCAACCTTCCACTCAACAGACGAACACATTAATACTACAACGCGGCCACATGACAGCGCATCGCCTAGCCTAAATCCTTTTTTGGTATCGAATGTGTCAGTGAGGTCGTTTCCGACCCTGATGGAGCAGCAAGAATTCTCCATCGTCATCCTACACAAACGGACGAGTTTGGGCGGTATACCAAAACTAGACATGGCTCTGTATAGTTCGTCTCTATAAATGCTGTCGCATGCGGCTTTGAAATCGATCCAGGATCTGCCGAAGTGTGAAGATTTGATCGGTTGTGGACTTTCCTGGCCTAAAACCACACTGATAAGGGCCGATCAGGTTGTTGGTAAACGGTTTCAGGCGTTCACATATTACGGCAGATAGAATTTTGTATGCGATGTTGAGGAGACTTATGTAGTTGGCGCAGTTTAGAGGGTCTCCTTTTTTGTGGATCGGGAAAACGATGCTGAGGTTCCATTCTTCAGGCATACTTATGAGTTGGTGGATGTTACTTACCCAGTCATCTCCGCCGGCTTTATAAAGCTCGGCGGGAAGGTCGTCATTTCCGGCAGCCTTATTAAGCTTCAGTTTAGATAATGCTATTCTAACTTCACTCAGGTCGGGTGGTTGGCAGCTTTCGCTGTCGTTGCCAATATTGAATGGTTCGTTCTGCCTGACAGCGGAATGTTGTTCGTCATCGCCGTTTAACAGTCTGCAGAAGTGGTTCTTCCATATCCTCAGCAAAGGCTGTGTCTCAACTACGATATTTCCTTGTTCATCTCGACAGAATTCTGTTCGAGCCTTGTATCCTTGGCTTTGACGTTTTACACTTTGGTAAAACTTGCGAACATCTTTCCTGGAGTGGCACCTCTCTATATCCTCGATCGCGCGCTTTTCTTCCTCTTTTTTCTTCTTTCTAAAAAGCGGGTGTTCTTCCCTTCTTCTCTGCCTATAGAGCTCAACGGCAGCTATCGTCTTCACCTGCAGCTTAGCCTTGTAGTCCTCGTACTTGGCTGCGAGCATCTGTCACCAGGGGTTTCTTGCTGGTGGGCGCGAGAAACCTAGCCTTGCGGCTGATCTAATGGCTTGTTGGCATCGTTGCCATGGTTCTTCGACATTCGATGTTGGTGGTATGGTGTTAATCGAGAGGTTTAGGGATACGCGTTGCGCGAATGGCTTGCCGGTCTCTTGCGATTGCAGTCTTTCGACAGTAACTTTTTTAAAAGTATTTCTGGATTGTTGTGGCGTAGTGGATATCCGCATTCTAACCTTGGCTGCAACAAGGTAGTGGTCCGAGTCGATGTTAGCTCCTCGGAATGTTCGGACATCCAAAATACTGGATGCGTGGCGCTTGTCTACCGCTATGTGATCAATTTGATTGACCGTTCGTTGATCTGGAGACCGCCATGTCCCCTTATGGAAATCGAGGTGAGGAAACCGTATGCTGGCTATAGTGGCATTTCGTTCCGTAGCGAAGTCAATTAGCCTAAGTCCGTTACCAGACGTGTTGTCGTGTATGCTATGGTTTCCGACAATACTGCTAAAGATGTCTTCTCTTCTTACCTTTGCGTTAAAATCTTCCAGCACGATTTTAACATCGTACTTCGGTAGTCGCTCATAGGTTTTGTCAAGGAGCTCATAGAAGCAGTCCTTAGCTATATCATCTTTTTCCTTCGTTGGGGCGTGAGCGCATATAAGGCTAATGTTGGCGAATTTGGCCTTGATGCGGATCGTTGCAATGCATTCGCTAATGTCTTGGAAACATAAGACTTTTTGCCTAAGTCTGGCACTTATAACAAATCCGCATCCGAATAGTAGTAGATGCCACAGTTTTTCATCCTCTTTTGCCCGGCCCATCCCATCGTATTTCCTGGAAGGTAGTAATGTCTGCTCTGTAGCAGTTTAGGGCTTCCGCTAGTTGTTCGCTTGCACCTCTCCTGTTTAATGTTCTCACATTCCAGGTGCAGATACGAACGTCGTTGTCCTTTTTTCGTTTAGCCGTGTCGTCAACAATAAAATGAGTCCTTTCCGAAGCTTTTGGTTGCTCGTAACCGTTACATTTTTCCATGATTGGGTAGTGAACCCAAAGCACAACCCCCAACCTGGAGGGCCAGTTCCAATTTATTAGATACCCCTAGGACACGGGGCGAAGCAACTTGTCTAGGTTCGGCTGGGACAGCAGGCCGGGTATTCATTCCGTGCTATTCTGACCTGGCTGTTTATAGAGTTGCTGTTTTTCGTCGTGTTATCAACACTCGCGGTTATCGTTTAGCAAGTTAAATCCGGTTGGATGAGACCAGTACCCGATGGTTACCACTTGGAGGTAAAAATAAGCACTTGATGTGTAGTCAGAGTTACAACACTGGGCATTGCCAAGTTAAAGCCAATCAGAGTCTACCCTCGTTCTACAACACCCAACCATCAAAATATTTAGACAATCATAATATCTATATTTCGCCACGCCTACTTTTTGGGGACGTTTTCAGTAAAAAAAAACTTTTTTGGTAAAATTTTAGAATATTGTAAGAATCCTTTGATGCGAAATCATTTATAATATCAACATTTCGTCTTTTTATCATTTTAACCCGTGCCCACTTTTTGGAGGCGTTTTCCTACAAAAACCATTTGTATACCTTACGCCATACCATAAACAGGAGAAAAACGTTGTTTTTTGATGAACAATACAAGATTTGCAGAAACTGTCTGAGCAGAATGTTGAGACAATCTCATTCTATATATTTCATCACCATAAAGCCAATAGTGTTTTGTAGGTAACTTTCCTTTGGGAGTTGTATAGCATATGTACAAACCGGCTTTAGCACTTGCTTGTATAAAAGCAGCTTGGTAACAAGGTTAAGCTTAGAAGATTTGCCGAGTAAGTATGTAGTACTTTTCTCTGTATTTATTTTTAAGTTCTTCAAATTTCTTATTTACATAAGACTTCCATTTTAATTTTGAATCGAATGTCATTCAGATATATTTCGCTTCCTCAAGACTGGCGGCAAAAACGCCAGCTTTTTCTCTATCTCTTTTTTCCCAAGAATCCTTACTCACCCTCATTGACGGGATAGCAGTATTATGTCTCTAATTGCTTTCAAGTGCAGACAAGTTTCTACTGCACATTTTTTAAAATATTTAATTTAATTTGTAAGCAAATAACTAAACCGATTTAAGCATGTCTTATATTTGGGAGCACGTGTTTGTTGCCGTTATTTACGAGCTTTTCTTTTTTGTCTAACCAAATATTTTTTCCCGAGGGTACTTGATATAACTATTGCTCACTTTTTGCTTTGCTGTTGTTGTTTTTTCTCAACCTTGGTAAATACCATAAGGTAAATAGAAGATATCTTCAGAAAGAATTGTCTGCTTTTGGCTTGTATAAAGCAAACTTGCATTGTTTCGATTTCGAGCTTCGTTTGATGGATGATAATCATGATAATCAGGATAACCTCTAATCTTTGATTGAGAATTACTCATTGCTTGAGTTTCGGATATTAAACAGACGTCGATATCTTTTTCTTGCACAAACAAATCTATTCATGTTGAAGGCGGATTACGTGCAATACTATTTTTAAGGTTAACTAGCCTCTCTAAAATAAGATTATTCGTTTTACTTTGTTCCTCAAGTTTTGAAAGAATAATCGAAAACATATGAGAATGCTCCATTCTGCTGTGCGGATAATTCAATACCTTATACCAACTCATCGTAAAAATTAATATCCCTATCCCTTTGCTTTATGGCAAAGAAATATTGAAATTGACATGTCGCAACATATTGTTCAGAATCTTTTTAGGTTCGACAGAAACAACCTTTTCTATTGCATATGGTTGCGCTTTTCTTCCTCTTTTTTCTTCTTTCTAAAAAGCGGGTGTTCTTCCCTTCTTCTCTGCCTATAGAGCTCAACGGCAGCTATCGTCTTCACCTGCAGCTTAGCCTTGTAGTCCTCGTACTTGGCTGCGAGCATCTGTCACCAGGGGTTTCTTGCTGGTGGGCGCGAGAAACCTAGCCTTGCGGCTGATCTAATGGCTTGTTGGCATCGTTGCCATGGTTCTTCGACATTCGATGTTGGTGGTATGGTGTTAATCGAGAGGTTTAGGGATACGCGTTGCGCGAATGGCTTGCCGGTCTCTTGCGATTGCAGTCTTTCGACAGTAACTTTTTTAAAAGTATTTCTGGATTGTTGTGGCGTAGTGGATATCCGCATTCTAACCTTGGCTGCAACAAGGTAGTGGTCCGAGTCGATGTTAGCTCCTCGGAATGTTCGGACATCCAAAATACTGGATGCGTGGCGCTTGTCTACCGCTATGTGATCAATTTGATTGACCGTTCGTTGATCTGGAGACCGCCATGTCCCCTTATGGAAATCGAGGTGAGGAAACCGTATGCTGGCTATAGTGGCATTTCGTTCCGTAGCGAAGTCAATTAGCCTAAGTCCGTTACCAGACGTGTTGTCGTGTATGCTATGGTTTCCGACAATACTGCTAAAGATGTCTTCTCTTCTTACCTTTGCGTTAAAATCTTCCAGCACGATTTTAACATCGTACTTCGGTAGTCGCTCATAGGTTTTGTCAAGGAGCTCATAGAAGCAGTCCTTAGCTATATCATCTTTTTCCTTCGTTGGGGCGTGAGCGCATATAAGGCTAATGTTGGCGAATTTGGCCTTGATGCGGATCGTTGCAATGCATTCGCTAATGTCTTGGAAACATAAGACTTTTTGCCTAAGTCTGGCACTTATAACAAATCCGCATCCGAATAGTAGTAGATGCCACAGTTTTTCATCCTCTTTTGCCCGGCCCATCCCATCGTATTTCCTGGAAGGTAGTAATGTCTGCTCTGTAGCAGTTTAGGGCTTCCGCTAGTTGTTCGCTTGCACCTCTCCTGTTTAATGTTCTCACATTCCAGGTGCAGATACGAACGTCGTTGTCCTTTTTTCGTTTAGCCGTGTCGTCAACAATAAAATGAGTCCTTTCCGAAGCTTTTGGTTGCTCGTAACCGTTACATTTTTCCATGATTGGGTAGTGAACCCAAAGCACAACCCCCAACCTGGAGGGCCAGTTCCAATTTATTAGATACCCCTAGGACACGGGGCGAAGCAACTTGTCTAGGTTCGGCTGGGACAGCAGGCCGGGTATTCATTCCGTGCTATTCTGACCTGGCTGTTTATAGAGTTGCTGTTTTTCGTCGTGTTATCAACACTCGCGGTTATCGTTTAGCAAGTTAAATCCGGTTGGATGAGACCAGTACCCGATGGTTACCACTTGGAGGTAAAAATAAGCACTTGATGTGTAGTCAGAGTTACAACACTGGGCATTGCCAAGTTAAAGCCAATCAGAGTCTACCCTCGTTCTACAACACCCAACCATCAAAATATTTAGACAATCATAATATCTATATTTCGCCACGCCTACTTTTTGGGGACGTTTTCAGTAAAAAAAAACTTTTTTGGTAAAATTTTAGAATATTGTAAGAATCCTTTGATGCGAAATCATTTATAATATCAACATTTCGTCTTTTTATCATTTTAACCCGTGCCCACTTTTTGGAGGCGTTTTCCTACAAAAACCATTTGTATACCTTACGCCATACCATAAACAGGAGAAAAACGTTGTTTTTTGATGAACAATACAAGATTTGCAGAAACTGTCTGAGCAGAATGTTGAGACAATCTCATTCTATATATTTCATCACCATAAAGCCAATAGTGTTTTGTAGGTAACTTTCCTTTGGGAGTTGTATAGCATATGTACAAACCGGCTTTAGCACTTGCTTGTATAAAAGCAGCTTGGTAACAAGGTTAAGCTTAGAAGATTTGCCGAGTAAGTATGTAGTACTTTTCTCTGTATTTATTTTTAAGTTCTTCAAATTTCTTATTTACATAAGACTTCCATTTTAATTTTGAATCGAATGTCATTCAGATATATTTCGCTTCCTCAAGACTGGCGGCAAAAACGCCAGCTTTTTCTCTATCTCTTTTTTCCCAAGAATCCTTACTCACCCTCATTGACGGGATAGCAGTATTATGTCTCTAATTGCTTTCAAGTGCAGACAAGTTTCTACTGCACATTTTTTAAAATATTTAATTTAATTTGTAAGCAAATAACTAAACCGATTTAAGCATGTCTTATATTTGGGAGCACGTGTTTGTTGCCGTTATTTACGAGCTTTTCTTTTTTGTCTAACCAAATATTTTTTCCCGAGGGTACTTGATATAACTATTGCTCACTTTTTGCTTTGCTGTTGTTGTTTTTTCTCAACCTTGGTAAATACCATAAGGTAAATAGAAGATATCTTCAGAAAGAATTGTCTGCTTTTGGCTTGTATAAAGCAAACTTGCATTGTTTCGATTTCGAGCTTCGTTTGATGGATGATAATCATGATAATCAGGATAACCTCTAATCTTTGATTGAGAATTACTCATTGCTTGAGTTTCGGATATTAAACAGACGTCGATATCTTTTTCTTGCACAAACAAATCTATTCATGTTGAAGGCGGATTACGTGCAATACTATTTTTAAGGTTAACTAGCCTCTCTAAAATAAGATTATTCGTTTTACTTTGTTCCTCAAGTTTTGAAAGAATAATCGAAAACATATGAGAATGCTCCATTCTGCTGTGCGGATAATTCAATACCTTATACCAACTCATCGTAAAAATTAATATCCCTATCCCTTTGCTTTATGGCAAAGAAATATTGAAATTGACATGTCGCAACATATTGTTCAGAATCTTTTTAGGTTCGACAGAAACAACCTTTTCTATTGCATATGGTATTTCGTAGGGTATGCAAATGGTTTTTGCATGAAAACGCCTCCCAAAGGTGGGAGTGGCTAAAAATAATATATGGAAAGAATGTTTATATTACCACAACCAATGATTTTGCATCAAATTTTTGTTAAAAATGTTTAACATTTTTCCGAAAATAGTTTTTTTTTTACTGAAAACGCCCCTAAATAGTGGGCGTTTTAAAAACACTTTGTTTAGACGAAATACTTTTTATATCGATAGCTGAGTTGATGTCAGGATGGGATGAGATAGGGTATTGAACGACCCGCTCTGCGGACTTTAGCCTTCTCATATGTTTTATATATGAACACATTTTTAAAACCAGATGCTAGGTATTGGGAACGTCTCTAACATTTGTGGGTTTAAATTTAAATAGAAGATGAAATTGATAATGTAGATATTCAGTTGTGTAAAAGTACTTTTGGATAATGTTGCCTTTTGAATGTTTGGCGGTTTTATCGATATTTGGGAGTCATTCCGAAATGCAGATTTGGTTGAATTTTGTGAGGTTCTCACAATGAATAAAAAATATCTTCACACTGGACATCTTGCAGAAGGGGAATAATGGCGCTATTTTTATGGTTGTCTTTTTGAAGATAAACTTCTTTTAGGACTTTATGAAGTCGATTTAATGAAACAAAAAATGTCACGAAAACGAAATCAAACAAAATATTGTCGTCTGTCCACCGAAACCAAGCAGCGTAGGTCGCGATTTGTACTTAGATATTGGAGCGCTGGGGAAGACCGCGTGTTATTGTTTAATGGGAGAGAATAAGATGAGCATTGTAGAACAAGGTTGAAAACTAAGCAAAACATATTTTATACCAATTTAAGTCTGAACAAAATTGTATGTCATTCGGCTACTCATACGCGTTCTGTGATTCGAGCAGTCAAGATCAATATAGTTGCGTATTACTCTAACATAAACCCAAGAGTTTGCGAATTGTCAAAAAGTATCCAAGGCAATTGTCAATATGTCAGTTTAACTCATCTCGAATGAGATGAATACCCTCTGGAGTTGGTAAACAGAGAGAGAGAGAGAGAGAGAAATTAGGCAGAGTAAAGTTTCACTTCTATCGCGTCTGAACAACATATTTAGACAATCCTAATTTCTATATTTTGTTCATACAAACATTTCGAAAACAAATTTAATACAAAATAACTGGTATTGGTAATATAAACATTTTATTCATATATTTTTTTTACCCACGCCCATTTTTTGGAGTTGGTTACCATATGCAGGAGAAAAACGTTGTTTTTGGTCGAACCATACATGATTTTGATAAACTGTCTGATCAATTTGTTGCGACGATGTCAATTTTAATATTTCTTTGCCATTATGCCCACATTTAAAAGATATTAATTTTATTTTTCTTAAGGCCATTTTTATTGTCTTGTTGCCTTGGACGTTTGTTTGAGTTTTTATTTGAGCAAGATATTTAGACAATCTAAAAATCTATATTTTGTCCATTTACAGTTTTCTACCACGCTCACTTTTTTGGGGTGATTGCAATAAAAAAGGGTTTCGATCTAATTTTAAAATATTCAAAAAAATCTTTTGATGCCAAATCACTGGTTATTTTAATATAATCATTTCGTCTATATATTATTTTAACCCACGCCCACTTTTTGTAGGCTTTTTTCTACAATAATCATTTGTATACCATACGCCATACCATATGCAAGAGAAAAAGGAGCTTTTTGTCGAACGTCGAACCATAAGAGATTTTGAAAAATTGTCTGAACAATATGTTGTGACAATGATACCTTCTATAATTCAACGCCTTAAGACCTATATTTTGAGGATATTTATTTTAAGGATGAAATGGGATAGTATTAAACGATCCGCACAGCGGATTCTACCCTTCCCATATGTTTATACCTTATCCAATAAGTTTTGATACATAGTTTGTAACATAAAAAAATAATTTTGTAAGATATAGCTTAAAGTATAAGGATCAACTTAGAATAGCTTGCTAAGTAGATTAAGCCATGTCTGTATGTCCGTCCGTTCTTCTGTAGGTCACTGGTTTTTAGGCCTTACATTTTGAGCTTGGATAATCAAATTTGGTTCATGTTGGAGCAAGTGTTAAAATTTTCATAATCCGCTTACTGCCACGCCCGGTTTTTAGAGAAAATTAATTTTTTTATCTTCGGCCAAACGGTAGGGAATTTTGAGGAAGTGACTGAACCACATATGTAGCCAATCCCAATATCTATATTTGAACCATATAAAGTTTTTTGACACGCACACTTTTTGTGCACGTTTTCAGTAAAAAAAATTTGTCTATACATCATTGAAAACCACACCAACTTTTTTGAGGCGTTTTCCTACAAAAACCATTTGCATAGCCTACGCCATACAATATGCAGGAAAAAACATTGCTTTTTGTGGAACCATACAAGCTTTTGATAAACTGTCTGTACAATATCTTGCGACAATATGAATTTTAATATTTATTTGTTATAAAGCCTACAATTAAGGTGTTTTTATACCCTATCCCATAGGAGTATATTACATAGGAGTATATTACAAATGCAGTTTTCCATCTAGGTACTCGGAAAGAGACCTGATGAGTAGGAAAGATAGAAAAGCTTACGCAGTGGTATTGCTAGCGAAGAAGAACACCTCTTTAGAATAATGGGGGAAATACCATCTGGACCAGCGGACTTGTGAATGTCAAGATCAAATAAAACTCTTGCAACTGTACGAGTACGAAAGTGAACTTGCCCCATAGAATGATTACCGTTCTCAAGTACAGGAGGAGACAGGGCACAATCTGGGAATGTAGAACTGGCTGCGAAATGCGCAGCAAGCAGATTGGCTTTGTCGAAAGAGCTGACAGCTATAATGTCATTGTGAACGAGCGTCGGAACTGATGATGAGGCCGAATTCTTTATATTTTTGACAAATGACCAAAAGTTTTTACTACCTACCTATGGGACATTGTAGAATTATTTGCTTCAACTTATGGTCGTCTTGGAATTTGACACATTTTAAATTGGAATTACAGTCATTTCTGGCTTGTTTGAATTTTGTTCAAGTTTCCTCTGTTGGATTGGTTTTATTTAACCGAAAGTTTGTCTCTCTCAACCTGGTAGCTTCTTTGCAGATCAAATATGCATACCAAGGAGAAGGATGTTTGATATCATATCAGCAGAAGTATTCACGTCAATATCGAAGAAACATAGTATATACATACAGTATTTTTGAGAACTCTTTCTTTAGCTCTCTGGTTAAAATTGCCCTGCACAGCACTTCACTAATATTTTTTTTTCGGTCGAAACTGTCGTGCACCGCGATGGTTTTTTTAGGTATAGGTATTTTTGTACAAGGGATGGGATGGGAAAGGGTATAAAACGATCTACACAGTGGATTGTAGCCTTCTCATATGTTTCTGTCACTGTTTTGAAATAGTGGTGAAACTGAGTTTTGTTTACTTTCACCCAATATCTTCACAAGGCCGGGGACGATTTTATTTTTCGATACAATTTAGTTGGCGGTATTTGCCACTGTTACGCTA
Source organism: Rhingia rostrata (assembly GCA_949824845.1). Lineage (NCBI taxonomy): Eukaryota > Metazoa > Arthropoda > Insecta > Diptera > Syrphidae > Rhingia > Rhingia rostrata. The sequence continues at coordinate 101,711,979 of OX463756.1, forward strand.
GCCCACATCCATTCGTAATACTCTTCAACGACTGTGTCTACCAAGTGTTTTTCCCAACTCTTCACATTAAAAAGTACAACTGTTCCTCCTGAGTGGGAAGTAAACAATATTTTAGCTTGGCCCAAGGCTACAGAATACTCAAAAACACGCGGAATACTTTCTTCAATGTGTAAATACAGAATAAACACTTGTGAATATATGGAAATACATGGGAATACGACGAAATTAATTTGAATACAACTGAATACTCGTAAATACACGTGATTACACTTGAATACATACGAATACATTTGAATACAAATGGACGAATTTTGAATACACTTTTATTTTAATCTCTATCCTTAACCATGCATATCCATTCGACAAGATATTTAGTTAATGCAGAAGATCGTTTATCAAACGTCAGCTAGAACAATTATTATGGTAGATACACCTCAGAATCACTAGCTGAGTCGAATAAGCTAAATCTATTCTATCGATATAGAGTTGTTTTCCATGCCCACTTTTTGGGGTCGTTTTTAATAATAATTCTGTATTGGTCATATTTGAAAGAATTTCAAAAATAATTTCGATGCTCATACTTCCGTAATGTCAACATAATATTTCGTCTATATTTTAACCGACGCACGCCCACTTTTTGGGCGCGTTTTGTTACAAAATTCATTTGTATATTCATAGCATATGATATAGAAAAACGTCGTTTTTTTCGAAACAAAAAAAGAATTAGATACAATCTGAACAAGATGTGGTTACGTTGTAACATTCTCTATTTCAAACCCATTCTGTTTTCAGTGACGCCTAATTTTGGGGATATTCTTTTTACACCCTATAGCATATGGGCATATTAGTTTCGATATATAGTGAAATTATTTAGCTAGATATACCTTAAAATATATGGATCGACTCAGAATCGATAGTCGAGTCGATTTAGCCATGTATGTCCATCCGCCCGTCCGCACGAACAGCAGATTGTAGCCTTCCCATATGTTTTTTTGTTTAATTCAACACCATTTGGCCAAAAACAACGTTTTTCTAAAAAGGAAGCGGGAAGTGGGCGGATTTTTAAAATCCTGTCTTTCTAGCAATAATATAGAATTTCTTCTTTTTCAGAAAACGGGGATTCAGTTCAGTGCTGCACTCCAGATGGTTCTGGAATTCTACCACCTCATCAAAGTCATTTTGCTTGCATGCCTATCTCTGTAGAGCCGCAGGATGAATTTTATTCACAATTTAACCAGCGATGCATCAATTTCGTTCGCCTATCACTTTCACCAAATTCAAATTGCAAAATTGGCTATGGTAGACAGAGAAGTAAAGTTACACATTTCATCGATGCATCTCCAGTATACGGATCAAGCCTTGAAACAGCAAAAGTTCTTCGCACATTTCAAGGTGGAAAGCTTCGAATGCTCGATGATTTTGGTAGGGATTTGCTTCCGTTAACTAATGAAAAAGAATCATGTGCTAGCAGTGATCCAGGAAATATTTGCTTTAAGTCGGGTAAGTCTTATAATTTTATAGATTCTGGGTTTGGGTAAGAAAAACTGTCTAAATATAATTTTATATATTATATTAAAATCTCGTGTCAAAGTATTTGTGATCACACTCCCTTCGAAACGGCTCGACAAATTTTTGTGAATTTTGATGTGTAAATTTGGTAAGTACGACAATAGGCTATAGAATATACCTCATACCGCTAGGGCATTAGGGTTTCCGTATCCAGAATTTTTATACCCTATCCCAAATTATTAGCGAAATATTCCGGAATGACACTCGATGCAAAATTAAAATGGAAGTCATATGTGAAAAAATGCGAAGAACTCAAAAATAAATACACAGAATTGTACTGGCTGTTTGGAAATATATTGGCTTTATAAAGCTCGGCGGGAAGGCCGAAGGCTTCAGTTTAGATATTGCTATCCTCACTTCACTCAGGTCGAGTGGTTGGCAGTTTTCGCTGTCGTTGCCAATATTGAATGGTTCGTTCTGCCTGACAGCGGAATGTTGTTCGTGTTCGCCGTTTAACAGTCTGCAGAAGTGGTTCCTCCATATCCTCAGCATCGACAGTGTTTCCACTACGATATTTCCTTGTTCATCTCGACAGGATTCTGTTCGAGCTTTGTATCCTTGGCTTTGATGTTTTACACTTTGGTAAATCTTGCGAACATTGTTCCTGGAGTGGCACATCTCTATATCCTCGATCGCGCGCTTTTCTTGCTCTTTTTTCTTCTTTATAAAAAGCCAGTGTTCTTCCCTTCGTCTCTGCCTATAGAGCTCAACGGCAGCTCTCGTCTCCACCTGTAGCTTAGTTTGTAGGCCTCGTTCTTGGCTGCGAGCATCTGTCGGCATTCCTCATCAAACCAGGGGTTTCTTGCTGGTGGGCGCGAGAAACCTAGCACATCAGTTGCGGCTGATCGACATTCGATGCTGGTGGTATGGTGTTAGCCAAGAGGTTTAGGGATACGCGTTGCGCGAAGATCTTGGCGGTCTCTTGCGATTGCAGTCTTTCGATAATAAAGTTTATCCTCATTCTAACCTTGGCTGCAACAAGGTAGTGGTCCGAGTCGATATTAGCTCCTCGGAATGTTCGGACATATACTGGATGCGTGCCTCTTATCTATCGCTATGTGATCAATTTGGTTGACCGTTCGTTGATCTCGCGACCGCCATGTCCCCTTATGGATACCGAGGTGAGGAAACCGTGTGCTGGCTATAGTGGCATTTCGTTCCGTAGCGAAGTCAATTATCCGAAGTGCGTTACCAGGCGTGTTGTCGTGTAGGCTATGTTTTCCGATAATACTGCTAAATATGTCTTCTCTTCCTACCTTTGCGTTTAAATCACCCAGCACGATTTGAACATCGTACTTCGGTAGTCGTTCATAGGTTTTGTCAAGTAGTTCATAGAAGCAGTCCTTAGCTATATCATCTTTTTCCTCCATTGGGGCGTGAGCGCATATAAGGCTCATGTTGGCGAAGTTGGCCTTGATGCGGATTGTTACAATGCGTTCGCTAATGTCTTGGAAATCTAAGACTTCTTGCTTAATCTGGCACTTATAACAAATCCTTATTCAAATAGCCGCTGTTTCTGCTCTTTATGAAACGGTCCGAGTAGATGTCACAGTTTTTCATCCTCTTTTTGCCGGGCCCATCCCATCGTATTTCCTGGATGGCAGTAATGTCTGCCTTGTAGCAGTTTAGGGCTTCCGCTAGTTAGTCGCATGCACCTCTCCTGTTTAATGTTCTCATATTCCAGGTGCATATACGAACGTCGTTGTCGTTTTTTCGTTTAGCAATGGTTTTTTAAATGTGTGAGTAGTTAACCCAAAGCACAACCCCCAACCTGGAGGTCCAGTTCCAATTTATTAGATACCCCTAGAAAACGGGGCCATGAGTATCCACTACGGGATTGAGCGCTGCCGTTGGCCTTTCGGTTAATCCGCCACCATCTCTGTTCAATGGGCCTGACTAACCCTTGAAACTGTCGAAGTAGCTTGTCTAATTTTGCTGGGACAGCAGGCCGCACTTATCGTTAAGCAAGTCAAATCCGGTTGGATGAGACCAGTACCCGATGGTTACCACTTTTAAATAAAAAATTAGCACTTGATGTGTAGTCAGAGTTACAACCACTGGGCATTGCCAAATTAAAGCCAATCAGAGTCTACCCTCGTTCTACAACACCCAACCATCATGCTATTCAGACACTTTTTTAAAATCTCTAACGGTTTGAGGTAAAAGTAGGTATTTCTAAAAATGGGCGTGGCAGTTGGCAGATTTCAAAATTTTTTAAACTTGCTCTGCTGTAGCAAAAACAAACACGTGTACCAAATTTCATTATTCTAGCTCAAAACTAAAGGCCCAAAAACTGGTGTTGTTCGGACGGATAAATCGACTCTGATCCATATACTTTAAGCTATATCTAGCTAAATTATTTCTTTATGTTAGAAGCTATGTATCAAAACTAATGTACCCCATAGGGTATAACTAATTTGTTTATCTCATATACTATACTATTTATTCACATTTAACATTATGCAACGTAAACATCTTTTTTTTTGCATAAATTTACATTTCCTTTTGTTTAGGCGACGGCCGGACGAATCAAATAATTTCTCTGGTGGCCATTCATATTTTATTTGCAAGGGAGCATAATCGAGTTGCAAATGCTTTGTCACAAATTAATCCTCAATTGACCGATGAAATAGTTTACCAAGAAGCCCGCCGGATCGTCATTGCGGAGTTACAACATATTGTTTATCATGAGTATTTGCCAATTATCATTGGCTCAACGCAAATGAAACGATTTCGATTATCTACCCTCCATCATGGATTCGCTAACGATTACAGTACTGATATTAATCCTGCAGTTACTAATGAGTTTACAGGGGCTGCATTCCGTTTTGGTCATTCTACTGTGGACGGTAAATTGCATTTACATTCAAGTCATGGACTCGATGAGGTTATTGATATTCCTGATGTCATGTTTAATCCTTCTCGTATGCGAAAGAGATCATTTTTGGATAGCATAATGAATACAATGCTGGAACAGCCTATGCAGAGGGTTGATGGCTCAATAACCCACGGTGTAGGTTTTTTTTACATAGATATTGTGCTGTGTTCTCACTCGTATATTCATACTAATTATATAAATATAAGTTAAGCAGATTTCTTTTTCGCGGGTCCAACCCATTTGGACTCGACTTGGCGGCTTTAAATATCCAACGTGGACGAGACCATGCGTTTAGAAGTTACAATGATTATCTAGAAGTCAGTGGCCACCGAAGGATTCACAGTTTTACCCAGTTTCCTCAGGATGTACGTAGACAAGCATTTTGCTTTCTAAAAGGTATAAACAACTACATATATAATATATCTTATGCAGGTTGCACGCAAACTTGGCCGAGTATATCGTCATCCGGATGATATTGATTTGTGGGTCGGAGGTTTACTGGAAGCACATGCATTTGATGGTTTGGTTGGATCAACTTTTAGTGAAATAATCGCTGACCAGTTCTCACGATTAAAGCATGGAGATCGCTATTTTTATGAATATGGAGAGCATATAAATCCAGGTGCATTTACTACTACTCAATTAAATGAAATTAGAAAATCATCCCTAGCCAGAATTATATGTGATAACACTGATCAAATAGGCTTATTTGAAGTGCCACGCGCTGCGTTTATTCGTCCGGATTTTACAGGGTTTGTTTATGGTTATTAAACTTTAATCGTTCACTAACAAATCGTTTTTGCTTTTAACAGTAACGTAAAAATTGAATGTAGCAGTGCTAAAATTCCCGATATGAACCTTAATGCTTGGAAAGTTTGATGCGGAAACGTAAGAGTATATATTGAATCAAAATATTTGTTAATTTATGTTAATATATTATGTATAAATAAAGTGATGATTATCCAGCGTTCTAGTTTATTTTACCAAAAGTTATCAATTTACATATAATCCTAACAAAACTGCAGTAAGTAATGGCTGTATTGTGCTGAAAAATACAAATAATTTAATTTTGCTTCAGAAAATAGGTATGTTTAAAATTATTATTGATAGTAGAAGCCTTCGCGTCAAACAACTCAAAATTTCCTAATCTTCTATAGTGGCTATGCATGTTACATTGGTAAAAATGCTATGCTCCATTTTCTGGAAACCATTGAATTTCTAAAATAGGTACTGGGCCTCTGCCAACATGCCTCTCCAATTGGACCGGTTGGTTTCTACTTGTGCGCGCCACTTAAGGCGAAATCTTCCTCTACTGCGTCCGACGTCTGGCTGGGAATCGAAGACTCTGCGAGACGAAGTATTGGTGTCCATTCGATATACATGTCTTAGCCATCTTAAACGTCCAATGCGGAGCTTTTTGACGAGGGGCATGTCGCTATATAGCTCGTATAATTCACTGTTGAATCTTTGTCTCAATAGCCTGTCAACGCAAAAGATGTTGTGTGTCCTTTCGTGTTGACAGCATATACTTCGTCTTGTCCTCATTTACTGCTAACCCATTTTTTCCACTTCCCTCTCTATATTAGCAAACGTGGCTATGACATCACGTTGGGCCTGACCAATGATGTCAATATCGTCGGCGTATGCTAGTAGTTGTACCGATTTTTGGAAAATTGTGTGTCTGGTGTTAGTTCGTGAGTTTTGCACAATCCTCTCAAGAATCAAATTGAAGAAGTCACTTGATAGCGCATCGCTTTGCCTAAATCCTTTTTTGGTATCTAATGCGTCGGTAAGGTCGTTTCGGACCTTGATTGAGCAGCGAGAATTCTCCATCAATGTTGAGGAGATTTATGCCTCTGTAGTTAGCGCAGTTTAGAGGGTCTCCTTTCTTGTGGATCGGGCAAATGTTCCATTTTTCAGGCATTCTTTCTTCCGACCAGATTTGGGTTAGAAGTTCGTGGATGTTTCTTACCAAGTCATCTCCACCGGCTGTATAAAGCTCGGCGGGATGGCCGTCATTTTCGGAAGCCTTATTAAGCTTGAGTTTTGATATTGCTATCCTCACTTCACTCAAGTCGGGCGGTTGGCAGTTTTCACTGTCGTTGCCAATATTGAATGGTTCGTTCTGCCTGATAGCGGAATGTTGTTCGTCATCGCCGTTTAACAGTCTACATCGACTGTGCATCAACTACGATATTTCCTTGTTCATCTCTACAGGATTCTGTTCGAGTCTTGTATCCTTGGCTTTGGCTTTTTACAATTTGCTTAAACTTGCGAACATCGTTCCTGCAGTGGCACCTCTCTATATCCTCGATCGCGCACTTTTCTTGCTTTTACTTCTTCTTTCTGAAAAGCCGGTGTTCTTCCCTTCTTCTCTGCCTATAGACCTCAACGGCAGCTCTCGTCTTGTAGGCCTCGTTCTTGGCTGCGAGCATCTGTCGGCATTCCTTATCAAACCAGCGGTTTCTTTCTGCTGGGCGCGATAGGGTAAAAACAACATAGTAGAAGTCTAGGATGGGCCACAAGGACATCTTCAGTGCAGGTGAGGTGGGCGCGGCACGCTCGCGGTTGCTCTGCTAAGCTCGTCGGACGGGAAAGTTCTTGCCATCCCACCATGCACCACCTGCGCAACAAACTTTTTATATCGTGCCTAAATCAAAGAAAAGAAAAGCAAGGGGAAAAAAAGCTACGTTAAATTGACCTCGGACGGACTAAGGTACAAAAAATAGAAGATAGTAGAAGAATGAAAAGAAGACATTCCTTATCAAACCAGGGGTTTCTCGCTGGTGGGTGCGATACGGTAAAAAAAAAAACATATGAGAAGGCTACAATCCACTGTGTGGATCGTTTTATACCCTGTTCCATTACATCCTTAAAACAAATATCCTCAAAATGTCGTCTTTTTCGCGATGAAATATAGAAAATGTCATCGTCAGAACATATTGTTCAGACAGTTTATCAAAATCTTTCATGGTTCGACAAAAACAATGATTTTCGCCTGGTTATGCTATTAGGTAATGTATAGAAATGGTTTTTGTATAAAAATGCTTCCAAAAAGTGGACCGGGGTTAAAATGATATAAAGAAGAAATGTTTATACTATCATAACTAATGATTTTGCATCAAAATTATTTTCGAAATGCTATAAATTTGACCAAAAAACGTTTTTTTACTGAAAACGACCCCAAAAAGTAGGAGTGGCAAAAACTTTGTGTAGACGAAATATAGACACTAGGATTGTCTATATATCGTGTTCAGACTTTTTTTTTCAATTTTTTTTTTACGGTTTTTATAATAAGAGGGCATGGCAGTGAGCAGATTTCAATTTTTTCACACTTGTTCGAACAGCACTTACAAGGATCAAGTTAAATCCCCATCCCATCCCATTCTTAAAATAAAATCCCGTGTTATACCTTATGGCAAGAAAAAATTAAAATAGACATTCTCGCAACATATTGTCCAGACAATTAATGAAAATCTTTTATGGTTTGACAAAAAACACGTTTTTCTCCTGCATATGGTATGGCGTAAGGTATACAAATTGTTTTTGTATGAAACGCCTCCAAAAAGTAGGGGCGTGGTTTAATTGATGTATAGACAAAATGTTGATATTATCATAGCCAATGATTTTGCATCAAAAGTTTTTTCGAATATTTTACAATTTGACTAAAAAAAATTTTTTTAATGAAAACGCCCTCAAAAAGTGGACAAACTTTTTCCAAATGCCTGACCATTTTGCCAAAAAGTACGTTTTGCTCAAAAGTGGGCGTGGTTGTTGGTGGATTTAAAAAAACGTTTCACTTATTCTCCATCGTTGGATAGAGAGTCAATGAACCAAATTTCAAAACTCTAGCTTAAAATTGTAGGCCCAAAAATCGGTGACACTTAGACGGATGGACGGAAGGACAGACAGACGTGGCTAGATCGACTCAGCTAGCGATTCTGCGTCGATACATATACATTGAGTTATAGCTAGCGAAATTATTTCTCAAAACAAATACACCCCTATGGGATAGGGTATAAACATATGAGAATGCTAAAATATACTGTGTGGATCGTTTTATACCCTATCTCATCCCATCATTAGAATTAATGTCTTTTAAATATAAATCTTATGGCAAAGAAATATTAGAATTGAAATTGTCGCAACATATTGTTCAGACAGTTTATCAAAAACTTGTATGGTTCGACCAAAAACAAAGTTTTTCTCCAGCATATATTATGGAGTAGGGTATACAAATGGTTTTTGGTATGAAAGCGCCTCCAAAAAGTGGGCGTGTTTAAAAATGATACATGGAAGATGTGCTTATATAACCAAAACCAAATATTTTGCCTAATATATAACAAACTAGCGGACCCCCGTTCTGCTGAGCTAGACGTCAAGTCTGAAATGCCATTTGTACATGTATGAAAAATTCAATCAATCAATCGATACAACTTACATACATAAAAATCATCGTCCTAAATTTCCAATTCGGAAGGTCGAAAACCATGTTGATTTGATGGTGCATGTGATTGTGCACATGCGCCGAGGAGGTATAGCTGTCGCATGTTGGTGAAAATAAATGATCTATTGAATCATCGGTACAACATACATACGTGACAACGCAAACTAACCTCCTCGGCGCATGTGCATTAAATTCATCATTACTAATGATGTTGCTTTGGCGAACTGAATGCAATCGTATTAATCGATCAACTCAATTGAATACCTACAAAAAACAACCAAATTGTTTTTTCTTTTAAATTAATTTATTGTAATGCTCTCTGGTAAACAACATTTTTCGTTTTACCATTATGTGCGTACAGAATCAAATCAGAAGGTTTCCCTACGCGTGAACAGGCTACAAACAATTGTCCATGTAAAAAACAATAATTTTCTAAATTTAAACCACACGCTTGCAATGATTTTCCTTGTGATTTGTTGATTGTCATAGCAAAGGCATGTCGAATTGGGAACTGCAAACGTTTTAATACAAAAGGCATGTCTGTTGGTATCATTGGAATACATGGAATTAAGACGTCTTTACCTTTAAAATTTCCATTCAAAATAGTGGCTTCGATAACATTGGTCATTCATTTCTTTACCGCAAGTCTTGTACCATTACACAATTTTGGTTGATTGAGATTTCGTAACATAATAATAGGTGCTCCAACTTTCAATTGAAGAATGTGTGGAGGCAGTCCTGTTAGATCAAGTGAATCTAAAAATTCTGCAGGATAATTGACCATTTTATCTGCATTCATAACGGTGTCCACTGACTTAAATGTTAATAATTGGCCTGGTATCTCCTTCAAAACAGCCTCATTAATTTCACTGACATTTTTTATTTTTGCCTCTAATATTCGCTAATGTTCGCTCAACCAACGATGTCTTTTGTGTTGTTGTGTAATGTCTGGAAAAACTCTTTCAATCAGTTCTTGTTTTGATTGAAAGATACGACAAAAATCAGTGGGTAGTGTGATAAGACCAGTTTCATTATCTACCCGCATTTTTCCATTTCCAATTTTGAGTAAAAGCTTGGAAAATTCATCAGCTGATAGATCGTTTTGCAATTGAACACGCACATTTGTAGTAAGTGTGAATTTTCTTACCTATCTCATCCTATCCCATCCCATCCTCAAAACTAATATCCCTTAAATGTGGATATATGATATATTAAAATTGAAATTGTCGCAACATATTGTTCAGACAGTTTATCAAAATCTTTTATGTTCGACCAAAAACAACGTTTTTCTCCTGCATATGGTATGGCGTAGGGTATAAAAATGTTTTTTTTTTGAAGAAAACGCCTCCAAAAAGTGGACGTGGGTTAAATTAATATATTGAAGTAATATTTATATTATCATAACCAATTACTTTGTATCAAAAATGTTTACACTTGTTCTGCTGGGAGGAACAACAAACATGTGTACCAAATTTCATCATCCTAGCTCAAAATGTAAGGCCCAAAAACTGGTGATTTAGGGACGGACGGACAGACATGGCTAAAACGACTCAGCTATCGATTCTGAGTCGATCCATATACTTTGTGGTATGCCTAGCTCAATTATTTCTCTATGTTACAAACTATGTATCAAAACTAATATACCCCCATGTGATAGGGTATACACATATGAGAAGGCTACAATACAGTATCCCATTCTCTACTTAAAATTAATATCCCTTAAATGTGAATTTTATGGCAAAGATATACTAAAATTAAAATTGTCGTAACATATTGTTCAGACAGTTTATCAATATCTAAGAAAACGCCTCCAAAACCGGGCGTGGGTTAAATTGATTATTAGAGAAATATTTATATTATCATAACCAATGATTTTGCATCAAGAAATTTTCGAAATGTTTAAAATTTTAACGAATAATGTTTTTTTACAGAAAACGCCCACAAAAAGTGGGCGTGGCAAAAAGCTATATACATTAAAAAAATATATATACATTAAGATCGTCTAGATATTTTCTTCGGACACTTTTTCAAAATCCTTAACGGTTTGGCGAGAAAGGCTACGCAATTATTTAAATAGATGAAAGTTATATTTATAGCACACAAACTCGACCCAATACTTTGACAGATGGCAGCTTGGAGGGCTTAAAGTCAAACATTTCCAAAGGGTCACGTTTGACTTTAGCTCATGCTGGTGGAAAAGGAGGATTTGTTAGAAATGGACTACTGCCTTTTAGATCTGGAAGCAAGACTGGTGACTACCATAATGAAGTGAACTACGACAACTTTTCAAAATGGTTAAGGGAACAGGTTCTTTGTAACTTAGAAGAACCGTCAGTTATTGTTATGGACAATGCAACATATCACAATAAAATGTATGGTACTGTCCCCAACTCGTCAACATTAAAGGCCGATATGATTAAATGGCTTTCCGTAAACAAAAAAACCTCACCAACCAGCTAGCTACAAAGTACAGCTATATGGATAAATAAAACAAAAAAAGTCTTCCGAAAGCTTCAAATTGATGACATCATTAGGAGTGCAGGCCATGAAGTCTTAGAATTATCCCCTTATCATCCGGACCTAAATCCTATAGAAAATATATGGGGAATAGTAAAAAGCAGAGTAGCAGCAAAAAATACAACTTTTAAAATGGATGATGTAAAAAATATTGCGGAAGAAGAATTCAACAAAATAACTCCGGAAAATAGGATCGCTGCTTGTGAAAAAGTAATACGCACAGAAGATTTATATCAGCACGCAGATATTGTATGGGATAAAGTCAGTGAAAGATTTATTATACACCCATCAGATGATTCGTCTGATGGAGATGATTTTAAAAACGACACATCGGATTCCGATGTGTCGATTGTGCTATTTTTAATGATTTCTTTATTTTCTTGATTGTAATGTTTTACTTCGTGCATGAAACTTTTCTTATGAGTTACTACAATAATTAATTGGTGAAACTCGATGACAGTTAAACCACGTATCAATAATAAAAGAATTACAATGTCACTGCAAAAAGGAAAAAAAACATAGGAGTAGGCTACAATCGACTGTGTGGATCGTTTTATACCCTAGCCTATCCCATCCTTAAAACAAATATCTTCAAAATGTCGGCTTTTTGGCGATGAAATATAGAAAATATCATTGTCATATCATATTTTTCAGACAGTTTATCAAAATCATCTATGGTTTTCGCCTTTTTATGCTATGAGGTAGTGTGTAATTCTTAGCACGATGGCGGGACCTCCTGTTTTATGCCAAATCCGAACGGCTAAGTTGAGATAAGATTTTCATGACAATTGATACTACTCGGATGATTTGTCAGATCATCACGAGAGGAGGGCCAGTGAAAAATCATTTTGGTGTTGCTACGGCTGGGAATCGAACCCAGACCTTCTGCACGGCAGTTCATCGCACTAACCATCGCGCCACTGAGCCCGTCGGCGTGGCAGTTTGTGGATTTCAAAACTGTTTACCCTTGTTCTGCTATGTTCTGCTAGTATACCAAATTTCATCATTCTAGCTCAAAATTGAATGCCCAAAAACTTTTGGCGTTAGGATGGACGGACGGACAGATATGTCTAAATAGGCTCAGCCATCGATTCTGAGTCGATGCATATTTTTTAATCTACATCCAGCCTAATTATTTCTCTTTGTTACAAACTATGTATTAAAACTAATATACCCCTATGGGATAGGGTATAAACATATTATGAGAAGGCTACAATCCGCTGTGCGGATCGTTTATTGCATTTTCCCATCCCATCCTTAAAATAAATATCCTCAAAATGTCGGCTTTACGTCGATGAAATATAGAAACGCAAATTGTTCAGACAGTTTGTCAAAATCTTTCATGGTTCCACAAAAAAAAATGATTTTCGCTTGGTTATAGGTACTATGAAGTAGTGTATGCAAATGGTTTTTGTATGAAAACGCCTCTAAAGAGTGGGCATTGGTTAAAATGATATATAGAAGAAATGTTGATATTACCAAGCTCAATGATTTTGAATCCATTTTTTAAATGTTTGCAATTTTACAGAAAAACGTGTTTTTACTGATAAGGCCCACAAATGTGTAATGGTTTGGCCTAAAACTAAGTTTTTTTTTAAAAAGGGGCGTGGCAGTCGGCGGATTTAAAAAATTGTTAAAACTTGTTCTGATTTGTCGGACAAAGAGTCAATATACCAAATTTCAAAACTCTATCTCAAAATTTAAGGCCCAAATATGGGGGACACACAGATGGACGGATGGACGGACAGACAGACATGGCTAGATCGATTCAGCTTGCGATTCTGAGTCGATCCATATATTTTGAGGTATATCCAGCGAAAATGTTTCACTATCACAATGTCAAAATGTCAAAACTAATATACACCTATTGGTAAAGTAAAACTTAGAAATCTTCATCAATTTTACATTTTCTGTATTTGAGCGAAAACACAGCATATTCGTACAATGTGTTCCACCCCCTCTCACCATTCAACATACCGATAGCTTCATGCTCATTTAGAACTGATTTCCCAAAAATACGTATACAGAATTCCTCAAGCACTGGGAAGATTGCTATAAAGTGTAACACGTCTTCTCTTGTTTTCAGGTTACAGATGTTGCACAGGATTGGTAGGTCTGGACGGTGTGGTATGAAATTTAGATTTACTTAACTTAACTAAAGGATCATACCAATTTTTTCCAAAGAGCTATGGTTTAGAAATTAAGTTTGTATAGACGAAGTATATATGTATATAAAAAATACCACCTCCCCCCCTTCCACCAACGATCCATCAAGTTCAAAACAAACACCTGTAACTATTACAAAACAACAAGAGATAATCAGCACATCATCTACAACACAAATTCAAAATACAATACAATTAAAAAAATTATGACTCAATACTAAATCAAGACTACAGCATCACCCACTTCTAACTCATCAAGTAATGACAGCAAAACGTCTAACGACAAACTAGATATATCACTGTCATTATTTTCTGACTCCGAAAATGACGTTGACGTGGAAACTGGATACCATCTCAGCCATCTGTAACTTCTCTTAAAACAAAACCAACTTTCTTGAATAACACAAACGACTCAACTCTCTTAAATCATAAAATAAAACAAAACCCTCAAACACATTCATTTCATCCACAAAACATAAACCATACAATGACCAGATTAACTGTGAATTTACTCATACTCCAATGGCTATTGCGACAACAAACACAATCTTGAGCGACTTATCGCTAAATATAAGCCAGACATCATAGCACGGCAATAAACTCACATTATTTAAACAAAATGTACATTTATTTAATATGAAAAATTGCAAATCATACCATTTTAATAAAAATTATGTAAAACAGGTATAGGGTTTCTTGTAAGAGAAAATATTCCAGTAGCATCGCACATTACATCCTCTTCCAACTTGATTCATCATGCAATCGAAATCCCAGAGAATGCCCATAAAAATTACGAACATTTATGGAGAACATGATGTTCAAATAAACGCAGATATTTTCGATAGAATTCCCGGCGACCATAATTTCATAGTTATGAATGATGGTTCTCCCACTTTCTTCATTACGAGAAATACCTTTTCTGCAATTGATGTTACCTTGGCAAGTAAGGATTTTGCACCCCATTTTCGTTGAGAGGTTCTACCTCACTGGGAAAGTAGGGATCATATACCAAGTATAATTCGTTCTCATTAGCAAAGATTAACTACCAAACTAACAGCCCGTTTCAAAGAAGAGAACATGCGAACTGGACCCTATTTGAAGAGACCACAAAAGCTTTGTCAATGACATATCCGGCAACCCCAAATACAAACCAAGAGGCATCAAAAATAAAAAAATAATTAGAATAGCCGCAGCCAAATTGATTTCACAAACAAAAACCAATCCAGTATGGTTTACACCAGCTATTGCAACGCTGGTTAAGGATACAAAAATTGCCTGGAAAACCGCTCGAAGGTCTCCAACAACAGAAAATTGTATTGCGGAAGAAGAAGCTGCGCAAAATTAAAACGAGAATTGGTTCATTCAAAACGATGTTTTTGGAAAAATTTCAAATTCAGCGAACTTCAAACAAACGTAAATCAATGTCAACTTCTTATTGATAAAATTTCACGTTTGGAACTCTAAGAAATGCGAAAGGCACAACTCCAGGTGACGATAAAATAACATATAGGACTGTTCGGCAATGCTCGAACAACCTGAAAGACAGACTCTGTCTCTTATATAATAACATATTAATGACTAGTGTTTTTTCACATGACTGGAAAAGAGCTCAGCTAATACCTATTCCCAAAAGCTCTCAAAATCGTCACAGTTTCGATGAGTAACGGCCTATCTTACTGCTCCCTATTCTCTCCAAAATTTTTGAGAAAACAAAACATAGCATAGTTATGTCATCTGATCTACAAAAAGCGTTTGATCGCGCCACCAAGATTCCCATCCTTAATCAGATGTCACAATGGGGAGTCCCTTTTCAGATCATTAAACTTATTGCGTCCTTTATGATTTCCAGAACCTTTCAAGTTAACAATGATTTTTATAAATCCGCACACTTTAATATGGAAAATGGAACTCCACAAGAATCTCCTCTCTCGGTTGTAATCTACAACTCATATGTCGATTCACTTATAGCCAAAATCTCTCAGCCTGAACTTAAATTAGACTTTGTTGGGGTATATGCCGACAATATTTTTGTTGTAGAATCTGGAGACTTGATGCAGGTGAAATCTATTTTAGAATCAGCAGATATGGCAATTCATACATGGTCCCAAGATACAGGTGCAACAGTTCCACCGTCAAAAGTAGACTTACTTAACATATGCAAAAAAATAAATTGTAATCCACTGTCCTTGAATATTCGAGTTACTGTTCTCCCGGTTTCTAAGGAATTAAAAGTGTTGGGTATTACTTTCAGTTCAAACTTGAACTTCAGTCAAAACATGCTTCAGCGATTGAAAAAAAGAAACAACATCCTTAAAATGATATGCTTCAAGAAAAAAGGACCCCATATTGAAACAGCGTTGAGAATAGCAAGAACACTCGTTGAAGGTACCTTACAACATGGGCTTACTACCTACATGTGGACAACAATCAAAAACTGCAATGATATCGACACTGGGATTAATAATTGCTTTCGTACAGCTTCAGAAGCACTAAAATCAACTAAAATCGAGTCTCTTAAATTAGAAACTGGGTACGTCTCTTTTCAAAACTTCGGCAAAAGAAGATGTTTTAACTTAGCCAGCAAGGCCCTTGCCGATCCAACACAACCCCTCTTTAGTACTGCAAATGAAACTATCAGATCACAAACAAAAACACGGAAAAACTCTATATCTACACCTGTAAGAATATTTAGTTGGGTAACTATTCAACCGAATTTCCTGTCCGAAACTTTTAGAGTAGCTGATAGTTAACCTCAATGGAAAAGAGATTCGCTGAAAATAAATATTAACCTTGCCGAAATTAAGAAGAAATATACCCCAAACGAATTGTTCCAAATTCTACACAAAGAGATGATCGATAACGTCAACCCTGACCATATCTTCAATACATATGGTTCGCATAATGATAACAACTCGTCTTATGCAGTGGAAAAATGGGAAGACGATTCACAAACTTTTACGGTCTGGCAAGGACTGCTCCCTAAAGAAGCAGGGAGCTACACTGCAAACGTAATGACGTGTCTACGTTTGGAAACGCTGATGGATTTTATGTTCTCACGTAATCTTATAAAAATTAGCTTGATTGAAAAATTTAAAATTATTTCCATTTTCATGCGTCACATAACGATGGAATTGTATTAACTCGTCAGCAAGTTCTGAATTTAAATTTTCCGGAAAATTTGACACCACACGCTGGGCACAGGCTACAATGTTGACTTTTTCATTGCTTGTGCAAAGAAAATCGAATCTTTCAGAAATTTCCTATTATATTTTACCTCGGGAATCTATTTGTATTCTTAACTAATTGATATTAATATAAAAAGCGTTTATTCGAAACTTATCCTTCGGGCTTAAATCTACATCGGAAGCATTACCATCGTTAACCATTTTTTTGCGAATTCGTTTTCGTGTAATCATGAAGCTGCCATCAGATAGAAGTTATTTATCACGCATTTTCTCCAGTTGATCGGAACATGATCTATACAAATTCTCGCTAGTCAGTAGTGTTACGTCTTCGGTTTGCAAAACTTCAATGACTTTTTCAAAACTTTATAAATTATCGTTTAGAATCAAAAGCATTAAGGCAATTTCTTGTTTATTAATTTTGTTTAGTAGATCACCAGCTTCCCACCGTTGTTTAAAGTATCTAATAATTTATTATATGATTTAATGATGGCAAAAGTAGCTGCAGCATGAGCTTCCCACCGTGTATCTGTGTGATTGTCACATTATCATTTTGAAGAGCAGATTTTAACGTTTGTATAGCGATTGTACGACAGAAAAAAATCAACTGCGATAAGACAGCAATCGACAGCACAGTGACCAACAAGATTTAAAGAGTGTGCTGCACAAGGCACATAGACTGCATACGGATTTGTCAGAAGAATTTGTTGTTGCATCCCTTTATACTGACCTGACATATTTGGAGCATTGTCGTATGTTTGCCCTCGATAACCCAAATTTTTCTTCAGATCCTCTAAATGCTAGACCACGTTCAGACAATGTGCAAATAACAGCAACCACCCTTTTAAGTACATGTTTCCGGTATGAAAATGACTTTTGCATTTGTTTGTCAAAATCTGTCTTAATTCCGCATCATCGCTTCTTTATGAGAGCTCGATTTTTTATGATTATCTATTAAATACGCATTTATCCAATCAGAAAAACCTTCACGATTTATAAAAGTTATTCCTGGCCTACTGTGATCAGGAAATAGCTTACAATAAAAGCAGAACAACGCTCCTTTTGAGATGGAATACAAAATCCATTAACGTTGATAGTACTCGCCATTTGCTTTTTTACCAATAAAATAGGAAAATTGGCAAACTCTAATTTTACCTTCTGTTCGTCGAGATTTAAAAAAAGGACCATCATGATTATTGCATTTGCTAGTGCAAATGTGTTTGTGTTGTCTATGAGCAGAGCATATCTATTTAGATTTATTTATATTTATCTATTTAGATTTACTCTGTCCTTGGGCCCTTAAACGGATGAAACAGTTGCAACTAGCCAGTGCTTTCAAATGGTCAAACAGTTACTACGAAATAAGAGTTTTAAATCTACCCATTATTACTGTATATATGGTATGAAGCATAGCCGCATACAATCTATGTGTGTTGTACGTGTATAGTAAGCCAACCAAGTTATGAAGAGTAAAAGCAGATTATGTTATTTAAGAAAACGAATACATGTGTTGGTATGTATATACAAGGTGGCGCAAAAATAACCTTCCGATGTTTTTTGGCTGTAATTAAAAAAAAATGAAAAACTTTGATTCTTCTTGTAGATTATTTTTATTTGGTCTTTTAATGTTTTTTACATCAAGTCGAGAATATGATGTCATGTAAATGGCCGCCGCCATAGTTGATTGTCATTTGAGCCCTTTTTCTGGCATTTTTCATCACTTTGGCCAAAACGTCCGGCGACAGGTCCTCACATTCTTGACGGATATTGTCTTTAAGAGCTGCAAAAGTCTGAGGCTTGTTGACATAAACCCGCGACTTCAAAAAGCCCCACAAAAAGAAGTCTGGAGCGGGCGATCTTGCTGGCCAGTGCAAATCGCCAAAACGGGAGATTAGGCGCCCGGGAAATACATGTTGCATTGTCGTGCAGTGTGTGCTGTTGCACCGTCCTGTTGGAACCACATGTTCTCCAATCCCAATTCATCCAGTTGCGGCAAAAAGAACTCGTTGATCATTGCTCTGTAGCGCTCACCATTCACAGTAACCGTTTGGCCCGCGACGTCTTCGAAGCAAAAAGGTCCGATGACTCCTCCAGCGAAAACAGCACACCATACAGTAACTTTGAGCGGGTGTAATGGCTCTTCGTGGGTTACACGCGGATTTTCAGTGCCCCAGAAGCGTAAATTTTGCTTATTTACGTACTCGCTAAGATGGAAATGGGCCTCATCACTCATGATTATTTTTGATGAAAAATCATCTTCCTCTTGGTGGTGATTAAGGATGGCTTGAGCGTATGTTAGACGCGATTGGCGGTCAGCAGCTAACAGATTATGCACCGTCTGGACTTTGTACGGAAACATCTTCAAATCTTGTACCAAAATTCGCTGTAAAGACCGTCGACTGATACCCATTTGCGTGGCACGTCGTCTGGTCGATGTCGACGGCGCTTCCATGACATCTTCGGCTACAGCAGCAATATTCTCTGCAGAACGGCTATTCCGGGGTCTGCCACGCCTGGCAGCATCTCGTGTTGTGCCAGTCTCTTCGAGGCGAGCGGCTAAACATCGCAGTGTTTCACCAGTAGGCGTTGGACGGCTAGGAAATCTGCGACGAAATTCACGTTGTGCCAAAGTCACCGACCGATTATTGCTCAAATAAGTAGACACCAATATTCCGCGTTCTGGAGCAGTGTAGCGTAACATTGTTTATTAACGTGTATTTCGCATGTGTTTACTACACAAATGTCAAAACAGAACTGACATTAGGGGTCAATCGCAAAATTTATAGCATTTTCTGATAGGAGGATTACTTTTGCGCCACCTTTTAGTTTGCTTGAAAATTAAATGTATTTATTTGTGGATACATATATGAAAATACTTGAGCGTTGCCGTTTGCCGAATTTGAAGATTTGTGAAGATCTATTATTTATTCGCTAGTATGAGCAATAAAGATTCAGTTGCTTCATTGTGTTTACTTACTTTTGTGGCAACTTTTGTCGTGATCCAAAGGCCTGGGCCTTGTTGGCCTAAGTTTAAATCCTGGGCTGCCCATAGGGGTATATTAGTTTTGAGAATAAGTTTGTAACTCTTGGTGCTCATGACGTCGCAAGCGCATTCAATAATTGTCGAATGCACCCACTACCAAATGCACCAACCAATTAAAGGGAAATATCCCAAAAATGGAATTTCAGTCAACGTACCAGATGTCAGAATCTTTGTTTACCTTTTAACAACTGTTGCCAATAAAAATTATTTTCTTTTATAACGCAAAGCAAGCGGTCGCATTTTAATTTCCACTAGTACGGAATATATTTTTTGTCATAAAACATTGCAGATAAATGAAACACTTTACTCTTTGGGTTCAAACCCGAACCTTAACATAGTGAAATAATTTCGCTAGATATACCTCAAAATATATGGATCGACTCAGAATCGCTAGCTGAGTCGATCCAGCCATGTCTGCCTGTCCGTCCAGACGGAGCAAGAGTTTTGAAATTTGGTATAAAGACTATCTATCCGATGAAACAGAAAAGGTGTACAAAATTTTGAAATCCGCCCACTGACACGCCTCCTTTTTAAAAAAATGTAGTTGTAGCCCAAGCCATTAGAGATTTTGAAAAAGTGTCTATACAAGATATTTACACAATGCTTATGTCTATGTTTCTTTTATACAAGGTTTTCTACAATTAGATATATGTATGTATATACGAATTTTAATGTTAAACTTAAATATCAAATAATTTGTACTTTAACTGAATTAATTTTCTTTTTTTTTCTTTATATTAATCTTATACGTTCTAAAAAACGGCATCTCTTATGGCCTTGTTGCCCTAATGCCTTACCGAAATAGTTTGTAAAAACAATTATATGTAAATTATTTAAATAAAAAAAAATAAATAAATAATTAAGATTGTCTTTATATGTTGTCCAGACACTTTTTCACAATCTCGCCTTATGTGAGTTTTTTTTTTTAAAAGAGGGCGTGGCAGTAGACGGATTTCAAAAGTTTATAGTACCAAATTCAGTCAGTCTAGCTCATCATTTCAGGCCCAATAACTGGTGACATACGGACGGACGGATAGACATGACTAAATCGACGCAGCTATTGATTCTGAGTCGATCCATTTACTATATCTAGCTAAATATTTCTCTATGTTACAAACTATGTATCAAAACTAATATAGCCCTATGGAATAGGGTTTAGATATGTTGTTCAGACTTTTTAAAGTTATGTTTTTCTGAAACGGTTGCGTAGCAGAGGGCGGATTTCAGAAATGTTTACATTTGTTCTGCTGGGAGCAATAGCAAGCACGTGTACCAAATTTCATCATTCTAGCTCAAAATTTAAAGTTCAAAAACTGTTGACGTACGAACGAAGGGACGGACAGCAATCGATTCTGAGTCGATCCTAATAAACATGACCTTCATCAGTGCACGTTGTGTGGGAGTGTCTAAGACAAAAGTGCATATAAACATATGAGAAGGCTACAGTCCACTGTGTGGATCGTATTTTGCCTAAAACTACGTTTTTTTTTTTAAAAGGGGGCGTGGCAGTGGGCGGATTTCAAAAATTTTTGCACTTGTTCTGCTTTGTTGAATAGAGAGCCTGTATAATAAATTTCACAACTCTAGCTTAAAATTTAAGACCTAAAAATCGGTGACACACAGACGGACGGAAGAACGGAAGGACAGACATACATGCCTTAATCGACTCAGCTAGCGATTCAGAGTCGGTCCATGTACTTTGAGCTATTTAGCGAAATTATTTCACTATGTTACAAACTTAATGTCGAAACTAATATACCCCTATGGAATAGGGTACAAGCATATGCGAAGGCTACAATCCACTGTGTGGATCGTTTCATACCCTATCCCATTCTCTCCTTAAAATTAATATCATTTAAATGTGGATTTTATGGCAAAGATATATTAAAATTGAAATTATCGCAACATATTGTTCAGACAGTTTATCAAAATCTTACTTGTATGTTCGACCAAAAACAAAAATATTTATATTATCAAAACTAATTATTTTGCATCAAAAAATGTTCGAAATGTTTAAAATTTTACTAAAAAGGCCCCCAAAAATTGGGCGTGGCAAAACAAAAATTTGTGTAGACAAAATATAGACATTAGGATTGTCTGGATGTCTTGTCAAGACGTTTTTTCAAAATGTTTAATGGTTTGGCCTATAACTACGTTTTTCTAAAAAGGGGGCGTGGCAGTGGGCGGATTTAAAAAATGTTTAAACTTGTTCTGCTTCGTTGAATAGAGAGTATACCAAATTTCAAAACTCTAGCTCAAAACTAAAAGGACCAAAAATCGGTGACACACAAACGGACGGACGGACGGACAGACAGACATGACTAAATCGACTCAGCTAGCGATTCTGAGTCAAATCATATACTTTGAGGTATATCTAGCGAAATTATTTCACTATGTTACAAACTAAATGACGAAACTAATATACCCCTATGGGATAGGGTATAAAAACATATGAGAAGACTACAATCCACAGTGTGGATCTTTTTATATCCTATCCCATCCCATCCTTTAAATTAATCCTTTAAATGTGGGTTTTATGGCAAAGAAATATTAAAATTAAAATTGTAGCAGAAAATTGTTCAGACAGTTTATCAAAAATTTGTATGGTTCGACCAAAAACAACATTTTTCTCATGCATATGGTATGGCGTAGGGTATACAAATGGTTTTTTTTTATGAAAACGACTCCAAAAAATGAGCGTTGGTAAAAATGTTATATGGAGGAATTGCTTACATTACCAAAACCAATTATTTTGCATCAAATTTTTATTCGAAATTTCTAAAATTTTACCAAAAAACGACCCCAAAAAGTAGATGAAATATAGACATTACGATTGTCAAGATATCTTTTTCAGATGCTCTTTCAAAATTTTGAACGGTTTGGTCTAAAATTAGGTCATACTCAAAAGGGGCCGTGGCAGTGGTCGGATTTCAAACATTTTTACACTTGTTCGAGCAGGCTGTACAAGGATCACATGTACCAAATGTCATTATCCTAGCTCCAAATTTAAGGTCCAAAAACCAGCTACCTACATACGGACGGACGGACGGACAGACAGACACGGCTTAAGCGACTCAGCTAGCAATTCTGAGTCGATCCGTATACTTTGAGGTACACCTAGCTAAATTATTTCACTATGTTACAAACTATATATCAAAATTAATTTGCCGTTATGGGATAGGGTATAGAATATGTCATTGTGAGAACATATTGTTCATACAGTTTATCAACATTTTTATGGTTCGACAAACAACAACGTTTTCAGCTGGTTATATGATATGGTAAGATATGGTTTTTGTATGATAGCGCCTCCAAAAAGTGGGCGTGGGTTAAAACAAAGCATTGAAGAAATGTTAACATACCGTAACCAATGATTTTGCATCAAACGTTTTTTCAAATATTTTACAATTTGACTAAAAAACTTTTTTTTATTGAAAACGATTCCAAAATATATTATAACTATATAGACGAAATACAGATATTAGAATTTTCTAGATGTGTTGTTGAGAAACTTTTTCAAAATTAGCTTTCGATTCTGAGTCGATCCATATACTTTAAGCTATATCCAGCTAAATTGTTTCTCAATGTTACAAACTATGTATCAAAACTAGTATACTCCTTTGGGGTAGGGTATAATAAGAAGGGTGGTGGTTTTAGTGAGTAAAAAACTCACAGTATTTTGGGCACGTGCTCATCGTGTCAATGATGATTTCCACCAGCCCACGAAAAAAAAAATTAAACCGCCGTTGAATTTGCGAAACACTAAAGCACCAACACGCAACAACAGCAAAAACTCTGGAATGGACAAAGTACTCGAAACGTGTCAAATTATCATATGGGTAGAATGCACAATGTCTCACAAGAAAGCATTGGAAGCGCTTTAATATATACTGAGTTTTGGGAAAAATACGCGGATCTTTGGTGGCGCACTCATTTTATCATTTTATTGTTTTTTACTTTTCGACAAATACTACCGGTTATACCACGTTCAACACACACTGATTAACTTAATGCATGCCTCAAGTTATCCGTTTTAAGGCGTCATTTACAGAAATAGATTTAAACTGAATTCTTGAATTCGCTTGATTTGCCACCGCACGTTATTACATTGAAAATTGGCGTACCCATCATTATTCTTCCAAAGAATAAATCCACCACGACTTTTCAACGGAACCAGACGATCGGGTAAGCAAATGATGAAAAATGTTATCGAGGCGATCGTTTTGACTGGAAAATTCAAAGGTTAAGACGACTGTTTCTGCGTAACCCAATGATCCCGACATATATGCCATTCGAATTCAAACGCTTACAGGTCCCGGTGCGGCTCAGTTACGCAATGACTATCAACAACACAAGGACAACCGTTGTAAGTATGTAGATTTAATTTGGCATGGCAGCTCTATGTGGCCTGCTCACGCGTTGGAAAACCTTCTGATTTGTTCGTATTTAGAGATAAATTAAATTATATAGTTTTCTAATGGTGTGTTTCATTTCAGTGAGTCGAACAATTGAGCCCGCCCTTAGGGCGGGCGTTCGCGGTTTTTTTTTTAGATTCGCTTCTAGGATATGTTCAATTGGTCCTGAGCAGGGACCGACAGGATTTGTGAACTTTTTGCTTATGGATCTTCGCAATACCTGAACTATTACGCTCTACTTGAGTGCACGTCGCTGTACCCATGGGTACACAGTTGAGCAATCTAGAATTCGGTCGCAGCCCTTTTGAGTAACCATAGGAACACTCAGATATCCAAGAAGGCTAAAGGACATGGAGTGAAGACCATACGTTGGTCGTTTGTAATAATAAACACTTGCGACTAAAAGATGACTAAGATGCTTCCACCTGTCGTTATCCAAATAACCACGCGATGTAAGATAACAGCACGGTATAAAGTGAACAAATGTATAACTTGTAGTATAACACATTGTAATAGAATGTTAAATTATTTAAAAGTAATAATCCTTGCTAAGTTTCAAGATTTGGCCGCACTATGAGAAGAGGAAAAAAGAAAAGACAACAACCAACTTCGGTCGAGAGGAGGATATACGATTGTCAAGATATCTTTTTCAGATGCTCTTTCAAAATTTTGAACGGTTTGGTCTAAAATTAGGTCATACTCAAAAGGGGCCGTGGCAGTGGTCGGATTTCAAACATTTTTACACTTGTTCGAGCAGGCTGTACAAGGATCACATGTACCAAATGTCATTATCCTAGCTCCAAATTTAAGGCCCAAAAACCAGCTACCTACATACGGACGGACGGACGGACAGACAGACACGGCTTAAGCGACTCAGCTAGCAATTCTGAGTCGATCCGTATACTTTGAGGTACACCTAGCTAAATTATTTCACTATGTTACAAACTATATATCAAAATTAATTTGCCGTTATGGGATAGGGTATAATCATATACTTGGCGATGAAATATAGAATATGTCATTGTGAGAACATATTGTTCATACAGTTTATCAACATTTTTATGGTTCGACAAACAACAACGTTTTCAGCTGGTTATATGATATGGTAAGATATGGTTTTTGTATGATAGCGCCTCCAAAAAGTGGGCGTGGGTTAAAACAAAGCATTGAAGAAATGTTAACATACCGTAACCAATGATTTTGCATCAAACGTTTTTTCAAATGTTTTACAATTTGACTAAAAAACTTTTTTTTATTGAAAACGATTCCAAAATATATTATAACTATATAGACGAAATACAGATATTAGAATTTTCTAGATGTGTTGTTGAGAAACTTTTTCAAAATTAGCTTTCGATTCTGAGTCGATCCATATACTTTAAGCTATATCCAGCTAAATTGTTTCTCAATGTTACAAACTATGTATCAAAACTAGTATACTCCTTTGGGGTAGGGTATAATAAGAAGGGTGGTGGTTTTAGTGAGTAAAAAACTCACAGTATTTTGGGCACGTGCTCATCGTGTCAATGATGATTTCCACCAGCCCACGAAAAAAAAAATTAAACCGCCGTTGAATTTGCGAAACACTAAAGCACCAACACGCAACAACAGCAAAAACTCTGGAATGGACAAAGTACTCGGAACGTGTCAAATTATCATATGGGTAGAATGCACAATGTCTCACAAGAAAGCATTGGAAGCGCTTTAATATATATACTGAGTTTTAGGAAAAATACGCGGATCTTTGGTGGCGCACTCATTTTATCATTTTATTGTTTTTTACTTTTCGACAAATACTACCGGTTATACCACGTTCAACACACACTGATTAACTTAATGCATGCCTCAAGTTATCCGTTTTAAGGCGTCATTTACAGAAATAGAATTAAACTGAATTCTTGAATTCGCTTGATTTGCCACCGCACGTTATTACATTGAAAATTGGCGTACCCATCATTATTCTTCCAAAGAATAAATCCACCACGACTTTTCAACGGAACCAGACGATCGGGTAAGCAAATGATGAAAAATGTTATCGAGGCGATCATTTTGACTGGAAAATTCAAAGGTTAAGACGTCTGTTTCTGCGTAACCCAATGATCCCGACATATATGCCATTCGAATTCAAACGCTTACAGGTCCCGGTGCGGCTCAGTTACGCAATGACTATCAACAACACAAGGACAACCGTTGTAAGTGTGTAGATTTAATTTGGCATGGCAGCTCTATGTGGCCTGCTCACGCGTTGGAAAACCTTCTGATTTGTTCGTATTTAGAGATAAATTAAATTATATAGTTTTCTAATGGTGTGTTTCATTTCAGTGAGTCGAACAATTGAGCCCGCCCTTAGGGCGGGCGTTCGCGGTTTTTTTTTAAATCCGCTTCTAGGAAATCTTCAATTGGTCCTGAGCAGGGACCAACAGGAACTTTTTGCTTATGGATCTTCGCAATACCTGAACTATTACGCTCTACTTGAGTGCACGTCGCTGTACCCATGGGTACACAGTTGAGCAATCTAGAATTCGGTCGCAGCCCTTTTGAGTAACCATAGGAACACTCAGATATCCAAGAAGGCTAAAGGACATGGAGTGAAGACCATACGTTGGTCGTTTGTAATAATAAACACTTGCGACTAAAAGGAGACTAAGATGCTTCCACCTGTCGTTATCCAAATAACAACGCGATGTAAGATAACTGCACGGTATAAAGTGAACAAATGTATAACTTGTGTATAGTAGAACACATTGTAATAGAATGTTAAATTATTTAAAAGTAATAATCCTTGCTAAGTTTCAAGATTTGGCCGCACTATGAGAAGAGGAAAAAAGAAAAGACAACAACCAACTTCGGACGAGAGGAGGATATTAAAAAAAAGGCAAGGAACACGAAAACATTGTTGTCGCGATGTAATAAAAATAAAATAAAAACTAAACTGTGAGTTATCACATTCAGGTATCAATAGCGTAACAAATGCAGTCAAAGTGATCGTAACCATAAAAGAATCTTGAGTGAATCATGAAGCAATAGCTCAACAAGTGCAGATAAGTGATCTTAACTAAAAGTTACCAGCTATAACAGTAGCACATAAAACTAGTGGTGGGTGCACGACTGAGTCGTACGCAACCTTCTCATTCACAGCGAGTTAATTTGACGTTTTTTTACAATTTGGCCTAAATACACAATAATATTTATTTCGATTAAGAATTCTGGAATGGTATAATATGTCGAAATGAGATTATACGAACGTTTATTCCGTAATTTTAAATGATCGGTGTTTATGTGAATAATAATGATTTTCCGTTATTGGCCAAAACTGAAATTTGCGTTTGGGGATAATTGGACCAAAACCAATTATGTGGAACTCACGAAAACAGTAATAGTAGTATACAAACTAAATTTCATTCAATTTGGCAAAATAATTTGGGAGAAATTGACAATTTTCTTTATATGGCCTATATGCAAAAATTCGTTGTATAGATTTTCTTGAAAAAACGTGGAATGCAATTTTGTTGGAACTAATATGCTTATAGTATGTATGAACTTTAATCAAAATCGTTAGAGCCGTTTTTGAGGAAATTGAGGGTATGTATAATTTTTAAATGGCAGGTACCAGTAATAACATGGAAGCAAACAAAAAAAAATGGCCTAGAAATATGACCAAACAAACGCTGGATGGGAAGTTTGAAGAAAATCGGTCAAGTAGTTTAGGCTAGAGAGACCGAAGAACCGACAAAACGACGGACGGAATTCCAAAAACCACTTTTTTGAGTTCCGCTATCATCGTAATATTAGAATCAATCAAAATCTCTAGGTCAAAAATTTTAACGAAAAAAAATTTAAAAAAATTTAAAAGAGTTAAAGGAAGACAGTGTTCGATAAAAAATGTTTGCCTTCCTAATCCAGTGAAAAAAGAAATCATTAAATATACATCTCGCAGGTGGTCATGGCTCAGAGGAATGCGTAGTTGACTGCTAAGCCAAACGCTGCGGGTTCAAGCCCCAGCGTCGGCAGCATTTGTTTTCTACGAAAATCGCCAGCTTATCTGAGGCCACCTGTGCGATAATATGAGACAATATAAAATCTATGCCTCCTCCTCTGTGCCACGTAGGTTTATGTTATATGTCTTTCCTTCTATGTATCTATCCGTCTCTCTCTGTTGTATAAATGTCTTGATCTGTCCCAGCCGATGGCCTCAGTCGCCAGTGCTGTTATGTGTCTGTAGTTCGTTGCATTCATGTGCGAAGTACTGTGATGTCAATGTTAATAAATATACCAATAATATATGCAAAAAGTTGACAAGAAGGAGATTCCTGCTACCGTTAATCTATATAAAGAAGTGGAACACCGTGTCAAAAGGAAAAGACGGAATAAGGGGAGATACAATAACGAGCCATGCCGAGGATTTACAAAATCAGCAGGTGGATATTAATATTACAGTAAGACTATCATTAAGCAATTCGAACTGAAATCTAATCCAGAATTAATACAAAATTATATAAAGGTAGACAACCTCAGTTTATCATTTCAAAATATGTATACGTAGATAATTGTTCTTCAGTAATTCTAGTTAACGTTTTCTGCAATCAGAAAAGAGGGAATCAATTAAAAAGGGAAAATACATCGGGTTATCGGTATCACTTTTAGCAGATAGGAACGCGATCCAAAATTCAGTGACTCAGTTAACGGGAGGCTTTTATTCCGTACTAGAACAGTTAAGGGGTTTCGAATCCCGAATTGCTCGTATTGAGCAGGGGAATTCTAGGCAGGAAATCCAAAGTTTAAAAGGGCAACTTGAATCCATCGAAAACTGAATAGTAAATGTGGAATGTATAGGTTTGGGGGGACCAGCTGTTTAACGACTCGAAGCCCGGGAACAATTACGAGGTCCGAATGACGAGGCCGAGTTAGAAGAGATTTCGAAACTGCCTGACTCCGTAAAGGAGCTTCAAACTTTTGAGGGCAACACCGTCTACTATGTATCCTGGGTACACAGTGTGGGAACAGTCCTCAAGAATTACGAAATTGTTCGAAGCAAGCCGATTTATATGACTATCCTTCAATACATAAGACAACAAATTAGTGGAAAAGTTGATTCCGCCCTCGTGTCTTATAACGTGTTCGATGACGAACACGCTGAAATCGCTGAAAGGTCAAAGCGTTCGAAGCAATTCTTCCTCCGAATACCCTCAAGGAAATGAAGAGTTTCCTAGGGTTAACATCATACTAAAGGAATATGACTCGCGGGGAGCATTCGCAGATAAGAGCAAACCAATCAAAGAATGTTCTAATATGCCTCGACGATTCAGGATTTAAGGCTTTCGAAACATTAAAGCAGCTTATCACTTCAGCAGAGGTGTTAGCCTTTCCTGACTTCGAAAAGCCTTTTAATTTAACGACAGATGCTTCAGACTATGCCATTGGCGCTGTGTTATCCCAAGGCGAACCTGAAAAGGATAAGCCAATTGCATTCATCTCCCGTTCTGGTAATAAAACGGTAGAAGGGTATGCGACAAACGAGAAGGAACTTCGTGCCATAGTTTGGGCACTCGACAATTTAAGGAACTATCTCTAGGGGGGCAAAAAAATTTGAATAAATACGGATCACCAACCCTTGACCTTCACGCTCAGTAATTGAAATTACAATGCGAAGCTCAAGCGTTGGAAGTCAATAATTGGGGAGTACAACTACGAGTTGATTTACACACCTGGTAAATTAAACTTCGTGGCTGATGCCCTCTTACGACTCCGAACACAGGTTAATCACCTTTCAGGTTCAAGTTCCTTTTCCTTTCCTTTTCCTTTTCTCGGACAGGTGCAAGCATAGTCGCAGAAGCAACTACAGACGGCGCGGACGAAGTACAATCACAAACACATACAGAAACTGCTGACGAGGGACGAAGTCATAGAACAGACAAGGTGGAAACTGGCACTGCCGAAGAAGGAATGTGCGAAAGATCTTCTAACATCGATGATTCCTGTACCATGCACAGCGCTGACCAAGACAGCTCCGAATTAATACCTCACGTGAAGGCGCCAATCAACGTCTTTCGTATCCAAATAGTCTTTAGGATAGTCGTCGACCTTTGTTCTGACGACGAACCACACCCTGGCTATCACCGCCATTACATCTCCATGAAACACTTAGACAAAAATAGTCTTATTGAATTTTTGGTAGAGAACCTCAACCCATATATAATCAATGGAATAAAAATTCCCGAAAACTATCTTGGAGTACTCCAAAATATGTATTTAGAAAGCTTCGGAAAATATAAAATTAGGGTGACACAGAGGATAGCGGAGGATGTACCCAGCGAAGAACGCAAATGCAAGAATTCAACTTACTTACTTTCTTAAGTGGCGCTACAGTCCGGAATGAACCTGGCCCTCAACCAACATGGCTCTCCAATTAGCTTCTACTTGTGCGCGCCACTTACGGCGAGGTCTTCCTCTACTGCGTCCGAAGTCTGGCTGGGAATCAAAGACTATGCAAGCCGGAGTATTGGTGTCCAAACGTTCTACATGTTCTAGCCATCTTAAACGTCCAATGCGATGTTTTTTGACTGACCAGGGACATGTCGCTGTACACCTCGTATAGTTCTTGGTTGAATCTTCGTCTCCATAGCTTGTCAATGCAAACGGGACCGAAGATTTTTCGAAGAACGTTCCTCTCAAATCGACCAAGGATTTCTTCATCCGCTTTTGAGACGGTCCACGCTTCAGCGCCGTAGAGCAGGACTGGGATGATCAGGGGCTTATATAAGATCTTCTTAGTAGTTCGAGTGAGGGGTTTACTACTGAATTGCCTTCTTAGCCCGAAGAAACAGCGTTTGGGAAGAGTAATTCTTCGTTTAATTTCTGACGAGATGTTGTTGTCAGAGTTAATAGCGGAGCCGAGATAGATAAAGTCCCGTACTACCTCAAAGTTATATCTGTCAATGGTGACGTTCTGTCCAATTCGTCGATGTTTTGTGTCCTTTCGTGTTGATAGAATAAACTTCGTCTTGCCCTCACCTACTGCTTAACCAATTTTTGCCGCTCCCTTCCCTATACTAGCAAGCGTGGCTATGACATCACGTTGGGTCCGACCAATGATGTCGATATCGTCGGGGTATGCTAGTAGTTGTACAGATTTTTGGAAAATTGTGCCTCTGTTGTTGGCTCTTGAGTTTTGCACAATCCTCTCAAGAATCTAATTGAAGAAGTCACATGACAGCGCATCGCCTTGCCTAAATGCTTTTTTGGTGTCGAGTGTGTCGGTGAGGTCGTTTCCGATCCTGATGGAGCAACGAGAATTCTCCATCGTCATTAATATTGTGGTATGCGGCTTTGAAATCGATGAATAGGTGGTGGGTATCGATTTGGACTTCTTGGGATTTTTCCAGGATCTGCCGAAGTGTGAACATTTGATCGGTTGTGCAATTTCCTGGCCTAAAACCACACTGATAAGGGCCGATCAGGTTGTTGGTAAACAGTTTCAGGCGTTCACATATTACGGCAGATAGAATTTTGTAGGCGATGTTGAGGAGACTTATGCCTCTGTAGTTGGCGCAGTTAAGAGGGTCTCCTTTTTTGTGGATCGGGCAAACGATGCTGAGGTTCCATTCTTCAGGCATACTTTCTTCCGACCAGATTCGGCTTATGAGTTGGTGGATGTTACTTACCAAGTCATCTCAGCAGCCTTACTTAGTTTCAGTTTAGATATTGCTATTCTCACTTCACTCAGGTCGGGTGGTTGGCAGCTTTCGCTGTCGTTGCCAGTATTGAATGGTTTGTTCTGCCTGACAGCGGAATGTTGTTCGTCATCGCCGTTTAACAGTCTGCAGAAGTGGTTCTTCCATATCCTCAGCATAGACTGTGTCTCAACTACGATATTTCCTTGTTGATCTCGACAGGATTCTGTTCTAGCCTTGTATCCATGGCTTTGACGTTTTACACTTTGGTAACATTTGCGAACATTGTTCCTGGAGTGACACCTCTCTATATCCTCGATCGCGCGCTTTTCTTGCTCTTTTTTCTTCTTTCTAAAAAGCCAGTGTTCTTCCCTTCTTCTCTGCCTATAGAGCTCAACGGCAGCTCTCGTCTTCACCTGCAGCTTAGCCTTGTAATCCTCGTTCTTGGCTGCGAGCATCTGTCGGCATTCGGTTTCTTGCTGGTGGACGCGTGAAACCTAGCACATCAGTTGCGGCTGATCTAATAGCTTGTTGGCATCGTTGCCATAGTTCTTCGACATTCGATGTTGGTGGTACGGCGTTAATCGAGTGGTTTTGGCGGTCTCTTGCGATTTCAGTCTTTCGACATTAAATTTTCTTACAGTATTATATAGATTGTTGTGGCGTGGAATGTTCGGACATCCTAAATACTGGATGCTCGCCTCTTGTCGATCGCTATGTGATCAATTTGGTTGACCGTTCGTTGATCTGGAGACCACCATGTCCCCTTATGGATATCGAGGTAAGGAAACCGTGTAATGGTTTTAGTGGCATTTCGTTCCATCTTCTCTTCCTACCTTTGCGTTAAAATCTCCTAGCACGAGGTTTTGTCAAGGAGCTCATAGAAGCAGTCCTTAGCTACATCATCTTTTTCCTCCGGATTGTTACAATGCGTTCGCTAATGTCTTGAAAACATAAGACTTCTTGCCTAAGTCTGGCACTTTAAAAAAATCCGCATCCGAATAGCCGCTAATTCTGCTCACTATAACACGGTCCGTATGTCACTGTTTTTCATTTTGCCCGGCCCATCCTATCGTATTTCCTGGATGGCAGTAATGTCTACTTTGTACCAGTTTATGGCTTCCACTAGTTGTTCGCTGGCACCTCTCCTGTTTAATTATCTCACATTCCAGGTGCAGATACGAATGTCGTTGTCCTTTTTTTGTTTAGCCGTGTCGTCAATAATAAAATCACTCCTTTCCGTGGCTATTACTTGCTTCGTAACATACATTTTTTCCATGGTTGGGTAGTTAACCCAAAGCACAACCAAAAACCTGGAGGGCCAGTTCCAATTTATTAGATACCCCTAGGAGACGGTTCCATCAGTATACACTAAGGGATTCAGCGCTGCCATTGGCCTTACGGTTCATCCGCCACCATTTCTGTTGAAGGGGCCTGAATAACCCTTGAAATTCCTAGACAACCTGTTATCCGAATATATCAACGCAGCTTGTCTAGGTTCCCCTTGGACGTCAGGCCGGGTATTCATTCCTTGCCATTCTGACCTGGCTGTTTATAGTGTTGCTGTTTTTCGTCGTGTTATCAACACTCACGCCTATCGTTAAGCAAGTAAAATCCGATTGGATGAGAGCAGTACCCGATGGTTACCACTTGGAGGTAAAAAATAAGCAGTTGATGTGAAGTCAGATTTATAACCACTGGCCATTGCCAAGTAAAAGCCAATCAGATTCTACCTTCGTTCTACAACACCCAACCATGGCAATGCAATTTGCGACAACAAAATGACAAACAATGAAATAGTCGTGCTGATCGGGCAGAATACGATTTTCCTGAAAAACTTCAAAGGAAGAATTTTAAATAAAATTTCCTCTATTCCTTTAGTAGGTATCTACCTGTTACAGCTAGACAATGACACGGTCCACATAAAGGAAAAGACATACTACAGCAGAACGGTTTTCAACCCACAGGCACTCCCCTCAGTCCTGGCCCATGTAACGAGCAATAGAGTTAAACATAACCTGGAATACGTCCATGACCTTAGCACGAGGAATATGGAGCTCATAAACATGTTTAGAAGAAATATTAACTCTTCTATTCTTACAGAGATTTTTATCATCATAGAAGCCATTACTGTTGCAAGGAGGAAGATCTATGGGAAGGTCAACATCCCATAGCTCCGCCTATCTTGCCGTCTTCCGCGCCCTCTACTACGACCTGCTTAAGAAGTCAACAAACCCAATGGACACCAAAGTTCATTTACCTGTTCGTCAAGTGATCTGCGGGACCCAGAGATTTAAAGGAGCTAGGGAATATACAAGTCTGTAATTTAGTCATTTTAGACGACCGCAAATAAAGTTGGGTGTATAACATAAGAAAACAGTTTTTCATTTACGGGAACAAGCTGGCTGTTCCCATTAAAACAATTTTTTAAATATACATACATAATATACAAGGATAAAAATCAAGTTTGGGGTCACATGCAAGTAATAATCTAAAGTCTGTGGACGACCCATAATATAAACGATTCATCAAGAATAAATATGGTCTAACCATTGAACAAAGCTCAATTCGTGGGAGCTCTCCGTGTTGCAGGCTTCATCGTCTCAAATCCGTGCGCTATATGAGCAGACATTTGGTGAGTCTTCCACTGAGATTGAAACTTCTGTCGACATCGAAACTTCTGCTGCAATTGATATTTCCGCCAATACTTCTGCCGAGACTACTGCTGAGACTTCTGCTGAGACTTCTGCTGAGACTACTGCCGAGACATATGCCCAAACTTCCGACTCTTCTGATACGATCCTCGCAAATGTGAATTCTGTAAATAAAACTTCTGCTGCGACTTCCGCAAGTGCGCCTCTCTCCCATTTCAGCGTTTCTGACTGCCCCTACCGTGGCTGCTACGTCCCTTGGCACGTCGCCAAGTGTAACTTCTGTAAACATTGGAGCACTACGCGGTTATATAGAGGAAGTCACATCTGACCACGAAGGCGAAGAAACAAAGGAGATTGCAAAATTGGAAAGACGTAAACGAATATTGGAGCTGAAGAGAGATCTCGCTGTGATGGAAACGGCGACCCTACCTGCAAGAAGGGTCGAATTTTTAGATATCGAGAATGCTTTTTCACTGTAGACGACTCCTATAGTATTCGAAAATAGATAGCTGACTTTGAGGATGTGATTCACTCTCAGGGATGTGATGAGGGGTGCAAATATCTCTCTGCACGTCGGCTTTTGCAGGGCGCTGCAAAAGACACTGTCCGTGTCGACGACTGGGACTCCTTAAGGAATATTCTTCTCGCAGAATTTGACAGACGTAATATATCGCCAACTGAGTCAACGGCCCGGTCGTCGGGATGAATCACTCCAACACTACGTCATTACCATGCAAGAGTTATCTGCCCACACCAACGTCGACGAAACGTACCTTATGGAATTCATCATTCATGGTTTAGGAGCCACTCCAACTAATGTGTCAATACTCTACTCAGCTTCATTGTCGAGCTAATAAGCTTCTTACCGCGGTACGAGAAAAAAAAGATAGTCAGAACACCAACTATATTTAAGAGTGCGTCTGTGTCCAATAAAAACCTTCTGTCAACGTCACCAAGTGCTCAAGCTATTAGATGCTTCAACTGCTCGTCCTTTGGACATATTGCTGCAAACTGTCCAAAGGAGAGGCGACCTTCTGGTTCCCGTTTCCGCTGTGCAGACCCTGGCCATATACATAAAAACTGCAGATTGAAACTCAATAAAGTTGTAAGTGTACAAGAAGACCATAGAGTTTGCGGCGAGAATTATAACTCCGATGAAAATTTCATCGGAGTTATTATTCTATTTATAATAGTACGGAGATTGGGTGCTGTACAAATGGCAAGCGTTGCTTTCGTTAAGGGTAAAAATAGGTGCGCAAATATTATTAAGCGTTTTTCTCTTCTGGACACCGGCTGTCCGATTAGCTTTATTCAAAAATCCGTTTTGCCTGAAGACATTGAAGTTGGAAGCCTTGCGTATTGAAGTTATAAGGGATCGGGCGATCTTAAGCTGTATACTAACGGTACTGTATCTTGTCATCTTAAACTTGCTTCCCAAGTAAAAAAGTTTCTTTTCTAGTTATTCCAGATGAAATCACACCAAAGCTACTTCTAATTGGCCGCGATTTGCTTCAGTGTCTCAATATTTCCTTACAAGTGAATTATTAATGTAATGATATGTCTTCAGAGCAATTTTGTGAATTAAATTCGGATACAAATAAAAGTTTTTTAAATCAGTCTCATTTATGCACCTACATTTCAAATCATTTTAAAACAGAAACAATTGAGGATAAACAAAATTGTTTTACTAATAATATGTCTTGTAGAAACGTTGCGGACGCGAATTTTGAAAAGATTATTTGTAAATAGAAAGAGCTAGCTAAGGAAACTTTTGATCCCACTGTAAAGGTTGATACTCACACTGATTACACTTCTACCACCAAAACGAGCGAGGTCGACGATAGTTATATTGTACCATATTCGGTTGACGTGAAAGGAAGTCCTGATAGTGACTGTGAGATTTTTGATATAGAGCTAGACCCACTTGACAATGTTATTATTAAAACTGAATTAGACCAACAAACTGTCGAAAGTGTATGTACCATTGTTCATGACACTTATTTGAATGCTGATCGTTCAACCGTATCACCACTAGACTACGAAATGAAAATTCAACTTACGACAGACACATCTAACTATTGTTGCCCATGACGATTTTTTTTTTGCCGAGAGACAAGAAGTCAGTAAAATCATAAAGAATTTTTTAAGGAGAAATGATATTAAAGCAAGTGACTTACCATATGCTTCACCTATTTTATTAGTTAGGAAAAAATCTGATGAGACAAGAATGTGTATTGATTATCGCGCTTTAAATAAACAGACTGTTCGTGATAATTACCCACGTCCGTTGATAGAGGACTGTATTGAGTACTTAGGAGGAAAGAAATGGTTCACTTTAGTTGAACTTAGAAGTGGATTCCTCCAAGTGAAGGTATCGCCTGGATCGACCTATCTTACATCTTTTGCCACCCCTGATGGTCACTACGAGTTTTTACGAATACCATTTGGTCTTAAAAACGCCCCTAGTGTTTTTCAGCGATTTATCACTCGCGTTAACTCCACTTATTTAATAATTTACTTCAAATTTCATTAAATTAATTTACTTTAAATCAAATTTAGGTTTTATGTTTTTGTGTAATACTTTAAATTCTTGTGGTTTCGCTTGTTGAGCCTTTCTTTTCACTTTTTTTTAAATCGGATTTTTCAACAGGGACGCTACAAAAGTTGAGCGACAGGGACAGCAAACGTCGCCATATTTCTTGCCGCTCTTTTGACATTTCTCTGTAAAAGGTTTGCCATTTCATGATGGAAAGATATACAATCCAACAACGAGTCGAAATTACTAAAATTTACAACCGAAATTCGGAGTCAGTGGCCTCAACGTTAAGAGCGCTACGTCTAATTTATGGTCGTCATAATCGTCCTGGCAGATCAACAATTGAGCGTCTAGTGGAAAAATTTGAATCCACAGGCACAGTACAAAATGTTCCCTTGCCAGTGAGACAAAGAAGTGCCCGTAGTGTCGAGTGCCGTATTGCTGCCGCTGAGGCTACAGTTGAAGAAAGCCCAAATGTGTCTCTCACACGTCGTTCTCAAGCGTTGGGCATCTCTGTGACGTCTTTGTGGTGAATTTTGCGAAAAGATCTTGGCCTACATCCTTACAAGAATAAATTGACGCAAGAACTGAAGCCGCTTGACCACCAGAAGCGTCGTATGTTCGTGAATTGGGCTGAGCAACAACTTAAAAATGATTCTGATTTTCATCGAAAAATCATCTGCAGCGATGAGGCTCATTTCTGGCAGAATGGCTTCGTCAATAAACAATAAATGCGGTATTGGTCAGTCACTACTCCATGAGTCATCATTGCATCCCGAAAAAATTACGGTTTGGTGTGGCTTATGGGCCGGCGGCGTCATTGGGCCGTACTTCTTCCGTGATGATCAAGACCGGCTCGTTACTGTGAATGGGAATCGCTATCGTTCAATGATAACCGAAGATTTTTGGCCCCAATTAGATGATATGGACTTGGAGGACATGTGGTTCCAACATGACGACGCCACAAGCCACACAGCGAATGCCACAATCAATTTATTGGAAACCAAGTTGGGAGAAGGTGTTATCTCACGAAATGGTCCAGTCGTTTGGCCGCCTCGGTCGTGCGATTTGACGCCGTTAGACTATTTCCTGTGGGGCTACGTCAAGTCTATGGTCTATTCCAACAAGCCTGCGACTTCGTACGAATATCGAACTTGAAATTGCAGCAGTATCGGCCGATTTATGCTGGAAAACCGTCGAAAATTGGGTTCAGCGTCTGGTTTTCTGCAAGCGTGCCCGTGGTGGCCATGCAAAAGAAATCGAGTTCCGTACATAATAGCATCGAACGTACTTTCACAGGTATAAGGAATTTCATTGATATCCAAAACCGTTTTTGTTTTATTTAAAAAAAAACTTTTGTACCGCTCTTATTGAAAAACCATTTATAATTTGTTTCCTTCCTTTTGCTTTACTATAATGGCTAATTTCTACTATTAATTCTACGTTTAAATTATTCCCACCTTTTTTCCACTTAAAACAATACTTACCCCTATTTAAGGGTTACTTAATCAAACCCGTTCCGCAAGGTGATAGACTGGGGTGCACCGCATTCCGCCTTAGTTCTTGCTCCAGGTGTATTTTTCTTCGAGCAATATCGATTTCGTTTTTTTCCAAATAAATGGAAAATAAATGGAAATAAACCTGAACAGTGGGCTAACAATGACAAATAAACTGACCAACTAAATACTTAAATTTTATTTTTTTAGGGGCGGCCAGGTACACTTCAAGCGGGTTGCGTCTTCGCTGGATGGGTCGTTGAGGCGAAGAGGCCGGTAAGTGGCAGCGGCGCTGCGTTTATGTGGTGAATGGCGTGGCGTGTGATCGGTAGGCAGAAATGCAATGACGTTTACTGATGCGTTTTTGGTTGATTTGACATTGCCTTTTTTTCAGCATGCACGCATGTATATTGTATATATATGAATATATACCCAAAGATGCGTGGGTGTGAGTGGTGAGTATGGGATTTGATTTTTCTCATCGATGTACGAGCAAGACTACTCCCTCCTTAAATTTGCGAATTGTGAGTTTGCCAAGGAATACGCACACTTGGAGGAAAAAAAAGGTAGCAAAGGGGTTACTTCTTCCAGACAGTAGGGGGAGGGGAGTCTTCGCCACGGGTTTCACTACCTACTGGGATGACTTCGAACGTCAAATACCCAGCTGGCGTCAGTTGTGCAGATAATTTTTCTGCTGTGAGGGTGATGGTGTGCTCGGTTATGCAGAATGCCTCGTACGAGCGAACAACGTCGCCACCCAGACAAAGGCTTTGCGTATGGCACGTTTTTTTTTTTGCTCAAGCACCGACTTCGGTTACTCTGCTTTGTTAAAACTCGTTTAATTTTTACAAACTAGTTTAATTTTTTGTTTTTATAAAAAAAATTGCGGCAAATGGAAATTGGCAATTAGTAAAAAAAATCGATCGAACAACACCTCCCACGTCCGTATCGTAACGCGCCACTTTCTTCACTCACGAATGTCAGCAAAAAAAATACCTCTGCACGCACCAGACCCAAAGAGGTTTTCAGTTTTCGCGTGTCACATCCGCCGAAATCTTGCTCTCGCACATACCAACCATGAGATCGGTTTATAGCAAAAAATAAAAAACCCTGCAGTTCACTGAATTTTATTCACAAAAATCTGTTTTTAATCTGAAAATTTATGTTACTAAATTTAATAACTAACGAGTAAATAATATGATTTTTGTGAATAAAATGTTCTGAACCACAAGGATTTATAAATTGACTATAAACCGAGCGTAAAAATGCCCATAAACTGGCCGTATCCGGCAAGAAATTTGGTGTTTTTGCTGGCCCGTAGGAACAACCCCTCACAATAATTATTGGGATTAGTTTTTTATTTTATTTTTATTGTCGTTCCTGTTTGCATTCCTTTTAATATAAAAAAATTATCCGGTTTCCTACAGGAATTAGAATTATCAAAGTGTAGCTTCGCCTACACTAAGAAGGAATATTCAGGCTATAATGTGAATAATCATGGCATTCAGCCCAGTGAATCGCACATAAAGGCTATACAGCAATATCCCATTCCAAAAAATGT
The DNA here is from genome assembly GCA_949824845.1 of Rhingia rostrata. Lineage (NCBI taxonomy): Eukaryota > Metazoa > Arthropoda > Insecta > Diptera > Syrphidae > Rhingia > Rhingia rostrata. Next base: position 101,752,112 of record OX463756.1, read on the forward strand.
CAAATTTTTACATTCTTTCCTCGGTTGGAGCTCCTATTTCTGGCGATCGTCTGTTCATTTTCTCGTATATTTATGACCCAAAACATGAAACTAAACTACATTGCGATACAAGTTCGTTGGGATATGGTGCAGTTCTTCTTCAGCGTCAGGGCGATAGGAAGTTTCAACCAATTTTATATTTCTCTAAAAGTACCATAGCTTAAGAATCAAAATAATCACAGCATTTTTGTTCCAGAGTTTATCTAGAAGGAATACCGTTTAGAGTGGTCACAGACTGCAGCACACTTACACATACCTTGAATAAAAAGAATGGGCCCTTGAATTAGAAAATTATGAATATAAAGTTAAACATAGGAGTGGAGTAAATATGAGTCATGTCGATGCACTAAGCCGGTGTCACATGGTATCCGTATTGAACTCGGAAGACATTGACTTTCAATTAAGGGCTTCACAAAACCGCGATCCGGTTATTTCAATTTTGAAAAATAAATTGTGTACAATGAACTCTCTTACATATGTACTTCAAGACGGTATTGAATTTAAGAAAACATTCCTTCTGACATGGAGACAAACCTCAGTAGACATACAAACATACAAACTAATATACCCCTATGGGATAGGGTATAAACATATGAGAAGGCTACAATCCACTGTGTGGATCGTTTTGTATCCTATCCCATCCTATCCTTAATACAAATATCCTCAAAATGTCGGCTTTTTGGCGATGAATTATAGAAAATGTTATTGTCAGAACATATTGTTCAGACACTTTATCAAAATCATTTATGGTTCGACAAAAAACATCGTTTTTCGCCTGGTATGCTATGAGGTAGTGTATAGAAATGGTTTTTGTATGATAACGCCACCAAAAAGTGGGCGTAAGTTAAGATGATATATAGAAGAAATGCTTAAATTAAGAGTACCAATGATTTTGCATCAATATTTTTTCGAAATATTTCAAAATCTACCGAATTTACACGTGATATCCCACAAACACGTGATATCCCACGTTTGCTGACGATAGAGCTATACTAGCAGTTTGACACAACAATAGAGGAAACATATATGAAATTACAAAACGCTCTTAACGAGGTTAATGAATTGACAAAATCCTGGCGGATTGTACATAACGAGAGCAAATCGATTCATGTAGATTTTTCGTATAAGCAGACAAACAATTTGCCAGTGTTTCTCAATACGGTTCGAGTCGTTTTTGCAAATGAAGCGAAATATCTCGGAATGACACTCTATGCAAAATTAAAATGGAAGTCGCTAAGGAATGCGAAGAACTTAAAAATAAATACAGAGAACTGTACTGGTTACTCGGAAAATATTCGAAGCTTAACATTGATAGCAAGCTGCTATTATAACTACAAGCAAGTTCTAAAGCCGGTCTGGCCATATGGTATACAACTTTTGGGTTGTACCAATGAAACGAATCTTAATATCTTACAAACTTTTGAAAACAAAATGTTAAGATCATTCGTCAATGCGCCGTGGTATATAAGGAATGAAGATCTACGCAGAGATCTGGATATTTCCTCGGTTAAAGATGAAACGAATAATATTGCACGAAACCATAAAAAACGTTTATTGGGACGGACACGTTAACACAACGGTCCTCCGAATTCTTGAAGAAACAAATTTATTGCGGCGTCTTCAAAGAATTAAAGCCCTTAGATTTGGCCCGATAAGAACAAACCTCGTTATAAATTGCGGAGAGAGCAGGAACTCTCACAGGAAAGTTAACTGCCAAACATTCATTACTCGTGATACGAAAATTGCTAGATAAGTCGCATACTCAGTTGCAATAAAAATACAGAAATGGTGGTGGTTTTTGTGGAGTTAAAGTCATACATTTACTTTGGGCACGTGCTCATCGTATCTTTTGAGATTTCCAGCACCAACTGAAAAAAAAATAGTTTTGACATTAAGTTTGTAACATAGTGAAATGATTTCGCAAGATATACCTCAAGGTATATGGATCGACTCAGAGTCGCTAGCTGAGTCGATCTACCCATGTCTGTCTATCCATCCGTCCGTCCGTCCGTAGGTAACCGGTTTTGGGCCTTAAAATTTGAGCTGGGATAATGAAATTTGGTACATGTGATCCTTGTACGTGCTGTTCGAACACGTATAACAATTTTTGAAATCCGCCTTCTGCCACGCCAACTTTTTAGAAAAACCTAATTTTATCCCAAACCGTTAAAAATTTCAAAAATTGTCTGAACAACATATCTAGAAAATCAGTACAAAACATTTTTCGGTAAGGCAAATAATTGGTTTTGATAATATAAACATTTCTTCCATATATCATTTTTAACCCCGCCAACTTTTTGGAGGCGTTTTCATACAAAAACCACATGTACGCCATACCATATGCAGAAGAAAAACGTTGTTTTTGATCGAGCCATACAAGATTTTGATAAACTTTCTAAACAATATGTTGCGACAACTTCAATTTTAATATATCTTTGCAATAAAATCCACATTTAAGGGATATTAATTTAAAGGATGGCATGGGGTTGGGTATACAACGATGCGGACAGTGGATTGTAGCCTTATCATATGTTTATACCCTACCTCATAGGGGTATATTATTTTTGATACATAGTTTGTAACATTATGAACTAATTGAGCTATTTATACCTCAAAGTATATGGATCGACTCAGAATCGATAGCTGAGTCGATTTAGCCATGTCTGTCCGTCCGTCCGTACGGCACCAGTTTTTGGGCCTTAAATTTTGAGCTAGAATGATGAAATTTGGTACACGTGTTTGTTGTTTCTCCCAGCAAGTGTTGTTTCAGAACAAGTGTAAACACTTTTGAAATCCGCCCACTGCCACGCCCCTTTTTAGAAAAACGTAGTTTTATGCAAAACCGTTAGTGATTTTGAAAAAAAAAATATCTGAAAAACATATCTAGACAATCTTAATTTTTATATTTTGTTCATACAAAGTTTTTGCCACGCCCACCTTTTCGGGTCGTTTGATGCAAAATTATTGGTTCTGTTAATATAAACATTTCTTCCATATATCATTCAAATGCACGCCCACTTTTGGGAGTCGTTTTCATACAAAAACCATTTCACTACCTCATAGAATAACCAGGAGAAAAACGTTGTTTTTTGTTGAACCATAAATGATTTAGATAAACTGTCGGAACAATATGTTCTGACAATGACATTTTCTATATATCATCGCCAAAAAAACCGACATTTTGAATATATTTATTTTAAGGATGGAATAGGTAGTGTATAAGCTGATCCACACAGTTGATTGTAGCCTTCTCATATTTTTAAACCCTTTCCCATAGGGGTATGTATATTAGTTTCGATACATAGTTTGTAACATAGAGAAATAATTGAGCTAGGTATACCTCAAAGTATATGGATCGACTCAGAATCGATAGCTGAGTCGATTTAGCCTTGTCTGTCCGTCCGTCCGTACGACGCCAGTTTTTGGGCCTTAAAATTTAAGCTAGACGGATGAAATTTGGTACACGTGCTTGTTGTTGCTCCCAGCAGATCTAGTGTTAACATTTTTGAAATCCGCCCACTGCCACGCCCCCTTTTTAGAAAAACGTAGTTTTAGGCCAAACCATTAGAGATTTTGAAAAATCGTCGGAACAAGATATCTAGACAATACTAATGTCTAATGTTTAAGCCACGCCCACTTATTGTTGGCGTTTTTAGTAAAAAAAAGTTGTTCGGTAAAATTTTAAACATTTCGAGAAATGCAATTGGTAATTGGTAAAAGCCATTTTTATACCCTACGCCATAACATATGCAGGAGAAAAATGTTGTTTTTGTTCGAACGTACAAGATTTTGATAAACTGTCTAAACAATATGTTGCGACAATTTCAATTTTAATATATCTTTCCCGTAAAATGCAAATTTAAGGGATATTCATTTTAAGGATGGGATGGGATAGGGTGTAAAAGGATCCCCACAGTGGATGTAGACTTCTCATATGTTCTATTTTTTCCTTTTAAATTAAAATATTGTAATGCTCCATGGTAAACAACATTTTTGGTTTTACCATTAGGTGCGTACACAAAAAATCAAAAGGTTTCTCTACACGTGAACAGGCTACAAGCAATTGTCCATGTGAAAAACAATAATTTTCTATATTTAAATCACATGCATGCAATGATTGTCCTTGTGATTTGTTGATTGTCATAGCAAAGGCATGTCGGATTGGGAGCTGCAAACATTTGTAAAATGTTTACAAATGTTCGAACAGCACGTACAAGGATCACATGTACCAAATTTCATTGTCCTAGCTTAAAATTTAAGGCCCCAAAAACCGGTTATCTACAGCCGGACGGACGGACAGACAGACATGGCTTAATCGTCTCATCTAGCGATTCTGAGTCGATCCATATACTTTGAGGTATACCTAGCAAAGCTACTTCACTTTGTTACCAATGGGATAGGGTATAAGCAGCAAGGAACTTATTTGAAAGAAAAGTGTAAGAACTACAAATGGTTCAACAATAATTAATCATTATTATGACATATACATATTTAATAGAGATGTACGGTATTACGAGATAAATAATTTAAACATAGATTATTGGATGCAATTTCTTGAATGGGACAGGTATAAATTTAGATTTCGAAAAGGAAACGTTGGTATATAAAAACAAATGTGAAAAAATGTAATAATTAATTTAAATAAGGATAAATAATTATAAACCTGGCACAACAAATGTTGTTGCAGATGCACTTTCAAGGCAAAATCTAAATAAAATGTCAGACAATTCGTCAACCAATTCATCAACCGATGCAACTATGCATTGCGCTGAAAGTAGTACAACACTACAATAAAAAAGACCAAGAAACCATTAAATGATTTCAGAAAATAGATACTCTTAACAAAAGGAATTTTTACAGTAGGTACATGAGAAAATACAGAATTTTTAAATAGAAAACGTCATATTATTGTATACCAATCACCAGATAATTTAGTAATCATTTTAAAAGAATTTTTAAGACCAGGAGTTGTTGCTATACATTGTACGCCTAAAGATTTAGCTGGCATTAAGTCAAAATTATTGGAAGTATTTAATAACAAATTCCTGTACACTAACATTTTCCCAAATGATATCACAAATAAGGATGATCAAGCTGCAATTGTTCAACAAACAGCAGAGCTCATAGAAACTACAGAGAAAATATAAAACAAATTCATAAAGAATATTATTATAATTTCGAATTGGAGTTTACGAACCTACTGATGTGTGAAAATCGAACAGGTCCATTTAGTGTCGATTGGAATAAATGAATGCCAACTGGAATGAATGACTGGAATAAGGGTATCTGTCAAAACCACTACTCGAACCATCTAGAAACTGTAGGAACCTCCGAGAATATCGCATATGTATGCGGAATGGTATAAATAGAGATGAAGCGACAACCAGAGAGTTCGTCTAAATTGTGTGACCTGTACGTGACTTGAATAGTGTACGCGATTTGAATAGTGACTGAGTGAACCACCTAAGTGAATTTTGGAAAGTGATTATAGTGCGCGAATTTAATCGTTGAAATTTGATTTCAAATAATTGTAATTGAATTGTTAAACGAGAAACCGTTTTGTATATAATATATTTCTAGAAATAAGAGTGTGTTTAAATAAATTATTTTTAAACATAAATCAGAAAAGTGTTTTATCATTCGAAGCCCGGCTTCATTCTATATTGGTGTCAGAAGTGGGATAAAACCTTTTTTCTGTGAGAAGTTTCTAATAAACTGTGAACTGTGGAGAAACGCTTAAAGAACATAGTGAAGTGAACAGTTGAAGTGAATATAGTGAATCGTTAAAATTCGAGAATAGCGAAGAGTTATTTGGTCTACGATTAAGTGTGTGCTTTTGAAAAAGGGTGTGATCAAACCATAATGGCTCGCGAATCATAAGATCAGCTCACTACTGCGGAGATGAAAGATGAACTGAGTCTCCGGAAGCTTTCCCATATAGGAGGAAAGAGCGATTGATTCATTCGTCTTCATGAAGCATTAAGGCAAAGTGGTGAAGATCCTAATTCGATTGATTTTGATGTTCAGGAGCAACAAGTAAGTGCAGGCTTCAACATGTCATCAATGATGAAGTTTCTAGAGGCTAAATTCGGAGAATAAAACAACAAATGGGAACAACTACGAGAGGAACAGCGCCAACAGTCCGAAAGTAAAAATAACAAATTGGAACTTCAACTCAAACAACAACGCAAGAATTTAGTCGAAGCATTTAAGCAGAAAGTTGAAGACCTAGCTAAAGAGCTTATAGTTTTTAAGAATTAAAAGGTTCGGGAAATTGATTGAGATTATCCACGAATGAAGATACCCCCCAACTTCCGACGGTCAGACGCAATTTTCAATTTATAAGAAACATTTCTAAGCTGCTGCCATGACCAACTGCTGGGTGGACGAGGAAAAATCCATCGCGCTTAAACTGGCGTTGCGTGGTCCAGCTGCGGAGCTCTTGCAAACCATCTCCGTTGACAATCAACGCAACTACAATGCTTTCGTAAAAGCAATCGAGATGCGGTTTGGTGATGCTTACATGTTAGAAGAGTATAGAGTGCAGCGGTGCAGCAGAGTCCAGAAGAGAGGCAAAACTCTTCAACAACTGCAAGCAGATATTGAACGCCTAGCACATTTGTCATATTCCAACACTGGTGAAGATATCATCAACCAGATGGCAAAGGACTCTTTCACTCGTGCAATAGCTGACTCAAAACTTCAACTAGCAGAACGAATGGCTGCTTATTCTCTGATATTATAGGCAGCTGATCAAGCATCCCAAGGAGCTCATCGAGTCAGAGAATTGGTCACCAACGAAGAATGGAGGTTTCACCGAATAATGATTCCCGAGCACAAATGGACATCTAATGTGTCAGTGCAGGAACCCATCAAAGCGCAACAATTGTCCACATTGCAACAGTCGGGGACAGCAGAGGGAAGCAAATGGCAGTGATAACAATCGACCTGCTGTTATTAACACTCAGTACCAGCAGTCGGGAAATGCTTAAGAACCAACTTCGCGGGGCAGAAGTTGGGTTCTGGAATCGACGCCCCCAGGACCACAATCCAAGTATACAAAACTAAGAGAGACAACAGGAGTTTGGTAGTAGATGCGACCATCAGCGGGAAAGAACTTGCAGCTACTGCTTCCATTATCCGAAAAGACATCGTCTGTGAGTCATGGCTGCATAACATCAGCAGCTTTTGCCTGAAGGCCGCAACTGGAGAAAGATCTCGAATATATGGGGAAGTACGGGTGATGATATACTTTGCGGAACCCGCCTTCTCCCATGCATTCCTGGTGCCTGATATTTGTGACGAATGCATTATTGGAGTTGACTTCATGAAGACTCGTGAAACAATTTTGGATATTGGCATGCAGGTCTTGAGATATCGATATGTGGAGATCCCAATGGAATACGGTCTACCAATAGCAGTTATTCTGAGAACAGTCGTCGGCGAGGACATCGAGCCATCGATCCCTTCTTGCTAAACTAGATGCAGACGATAATCGTTGGAAAAATGTTGGTGCAACCAAAGAGCAACATGGTTCCAATAAGAGTCTTAAACACCGGGCAACACGAGGTCAGAATCCAAAGAGGAAAAGTATTTGTTAAATGTGATCCGGTTAACGCAATAGCAGGCATAATCGAGGTTGAGACTGCTTCACCAGTGCTACCAACTAAACGGATGGACATAGCGAGATCGATTCTCAACTCATGCCAGCTGAATCAGGAGCAGCGAATTTGTGCGGAAAGCCTAATTGAAGAATTTGCTGATGTATTTCTGCGTTGACTATCGGTGGCTCAACGATGTCACCAAGAAGGACAGTTATCCTCTACCTAGGATTGATGACACACTCGATACTCTAAAGGGATCTGAATGGTTTTCCACACTGGATCTGAAGAGCGGCTACTGGCAGGTGCAGATTCACCCTAAGGACAGGGAGAAGATGGCCTTCACCACAGAAAATGGCTTAAGACAGTTCAACGTGATGCCATTTGGTTTGTGCAACGCTCCTGCAACTTGATGGAATGCGTTTTGCGAGGATTAACTTGGAAAATCTGTCTGGTGTACCTAGATGATGTAATTGTAGTGGGAAAATCATTTGAAGAACACCATAAGGACTTACGTGAGTGCCAATTTGAAGCTTGATCCAAACAAGTGTGCACTATTCAATTCCGAAATTCGTTTCGTGGGGCACATCATTTCGATTAGTGGAGTGAGGACCGATCCCGAAAAGACTGAAGCAGTACAAAATTGGCCGATCTCCAAGGACAAACAACAACTAAAGAGTTTCCTAGGACTTGCGACTTATTTGCTAAAATAAGTGTTGAAAAGGCAAAAAGGCCGCCTTGATGACTTCCACGGGGATCTCAAGAAAGTACTCTCCGTTTATAAAAAAATTATTGGTTTATTTCACAAAGATGTGCTTATATTAAAATTCCTATTTAATAGAAGAAAACAATTATATCTTAAAGAAAATATGAAAATAGTATTAATTAATTATGACATACTTTTTGGTATGGAAACCACAAGGATATTTAAACAGTTTTTTTTAGATACCGCGCCAAACTTTGGTAATTCAGAATATGAAAATAGCGTTGGCTTAGAGACGCTACCTGACGTTTTTAAGATTCGTTAAATCTGATTGACAATTCAGCTTCATGTTTAGTTATTAATTTAAGAGTTGCCGATTCATCAAAAGTTAGGGTGGCATTAACATTCCCCCGCAGTATGGCAAGAAAATTCTTCGAAGTCAGACTTCTGTTGAGACGCTACTTCCAAAATTGTCAGCTTCGCTACAGGCCTCTCTAGTATCCCATGTTGAGTAAGCACCTTTGCACTACAGACTTGACCATCACCTGACAATCTCGTTTCCAAGACCTTACCACGCAGCCATACATTACGAGGAAGAGAAGGGTCAACTATGATCACTAGGTCCCCCTGACATAGAGGTTTTCGTCGATCGTGCTATTTCGACCTACAAGTTAGAGAAGGTCAATACTCAGCCAGCCACTTCTTCCAAAATATGTTTGCATATTCTTGTGAAGTCAACCAGCTTTGTTTTAATAATATTCCATTATCGCTGCAATCTGACATCGGCTTTAATCCACTGGAACTTCCAACCAGGAAGTGATTTGGTGTTAAAGCTTCTTCAGCATTTTCATCCACAGGAACGTAAGCCAGAGGTCTTGAGTTAATGATATTTTCAACTTCTATTAACATACTCAATAGAAGCTCATCACTAGGAGACCTTGATGGCATTATTTTATATAAAATGGTTTTCATAGACCGTATCAAGCGCTCCCATGCACCTCCCATATGGGGTGCGGCCGGAGGGTTGTAATTCCATTTTGTCGTCGTAGTTGTTAATGTTTGGACTAACTCATTTCTGTCCACATCTTCTAAAGCCTCAGGTAGCTCCCTCTCTGCACCAAGATACAGGAACTCGTTGTCAGAGAGTGGGCCACCTCGATGTGAATTGCCCTTACAGTCAAGCAAGTAAAAAGACATCCGTATCGTTTTTCTTTATGTCGGCTTACAGTAACCAAAATGGGCCCAAAAAAGTCAATTCCTGTATGCGTAAATGGTGCCTTAAATAATGCAACGCGAGCACGAGGCAGTTTTGCCATCTGCGGAACATGAGGAATAGCTTTTCTGATTTTACACATTTGACAAAGGCGAGTTATTGATTTGTAAGTAGTACGAAGTCGGGGAATTGAAAATTGTTGCCTTATTTCATTGACAACAGTCTCGTGGTTCATATGGTAGAACTTCTCATGATAATGCATCAAAATTAGTTTGGTAATATAACTTTTCCTTGGTAAAATAATCGGTTGTTTTTGTTCCATAGGAATATGTGCGTTATCGATTCTGCCATCCACTCGTAAGATTCCATCCTTTAAGTATGGTGATTTGTTATAGATATCACTTGATTTAGGTATGGGTAGGTTCGACTTAAGGCATGCTATTTCAGTAAAGTATTTTTCGAGTTGGGCTTGTATATAAAGAATTTTTTCTGCTTTCCGTAATTCCTCTTTATTTAATTTATCCTTTTTCTTATCGGCATTCCGACAATTATATATAAAACGTATAACATATGAAGCTGCCCTTAAAAGACGACTCCATTTGGAAAATCGGAATACGTTAAAAATTGTATCTAATTTCGTTATTTTAAACAAATGATGCACACGCTCCTCCTCTGTTGGCTCGGTACATTCATCTTCTGTTTTAGGTCATTCCTCTTCAGATTTAAGTAAGAAATCTGGACCGTTCAACCACCTGGTGGAGTTATAAATTTTTGAAATGTTTGACCATTTTGTAGCGTCGTCTGCAACATTTTGCTTGCCTGGCACACATTTCCAATCGTTGATTGAAGACAGCTCCAGTATTTCTGTAATACGGAATGCTACAAACTGATGGTATTTTCGATGATCGGATTTAATCCAACTTAGTACTGTTTTTGAATCGGACCAATAAAATTGTTTTGAAACTATAATTTCGTGGTTTTGAATTATATATTTAGCAAAACGAGCCCCTATAAGGGCGGCCATTAGTTCAAGACGTGGAACAGATGTTATCTTAATGGGTGCTACTCTGGTCTTTGATCCAACAATGGAACAACGTCATTTTTCTTTAACCTCAAGTAGCACACTGCTGCATAACCATCGTTACTAGCATCCACAAACGTATGTAGTTGAACTTCCATGTCGTTGTAGTTGTTAAAATATTTCAAGTAGCATCGAGGGATCTTAATTGTTTGTATATATGGTAAAATATTAACCCATTGCCTACATTTTGTTGTTAATTCAGGAGGGATACTTTCATCCCATTCAACTTTACATCGCCACACATGTTGCATAAGTATCTCCACATACATTATGATATGTCCGATAAGACCAAGGGGGTCGTATATTGACATAACTAGTCTTAACATTTCGCGTTTAGTTGGCGCTTCTTTACCCAAAAAAATATCGCTTGCAATTAGCCATGCAGACATTTTAAACGTAATCACATCCTCCTGATGTTCCCAGAATACGCCTAAAACCTTCTCTGTTTGCTTCTCGTCTTTGGAATTTAGGCATTTGACACCTTTACATTCAACTGCTGGAAGAGAACTCATCACGGTCTTATCATTAGTAATCCAATTTCTTATATTAAAACCTCCTTGACGGTGTACATATGACACATCCGAAATGAGTTTTATAGCCTCTTGTGAAGTATCAACTGAATCAAGAAGATCATCTACATAATGATTTTATGTTATAAATTTTGCTGCCAATGGAAATTCATTTTCACATTGAGCGGCATTTACATTCTTAATGCATTGAGAAATGCTGGGAGCGCATGTGCCTCCATATATCATCACGTCCATTACGTAAATATCTGGGTCTTTATTCTGTACACAATCACGCCAAAGAAATCGTTGAACTTCGCGATGTTCGGGTCGTATATTAATTTGGTGGAACGTCTCCTCGATGTCTCCACAAACAGCTACATTCTTTTGACGAAATGCGTATAAAATTGATGGCAAGGTAGCTAAAAGGTCAGGGCCTTTTAACAAAAATGAGTTCAAAGACAGCCCATTCGATTTTGCTGCCGCAACCCAAACGATGCGCGATTTAACGGGTTCGTTTTTATTAAAAACAGCAAAAATAGGTATATACCAGATTTTTCTATCGGTTCTCTGAATCTCGTCACTGCTCAACTTTCGAATATAGCTTTTTGAAGAATACTTTAAAATTGTTTCTTTAAAGATGTTAAAAAGTTCGATATTTTGCTGTAGTTATCGTTCTAAACAGATCAGCCGCTTCAGGGCCATTTCGTAACTATCAGGCAACTTGAAGTTATCAAACTTCCATAGCAAAGGAACTTCAAAATGACCGTTTTCCATGTGTTTGGTCAACGTTTTTAGTAGATACAGTGCTCGTTTATCATTTTCAGCAATGAGAGGATCTTTAAGAACAATTCCAACGCTATGAAGCGAATAAAAACTCCTAACCAACTTATCCATTACCATTATCAGTATTAGAACAATCGCATACGTGAAAATTAAAATGTTTTGTTTTTGTTTTATTTTCTGAAATAGCACCGTAAATAAGCCATCCAAGTTTTGTACAGACAGCAACGGGTTCATGTGGATATCCTTCACGGACCTTGCTTGAAATTCCCAAGTCGAAATGATTCAGCCCAATCAATATTTGTGGTACAGCATCGGTATAGCTTCTTACAGGAATATTTCGTATATGGCTATAGCGTTGCGACAACATATCATAGTCCAGCGACTGTGTGGGCAGTTTTAACGATTTAACTGTGCAAACACTCATAGCCATACGCCTATTATTTTGACCTGAAATTTCGATTTTTAGTTTTTGTGAACTTTGTTCATTTCTTTCAATACCTCCAGTCCAACGTAAACACAAGGGATTAGGAACTCCTTTTACTTCCAATGAATGTGCTAATGATTCTTCCATTAAGCTGATTGACGATCCTTCATCAATAAAGCAAATGTCTCCAATATTTTTTCTTTTCCATATATTTTTATCGGGATTATTTCAAATAAAATATCTATGTGCGTTATGTACAACTTCTTCTGAAGTATTTGGTTTGTTTACGTTTGCATTTGACATTTCATTTCGTTTCTAAAACCTGTTCTGCGTATCGGTGTAATGAGGGGTGGTGAAAGTATTCGCAATCCTCTTCACCACACTTTTTCGTTCTTTTGCACTCTCCTTTGTGCTTACACAAGCAAAACTTGCATAATTGGTGTTTTCTTACCAAACTCCATTTCTCACCACGATCGAAGTTCTGATATGTTCCACAACTAGCCACTGCTTTGCAGTTGTTGTTGCACACAAGGCAGTTACGTTCATTGTGGTTGTGAGATTGGACGTATACTCTTTTATTTTGAATTGATCTTTCTTTAAAGCTTTTGTTCGAACAGTGAACAACTGTTATACTGCTAGCTGTGATGCCAATGTTAAAGATCCAATTGTCAAATTCGGACAAATTGGGTTTTTTGTTTTGGTTCATCAGGTGCATATTATTAGTTGCCCACTGCATTTGATAAGAAGGTGGAAGGTGCATTTATTGTAGCAATTAAGCTGCGAACGTTCATGGCAAAAGAAGTAATTGTTTCTAAGTTATTCTCATCAACTGTTGGTGATGATTTAATTTTATTTTTAATTATACGTATTATCTTTTCGGGTTGACCATATAGAATGCGAAGTACTTGTATAACAGCAGATACATTAGAGGGATGAATCAACATTTGCTGTACGCTTTGCAAAGCTTGTCCTTTAAGAGACTTTTGAAGCCGTATAAGATTTTCCGCATCGGTAAAGAAACAGGAGGCAGTAGACCATTCAAAAGTGGAGGCAAATGCTGGCCATTCTTCAGGATTTCCAGAGAATGAAGGCAATTCCTTTGGCACCGATTGTCTGGCGTTTATATGATTTTGTAGCAGTTGACGTGATGGTGCAGAGATTCGTGGTTGGTAGGATGCCGCGATCGTTGGAACCTAAGGTGAAAAATTTAGTGTCGAAGAAAATGGTGGATTTTTATGATTTGTTTGCGGATACAAAGTTAAATAAAACTGTGTTTGTGGATTTTGATTTGAATCATTTGTTTTATAATTTAATGATGGTGGCTGTAACGTAGTGCTGTTGTTCAAGTGATTTGCCGAAATAGGAATGACTGTTACACCAGATGGGTGTTGTGAGACCTCAGGTTGTATTGACTGCATTCGTTGTTGACAGCCGCTAGAAGTGGTAGTGGTCATAGTACAATTTGGTACTACACACGAATTAATAGCAGCGATGTCGACCGTCGGGAATACAACATCTGGATTTTGAGATATTTGATTTGTATCGCTTCATATTATTGTCGAACTGTTGTTATTGTTCGTTGTGGAGTTAATTAGCCTTGGCGGCATATTACAATAAACTGTAATATTACAATGTCATCAGGCAAGTAGGAGGCTTGCTGATTTTTTTTATATATTTGTTTGTTAGCCACTGGTTGTTGGCTAGCACCAGGGTGTGGCGCTGATGGTTCATGTTGATCCGACATTTCTTTAAGCCAATTATGAACCGACTGAGACTTGTTGGACGAAGATTCACTAAAGGCTTCCGTGTGTTCTAGAAGTTTAGGTGTTTAGGTGTTCGAGGTTAAGTATGCGTTCTTCTTCAAGTCGCTGGATTTGTAATTGAATTTTACGCGACTGAGACTGGCGAGACCGATTTGAACAGCGACTTGTGCAACTTGGTGCAGGTGAATTTGGAATTTTGGCTAAACAGTGTGTGCACTTTAAGGCTATGTCATTATTGACATTTCCACATGTGGAGTGCATTATTTTTTCGCATTCTGTGCATGTAGTTATATTTTTGTCAGGGGGATTCGGGCAAACTGAGCTAATTTGATCATTTTGTTGTTGACCCTCTGAATTTGGAAACTCCATTTAGTACTTACTGCGAGATTGGCACGGCAGGTATTGACGATATACGTGATCCAGGATAAGAATATTTGTACCACAAAAAGAATTTTAAAATGTTGAAAAGGCAAAAAGGCCGCCTTGATGACTTCCACGGGGATCTAAATAAAGTACTATCCGTTTATAAAAAATGATTGGTTTATTTCACAAAGATGTACTTATATTAAAATTCCTATTTGATAGAAGAAAGCAATTATATCTTAAAGAAAATATGAAAATAGTATTAATTAATTATAACATACTTTTTGGTATGGAAACCACAAGGTAATTCAGAATATGAAAATGGCGTTAGCTTAGAGACTCTAGCTGACGTTTTTAAGATTCGTTAAATCTGATTGACAATTCAACTTCATGTTAAGTTATTAATTTAAGAGTTGCCGATTCATCAAAAGTTACGGTGATTTAGTAAGTGGCGTTAACAATGAGGTTTATAAAAGATTTTGCTAAAATTGCTAAGAGCATACATCAACTCAAGGAGAAAGGAAAACAATTTAAATGGTCAAGTGAGTGTCATAATGCTTTTCAAAGATTTAAATACCAGCTATGTCAAGGACCGATACTAGCATATCCCGACGGTGAAAAGACCTTCATTATAGATGCCAACGCAAGTAATTTTGAAGTTGGAGCCGTTTTATCGCAAGAACACGAAGGACAGGAAAGAGTGGTCGCCTACATTAACAAGGTTCTGTCGAGACCTGAAAGAAACCGTTGTGTGACCAGGAGGGAACTCTTAGCGTTATTTCTGGCGACGAAGCATTTCCATAAATACCTTTGTGGCAGGAAGTTCCTTCTTCGTACAGACCATGTTGTCCTAAAGTGGTTGCTTCAATTTAAAAATCCAGAGTGTCAAGTTGCTTGATGGATTGAAAGGCTGCAGAGCTACGATTTCGATATTCAGCATCGTAAGGGCACCCTGCACTAATGCAAGACTCGTCGACCATGCGGAACGATCTGCAAGCACTGCACCCACCAAGAAAAGAAAGAGCTCATCACCACCCGGCGAATAAGGAAAAGATCAGAGAAGCGCAGATTGAATACCCTGATATTGAACCGATTCCTACCTGGAGAGTATCGGGAGGACATATGGGAATCAATAAGACTTTAGACAAAGTGAGGAAGCGATTATGCTGGCTGTGTGCAAGAGAAGACAAGTGGTGCCGAAAATGCATTACATGCGCCGCCTGTACAGGACCAAAACGAAAGACGCAAGGACTTATGCATCAGTACAACGTTGGATCACCGTTCAAAAGAATAGCAATAGATATTACTGGCCCGTTTCCAGAAACGAACAGCGGAAACCGTTACATATTAGTTGTTATGGAGTACTTCAGCAAATGGCCAAAAGCATTCGCCATACCTAACCAGGAAGCAAAAACCGTAGTGCAACAGATCGTTGACAACTGGATATGCAGATTCGGGGCACGCGTTGGAACTACATTCTGATCAAGGTAGAATCTTTGTGTCCTGAGTATTCCAGGATATTTGCCAGCGGTTAGGTATTAAGAAGAACAGAACGACACCGCTGCATCCACAGTCAGACGGAATGGTCGAACGATTCAATTGAACCTTGAAAGAACACCTCTCCAAGGTAGAACAATCAACGAAACTGGGATCGTTGCATTCCCTTGTTCCTGATGGCATACCGAAGCGCAGTACATAGCACGACTGGACACTCCCCATGTGAAGTCTTATTTGACCGAGCATTGGGTAATGTTCGGATCCCCAACGGTAGAGCCGGCCACTGAAGATGACAACATTGATGATCTACGCGAAAGACTCCGAAATATCCACGAAATTACCAGGACAAGAAAAAGACTGGAAAGCGATCGTATGAAAACCAGGTACGATATCAGAGCGACATGAACTGTATTTCGGAAAGGAGATTTGGTGTGGCCGTATAATCCCCAACGTAAACAAGGAATATCGCCGAAGCTACTTCCGAAATAGGAAGGCCCCTACAAAATTGTGAAGCGTATAAACGACGTCGTCTACCGATTTCTGAAAGGACTTCGAGGAAAATTAAAGGTAGTGCATCTGGATCGGTTACATCGTTATGAAGGTGAAACTGAGGAAACACTTGTTCTGGACGAACAAGTTTAGGAGGAGGGCAATGTTATAATTTCGGATTGTAGTGTATGAACCTACCCTGATGTGTGAAAATCGAACAGATCCATCTAGTGTCGATTGGAATGAATGAATGCCCATTGGAAAAATTTACTGGAATAAGGGTAATATCAGTCAATTCTCGAACCATCGAGCAACTGTTAGAAATGGTATAAATAAAGATGAAGCGACAACCAGTTAATCAGTCTTAATTGTGACCTGAAAGTGATTTAAATAGTGCTGACTGAGTGAATTGCCTAAGTGAGTTTTGAAAGTGATAATAGTGCTCAAATTAAATCGTTGGTATTTGATTTCAAATGAATGAATTGAAGTGATTGAATTGTTAACAGTTTTGTAAATAATAGATTTTCTAGAAATAAGAGTGTGTTTAAATAAATTATTGCTGACATAAAACAGAAAAGTGTTTTATCATTCGAAGGCCGGCTTAAATCTACAAAACTATTGGCCCAGTATGCGTAAACAATTTAAGGAATATACTAGACATTGCGAAATATGCAATAAACTTAAATACGATAGACATCCATAGGTGGTTCCAATTGGTGAGGCACCAATTCCAAAGATGGAAGGGGAATTCCTTCAAATAGAAATATTTTCCGCGCAACAAGTAAAACACCTTACATGCATTGATGCATATTCAAAGTTTTTAATTGTAAAACCCATTGTAACAAGTTTAATTAAGAAAGTAATGTTTTAGAAGTGCTACAAGTTTTCCCTAACTGCAAAAAGATAACATTAGATAACGAAAGAGGTTTCAAATCAATTGTATTTAAAAACTTAATAGATAGAATAAATATAGAACTTTATTTTTGTGGCCCAGGTCATAGTACTACAAATGGTCAGGTAGAAAGGATTCATTCAACCCTTACAGAATTAGAAAAATGTTTAAAAGAAAAATTTATAGACTCAACTGAAGCCTTACTTAGAGCCGTACAACAGTACAATCAATCTATACATTCAGTTACAAATCTCGAAATCTTTGAAATAATTTAAATCAAAACGGATCATAGTAACGTCAAGAATAATTGAAAGAAGCCCAAGAAAAAAAATGTTAAAAAGAGAGTTAAAAACATATAAATTAGAGGAAGTAGTTTATGAGAAAATACTACAGTTTAAAATATGAAAATAATAAAATGATGAATAGCTATCTGAAACAAATAGTTATGGATGATTTAGGGAATAAAATAAGAACCAGTAAGAAGATAATACATAGAGGCAATATTAAAAGTTAGATTTTCTTTTATTACAGGAAAATGGAATCGACAATGCTAATTTTACTAATTAAAATAACTTTAACAAGTGCCGCCATAGTGGATTATAAAAGAGAAAACTACTTACTGTTAGAAAACGGTATTACCGCACTTTATTGTTTATGGAACAATTTTCCATATCACACACCTTACATATTTTGAAAAACTATTAAAAGAAACAGAATCAGAAATAAATGCAAATTATTTTACTAACACATTAAATAATAATGATGGCAATTTACTAAACCCAAGCAGAGATTAAAAATTTAGAATAATTAAAATACTTTAAGGACAACTTAGACTAACAAAAAGAAACAGAAGAGGAACAAACGAAATAGGAACAGTATGAAAATGGATTTAGGGTTCACCCGACTATGATACACGTAATAGAAAATGACGGACAATTGAGATTAGCTAGGGAAAGAAATAAATGAAAATAAATAGAAATACGAAATATAGCTCAAACAGTAGTTTGATATTAAAACTTCATGACATAGAAGACATAACCCAACACGAATATGGTAGTATGACAATAACGGACTTAACGGACGTTTACGAATTCAAAATTACTCAAAAACATATGGGAAGCCTACAATCCACTGTGTGGATCGTTTTATACCCTATCCCATTCTCTCCTTAAATTTAATATCTCTTAAAGGTGGATTTTATGGCAAAGATATATTGAAATTGGGAAAGAAATATTTTCTCATAACCAATGATTTCGCATCAAAAAAATTTTACCGAAAGAGGTTTTTACTGACAACGTCCCCAAAAAGTGGGCGTGGCAAAAAACTTTGTATATACGAAATTAAGTCATTATCAAAATCTCTAATGGTTTGGCCTTAAACTAAATTTTTCTAAAAAGTGGGCGTGGCAGTGGGCGGATCTCAAAATTTTGTACACTGTTCTGCTTTGCCGAATAGAGAGTCGGTCTACCAAATTTCACAACTCCAGCTCAAAGTGTCACTTATTCAATTTCTCTAACGGTTTGGCCTCAAGCAATGTTTTTCTAAAAAAGAGGCGTGGCAGTGGGCGAATTTCTGTATAACAACTTTCAAATTTCTAGCTCAAAATTTAAGGCCCAGAAATCGGTGAAACACAGACTGACGGACGGACAGAAAGACAGACATGGGTAAATCGACTCAGCTAACGATTCCGAGTCGATCCATTTACTTTGAGGTATATCTAGCGGAAGTATTTAACTATGTTATAAACTTAATGTCACAACTAATACTAATATACCCCAATGGGATAGGGTATAAATATCCTCAAAATTTTGGGTTTTCGGTGATGAAATATGGAAAATGTTAGAACATATTGTTCAAACAGGTTATCAAAATCATTTATGGTTCGACAAAAACATCGTTTTTCGCCTAGTTATTCCATGAGGTAGTGTATAAAAATGGTCTTTGTCAAGAAGTGGGCGTGGGATAAATTGACGTATATAAACAATGTTTACATAATCAGACATGTTTAAAATTTCCCGAAAAATGTTTTTTACTGAAAATACCCCCAAAAAGTGGGCGCTGCAAAAAACTTTGTATAAACAAATGTATAAATTAAGATTGTCTAGATATGTTCTTTAGACATTTCTTCAAAATCTTTAACGGTTTGGCCTAAAACTACGTTTTTCTGAGAAGGGAGGTGGCAGTGGGCGGATTTCAAAAATGTTTACACTTTTTCTGCTGGGAGCAACAAAAAAACGTGTACCAAATTACATCATTCTAGTTCAAAATTTAAGGCCCAAAAATTGGTGACGTACGTACGGACAGACGGACCGACATAGCTAAATCGACCTCAGCTATCGATTCTTAGTCGATCCATATATTTTGAGGTATGCCTAGCTCAATTATTTCACTATGTTACAAACTAAGTATCAAAACTAATATACCCCTATGGGATAGTGTATAAACATATGAGTAGGCTACAATCCACTGTGTGGATCATTTTATACCCTATCCCATCCCATCCTTTAAATTAATATCCCTTAAATGTGGGTTGTATGGCAAGGAAATATTAAAATTGAAATTGTGGCAACATATTGTTAGACAGTTTATCAAAAACTTGTATGGTTCGAACAAAAACAACGTTTTTGTCCTGCATATGGTATGGCGAAGGGTATACAAATGGTTTTTTTTATGAAAACGCCTCCAAAAATGGTTAAGATGATACATTGACGAAATGTTGACATGACATATTCAATGATTTAGACAGTCTGTATACCAAATTTCACAACTTTAGCTAAACAATTTAAGGCCCGGAAATCGGTGACACACAGACGGACGGACGGACGGACAGACAGGCATGACTTAATCGACTCAGCTAGCGATTCTGAGTCGATCCATATACTCTGGAGTATATATAGCGAAATTATATCACTTTGTTACAAACTTAACGTCAAAACTAATATACCTACCCTTATGGCATAGGGCAAAAGCATTTTCTTTATCCCGCACAGTTTACAAAGCTTTTTTGCGTCTAAAGAACTAAAGTTTTCATATCGAAACACGCGACATAACGTTTACAAACCCCTGAGTCAAGGGTGTTGGGAGAGAAGTTACAGCAAAAGCTTTTGAGAAGAGCAGATTCTTTTTGCTCTTCTTGTTTCGGTAGGCTAATTTTGGTCAAGTAGCTTTCGTGTTAACTTAATTTCCTTCAAGTAATATTCTGATGGGAGAATTGTTTAGTTGGTTCGTGTGTGATATTCAACAAGTTGCTTTTGCATTTTTGGGTGATGTGATAAATTGGAAATAATTCTATTTGTTTAGATTGTGAATTGTTTTCGTTATTATTAAAATAAAATTTTTAGTTTCCTTTGATACGAGAAGTGAAATTTGTTACGTGAGAAATCAAAATAATAATAAGTTGAAGTAAGACTTTAAAAAAAACGATAACTACGAAAACAAACATAATGTGTAGTTAAACAACATTTATTCGTTTTTATTTTACCAACAATAATAATCTTCGGAGTAAAATAAAAAAGATATCTTCAAATTGATGTATTTTAATCACGTGTAAGTCATTTCTATTTTTAGTGTTAATTAACTTATTCATCAATTTAACGCTGTTTTGTATGAAATCGAACTTTTTTTGATGAAGAGTGGCTTTCTATTTCCTGGAGATTTGTGGGTGGTATAATATGATTAGTGTGTGCAGCAGATTATTGGAAATGAAAGAATGAAAAAAAAACTTAATTAGTTTTAGTTTAACAAATACTTTTCTTTTAATTGTTTGTTTTTTAATATATCATACAAATTAAAAGAGATAATGGGCCCTGCTTTTTATAATTCTTAATGATAATTCTTAATTAAAATTATATGCAAACTTCAGAAAAGCGTAAGCCTAAATTGGGAATTATTGATTGACGCAATTGATTATATTTTTTATAATTTCAAATCTCTAGAATAAACTAGTGGAACTTCGATTATCCGTCTCCGGACTAACCGCCACACTTGGCCAGCAATTTTTTTGTTCGTTTTTCTTTGATTCTGTTTTATTTAATACCATGTACTTATTTCAGCTTCGCAATACAGAATTTAAACAAAAATTGTCCATACATACTAATAATCGCCTATTTAATTATCCGACAAGGCTTTCGTCCGCTGCCTGACGGATGATAGAAGTTTCGCTGTGTAGGCTCTAGCTTAGAGTCCTTGGCAATTAAGTTATCTTATCTATCATTAAATAAATGTATATCTCCTTAGAAAAAGTTGAGTTATGGTTCGCTTTTTAAAATAATAACATATGAGAAGGCCACTGTGTGGATCGTGTTATACCATATCGCATCCCATTCTTAGTATTATTATCCCTTAAATGTGGATTTTATGGAAAAGATATATTAAAATTGAAGTTGTCGCAACATATTGTTCAGACAGTTTATCAAAATCTTGTATGTATGGCGTAGGGTATAAAAATAGTTTTTAAATGAAAACGCCTCCAAAAAGTGGGTGTGGATTAAAATTATATTTTGAAGAAATATTTATATTATCATAACCATTGAATTTGAAGCAACTATTACCGAAACACTTTTCTTACTGAAAACGCCCCCAAAAAGTGGGCGTGGAAAAAAAACTAGATATCTTTTGCAGACGATTTTTCAAAATCTCTAATGGTTTGGCCTAAAATTATGTACACATGTTCTACTTCGTTGAACAGAGAGTCCGTATACCAAATTTCACAACTCTAGCTCAAATTTAAGGCCCACAATTCGGTGAGACACAGACGGACAGACAGACAGACATACATTTCGATCCATATACTTTGAGGTATACCTAGCTAAATTATTTTACTATTTTACAAGCAATGTATCAAAACGAACATACCCCTATGGGATAGGGTATAATAATATGTATAATATATCATCGATATTTTAATAAAACGGAAGTACTTTTGCTACTGCTTAAATTAAAAAGCAAAGTCACATTCAAATTGAAAACATTATTGTGAAACCATCTGTATTTTTGAAAATATCTTAAGATATTCTATATTTTGAATTTTTGACCTCGAGATTTTGATTTATACCAAATTCAATAGGGGTATATTAATGTATCAAACCAAAGTTGTTTGTAACAAAGTGAAATAATTTAGGTAGGTATACCTCAAAGTATATGGATAGACTCAAAATCGCTAGCTGAGTCGATTAAGCCTTGTCTGTCTGTCCGTCCGTCTGAAGCTAACCGGTTTTTGGGCCTTTAATTTTGAGCTAGGATAATGAAACTTGGTACATGTGATCGCTGTACGTGCTGTTCTAACAAGTGTAAACATTATTGAAATCCACGCCACGCCCCTTTTTAGACAAACCGTTACACATTTTGAGGAGTTGTCTGCACAATATGCCTAGACAATTCCAATGTCTATAATTCGTCCATACAAAGCTATTAACCACGAACATTTTTTGTGGGCGTTTTCAGTAATTTAAAATTTAAACATTTCAAAAAAAAGTTGATGCAACGCCCACTTTTTGGAGGCGTTTTCATATAAAAACCATTTGTGTACACTACCTCATAGCTTAACCAGGCGAAAAACGATTTTTTTTGTCGAACCATAAATGATTTTGATAAACCGTCTGTACAATATGTTGCGATAATATCAATTTGAATATATCATTCCCATAAAATCCACATTTAAGGAATATTAATTTTAAGGATGGGATGGGATAGGGTATAAAACGGTCCACACAGTGGATTGTAGCCTTCTCATATGTTTTTTTTAAATTCCGTCCGTCGGTTCGTCGGTCCGTCTGTCGGTAATGGTTTCTCCAGTCTAAATGACTTGACCCATTTTCTTCAAACTTCGTATCCAGCATTTTTTGGTCATAATTCTATTCGATTTTTTTGTTTTCATTTAGCCATGTTACTACCGGTACCTGCCATATACGTTATACAATTGATACATAACCTCAGTTTCTTCAAAAACGGCTCTATCGGTTTTGATTAAACTTCATATTATACATTTTAAGCATATTAGTTCCAACAAAACGACATACTCATTTTTCCGGGAAAATAAATATAACAAATTTCTACATTTAGGTCATATGAAGAAAATGGTCAATTTATCGACAAATATTTGGCCAAATTGAATGAAATTCAATAAATACACTATTAGTACTGTTTTGATGATTTTCACACAATTGGTTTTGGGCCTAGTTATCCGTAACCAGAATTTCCAGTTTTGGCCAATAACGGAAAATTATTATTATTCATATGGACACCGTCTCCTTTCAATTACGGAATAAACGTTCGTATAATCACATTTCGACATTATTTGTATCATTTTTAGCATCATTAATTAAAATATATATTATTGTATAGTTTGGCCAAATTTTTAAAAACGTCAAATAAACTGGCTGTGAAAAAGTTGCGTACGACCCAGTCGTGCACCCACCACTTGTTTTTTTTTAGGAAATGGAAAATTGTATTGCGGTAGCTTATTAAAATAGAATAATTGAGAGCAACGCATGTCAGCATTATTGAATTTCGCTTGTTTGCCATTTTTTAAAACTTCCATTAGGTTGGTGAAACATGTTTTTTACGCAATATTTTAATAATTAATATTTAATGTCTGAAAAGTTCGAACTTATCCAAATTAATACTCTTCGCAGGAAATAAATGGTATTGCTATATTCTTCATTTATTTTCGGGGTTATGTTATACTTATCATACACCCATGTTTCGTTTTCCACATAATTTTGATGGATATACTTCCGGATTTTTTTAAAAAATAAAACGCAAAAGAATGAATGTGTTCCTGAAAATCTTCATTTGAGTTATTATGTTTAACAATTTTTTTTTTCAAATGTCGGCCACGACTATCGCTTTAATGGTCAATTTGTTTCGGCTAAGCAAGAGATTTCATGAATCCCCACAAAAATGGATCCAATGGTGTCAAATCACAAGATTTTAGTGGCCAATTGACAGGACCGTTTCTTGAGATGATGTTTTCAACGAAAGTTTTCCTCAATAAAGCGATTTATTCATTAGGTGTATGGCTTCCGGCTTCAATTCTTGAAGCAGCTATAACCTATACCCTTTTAATCCAATATCACTTCAAAATACGATATAGAGTTCCTTTATAGATGCCCAAACAATGAGCACGGCGACGCATTGATTAATCACGGTCTTTGAGAATACTCTTTGGTACAGCAGCAATATTCTCTTTATTACGGGCTCTACACATAATGGTTGTTCGGAATTTGGATATTTCAGTTGGACGATTATGACGAGCAAGAACTTTATAACATATTTTAACCCTGAACACTGATTTTGCACATAAGATTCCACAATGAACAGTGGGATGAACACAAACTTCACACAGCCAACCGTGTTGTAGAAAAAAATTCTTTTGAAACATGTACCTCCTATTGTAGCACTCGTTATATGGATCGACTCATAATCGCAAGCTAAGTTGTTTTAGCGATGTCTGTCCGTCCGTCCGGTGTAAGTCACCTTTTTTGGGTCTTAATTTTTGAGATAGAATGATTAAATTTGCTTCACGATTTCTTTATTGCTCCCAGCTGATTGCCACTTTTCAGAAAATCGTTGTATATGGTTAATTCATAAGGAATTTTGAAAAAAGTGTTGCAAGAAGATATTTAGAGAATCTCAAGATTTATAAAGTTTTTTCCTATGCCCATAGTCAGTAAGAAACGATCGTCGATAAATTGAAAAATCACGTCTGTAATGTTAGTTTGAATCATTTTAGGTAAATTTGAATATTTCGTCAATAGACCGTTTAAACTCCAGACCTCTTTTTTAAGCATTTTCCTACGAAAACGGGTTTAAAACATGTCATAGTTTAAGCCATAGTTACAATTAACATATTAGTCGGTCCAAAAATGCCAATTTAATTTACAGTTATTTCTAGGAGATTTATATTTTAACGATAGGATGGGATATTAATTTATAGAAGCCATTTCATATGTTTTGGTTTATTGTTAGTTTATCAGCAGGTATTTTTTCTTATGTATTTGTTAAACCCTTAGGTATATTTAGATCTTATCTAAATAAGAAAGTTGTAGAAATTCTCACATTTATTATGCTCGAAACTCTAATGATATTTCCCTGATATTGTTACAGGACATATTTACAAAGACGTAATAAATGCACCCGAAATTCTGGAAGCGGGACATTTGAAAAGGATATTTTGTGTGCGTGTTCAGCGCTATGGATCGATGATATGAGAAGGCTACAGTCCGCTGTGCGGATCGTTTCGTATCCTATCCCATCCCATCCTTTAAATTAATATCCACGAAATGTCGGCTTTATGGCTATGAAATATAGAATATTGAATTTCGTGATAAGGTTTTGCTTGTAGAGTATAAAAATATTTTTTGTAGAAAAACGTCTCCAAAAAGTGGAGGTGGGTTAAAATAATGTATCGATGAAAAGTTGGTCTTATCATAACCAATGATTTAACATCAAAAGTTTTTTTCGAACATTTTACGATTCAAACGACTGTGACACACAGACGGACGGACGGACGGATATACCTCAAAGTATATGGACCGACTCAGAATCGCTAGCTGAGTCGATTAAGCCATGTCTGTTTGTCCGTCTCTCCGTTCGTACGTTACCAGTTTAAGGGCCTTAAAGTTCGAGCCCTCACTTTTTGGGGGAGTTTTTAGTAAAAAAACGTTTTTCAGCATAACTTCAAACATTTCGAAAAAAATTGATGCAAAATCATTATAAATATTTCTTCCATATATCATTTAACCACGCCCACTTTTTTGGGGCGTTTTAATACAAAAACCATTTGTATGTATATATTTTTTGTCGAACCATTAAAAAGATTTTGATAAACTGTCTGAACAAAATATTGTGACAATGACATTTTCTATTTTGCATCGCCAAAAAGTCGTTATTTTGTTGATATTTATTATAAGGATGGGATGGGATAGAATATTTTTTAGGCTGAAGCACAACAATTTAGTAAATTGTATTGAAGCATTCAGTATTACCGAATCAGGCCCGCATCCAAATTCTTTAACAAAAGCTTCATTTTTATAGATATTACATATTACTATAAATCAAAAATACCTTCCAATAAAATTGACTGACCCAAATAAATTTAGTCTGGTAACTTAATGTGAGTATTAGTACCGCGTAATGTATTAAAGCATATATGTATATGAGAAATTTATCATTGTTTACTCTTTCTATAAGCGTTCATAACAACTGAACGTTTGCTTTCATTGTTAATTTAGAGTAAATTGTTAGCTTTATTAAGTCTTTGCGTGAACTTCATATTAGCACTGTATAATACACAGAATTGAAAATCGTTATTCTCATCTAGTATTTTTAAAGATATTCTACATATATACACATGTATATATATATATATATATATATAATATATATACTTTGGAAACACTAATTATTTGTGAAATTAAAGATAGTGCAAAGAAACCCTTTTTGTAATAGTCAATCCAATAACAAACATATTCTTCAATATGACTTGATGAAAACATTTCGTTTATCTTCATGTGTTTATACATACATATCAAAAATACGTAACAGCATGCGGCCAACTGCTTCCCTCTCTGAAATTCGTATTACCTACATACGAGTTCGGAAAAAATATATACAATATCTTAGAGATGCTGTCCTACAAACAAATCCAAAAACTTTTTCCCATCAACTCATGGAAGGTGCTAATTAACGTTCCACATAAATAGTATTTGTTCCGTGATAATGTATTTTGCTCGATTCGTTGCACCGATTTAATTTAAATTGATTATCGGTTATTAGTTGCTTAAAAATTGTGATTTTGTTGAAATTAAATACAACTAACTGAAATAAAAATAGTTTAATTTATAACTATTCATTACTTTTTAAAGCAAGAGTATAAATGAACATGCTCGTGTATAACTTATGCATACCCATGTCACTAACACACAATTATCTGAATTTATAGCTTAACTACTTCAACGACTAAATTTACGCTCTGTGCAGCGACATGAATCTATCCAGAAAATTTGGGCAAAACGCGGATTTATGAAAACTTCAGTCGTATAGTCTCTCAGTCAGAAACTACGTACTGAATTTTGTATAACTACTGACGCTAAGTACGTTCATAGAATATTGTGTTATACCAAAGAGTATAGAACTACATAGTGTGCGCATCTCGTACAACGAAAATTTTCTTTCTGGGCTACTAATATTGATACCCCAGTGTTCACGTTGCTACCCCAGCATCAAACTACAGCATAGCTGACGAATTTTCATCTTCGCACTTACTGCCGCGTCTGAAACCGCTACAAAATGTTAAGCTGTGATGAGTGCTCTATTTGATACAAAGTTTGTAACATAGAGAAATAATTTATCTAGATAAAGCTAAAGTATATGGATCGACTCAGAATCTTTAGCTGAGTCGATTTAGCTCTGTCTGTCTGTCCGTCCGCATATCACCAGTTTTTGGGCCTTAAATTTTGCCCTAGAATAATTAGACTTAATGCACGTACTCTTTGTTGCTCCCAGCAGAGCAAGTGTACAAATTGTACAAAACCTAGTTTTTGGTCAAACCGTAAGCAATTTTGTTAAACTGTCTGAGCAAAAGGGTTAGAGAATATCAATATTTCTATTTCGGCGTTACAGAATTTTTTATCACGCCAACTTTTTGGGGGCATTTTCAGTAAAAATGTTTTTTGGTAAAATTATAATAGTTATATTAAAAAAAACCATTGCTACAGGATTATTAGTCATTATGATGCAAATATTTCGTTAGATCATTTTAACCCACGCCAACTTTTAATGGGCGTTTTCTTACAAAACACAACAAGGCATATGCTATAGAAACAGTAAGCTCTTTTTCGAGGCATTTACTAAAAAATCATTCCTATACCCTCAACCATACAAAGCTTGACAAACCAGAACAAGTGTAAATATTTTTGGAATCCGAACACTGCCACGCCCACTTTTTAGTTAAATAATGTTTTTGACTTTCCTACAAAACTCATTTGTATACCCTGCACGATGAGATATGCAGGAGAAAAACGTTGTTTATACTCTATCACATGGAGGTACACTAATTTTGATACAAAGTTTGTGACATAGAAATAACGGGTGGTTAAATTGTAAGGGCCGATGTTGAATGTGAAACCACACCTAAATATTTATCAATTTCAAATTAACTCATTAACCATGGAAGGATGCACAATCGAGCAACGCGTTAAAGTTATTCAGGCTTATTATGAAAATGGGCTTTCAAATCAAAGTGCATATCGTGCACTTCGTGATTTTTTCGGTCAACTTATTCGTCCAAATGTGCGTACAATCGGAAAAATGGTGCAAAAATTTGAGCAAACCGGGTCTGTAGGAGATGTGAAAACACCATGCATGCTGATAAAGCTCGTACTGCAGAAAATATTGCTGCTGTTCGCAATAGTGTGGCTGAAGAGCCATCCACCTCAACTCGTCGTAGTGCTCAATATTCGTTGATGAACATTATTCATATTCACTCAAAAACGGCATAGAACCTCAATTATGCCTCAGCGTCATTGAAAATTTGGACCATCGGATAATTAAACCACACCAATATTATCATAACAAAAAGAAATGACATTAATTTCCAAAATAATTTGTCTTTAATTCAAAATCAACATGGCCCTTAAAATTTAACCACCCTTTATAAGTTAAATAGATACACCTCAAAGTGATTTTCCCCGTCCGTCTGTACTTCACCGATTTTTAGGCTTTAATTTTGAGCTAGGTTAATACAATTTAATATATCAGATCCTTGTATTTGCCTACAGAACAAGTGTAAACATTTTTGAAATCCACCCACTGTCTGAAAAATATATTTGGGAAAACCGTAGCGTCTCTATTTCGTCGATACGAATTTGTTAGCCACGCCTGCTTTTTATGGAAGATTTGAGTAAAAAACATTTTTCGGTTAAGTTTTAGTTAGCTGTTCGATAATTGTTTCGGTAATGTAAGCATTTCGTCTAAATATCGACGAAACCACGGCACTTTTTGGAGGCGTTTTAATACAAAAACAACCTGTATACCCTACCCCATAATATATGCATGAGAAATACGTTGTTTTTTGAGCAATATATTGTGACAATATTATTTTCAATATTTCATTGCCATATATAGGAGATTTTGCGCATATTAATTTTAAGGATGGGATCGGAGAGGGTATTAAACGATCCGTTCAGTGGATTGTAGGAATCTCATATGTTTATAACCTATCTCATAAGGGTATATTAGTTTTGACATTTAAAGTGTATGGATTGACTCTGAATCGATAACTGAGTCAGTAAAGCAAATGTGAAAATTCTCAGAATCCACCCACTGTCATTCCCACTTTTAAGAAAAACATTATTTTTGACCAAGCCTATAAGACCAATTTAAAGTAAAAAAACTTTTTTTTTAATATATTCGAAAAAACGTTTGTTGCAAAATGATTGGATGTGATTAAACAAATATCTCGTTTACACATCATTTAAGTCCACGTCAGCTGGCGATTCTGAATCGATCCATATACATTGAGGTTTATCTATGGAAATTATGTTTCTGTGTTACAAACTTAATGCCACAAGCGATAACCACCTAAGTCCATTTTTCATACTTTTCAGTATAGCATCTTGAAGTTTTAAATGGTCTTAGAGAAATATGTAATGGTAGTTTTAAAATTTTTAAAATGTTTGAAAACATTTTTTCTTCATTCCTTATATACTAAGGCGCATTGACGAATGATCTTAACATTTTGTTTTAAAAATTTTGTAAATTATTTAGATTTATTTCACTAGTGCAACCTTTTAATTGTATACCATATTTCCCGACCAGCTATAGCACTTGCTTGTATAATAGCAGCTTGCTATCAAGGTTAAGCTTCGATATTTTCCCAGTAACCAGTACAGTTCCCTGTATTTATTTTTAAGTTCTTCGCATTCCTTAGCGACTTCCATTTTAATTTTGCATCGAGTGTCATTCCGAGATATTTCGCTTAATTTGCAAAAGGCACTAGAATCGTATTGAGAAATACTGGCAACTTGCTTGTCCGCTTATACGAAAAATTTATATGAATCGATTTGCTCTCGTTAAGTGCAATCCGCCAGGATTTTGTCCATTCATTAACCTCGTTAAGAGCGTTTTGTAATTTCATATTTGCTTCCTCCATTATTTTGCCAACTGCTAGTATAGCTGTACCGTCAGCAAACGTGGTAACTATTGTATCGTTTGTTTGCGGGATATATATATATCTATATGTAAATAGGAAGTACAAGGACCAAGGACGCTTCCTTGGGGTACTCCTGCCAATATTTCTTTGAACTCCGAATATTCGTTACCAAGTTTCACACAGAAGAGTCTATGCTCAAGATACGACACGAGGATTTATTATAATTTTTCAGGCAGAACTTGTCTTATTTTGTGATGACCGAATAATATCCTTTCAACAACTTTTGAAATTATTGGAAGAAGTGAAATAGGTCTGTAAAATTTTATTTCATTTGGTTATTTTAGTGATTTGATAACCATAATCACTTCCGCGACCGTCCACTATCTTGGTATGTATTCCATTAACTGCTGCATTTACAATGCACAGGAGTTTAGTTATTGCTTTTAAGTTGTTCTCCTGTAATCAGGTCATAACCCATAGCTTTTTAAGCTTTAATTTCTGTATTTCCCGTTTAAGCTCGGCAATACTTGCTTATCTAAACTACATTATTATCGGCGGCAGTATTGAATAAATTAATGTTTTCTGGACCATCAAATGGCTTAAATGTGTCCTCAAGACGTGCTGCAAAAACGTCTGCTTTTTCCTTATCGCTTTTTGCCCTAACATCTTGAGTTATCCAAATTGGTGGCATAGCATTTTTTGGCATTTTTTTGCCGTTTTATAACTTTAATTGCTTTCCAAGGGGTATAATCCGATTCATTTCCAGTGATTAGGCTTGATCAAGTGATCTTATAGCATGTTACTGAACCGATTGAGATCTGTATTATCTTGCGGGGCACGAGTTTGGTGCCATCTTTTTCGAGCTTTTTTTTTGTCTAACCAAATCTTTTATTTCCCATGGGTATTATTCCATGCTGCTATTTGAACAGTATCGATAAAGGAAGGAGTCAACCGCGACTTCGAGTTCTAATGGGGATCTAAGCGATACACCCAGACGAATATTAATTTCAATATCGTTTTTGAAGCCTTCCCAGTCGGAGAATGATCAGAGCAAAGATCAAAGCAAAGATCAAAGCATTCTTTAACTTTTATTCGATTGGACGGCATATCTTTTTCAATGAAAAAATCGATCAAATCCGGTATTTTTGTAACATCAGTTGGCCATTAAGTTGGTTTTCCCGTAGAGTAAAATTTGGTTTTGTACTTTCTACCAACATCGTAAAGCATCCTACCTTTCTGTGATATGCACCTCGATCCCCAGAATGCATGTTTTGCATTAAAGTTCCCTCCGATGACAAAACGCTGTCCAAGGGAATTAACAGGTTTTCAAAGTCAAATTTCTCAACCTTGCATCGTTGTGGGCAGTAAATAGAAGATATCTTCAGAGAATATTGTCTGCTTTTGACTTGTATAGAGTAAACTTGCATTGTTTCGACTTCGTATTTAAAATCAATCAAATGTTCGATACACTCTTTTATATATAGTGATGCTACACCTCTAGCCTTGTTTAATGGATGTAGAGCATGATAATCAAAATAACCTTTAATCTTAAATTGGGAATTACTCTTCGGATATTAAACAGACGTCGATATCTTTTTTTTGCATGAACATTTCAAGTTCTCCAAGTTTCTGCCAAATGACATTGGCATTCCACGTAAGAATTTTAAGAAATCTTATCATGTTGAAGTTAGACTTCGTCTGTTGCGAATACTATTTTCAAGCTTTACTAGCCTGTCGAAAATAAGTTTATTCGTATCGCTTTGTTCCTCAAGTTTTGAAAGAATAATCGAAAAAACGTTGGAAACGAAGTCTGGTGAAATATTTTTATCGTATACTGTAGCTTGGGCATAAGTTTGTGCATCTGGTTTTGGATGTACAAGATCCGATCATATTTTCGTTGGCCCAGGTATTTGTTTAATTTTTTGTTTTTCGATTGTTGCCTGCTTTGGCTTTGAGATAAGATTAGGCGAACTTTTAGGCTTTTTCTTAGTTAAATTTAATTACTGTGAAATTTTATTAGTAAGTTTCATCCGCCTTATTTGCAACTCTTTAGCTACTTCGCAGCCCCGGTAATTTGCGGGATGGCCGCCTTTACAATTAATGCAAATAGCAGAAGTTTTCTTATCTGACCCGCAATCTACCGTCAAATGATTTTCGGCATATTTTACACATTGGGGCTCTTTCTGACAATAGGTTTGCGTATGATTATATCCCTGGTAGCGCTTGCACTGAGGAACTAATTTTGAATCCTTACGCATGGGTTCGATTTTTACAACTATATCAAGCATTGTTTTTATTTCATAAATTTTGTTCAGACTTTCTGTTTTATCGAAAGTGAGTATTAATAAAGGCAGAGTGCATTTTATTGAATTTTTTTCACCCTCTTTTTGCTGATTGTTTCGACTGATAATGTTACCGGCATCCATAACCTTATATTGTCTGTTTTTCAGATCGCTAACTATGTCATTCTTTGGGCACGACGCATGTGACCCTCTGGCTAAAACGCGTAAAGGCCTATCGGATTTATTCTCAAATGAATACCGTTCAATTTTATCGGTATTTAGCTCCCGAGATAATAGACGGTAACTTTCTAGATCTCTTACGGAGACTTTCCATGTATTTTTTTTAATGAAGTTACTTGGTAGCCTGATAATGGTAACTATTTAATAAATGTATGGAACTTGTTATCGTCGTCTATGCCGATCACATCAACTTAGTCTACATTCTACACGTTGACTTCGAAACGTGAAGATGATTATCCCAATCATGCCAGCCAGCAGAAAGCTAGTGATGCCATAATGATGATAGTCATGTGTGTTGATATCAGTGGGGACTGGTACATTCTACACGTTGACTTCGAAACGTGAAGCTGATCGTCTAGAGTTAGGGCTTGGCAATCTTGTGCGATAGCGAAGAATGACGATTATCCCAATCATGCCAGCCAGCAGAAAGCCAGTCATGCCATAGTGATGATAGCCATGTGTGTTGATAACAGTGGGGACTGGTTTATACTTTGATTGAGTAATAACATTATATGGAGATCTTACTGTTCTGGTTCTTTCATATTTTGGTGCGTGATATATGTAAAGTCATTCATCACTGCATTCCTATTTCGTAACGATCACTGCATTCCTATTTCGTAACGTTTCCATGATTAAGGCATAGTAAAGTTGTTTAGGTAAATCCTTTGTACACATTTGTTGCATTCTTCTTACATATGCTTTTAGTCCGCCAAATGTGGCCGTATTGTAGTAGATGAATATCTTCCAAAAATTGTTTACGGTTCGAACCCTTCCAATATATCTTCAAAGTATATGCCAACACCATCATCAATGTCATTAACGTTTACTTCCTTGTATTTTTGACATAACGAGACTGGTAACAATGAGACCACTAGGAGCACGGTTGAGAGCACTGACACCTTTTTGGGTTTTCTAGGTCTTATATTTCTCGTGTGTATTATTCTGGTGGTATTTGGAACTTCTTCTTGTTTATTTGGTTCACCAATTGAAAGCAGACGAAGATTATGTATCGCTCGTTCGTATACTCCATCTTACGATTTAATACTGGCTACATGTACTTTATTGATTGCCCTTAAAAATCTCTACAACACGTCCCAATTTCCGACGCATCGGACGGGTATTCGCCTGATTGATGAGTACCACGGCTTAAGGTTGTCAGACTAAGTTTTCCACTTGGCCCTTGATGCAAGAGATGTAAATATTCCGTCGACCATCTTTTCCAAAAGTGCTGTTGAATTTGTTGTATCTGTCGGAACTTATTGAGGCTGCTCATTTCGCATTCTGTAACATCTGGGCTGTAAGAGGAGTTCCAATTCAAAAATGGCCAGGTGCTAATGCCTCCAAGTCGTTTAAATCGGATGATATCGGTGTCACTGGGCGGAAATCCAAAATTGTCTCTATTTGGATGACCAATGTCAGCAATTGTTCATACGTCAGTGATGCTTCTCCAAGCGGCCGGACAAGGAGTGTTTTTGCTTATTTACCAGCTGCTTCCCAAAGTCCTGCAAAATTAGCCGACCAAGGTGGTATGTTTTTTCCACTTAATTCCATCTTCAAGGCAAACAGAGCGAATGGTTGACTGTAGCCTTTCAGAATTGAAGATCTTCTTTAGTTCTGCTAATTCGTTTTTTGCGCCGACAAAGTTCGTGGCATTGTCGCAGAAAATTATATGGTAAATGCCTAACCTGCCTTTAAACCTTTTTAGAGCGTAAATGAATGCTTCAGAGGACAAATTACATACAAATTCTATATGAATGGCTTTAGTAGAAAAGCAAACGAATACTGCTAGATATTATTTAGTAGGACTCTTACCTCTGGCCTTGTAATGCGTTTTAATGCGCAGCTTGAGACTTGTGCATGTGATTTAAACCAGGCTAGTACGGTAGTTGAGTCGTTCTAAAAACATACCTTATCATTTTTTTTGGTAGTATTTGGATAATCCTTTACACTAACTCCACTATTAGTACTGCTGCTTGCAATTCCAGATGAGCAATACTCACAGCTTTCAGTGGTACAACTATTGATTTAGAACAAAGAAGCTGACAAAAGCTTTGATCGCTTTCATCAGTTGATTATAAGTACACGCATGATCCAAATGCACTTAAGCTGCTCTCCAAAAAAGCATGAAGTTTGATTTTCCTGGCAGCTGGACGAAGTATGTTTCGTGGAAGGCTTGTCTTCTTCATGTTTGAAAATCGGTCAAGGTAGTATCCACTTTTGAGCTCGATCGATTGGAACGACATCATCCCAAGGCAAATCAGTTTTCCACATCTCCTATAGGAAAAGCTTGCCAATAACTATTACGGGCCCCAGTAGACCCAGCTGGTCAAAAAGTCTTGAAAGATCAACCAGCACCGTTCGCTTGGGTGTTTGAGTGCTTACCTTAGTTACTTTTTCGTCATTGAAGCTGAATTTGATGACATCTTGAGAAGGATCCATTAATCCCAATGTTTTTATTACCTCGGAATGATGAAAGGTAACTTACTTTTCTCTATCTTCATGAGGTATTCCTTCTAAAATCATTTAATTATTTCAACAAAACTTTTTCAATTCAAAGTGACCTGATTTGTGTAGGCAAATTCTCTCATTTAGCAATGCTCCAGCATCTTCTATAGTCTCTGACCCGGCCAAACAAACATCCACGTACTCATTATTTTTAATGACTTGCGCAGATCTATAAAACACTTCCTCATTTTCTTCTGCTTTTACAAGACATCTGGTTGTTAAGTAAGAAGCAGACGCTGTTCAATAAGTAACGGTATTTAACTGATACATTTGCAATGGTTTTTTTAGGTTTTGATCTCCAAAAGATTCGTTGAAAGGATCGATCATCCCGGCTTGCTAAGACCTGTCGCAAATTCAAATATTCTCCATCGAATTTGGGCGATTTTATTTTCGGTAGCTTGAATAAGATTGTGGAATTTTAATGTCCTCATAAAGACCCACTAACGACCTTTCCACACGCTCCTGCATGTCGAAATAGTCCTCCACGTGAGCAGCTGTGGTTTCATTCTCCAGTTTGTGATACATAGATGTAATTTCATCCCAATTCTGTTTTAAACTTCTTACCTTTAATTGACTGTATTGGTCACTTCTTTGTCGTGATGATTCGCCAACAGACTTGTTGAATGACCTCTTCAATATGTTTATTAAGAGGCTAAATCTTTCCATACTGCTCATGTGAGCTTTCGGCATGATAGATTGCTGTTGACCTGTTGGTGTGGGATCTGCGTAAATTCGCATCTTATATTTTGGAATAGCACCTAGTTCTCGTGGCCTTTCTATTGGCTAATAAGGCATTTCCGATGGGTTTTTAATGTGTCCTTGCGACCTTTCTGGTTAATTTATTTCTGTACCAATTGTAGACCTTGTTATCTTGTAGTGAACGCCTAGGTGCAACATATTCCCCTGGAGCATCTTCTTTTTACGAGATCTCCTGAATTCGATGAACCACATCGATTCGCATAAGCATAGAAGAAAAACGATTTTTACTGAAAATTCCCCCAAAACGTGGGCGGTGCAAAAAGCTTGGTGTGGACAAAATATGGATATAAGGATTGTCTAGATTTATTGTTCAGACTCTTTTTCAAAATCTCTAACGGTTTGGCCTAAAACCAGCATTTTGGCTGGAAAGTTTGTGTTCTTTGTGTTCATAATATGTTGAGAGTGTTTGTACATGGCCGTCTGCCTAAACACCTCTCTTGCTCCTCCGTTGCTCCAGCCTTGAAAGAAAGTGAGCATCTTCTCTAACTTAACGTTTATAGTAGCGACTTTATTGGAGGGTTGTCCTGTGGGCCGTCTGCCCTCTGCTGCTCCTCTATTGCTCCCTCGTTGTGTGAAATAGGAGATCTTCTACACCGTGCCATCGTTTTTTTTTGCGTTCACGACAATAATGCGGTGGCGCAAACGATTTGTTGGGTATAGTGATCCAGTGATCATCCTCCCCCACCCGTCATCATCGTGTTTGGATCGACGAAGGATCGTTCTCCCTTGCCGATCGAACTTTTCGGACCACTCCTGTGCGATGCTGCCCGTTTGAGTTTCACACGTCCCTCGAGATTCGATGATGGCGTTTCCTCGTGGACTCCTGCCGCACGTTTCGTATGGCGTTACTCTCTCGTCTCCCTATTCTCCCTAGGGCTGCACCGAACAGAGTTGGGTAATCTTCTTCTGAATGGACTCCTCTGTCGCACTCGTAATACCTGTTATTGGTTGCATTACCAATTTGTTATATTTCTCTTAGGACATGGGGCCGCTGTCAACTACGAGATTGTGGTTTAACATGTGTAATATCTTATTAAGTCGATTTAGCCGTACGTCCGTACGTCACCAGTTTTTGGGCTAGAATTATGAAATTCGGCACACATGTTTGTTGTAGCTCCCAGCAGAACAAGTGTAAACATTTTTTGAAATCCGCCCACAGCCACGCCTCCTTTTTAGCAAAACGCAGTTTTAGGCCAAACTGTTAGAGATTTTGAAAAAGTATCTGATTAATATATCTAGAGAATCCAAATCCATCTATACGAAGTTTTTTACCACGCCCACTTCTTAGGAGCGATTTCAGTAAAAACATTTTTGACATAATTTGAAACATTTCGAAAAAAATGTTTATGCAAAATTATTGGTTATGGTATTATAAAGATTTCTGCAATATATCATTTAAGCCCACGCTCACTTTTTGGAGCCGTTTTCATACAAAAACCATTTGCATACACTCAGAATCGCCAGCCTAGTCGATCTAGCCATGTCTGTCTGTCCGTCCGGCCGTCTGTCCGCCTGTGGGTCACCGATTTTTGGGCCTTACATTTTGAGCAAGAGTTTTGAAATTTGGTATATAGACTCTATATCCGACGTAGCAGAACAAGTGTAAAATATTTTGAAATCCGCTCACTGCCACGCCCCTTTTTAAGAAAAACGTTCTCTTTAGCAAAACGGTATGAAATGTTAAAAAAGACGATTTTAATATCGATATCTCGCCTATACATAGATAATATCAACATTTCGTCTATATGTCCGTCCGTCCGTCTGTGTGTCACCGATTTTTGGGCTTTAAATTTTGAGCTAGAGTTTTGAAATTTGGTATACAGACTCTCTATCCGACAAATCAGAACAAGTATACAAATTTTTGAAATCCGCCCACTGCCACGCCTCTTACTTAGAAAAACGTTGTTGGAGAAAGACCATTAGAGATATTGAAAAAGTGTCTGAACAAGATATCGAGACAATCTAAATGTCTATATTTCGTCTATACAGAGCTTCTTGCCGTGCCCGCTTTTTGGGGCGTTTTCAGTAAAAAACGATTTTCGGTAAAGTTTTAAACATTTCGAAAGAAATTTTGATGCAAAACCATTGGTTCTGTTAATATAAACATCTCTTCAATATATCATTTTTAACCACGCCCAAATTTTGGAGGAGTTTTCATACAAAAACCATTTTTATACCCTACGCCCTACCATGTGCAGGATAAAAATGTTGTTTTTGGTCGAGCCATACAAGAACAATATGTTGCGACAATTTCAATTTTAATATTTCTTTGCCATAAAATCCACATTTAAGGATGGGATGGGATAGGGTATAAAACGATCCACACAGTGCCAACTATAGTCGGCGTATGCTAGTAGTTGTACTGATTTTTGGAAAATGATGCTTCTGATTTTGGCTCAGGAGTTTTGCACATTCCTCTCAAGAATCGAAATGAAGAAGTCACATGACAGCGCATCGCCTTGCGCAAATCCTTTTTTGGTATCGAATGCGTCGGTGAGGTCATTTCCGACCCTGCAAACGGACGCGTTCGGGCGGTATACCAAAACTAGACATGGCTGGGTATTGTTATTCTCTATATATGCTTGTCGTATGTCGCTTTGAAATCAACGAATAGGTGGTGGTTACCGACTGGGAATTTTTGGGTTTATTTCCAGGATCTGGCAAAGTGTTAGTTTAGAGAGTCCCGATTTTTGCGGATCAGGCAAACGATTTTGGGGTTACATTCTTCAGGCATACCTTTTTCTGACCAGATTTGGCTTATGAGTTGGTAGATGTTACTTACCAAGTCATCTCCGCCAGCTTTATAAAGCTTGGCGGGAATGCCGTCATTTCCGGCAGCCTTATTAAGCTTCAGTTTAATATTACTATCCTCACTTCACGCAGGTCGGGTGTTTGGCAGTTTTCGCTGTCGTTGCCAACATTGAATGGTTCGTTCTGCCTGACAGAGAAATGTTGTTCGTCATTGCCGTTTAACAGCCTGCAGAAGTGGCTCTTCCATATTCTTAGCATCGAATGTGTCTCAGCTGCGATATTTCCTTGTTCATCGCGACAGGATTCTGTTCGAGTTTTGTATTCTTGGCTTTGACGTTTTGACTCGTCCGCGCACTTCATGCTCTTTTCTATTTTTTTTCTGAAAAGCCGGTGGCAGCACTTCACCTGCAGCTTAGCCTTATAGGCCTTGTTCTTGTCTGCGAACATCTGTCGGCATTCCTCATCAAACCAGGGTTTTCTTGCTGGTGGGCGCGAGAAACCTGGCACATCAGTTGCGGCTGACCCAATGCCTTGTGGGCATCGTTGTCATTGTTCTTCGACATTCGATGCTAGTGATATTGCAAGATTCGAGAGGTTAAGTATACGTTGCGCGAAGGTACTGGCGGTCTCTTGCGATTGCAGTCTTTCGAGGTATTTCACAGTATTTCTGGATTTTTGTAGCGTGACAGATATCCGTATTTTGACTTTGGCTGCAACAAGGTAGAGGTCCGGTTCTATTTTACCTCCTCGAAATTATTCGACATTGAAAATACTGGATGCGTGCCCCTTTTGGATCGCAATGTAATCAATTTGGCTGATCATTCCTAGGTCTTGAGACACCATGTCTCTGAATGTATATCCAGGGTACCACTATAGCTCTATAAAGGTAGTCGCTCATAGGTTTTGTCAAGGAGCACGTAGAAGCCATCCTTATTCATATCATTATTTTTCCACAGTCGGGGCTTGAGCGCATATAATGTGTGTTAGTAGTTACCCATAGTACATATAATGCTTATAGCGCGTATGTTCGGGCTTGATGTGGATTGTTACAATGCGTTCGTTAACGTCTGGGAAATATTAGACTTCTTGCCTATTGCTTTGTAGTAATGGTTTTTGCCGTGTGTTAGTAGTTACCCATAGTACCACCCTTAACATGGTGGGCCATCTTCAATTTATTAAATACCCCTAGGACACGGGGCCATCCGTATCCACTACGGGATTGAGCGCTGCCGTTGGCCTTTCGGTTCATACGCCACCGTCTCTGTTAAAGGCACCTGACTTATCCTTGAAATTCCTAGACAACCTGTTGTCCGAATGCGTCGAAGCAACTCATCTAGGTTCGCCAGGGACAGCAGGCCGGGTACTCATTATATGACATTCTTATCCGCTTATAGTGACGATGTTTTTCCATCTTGTTATCAACACTCGCACTTATCGTTTAGCAAAACAAACCCATTTGTATGAGACCAGTACCCATGCTTACTACTTGGAGGTTAAAATAAGCACATTTGAAGTGTAGTCAGATTAACAACCACTAGGCATTGCCAAATTGAAGAGACTCAGAGTCTTCATTCCTTCTACAAAACCCAACACTGACTTGAAAAAGTTATCGATGAAAATAATTTTCTGACTGATTGCTTGATCATTGCAAACCATATTACCAGAACAATTCAGTTTATCAAAAATCTTGTATGGTTCGACAAAAAACAGAAAACTGTGTAAAGACGAAACATAGATATTATTAAAATTTTTTTTAAAAAAAAAATCCTTACCATTTTGCCAAAAACACGATTTTTTTTTTAAAGTGGGTGTGGCAGTGGGCGGATTTACATTTTTTTACATTTGTCTGCTGTGTCGGAAAAAAAAGTCCATGTAGCGAATTTCAAAACTCTTGTTCAAAACTTAAGACAGACAGGTATGGCTAGATCGAATCAGCTAGAGATTCTGAGTCGATCCATATACTTTAAGGTATTTCTAGGAAAATAATTTCTTTATGTTACTAACTTAATGTCAAAACTTATATACCCCTATGGGATAGGTTAAAAAAAGTAAGAGAATGAGAAAGAGTGAAGAACTTAAGGAAACAATTATGGCAACTGTTCAGATTAGCTCCAATAATACGTACTGTAAGAAGTTTTGGCTGAAGTTATGCAGTGTCAATAATTGTATCATTTACGCTTTGGTATGGAGTAGGGTATACATATGGTTATTGAAAAAAAAACGCCTCCAAAAATAAGGTTTATTGACGAAATATTGCACCAAAAGTATTTTTGAATATGAATATTAAAATTTCACCCAAAAATTACTTTGCTGAAAACGCCCCAAAAATTGGGCGAGGCAAAAAAATGTATGTGGATGATATACAGGTACTGAGATTATCTAAAAATCCTGTTAAAATACTTTTTCAAATATCCTAATCGTTAAGACAAAAAACAATGTTTTAATGAAAAGGGGGCGTGGCAGTGAGCGGATTTTAAATTTTTTTACTTTTGTTCTGTAGCCTCATACAGGGATCCTATATACAAAATTCCAATATCATAGCGAAAAATTTAAGGCCTAAAAATCGGTGACATACATACAGACGGACGGACGGATGGACAGACAGACATGGCTCAATCGACTCAGAGAGCGATTCTGAGTCGCTCCATTTCTTTGAAGTATGACTACCTAAATTATTTCAAAGCGAAAAATTTAAGGCCTAAAAATCGGTGACATACATACAGACGGACGGACGGATGGACAGACAGACATGGCTCAATCGACTCAGATAGCGATTCTGAGTCGCTCCATTTCTTTGAAGTATGACTACCTAAATTATTTCTCTATTTTACCAACTCTTTATCAAAACTGGTGTACCCATATCTGATAAGGTAAAATTATGTCACAGCAAACGTTGTCCTTGGTTAAGCTTTTTTATCACATATGATGACCAACAAAAAGGACATTTGATTATAATTTGCCTAATAAATGTAATGTATGTTTATTTCAAAAACGCGTGCATATACCGCACCCTTCTTATTAAGTGTATCAATGTTTACCAAAATTTGTCATATAATGATTTATTGTATTTTTTTTTATTTCAGGCATTTGCAATGTACAAAGTATATGAGAAAGCTAATTTCCAATTCGTTGTTTAAATGTCTGTAGGTACAGGCGTTAACAAAAGAAATATTACAAGAGTATATGTGCTGCACAATCTTGCAACAATATGTTAAAAATAATTATTTATGCAACATCGGATTTAATCAAACCCTTGAATGGATTGTCTGTTATATATGGAATAGTTTTCTTAATATCAGCGATTTCTGCTGAATTGTTGGAATTATCAGATAACGTTACTTTACGCCAGGCGGAAAAAGATCCTATCTTAACAAAATTGAATAACGTACAGTTAGATGTAATGGATGGAACCTTATTACAACATAGTTCACATGCTGTAACTGGATGGAAGTGTAACTGCTGGAACGCAACAAACGAGTTTAAGGTGAGTGCACAAAATGTATTTATAAGTTAAAAGATGGAAATGGTCTTAAATTTTTAGATTTTTTGCAAAATACCAATTGCCAATTTCAGCCAGGCGCAGCGGAGTTTTTTTCATGCCAAAAGAAAAAAAAACATTTGAGAAGGCTTCAATCTGCTGTGCGGATCGTTTAATAACCTATCCCATCCCATATTTAATATTAACATTCCCAAAATGTGGGATTTATGGCAACGAAATATTGAATATGACTTTGTCACTATATGTTGTTCAAATCTTTGATCGTTTTTGTAGCAAAATGCCTTCAAAAAGTGGTCGTGGGTTAAAATGATTTGGAGGCGTTTTCTACAAAAACCATTTTTTGTTGTAACCTACCCCATACCATATGTAGGAGAAAAAAATTATTTTCTGTTGACATATAAAAGATTTTGATAAACTGTGATAAACCATATGTTGTGACAGTATAATTTTCAATATTTTATTGCCGTAAGTCCCAAATTTTTGGGTTGATAGAATGTCTGAACAATGTTTTGCGACATTGACATTTTTATACCCTATCCCATATTAGTTTTGATACATATTTTGTAACATAGAGAAATAATTTAGCTAGCTATAGCTTAGAGTACATGGATCGAATCTGTCCGTCCGTGAGTAGGTAACCGGTTTTAAGTTCTTAAATTTTGAGCTAGGATAATGAAATTTGATACATGTGATCCTTGTACTTGCTGTTCGATCAAGTGCAAACATTTTTTAAATCCGAAGATTTTTTGAAGAATTTTTCTCTCGAA
Source organism: Rhingia rostrata (assembly GCA_949824845.1). NCBI lineage: Eukaryota > Metazoa > Arthropoda > Insecta > Diptera > Syrphidae > Rhingia > Rhingia rostrata. The sequence goes on from OX463756.1 coordinate 101,795,425, forward strand.
TCGACCAAGGATTTCTTCATCCGTTTTTGATACGCAGGATTGGAATGATCAGGGTCTTATATAGGTTCTCCTGAGTAGTTCGAGTCAGGGCGTTACTAATGAATTGCCTTCTTAGCCTGAAAAACCAGCGATTCGCAAGTCGAGTACTACCTTAAAGTTATATCTGTCAACAGTGACGTGCTATCAAATTCGTCGATGTTGTGTGTCTTTTCGTGTTGACAGCTACGTATATAGTCATACCCTCTTTTACTGCTTAATCAATTTTTGCCGCTTCCTTTTTTTACTTTTAAATTCATTTTTTATAATCTTAAAATATTAACTTACCACTAGACAAAAATGCTTAAATCTAACTTATCTAATCTTATTTTTAATATTCAAAGAAAAATTTAAAAAAAAACTTTGAGGAGCGACATTTTGTTTTTATATAAAAAGCTTTATCTAGATTAAAAAAAAACTAACTTAAGACTTCTTAGGACCACTTAACTAATTAAGACTTCTTAACTACTTAATACTACTAAAAACTAACTTAATAATAATTGGGGTGGCGAGCACTCATTGCATATGCCCCGAGGGTCGCCATCCTGATCGAGTCTTTCTGTCACCAAAGTCCTGAGGAAGTGCAGAATCACCCTCCTCATGTTGCAACCAGCATTCCGTTCGCTGCTTTTCAGCATCGGTCCTATCGCAATCCGATACCGAAGTGCTAAAGCGGAGGAGCTCCGGAGCATTGTCTACATACCCGTCGCGGGTTAGCCGCTTGTCGCTTGTCTATATAAATGAATGTCTATGGTGGAATAAAGCCAGCGTACTCTCCTTGCATGTTTCATTGGGGTAGTAAGCACCGAAGATCAGGCTGTGGTCGCTACTCATCGCCCTTGCAGCGTGCCTTCGAATCACCTTAATTCGGAAATTGTTAATTCTATTCAACTGAGCCCCATTCTATAGGACCTCGTTGCGATAGTATTTTATGTACTCGGAGTCCGGCGTTCGGTACATTCCTAAGCAGGATCGGAGACAACGCCTCTCAAACAGCCATATCCTTTCCATGTAGGATGGTGATACATTGAACCACACGGGACAACCGTAAGCGATATCAGCCTTTTGAGGGCCATGTAGCAATAAAAAAATCTTCTCGTCAGAGCATAAGCCCCCCCAGGCCCTGGCCAGAGAAGCATCCACATTTTTATTAAAATACAGAAACTTGTCAAGCCAGATGCCAAGGTATTTGACTTCACTTCTCACTGTCAACGGCCGTCCATGCTGTCCAATGAACAGAACGGGGTCCTGAACAGAATTGTTTCGGTTTTTTTGGAAATTGATCTTCAATTTCCAATCATCGCAATGTCCCTTAATGTGATCGAAGTCATGTTGCAAAAGTTTGTTGATGACCTCGATTTTCGGACCTGATCTGTACGCCACTAGATCATCTGTATACGCTATAGCGCGTCTGAGAGAACCTACAAGATCACTTGTATAAGTGTTAAGCAATATAGGAGAGTTCACCGCCCCCTGGTGTAAACCGTTCTTAATTTCAAAGACTTTACTTGAAGTTACGTTGCCACATTTGACAGCAAACTTCTTTCCCATAAGCATTTCATAAATCATATATAGCATGGTTTACGCATGCCCAGTCTGTTCAGCTTGTAGGTAAGCCCCTCTAACCATACGGTGTCGAAGACCTTCTCAAAGTCAACCAGACAGGCCCCTGTGCACTGCTTTTTGGACTCATTCCATTGAATGTCGGACACTAGTTTCGACGCGGCATGAATGGTGTCATGCCTCGCTCGAAAACCAAACTGGTTTTCCGGAATAATCATGTTTTCCTCGAACCACTTAAACAGAGCTCTATTGACTACCTTTTCGAAAACCTTGCTATACATTCGGCAGAAGGATTATTGACCGAAGATTAGCTGGATTTGTTTTGTCCTTGTCCTTTGTAGGGATAGGATGGACCACCGCCGTTTTCCAGTGCACCGGATAATGTGCATTATTCAGTGCATTGTTAAACAGGGTAGTGAAACTATCGACTGCTTCTGCTGGCAGATGTCTCAATACGACGTTTGGGACACCGTCCTCTTCCGTCGAATTTTCATCTTTTTGCACGAACAACATCAGGCTATTGGCGACTATGCCATTTGAAGGGTTTTCGTCATTGAATACGGTAAAACCTCGATTCTCAGATGGCCAAGCTTGGAGTTCAGTAAGTAGATAAAATCGATTCAGAGAGGCTCTTCCCTCAATATCGCGATTTGGGCGATCAGGACTGTTCACCGTATACACGGTCTCGAAAATAGCGCCTATCGAATTCGCCTTCTCCTGCGGATCTTCGATCGTAAAAAAACCGTCGTTCGAGTCAACACTTTCCGGACTTATACCAACAGCCGTGAGTGTCTGTCTGTTCTCTGTCGTTTTGGAAATTCGGACACATGGAATGTCATTATGATATTATCGCCTGAATAGTTTATTTATTTCCCGGAACATTTTCGGGCTACTGGTTTTGATTGCCTCAATTTTCTTGCCACAGTACAAATTTACATATTTTCTGTTATTTTCCGAGATTAACTGTTTAAGGTTTTTGAACATTAATGTCCGAATCTCCGGATCTTGTGTGTCAGCCGATTGTCTACGCAACTGTTTAATCCCCGAGACAAGTCTGCTTTTGTGTTTGTGGAGTGTGTCAATTGTTGGCGTTCGATACTTCTCCGTCTGGTCGTCAGAACTAGTTACCTTAAGGATAGCTCGATCCATTGACCTTGTGATGACCTCATTCGTTTTTACAAAATTTTGGTCAATTTCGTCGCTTGTAAGGTTTCTGTTTGTCGGTGGATTAATTTCGCTCAAACGTAATTCTCGATTTATAACTCGCTTTATCGAACTCCTCCAGTTGAGTTTGCTTATTTTGGATCCTGAATAAGGCATCAATTCCGAGGTGGTCACTGTCATCGTAATCGAATGCTCACACACAGTTCCGAGCGTTCCGAGCTAAGTCCAGAAAAGAGTTTCCTTTCGGGAAAGACGGGATATCAGTCGCGTACAAACTAAGTTTGTTCTCAATCATATTTTGCTCCCTCCAATTTTGAAGCAGTGGACCTCTAGTGTTAGCGATTGTATTTCCCCAAGCCGCGTGCTTAGCGTTTAGATCACCGGCCAAAACGTAATAATTTTCAGTCGATTGAAGCTGTAGGCAACGAAAAAGTGCCTCGAGCTCTGCTAAAAATTAAGTTTGTTGAGTTGCTTCAGGTGCATAAAGCGACACCACATACATTCTCCTTCCACTATGGAGAGGAATGCATATGATGCATGCTTCCAGCACAAGGAACCTTCTTATTTTCCCGCTATATATGATTTTATGGCGTAAGCCTTTCCTTAATAAGACAGCAACCCCACCCCCTTGGGAGGAGTGGGGTCGGTCTCTTCTTACTACATGTTAGTGGCTGTATCCCAATTTGTGTCTCTGGTTTAGCTTAGTTTGCTCGTTCAGTTGTTTCGTGAACCGATCGATCTTGCTATTCAACGACAGCAAGAGCATCTTCATATCCATATCAGCTTCAGGTGCTTTTTCAGCAACCTTCGGCATGTTTTATGTCTGGGGCTTACCCGATCCAGCTGCCATTTGGGAAAAGGCAACGTTGGGCGCAGCCCGATTTGTAAAAGGTCGACTTTTCTGTCGCCTTTCTTCTTCTACGGACTATTTCCGAGCTAGCATACTCTTCTTTTTCTGTTGGAATACAGGACATCACTTGTAATTAGCAGGGTGCCCCGCCTTCCCCCTATCGCTACCTAGAGGGCATTCATTTAAATTGTGGTTCTTACCGCACTTAACGCATCTAATGTGCATGTTGCAGTTAGAAGCGGCGTGCTCGAACCTCTGGCAGCGAATACATTTCAGTATGCGATCTGTCCTTTTTAATTTGTCCCAATATACAACGATGAACATAAGGTCGTCGCTTTCGCAACTCTTGAGCTCGTTTAAGAGCTCCTCCGCATCAACCCGGGATCGATTCCCTTTAGGATGTCGTTGCTGCTGCTGTTGTTGCGGCTGTTGTTGTTGCTGCTGCTGTTTTTGCGGCTGATTTTTCCTCTATTGCTGTATTTGCGGCTTTTTTTGCTGCTTCCTTTGCCGCTGTTGTTGTTGTTGCTGCTGCTGTTGCATACTAGCAGACCGTTGCTGTATTGTCTGCAGGTTACATTTTTACTGAAGCAACTGTTGTGCTTTCAGCTGATGTTGTCTCTGCTGCTGTTGGCGCCGATTTTGCTCTTCGAGGTCATCTTTTTTTCCTGCCTCTCGAACCTTTTCTCGCTTGGCGAGAAGTTCTTCGATGAGAAGTTTAACTCAGCCTCCTCATCGTCCAGCGTAGTCTGCGGTTCGTACTTCTCCGCAAGTTCTTTACAGGGGTTTCCCTCACCGACGTAACGGGGTTCAACATCCTTGCACTTGGATTCATCGAGGTCAATGTTGAGTACCTCTTCTCCCACTGTATTTGGCTGCGCTGACAATGACGTTGCCATTCTCCTCTTCAATGTGAGATTAGGCGTCATCTCACTTGATTCGTTGGCGGCATTTGCTGTTCGTGCTGTTGATGTTGTTGTTGCTTTGGTTGGCGATGCTACCTTCATCGGGGTAGACAACGTCAACTTTGGTCGTTTTTTTGTTGGTGAATTTCCCCCCTCTTGCGGGGTTTTATTTTTAGAACCGGTTTCCATCGCCGGTTATAGCTGGTTAACACCTCACACTTATTGTGTGTTTTTGTTTTTCTTTTAAAAAAGGAAAAAAAATCGTCTGATTGGGACTCGAACCCTCGACTCCCACTGCTGAGCTGGGTGATAGCTCCACTGCACCATGATGGTGTTAACCTAGTCAACTTGCCACTTGATCATTTTTATCACTTGAAAATTACTTTCGCACAGACTAGTCAACTAACCACTACGAGAGTTGGAGAGGGACTGTTTTGCCGCTTCCTTCTCCAAACTAGCAAACATGGCTATGACATTACGTTGAGTCCTACCAATGATGTCAATGTTGTCGCCTTATGCTAGAAAAAGCACCGATTTTTGGAAAATATTTTGCGAGAAATTCACAATTTCCTTTATATGGCCAAATGCAAAAATCCGCAAAATCGTTATTGCTGTTTTTGAGAAAATTGAGGTAATGTATGATTTTTTTATGGCAGGTACAAGTAATAACATGGCTAAAAGCAAACAAACAAAATGGCCTAGAGTCATTACCAAAAAAACGCTGGATACGAAGTTTGAAGAAAATCGGTCAAATCGTTTAGGCTGGAAAGACGGACAGACGGACCGACGGACGGAAGTATAAAATCACTTTTTTGAGTTCCGCTATCATCGTAATGTTAGAATCAATCAAAATCTCGATGTCGAAAATTTTTAAGAAAACAATATCTTTTTCTTTATGAGAGAAAGTTTAATATACATGGAAAGTCTGCGTTAAGGACCCAAAAAGTTACCGTCTATTATCTTGCAAACATAATAACGATAAAATAGAATGGTTTTCATTTAAGAACAAATCTGAAGGGACTTTACAAGTTATTGCCAGAAGGATGACATGCGACGTGCTTAGAGGATGAAATAGTTACCGATCTAAATAACAGGCAATATAAAATTGCAGGTGAAATTAACATTCTTAAGCGAGAAAAGCAGCAAAAATGGTCTGAAGAAAATTTGATAAAATGCACTCTGCTTTTTTTTATACTTACTTTCCATAAAACTGAAAGTTGGAAAAAAAAGATTTTTTGAAGAATTTTCCTCTCCAATCCACCAAGGATTTCTTCATACGCTTTTGATATGGTCCATGATTCAGCGCCGTAGAGCAGGACGGGGATGATGAGGGTCTTATATAGGATCTCATTAGTAGTTCGAGTGAGGGCTTTACTACTGAATTGCCTTCTTAGCCCGAAGAAACAGCGGTTGGTAAAAGTAATTCTTCGTTTAATTGGTAACGAGTTAATAGCGGAGCCGAGATAGACAAAGTCCCGTATCACCTGAAAATTATATCTGTCAACGGTGACGTTCTGTTCAATTCGTCTATGTTGTTTGTCCTTTCGTATTGACTGCTAAGCCCATATTTGCGGCTTCCTGCACTATACTAGCAAACGTGGCTATGATATCACATTGAGTCCTACCAATGATGTCAATGTTGTCGCCTTATGCTAGAAAAAGCACCGATTTTTGGAAAATTGTGCCTCTGTTGTTGGCTCGTGAGTTTTGCACAATCTTCTCAAGAATCAGATTGAAGAAGTCACATGACAGCGCATCGCCTTGCCTAAATCCATTTTTGTTATCGAATGTGTCAGTGAGGTCGTTTCCGACCCTGATGGAGCAGCGAGAATTCTCCATCATCATCCTACACAAACGGACGAGTTTGGGCGGTATACCAAAACTGGACATGGCTCTGTATAGTTCGTCTCTATAAATGCTGTCACATGCGGCTTTGGGTATCGATTTGGACTTCTTGGGTTTTTTCCAGGATCTGATGAGGTGTGAAGATTTGATTATTTGTGGACTTTCCTGGCCTAAAACCACACTGATGATGGCCGATCAGGTTGTTGGGAAACGGCTTTAGGCAAACACATATTGATCCAGATATATGTGAACGCCTCTGTAGTTGGCGAAGTTCAGAGGTATTCCTATTCAGGCATACTTCGGTGGCCATCTCCACCGGGCTTATAAAGCTCAGTAAGATGGCCGTCATTTCCGGCAGCTTTATTAAGCTTGAGATTAGATATTGTTATACTTACTTCACTCAGGTCGGCTGGTAGGCAGTTTTCGCTTTCGTTGCCAATACTGAATGGTTCGTTGTGCCTGACAGCGGAATGTTGCTCGTTATCGCCGTTGAACAGAATGCAGAATTGGTTGTTCCACATCTTGAGCATCGACTCTGTCTCAATTACCATATTTCATTGTTCATCTCGACTGGATTCTGTTCCGGCCTTGTATCCTTTGGCTTTGACGTTATACACTTTGGTAAAACTTGCGAACATCGTTTCTGTTGTGGCCTCTCTCCATATCGTCGATCGCTCGATTTTCTTGCTCTATTGTCTTCGTTTTGAAAAGCCGATGTTCTTCCCTTCTTTTTACCTTAAGAGCTCAATGGCAGCTCTCGTCTTCACCTGCAGCTTAGTCTTGTAGGACTCGTTCTTGGTTAAGAGCATCTATCGGCATTTCTCATCAAACCAGGGACTTCGTGTTGGTGGACACAAGAAACCTAGCACATCAGTTGCGGCTGATCTGATGGCTTGTTGGAATCGTTGCCATTATTCTTCGACATTCGATGCTGGTGATATGGTGTTAATCGACAGTTTGAAGGATGCGCGATGGTCTGTTGCGGTTGCGATTTCGACATTAATTTTTTTCACAGTATTTCTGTATTTTTGTGGCGTTTTGGATATCCGCATTCTAACCTTCACTGCAACAGGGTAGTGGTCCGAGTCGATGTTAGCTCCTCCGAAAGTTTGGACATCTTAAATACTAGATGCGTGTCTATTTTCTATCGCACAGTGATCAATTTGGTTGACCGTTCGTTGTTCTGGAGATCGCCATGTCCCCTAACGGTTATCGAGGTGAGGTAACCGTGTGCTGGCTATAGGGGCATTTAATTCCGTAGCGAAGCCAATTATCTTATCCCAAGTGCTTTACCAGACGTGTTGTTGTGTAGGCTATGTTTTCCTACAATAATGCTTAAGATGTCTTCTATCCCTACCTTTGCATTAAAATCTCCCAGTACAATTTTAACATCGTACATCGGTAGTCGCTCATAGGTTTTTTCAATAAGCACGTATCCTTAGTTATATCATCTGTTTCCTCCATCAGGGCGTGAGCGCATATGAGGCTTATGTTGGCAAATTTGGCCTTGATGAGGATTTTTATAATGCCTTCGCTTATGTTTTGGAAACAAACGTAGTTGTCCGTAGTTGATGTCACAGTTTTTCATCCTCTTTTTGCCCGGCCCATCCCTTCGTATTTCCTGGATGTTAGTAATGCCTGCTTTGTAGCGTTGTAGGGCTTCCGCCCCTCCTTTTTTTATATAATTTACACGTACTCAAGTGGATTGAATACCCTTTATATTTATATAACCACAGTACGAGTGTTGAAGAACTGGAAGAAAGAGAGTGATAGTGAATGTAGTGGAGACTTAACTCCATGGGTGGTGTCCGAACTAACTTCGGAGAGTCACTTCTTCTTGTGTTCGTTAAATTTGAAGAAATTCAAGATGGTGCATACTTTTAAGTATAACACCGACCTGTTTAATGTTCTCACAATCCAGGTGCATATACGAACATCGTTGTCGAAAACAGTATATTTCTCTATGTGAGAGAAACTTAACAAAGAGATAGATACTGTTTTCGTGAAAATTTTCGACCTCGAGATTTTTATTGATTCTAGCATTACGATGATAGCGGAACCCAAAAAGTGGTTTTTGGAATTCCGTCCGACGGTTCGTCGGTCCGACTGTCCGTACAGGTCACTCCAGCCTTAATGACTTGACCGCTTTTCGTTAAACTTCGTATACAGCGTTTTTTGGTCATAATTCTTAGCAATTTTTTTTTGTTTGCTTTAAGCCATGTTATTACCGATACCTGCCATATAAAAATTATGCATAACCTAAATTTTCTCGAAAGCGGCTCCAACGATTTTGATTCAACTTCATATATTCTATAAGCATATTTGTTCCAACAAAACTGCATACCCAAATTTCTCAAGGAAATCCATATAACGGATTTTTGCATTTAGGCCATATAAAGAAAATTGTCAATTTTTCGCAAACTGTTTTGCTAAATTAAATGAAGTTTGATTCGTATAGAACTATTACTGTTTTCATGATTTCCACATAATTGGTTTTGGCCCAGTTATCTTTAGACGGAATTTTCAGTTTTGGCCAATAACGGGAAATTATTATTTTTTACATGGACACCGATTAATTTCAATTACGGAATAAACGTTCGTAAAATCACATTCAACATTACTTATATCATTTTAAGCATCATTAATCAAAATAAATATTAAGTGTATTTTGGCAAAATTAATAAAAACGTCAAATTACCTCGCTGTGAACGAGAAAGTTGCGAACGACACAGTCGCTCACCCACCACTCGTTTCTATTTGGCAGGGTCGTCAACAATAAAATCAGTCCTTTCCGAGGCTATTGATTGCTTCGTAACTTGTTGATTTTTTCCGTGGATGGGTAGTTAGCCCAAAGCATAACCCTAATCTGCAGGGCCAGTTCCAATTTATTAGATACCCCTAGGATACGGGGAAACCAGTATCCAATAAGGAGCACTGTCGTTGGCCTTTCGGCTCATCCGCCACTGTTCAATGGGCCTGACTTACCCTTGAAATTCCTAAACAACCTGTTGTCGGAATATGTCGAAGCAGCTCATCTAGGTTCGCCTGGGAGAGCAGGCTGGATATTCATTCCGTACCATTTTAATCTGGCTGCTTATAGTGTTGCTGTTTTTCGTCTTGTTATCAACACTCGCATTTATCGTGTAGTGCAAATCCGGATGGATAAGACCAGTACCCGATGGTTACTACTTGGAGGTAAAAATAAGTATTCAGAGTTACAAAAACTGGGTTTTGCGAAGGTAAAGCCAATCAGAGTCTTCCGTCGTTCTACAACAGTCAACCAACTAAAAATGAAAGGAGTGGGGGATGCATGACTGGGACGTACGCAAGTTTCTCTTTCACAGCGAATTAATTTGACGTTTGTAAAAATTTGGCGAAAATACACAATAATATTTATTTTGATAAATGATGCTAGAATGATATAAATAATGTCGAAATGAGATTATACGAACATTTATTCTGTAATTGAAAGTAGTCGGTGTTCATGTGAATTATAATGATTTTCACCTATTGGGCATAATTGAAAATTGCGTTTGGGGAATTTGGCAAAATAGTTTGCGAGATATTGACAATTTTCTTTATATGGCCTAGATGCAAAAATCCGTTATATGGATTTTCTCGAAAAACTGGGTCTGCAGTTTTTTTATAACTAATATTCTTATAGCATTTAAGAAGTTTAATCAAAATGAATAGATCCGTTAATGAGAAAATTGAGGTTATGTATGATTTTTATATGGCAGGTACCAATAATAACAGAGCTTAAAGCAAACAAAAAAGTTTTGTCAAAATCTCGAGGTCGAAAATTTTTACGAAAACAATATCTTTCTCTTTATAAGACAAACGGGTTCGAACCAATATTGTTGGCGATAGTTGCCTACTGTCTTATGGCGCAACACACACCAAATGAAACGAGACATAAACTTATGAGAAGGCTACAATCCACTGAGTGGATCGTTTTATACCATCCTTGAAATTAGTATCCCAAAAAATGTGGGTTTTATGGCAAACAAATACTTAAATCGTCATTGTCGTACATATTGTTGAGACAGTTTTTCAAAATCTTGTATGGTTCGACAAACAACAACCTTTTTGTCCTGCATATGTTATGGCGTAGGATATATAAATGGTTTTTCTGGGAAAACGCCTGAGGGGGTGGGTTTGAATGACGAAATATTATTTATATCAAACCCAATGAGTTTGTATCAATAGTTTTTTCGAATAATTTAAAATTTTACTGAAAAACATTTTTTACTGCAAACGCAAAGTCTGCTTGGATAAATACTTTATATGGACAAAATATGGACGCTGGAATAGACTACATATGTATGTTGTTCAGTCACTTTTTCGAAAATCCCTACAGTTTGGCCAAAAATAATGTTTTTCTAAAAAGAAGGCGTGGAAGTGGTCGGATTTTGAAAATTTTTACACTTCTTCGAACAAAACGTACAAGGATCAGATAGACATGGCTTAATCGACTTAGCTAGCGATTATGAATTGATACATATACTTTGAGGTATATGTAGCTAATTTAATTCTCTATGTTACAAACTTTGTATCAAGCTTATATACCCCTATGGGGTAGGTTATAAACGTATGAGAAGGCTCCCATCCCATTTTCCAAATTAATATCCCTAAAATGTGGGTCTTATGGCAAAATAATATGAGTTAATGACGAAATATTTTTGTTATCATAACCAATAACTTTGTACCAACAGCATTGTCGAATACAGAATGAAAAATTTAACTTGGCAATGCCCAGTGTTGTAACTCTGACTACACATCATGTGCTTATTTTTTACCTCCAAGTGGTAAACATCGGGTACTGATCTCATCCAACAGCAACACTTTAAACAGCCAGGTCAGAATGGCAAGGAATGGATACCCGGCCTGCGATCAAGGCCAACTTCGCCAACATGAGCCTTATATGCCCTCACGCCCCAGTGGAGAAAAAAGATAATATAGCTAAGGACTGCTTCTATGAGCTCCTTGACAAAACTTATGAGCGACTACCGAAGTACGATGTTGAAATCGTGCTGGGAGATTTTAACGCAAAGGTAGGAAGAGAAGACATCTCAGCAGTATTGTCGGAAAACATAGCCTACACGACAACACGTCTGGTATCGGACTTAGGCTAATTGACTTCGCTACGGAACGAAATGCCACTATAGCCAGCACACGGTTTCCTCACCTTGATATCCATAAGGGGACATGGCGGTCTCCAGATCAACGAACGGTCAATCAAATTGATGACATAGCGATAGACAAGAGGCACGTATCCAGTATTTTGGATGTCCGAACACTCCGAGGAGCTAAAAAATTAAAGTCAAAAGACTGCAATCGCAAGAGACCACCAAGACCTTCGCGTAACGCGTATCCCTATACCTCTCGATTAACACCAACATGCCAACAAGCCATTAGATCAGCCGCAACTTATGTGCTAGGTTTCTCGCGCCCACCAGCAAGAAACCCCTGGTTTGATGAGGAATGCCGACAGATGCTCGAAACCAAGAACGAGGCCTACAAAGCTAAGCTGCAGGTGAAGACGGGAGCTGCCGTTGAGTTCTATAGCCAGAGAAGAAGGGAAGAACACCGACTTTTTAGAAAGAAGAAAAAAGAGAAAGAAAAGCGCGCGACCGAGGATATAGAGAGGTGCCACTCCAGGAAAGATGTTCGCAAGTTTTACCAAGTTTTAAGTGTAAAACGTCAAAGCCAAGTTTACAAGGCTCGAAAAGAATACTGTCGAGATGAACAAGGAAATATCGCAGTTGAGACAATCGATGCTGAGGATATGCAAGAACTACTTCTGCAGACTGTGAAACGACGATGACGAACAACATTCCGCTGTCAGGCAAAACGAACCATTCAATATTGGCAACGACAGCGAAAGCTGCCAACCACCCGACCTGAGTGAAGTGAGGATAGCAATATCTAAGCTGAAGCTTAATAAGGCATCAGGTATTGACGGCCTTCCCGCCGAGCTTTATAAAGCCGTCGGAGATGACTTTGTAAGTAACATCCACCAACTCATAAGCAGAATCTGGTCGGAAGAAAGTATGCCTGAAGAATTGAACCACAGCATCGTTTGCCCGATCCACAAAAAGGAGACCCTCCAAACTGCGCCAACTACAGAGGCATAAGTCTCCTCAACATCGCCTACAAAATTCTATCTGCCGTAATATGTGAACGCCTGAAACCGTTTACCAACAACCTAATCGGCCCTTAGCAGTGTGGTTTTAGGACAGGAAGTAAGTAAGTAAGAAGTAAGCGGCAAAAATGGGCTTAGCAGTAAATTAGGTCAAGACGAAGTATATGCTGTCAACACGAAAGGACACACAACATCGACGAATTGGACAGAACGTCACCATTGACAGATATAACTTTGAGGTAGTACGGGAATTTATCTATCTCGCCTCCCCTATTAACTCTGGCAACAACATCTCGTCAGAAATTAAACGAAGAATTAATCTTGCCAACCGCTGTTTCTTCGGGCTAAGAAGGCAATTCAGAAGTCCAGCCATCACTCGAACTACTAAGGAGATCTTATATAAGACCCTTATCATCCCAGTCTTGCTCTACGGCGCTGAAGCATGAACCGTCTCAAAAGCGGATGACGAAATCATTGGTCGATTCGAGAGGAAAATTCTTCGAAAAATCTTGGGTCGTGTTTGCGTTGACGGGCTATGGAGACGGAGATTCAACCAAAAACTATACGACCTGTACAGCCACATGCCCCTGGTCAAAAAACTCCGCATTGGACGTTTAAGATGGCTAGGACATGTAAAACGAATGGACACCAATACTCCGGCTCGCAGAGTCTTCGATTCCCTGCCATACGTCGGACACAGTACAGGTAGACCTTAAGTGGCGCGCACAAGTAGAAACCGACCTCAACCAACTTGAAGTGCGCAACAGGCGGCAGTTAGCTAAGGATCGGGCTAATTGGAGAGGCATGTTGGTTGAGGCTTAGGTTCATTCCGGACTGTAGCGCCACTTAAACGAAACGAATCTTAAGGATGGGATGGGATGTGGTTTCATAGGATTATATTAGTTTTGAAATTAAGTTTGTAACCTAGAGAAATAATTTTCGCTCAAAATTTATGGACCGACTTAGAATCCTTAGCTTAGTCGATATAGCCATGTCTGTCTGCCTGTCATTTTCATTATTTCTTTTCCATACAGCCCACATTTTGGGGATTTTAATTTTGTGGATGGGATTGTAGCCTTCTCAATCATTTTTTTTTGTTCAACAATAAACGATTTTGAACAATATGTTGTGGCAGTGTCAATTTTAATAGTTCGTTGCCATAAAGCCCACGTGTTAGCGGTATTCGTTTTAAGGATGGGATATGAGAGGGTACAAAGTTATCCTCACAATGGATTGTAGCCTTCTCATATGTTTATACCCTATCCCATAGCGGTACATTAGTTCTGATACATAATTTGAAACATAGAGGAATAATTTCCATATACCCAAATACCTCAAAGTATTTGGCTCAACCCAGAATCGCTAGCAGGGTAGATCTACCCATGTATGTCTGTCCGTCCATCCGACGGTTTATATGTCACCGATTTTCGGGGCTTAAATTTTGAGCTAGAGTTCTTAAATTTATTAAAGAGACTCTCTAGCCGACGTAGCAGTGTAAACATTTTTGAAATCCGCACAGTGCCACGCCTACTTTTAAGAAAATTGTTATTTTTGTCAAAACGCTAAGGAATTTTGAAAAAGTTTTTGCGCAAAATATTTGGACAAATCTAAAATCTATATTTTGTCTATACACAGTTTACATACAAGCCCACCTTTTAGAGGCATTTTCAGTAAAAAAAAAACATTTTTCGGTCAAATTTTAAAATATTCGAAAAAAGCTTTTGATGCTTAATCATTAGTTATGATAAATAATCATTTCGTCTATATGTCAAATTTAACCCACGCTTACTTTTTTGAGCCTTTTTTTTTATTAAAGCCAATTGACTACCCCATACCATATGCAGAAGACAAACGTTGTTTTCTATTGATCAATAAAGATTTTGATAAACAAACAAACAAACAATATGTCGGGACAATATCATTTTCAATATATTAATGCCATAAAGCCCACATTTGGGGGACATCAATTTTAAGGATGGGATGGGGTAGGGTATTAAACGATCCGCACCTCGGATGATTGGCTTCTAATAAGTTTTTTGCTTTCATTCTTTTTATATTAATTAAATGTTTATAATTTGTATTGATGTGTTTTGTTTATAAATTGTGTTGTATGTTGGGTTTCGCGATAATTTAAAAACTTTAAATCAAAGTGTTTTTTTCCGTTGTGTCGTTCGATGGAAGGTAACTGGTTTTCGTTATAGGACGTTTGATTTTTCCGGATTTCGTTTTTATTCCAAGCTCCGATATGCGCTAGAAGCGTGGCGAGTTCTTCAAAAGCGAGTCTTTCATTATCCACAACTCGTTTTAAATGAAATTTAACAGATTTCACCCCGTGTTCCCATAATCCTCCAAAGTAAGGCTAAGCGGATGGAATAAATTTCTATCTAGTACCTTGGTTGGCAAGTGTACCAGCGACTTGAGTAAAATCCTGATTGGCATTTTTCATCGTTTTGGCTATTTCTGTATTAGCCCAAACAAAATTTGTGCCGCAATCACTGTACAGTTGTACACAAATAATTCTCCGTGCAGTGAACTGTCAAAAAGTAGCCAAAAATGCTTACGTGTTTAGGTCTGAGACTGCCCAAATGGGGATGGCTTTTGTTGAAAGACATATTATAAGCGCGAAAAATTTTTTCAATGTTTATGCTGCTTATTCTTTCCATGTTTTGACCTTGTAATCCACACCAGTGTTGCAAAATGGCCTGGTCATACGTACTCGGTAAGCAGGCAAATTACCCATCTTTAATTTTGAGCTGGAATAATAAAAATTTGCCATACGTGTTCGTTGTTGCTCCCAGCAGAACAGGTGAAAAATCCGACTACTGCCACGGCCCCTTTAAAAAAAACGTAGTTTTAGGCCAAACAGTAAGATATTTTAAAGTGTCTGAATAACTAAACGATCCGCACAGCAGGTTGTAGCCTTTTCATATGTTTGATGCTGCGTTTAATGATATCGGGTATATGCCATCATCTGCTCGATTCACCGTTTTATGTCCTTGTATGTGCGTCTCTGATGATCAAGTCAGTTAAGTGGTGATTGATTGATTAAATTCCAATTTTGGTGTAGATAGTTGGGTCCCTTTCAATGTAGATCCAGGGCTTCCAACTCAGATGGCATCGAGAGCAGCTGGATTGTGTTGAAACATGTCTCCAAATGCTACAGTTCGTTAGCCACTGGATTTCAGCTAGGCGGTTGCTGACAAATGTCGTCGACTTAGAGGGAGGTAGGAAAATCCATGCTAAAGTTGTTTGTGAGTCTGGTCACCAGTATGTTAGTTGATCCCAATCAAGTCCTTTCCCCCATAACTGTTGCATCATAATCTTTGCCTTGATTATGCACTGCGAAATCCATCCGAGCGGGTCAAACAGCTTTGCGATCGACGACAACATGCTTATTTTCGTCACCTGACCGATGTTAGCTTGGAAGTTCTGAAAAGAAAATGAATTGGAACATAGAAATCATTTGATGCCTAAAGTTTTGACCTGTTAGTGGGAACTCAAATCCCTTTTCAAGATTTTTTTCAGGAATATCCTTTACCAGTTCATTTGTGTTGCTCGTCTATTTTCGAAGAGATAACCGTGCGGTAGCTAGTAGATATCAAGCTACATCGCGAATAAACTTAGCCTGATCGATGGTGTCTGCTCCGCTTAATATGTCGTCGACATATATATCTTACCGTACTGCCTTTTTTTTACTTTTTAATTCATTTTTTATTTACTTAAAATATTAACTTAATATTAGACAAAAATGCTTAAATCTAACTTATCAATAACATATCTACTTAATCTAACTTATCGGCCCATAGCGGGCGCTGCAAGCTTATAACTAACATTTTTCTTTTGCTTTTCAGCTTAAATTTGTCATTTGTTTTTTTTAAGACATTTAATTGATTTTTCAAAGAAAAAATTAAAACTTTAAACAGTAACATTTTTTTTTGTTTTATATAAAAACTTAATCTAGACTAAAACTAACTTAAACTACTTAAGACTAGTTAAACCTAACTAACACTACCTAAGACTACGTAACTACTTAAACCTAACTTAATTACAATCGGGTGGCAAGCACTCGTTGCATATGCCCCGAGGGTTTGCCATCCCGATTGCGTCATTGGGTCCAGCAAGCATTTATGCAACCATATTAAATAAAATATGATGCATAAGCCCAGCCCCAGACCTTGTACCTAATTTTAATTAACTTAAGTACTAAGGAGTGGACTAAAAGTCCGCAAAGACCTGAGGAACTACAGAAATACTTTCCTCGTTTAGCCACCAAAACTCGATGCGCTGCTTTTCAGCGTCGGTCCTATCGCGATCCGATACCGCCGTGCTAAAGCGGAGGAGCTCCGGAGCATTGTCGACGTACCCATCGCGGACTAGCTGCTAGCGATGGTCTTACCGTACTGTCTTTGATCCCGCTCAGAATCGATGTTCTTCATCAGCTCCCAATTGCTGAAGCACTCTTACCGCCAGATATGGATCACTGGTAGTACCAAAAATGACAGTTTTGGATCGATATGTCTTTATTTGTTTAGTTTGTCGATCTCGCCATAGAATTAGCTAGAAAAATCTTTAAGAAGTAGTAAATTAGTGTTCTGATTGTATCGTCTCTCGCAAGGTAATGTACTCATTGATGCATTCTGCAAACGCCTCTACGTCCATCTTAAAAGGGAATTTTGACCTCGTAGTGTCCGTCTGCTAAGCGCTTAGTGTTCTTTGATAAATCAGCTAGACAAGCAATGTTTTCGTCCGAATCGCGAACCTGAATTGGAACTTCTTCGATTTCCCAAAATTTGCGCATTTGGGAGTCAAAATCGATTTGTTGAATGTAGCAAGAGAAGCGTTTTGTATGTTTCGTCCATGTTTTCCATCCAATTTTGGGCAATTGGAGCAATCATGTCACTCCCAGGAACGATAATAGGAAGGATTTTGTCAGCATAGACATCGCTTCCAAAAAGTAAGTCTACAGGTGCGGACACGCGCAATTCAGGATCTGCTATTTGAAGACCAATTGTGAGTTACCATTGAGTGAGCCCGAAAAAGCGCAGTCACCAAATTGAAGACCAATGCCTTTGTTGCATTGGAGTACGTCGAGTACTGTGAAGCAAATTTTAAATCGACAAAACGTTGTGAAGCACCGCAGCTTTAATTGCTTAGCTGCTAATTCGGTTATAAATGTTGCTTAAGATCCGGGATGAATTAAAATCACGAAACTGCTTGCACTTTCTAACTGAGTGTTGAAAAATCTTACACTGATAGTTCTAAGGTTTGATGTGGAACGATTTTGTAACCTCAGGTTTTGACTCAGGCGATGGGTGGCCATTTACTGAAAGACGTCGCTGAGCGATTAGTTGGGCAAATACCATCATTAAGTGTGGTTCGTCGTAGCTTATTAGTTGAAAGCTGGGTTAATGTTTATAGATCTATAATCAGATCGAGAAATATACGAAATATAGACATTAGGATTGTCTAGATATCTTTAGAATGAAATTGAAAAAAAAAGTGGCGCGATGGTTAGTGCGTAGCAACACCTAAATGATTTTTCACTGGTCCTCCTCTCGATCATCCTAGTAGTATCAATTGCCATGAACAGCTTATCTCAACTTAGCCGTTCGGATTCGGCATAAAATAGGAGGTCCCGCCCTCTTCCAAAGAAGTACACACGCACACATGAATGGTTGTGAGAAAAAAGCTAGGCCCTGGGTACTAACGAGCCTGTTGCGCCATAAATTTTTTTTTTGTTTAACCCCGAGCAACATCTATGTTCGACTGCAAAAGCACTAGGCAGCCGTCAACTTACAATGATGTCTTTTTATCATCACTTATATCGTTGACTAATTATTTGGACTGAAATTCTTTTTTAAAGCGCGCCGCAGGACATTTTAGCAATTAAGATTTAAGTTATAAAGTTTAGATTCAGATTATGATTAAGTTAATTTGAACAATTAAACTAAAATTGAAACGACTCACGTTAATTTCATTTTGTAGGATTTTACTTCAATTCTTAAAAGTGCTCATTTTGATGTTGAGTTGATTTCAGCTTTGATTGCTTGATTGCACGTCGCGATTAACCTTAGTTTACACTCAAGACAGCATGCAATAGTTTGTTAATAAATTAAAAAATGTTTCTTTGTGATCACAAATTGTTGTTAGTATCACAGTTAATTATTGATATGATAGTTTGTTCTTTGTGCTTATTGCATTAATTAGCAATTTTGATTAAGTTAAATTACAGTATCTCTGCTATAGACAACGGATTAGGATACATAAAGATTGTTTGTTTCAGTGGACAAAGGATTTCTTTTACATAAATAACCGACCAAGAACTAATTCTAAACTCTTTGCGAATGAACGAAAAATTAAACAAATGTACATAGAACACGAATTGTTTAATTTTTTATAAAAACTATGCCCGACAAATATCTGACTTCGAAGGACGAAATGTCATGTGTTAGACGAAATAAATAAAACTACTTCGTTTTCTACAACAACATAAAAATCTCTTTTTTTGAACAATATAAAACCTTTGGTCGGTTGAAAGCGAATTGCATAGTTTTACTAAATTGACGTACATGTATTACATATCTTGACAGACAGATTGTTTACATTTTATTGACTCTTGATATTTGATATTTACCCATTGCTGGGCTTACATTTTCATTTTGATTGATAGTTATTATTGTTATAAAATTTTGAAAAATGACTTTGTATCATTTAACTTATAACACCTGCATCGTTATGTCTAATACTTCCAAAGACTTTTTATGCGCCATTGTACACTCATTACAAATGATCAGTTTGTTTGCTGCAATACTTTAGACATCGCACGGAAATTTTTCACGTTGGATTTTTATTTATTTGCATATTCAATGGCAACTTGAGTTTGGAATAAGCACTTCGACCGCTTTCCAAGAATGTAGATGCAAGTACAATTGCAATATCAATTCGATCAAAAGTCCCTCCAGTTCCCTTGCTCACAACTTTCATGAGAGTGTGGTACGCATATGTTGTAGATTGATCAGTGGAACATTCGTTCGAACTAATTCGTTAAAATCATCGCAGTCATGTTGTATATATTCACCAACTATAGCTCGCATGCCTTGGAATGATATTGGGCCACGAACGTTGATAGTTAACTCGAAAATAAACGCTCGTCTTTCTTGTGGATTTTTATAAAAATTTAAAAAATAGCCAAAACTGTCAAGGACTTAATCGATTGAAAATATATCAAAAAATTGGGCGTACAAATGGTCGTGCTCAATTTCTTTTAATTAAAAAACAATATTCAATTACATTGAACATTTAAGAAAAATAAGAAATTAGTCCAGCCGTTGTGCTTTTAGATAAATTAAAAAAAGGTGGGAGCAAAGTGGCCAGTTTATCTTTCTATTACATAACATTTCAAATAAAAAAAAAACATATGAGATGGCTACAATTCACTGTGTCGATCGTTTTATACTCTATCCCATTCCATTCTTAAAATTAATATCCCTTAAATGTGGATTTTATGACAAAGATATATTAAAATTGAAATTGTCGCAACAGACAGTTCAGACAGTTTATCAAAATTTTGTTTGGTTTGACCAAAAACGCTTTTTTCCTGCATATGATATGGCGTAGGGTATAAAAATGGTTTTTGTATCAAAACGCCTCCAAAAAGTGGGCGTTGTAAGAAATGTTTACAGAAAAATGTTTTTTACTGAAGACGCCCCCAAAAATTTTGCGTTGCAAAAAAAGTATAGACATTAGAATTGCATAAATACCTTGTTCAGACACTTTTTCTAAATTTTTAATCGACTCAGCTAGCGATTCTGAGTTGATCCATATACTTTGAGGTATGCCTTGCTTAATTATTTCACTATGTAACAAAATAAGTATCAAAACTAATTTACCCCTATAATATAGGGTATAAACATATGAGATGGCTTCAACCCGCTGTCCGGATCGTTTAACAAATCTTTAAAATAAATATTGCCAAAATGTTGGCTTTATGGAAATGAAATATATCAAACGTTAGATATATCAAACGTTAGATTGTTAGATTGTTTACTAATAAATTGCATTTTTGGCCCGAAGAAACAGCGGTTGGCAAGAGTAATTCTTCGTTTGATATCGGACGAGATGTTGTTGTCAGAGTTAATAGCGGAGCCGAGATAGACAAAGTCCCGTACTACTTCATAGTTATATCTGTCAAAGGTGACGTTCTGTCCAATTCTTCGATGTTGTGTGTCCTTTCATGCTAACAGCATATACTTCGTCTTGCCCTCACTTACTGCTTAACCCATTTTTGCTGCTGCTCTCTCTATTCTAGCAAACGTGGCTATGACATCACGTTGGGTCCGACCGATGATGTCAATATCGTCGGCGAATGCTAGTAGTTGTACAGGTTTTTGGAAAATTGTGCCTCTAGTCTTGGCTCATGAGTTTTGCACAATCCTCTCAAGAATCAAATTGAAGAAGTCACATGACAGCGCATCGCCTTGCCTAAATCCTCTTTACGTATCGAATGTGTCGATGAGGTCATTTCCGACCCTGATGGAGCAGCGAGAATTCCCCACCGTCATCCTACACAAATGGGCGAGTTTGGGCGGTTTGAAATCGATAAATAGGTGGTGGGTATCGATTCGGACATCTTGGGTTTTTTCCAGGATCTGCCGGAGTGTGAAGATTTGTTCGGTTGTGGACTTTCCTGACCTAAAACCACAATGATAAGGGCCGATCAGGTTGTTAGTAAACCGTTTCAGCCGTTCACGTATTACGGCAGATAGGATCTTGTAGGCGATGTTGAGGAGACTTATACTTATTTGGCAGACAGTTTATCAAAATCTTTTATGGTTCGACAACAAACAACGTTTTTCGGATGATTATGCTGTGAGGCAGTGTATACAAATGGTTTCTTATGAAAACGGGCGTGGGTAAAAATGATATATAAAAGAAATGTTTATATTACCATAACGAAAAAGTGGGGGTGGCAAAAAACTTTGAAAAGATGAAATATAGACATAAGGGTTGTCTAGATATGTTGTTTAGACACTTTTCCAAAATTTCTTACGGTTTGGCCAGAAACAATTTTTTCTTAAAAGAGGGCGTGGCAGTGGGCGGATTTAAAAAATATTTACACTTATTTTGCTGTAAACAACAATAAACACGTGTACAATATTTCATTATTCTAGCTCAAAATTTAAGGCTCAATCATTTCCGCTAGTGATTCTGAGTCGATCCATTACTTTAAGCTATATCTAGCTACTATATATCTATAACTTTGTAAATATTAAAACTAATTTACCCCTATAGATAGATATAAATTTGAGAAGACTACAATCTACTGTGTGCATCGTTTTATACTCTATCCCCATCCCCTCCCATCCTTAAAATTATTATCCCTAAAATATTAAAATTGACATTGTCACAACATATTGTTCAAAATCTTTTATGGTTCGAAAAAACAACGTTTCTTTCCTCCATAATATTGTATGGCGTAGGGTATAAAAAATCTTTTGTAGTAAAACACCTCCAAAAAGTGGGGGCGGGCTTATATAATGTCCGTTCTTACGAAAACTCTACATGAATCGATTTGCTCTTGTTAAGTGCAATCCGCCAGGACTTTCATTAACCTCGTTCAGAACGTTTTGTAATTTTATATTTGCTTCCTCAATTGTTCGGCCAACTGCAAGTATAGCTGTATCGTCAGCAAAAGTGACAACTATTGTATCTATTGTATTGTTGGTTAGTGGGATATCACGTGTAAATAGGAGGCACAAGAGTGGTGCAATGACGCTTCCTTGGGGTACTCCTGCCAATATTTCTTTGAAATCCGAATATTTGTTTCCAAGTTTTACACGGAAACTCAAGGGCTCAAGGGATTGTATATAATTTTTCAGGCAGAACTTGTCTGAGCTTGCATTCAAGGCCTCTATGCCAAACTTTGTCAAAAGCTTGCGACACGTCAAGGAATACGGCTGAGCAAATTTTCTTTTAGTCGAAAGCTTTCTCAATCACATCAGTAATTCGACGAACTTGGTCCACAGTCGAATGCTTACTTCTAAATCCAAATTGATGGTCAGGTAAAAGGTGTTTCTGATCAATAATGGGGTGTGGACGACCGAGTAAAATCCTTTCAAAAACTTTTGAAATTAATGGTAGAAGTGAAATAGGTCTGTAAGAATTTATTTCATTCGGTGATTTTCCTGGTTTGAGAACCATAATCACTTCCACGACTTTCCACTGTCTTGGAATGTATGCTAATCTAATTGCTGCATTTACAATGTACAGGAGTTTAGTTAGTGGTTTTCGGGGCAACATTTTAAGAAGTTCTCCTGTAATTAGGTCCTAACCGGAGTTTTCTTAGGCTCTAATTTCTGTATTTCCCGTTTAAGCTCGGCAATACTTGCATATCTAATAAGATTACTATCGGTTATTGTTTCGAATATATAAATGTTTTCTGGACCATCAAATGGTTTAAATGTTTGCTCAAGATGTGCGGCAAAAACGTTTGCTTTTTCTTTATCGCTTCTTGCCCAACCGTCTTGAGATATCCTAATTGGTGGCACTGCGTTTTTTGGCCGTTTTATGACTTTAATTGCTTTCCAAAGTGAGTAATTCGATTCTTTTAAAGCGGTTAGGCTTTACGGATAAGTTTCTTTAACATGGTTTTTAAAGTTCTTAATCGAATTTGATAGCACATTACTCAACCGATTGAGATGTGCTTTATATTGCGCGGCACGAGTTTGGTGCCATCTTTTTCGAGCTTTTCTTTTTTGTCGAACCAATAATTTTATTTCCCATGGGTATCCGATATTACTTTAGCTCTCTATTTTGTGTCGTTGAGGAGTATTATTCCACGCTGCTTTTTGAAAGGTATTGAAAAAGGAGTCAACCGCGACTTCAAGTTAAATCATTTCTAGTGATTAACTCTCTCGTAGTTAGAATGACCGAAGAATGATCACAGCAAAGATCAAAGCATTCCTGAACTTTTATTCGATTGGACGGCATACCTTTTACGACGAAAAAATCGATCAAATCCGGTATTTTTGTAACAACAGTTGGCCAGTAAGTTAGTTTACCCGTAGAATGAAATTCGGTATTGTACTTTTTACCAACATCGTAAAGCATCCTACCTTTCTGTGATATGCATCTACATCCCCGGAATGTATGCTTTGCATTCAAGTCCTCTCGGATGACAAAATGCTGTCTAAGGATATTAAGCAAGTTTTCAAATTCGATTTTATCACTCTAGTATCGTGGTGGGCAGTAAACAGAGATAACTTTAGAAGGGATTTCTGCTTCTGACTTGTAAAGAGCTAACTTGCATTGTTTCGATTTCTAATTTAAGATCTATCGAGTGTTCGATACACACTTTTATATATAGTGAGGCCCCACCTCTAGCCTTATTCGATGGATGTAGAGCATGATACCCAGGTAACCTTTAGTCGTTAATTTCGAATTACACTTTGCTTGAGTTTCGGATGTTAAACAGATGTCGATATCTTTTTCTTGCATATACAATTCAAGTACTCCATGTTTTTGCCAAAGGCCATGGGCATTCCACGTAAGAATTTTAAGAAATCTATTCATGCCGAAGGTGGGGTACGTTTGTTGCGAATACTATTTTTGAGCTCAACAAACCTGTCAAAAAGAAAGAAAGAATAATCGAAAAAACCTTTGTAACTGGGTCAGGTGAGATATTTTTTTGATCTTTATAGGATACTTTAGCTTGGGCATACGTTTGTACATTTGGCTTTGGATGTACACGATCCGAACGGATTTCTGATGGCCGTGTAGTTTGTGAAAATGTGGGTTTTTCAATTAAAGCCTGCTTTGGCTTCGACACATTTTTAATCAGAGTATTAGGCATTTTCTTTTAAATTCAATTTCTGTGAATTAATACTCGTAAATTTTGCCCGTCTTTTTTGCAACTCCTTAGCTACTTCGCAGCCGCGATAATTTGCAGTATGATTGCATTTACAGTTGATGCAAATAGGAGGAGTTTTCTTATCTTACCTACAATCTACTGTCATATGATTATCGGCACATTTTACACACCTCGGTTCATTTTGACAATAGGTTTGCGTATATTTATATCCTTGGCAGCGCTTGCACTGAGGCACTAAATTGGAATCCTTTCGCATGGGTTCGATTTTTACAACAATATAAAGCATTGTTTTTATTTCATAAATTTTGTTCAAAATTTCTACTTTATCGAAAGTGAGAATAAATAAAGGAAGTCCTCGTTTTATAACATTTTCTTCGCCATCTTTTTGATGTTTTTCTCGCTTGACAAGTTTGACGGCATCTATAACTTTACAATGCCTGCTTTTCAGATCGTTAATAATGTCATCCCTTAAGCACGACGTATGTAACCCCCAAGCTACAACGCGTAAAGGCCTTTCAGATTTATTTGCAAATGAATACCATTTTTTCGGTATTAAGCTTCCGGGATAACAGACGGTAGCTTTCCGGGTCTTTTACGCAGACTTTCCATGCATTTTTTCTGAGCGAAGGTACTTGGTAGTCTGACAATGCCAGCGATTTTATCAAGGTATGCAACTTGTTAAAGTCGTCAATACCGATCTCATAAATTGGCGGTGGGGGCCGTTGTTTCAACTGTTTCGCTTTTTTAACAATCTCTTCGTCTTGGTTTGTTATTTCAGGAGATGATACAGCTTTCCTTTTTTAACTGGTCTTTTGTTTAGAATCCAGTCGGTTTCGCGACTGAGTTCTTCTTCATCCGTATGGTATACGGAATTCACGGGGCAGTTTGTACATGGTTTTCGCTCACTAGATGTTTACAATGTACAATTTTTAGTCATATTTTTTCCTTAAGATGGAGAATTTCTTTACGAAGCTCTTCGCAGAGCAGTTCGACATTGTTAAGCCTCGTTTCGTCCTTAAGGCTCTTATTTTTCACAGAATCTCGCTTTTCTTTGGCTGACACTTCTAGTGTTGTCGAGCTCCTTGAGACATATATATATTTTTTTGAGATCGAGATGTAGGTGACATCGTTACCCTTGAGCTTTTCCCGAAAGGGTTACATAATTACAATAATTGGCTCTCCCCAGAATCCGTAGAACCGACCTTCGAAGAGGGTGGATTTTCCAGTGATACTGAGTTGCCACCTGGGGTACTAAATTTGTTGGTTTTACTTATTGCATTTTTTTTTTACTGAAAACGCCCCCAAAAAGTTGGCGCGGCAAAAAACTTTGTGTAGACGAAATATTGACGAAGTATTCAATAGGTTTACCTAGATATGTTGTTCAGACATTCTTTCAAAATCTCTAAAGGTTTGGTTTTTAACTAGGTTTTCCGAAAAAGGAGGCGTTGCAGTAGGCGGATTTAAAAAGTGTTTACACGACGAAAAACAGCAACACCATAAACAACCAGGGCAGAATGACACGGAATGAACACGACCTTCTATCCCAGGCGAACCTAGACAAGCTGCTTCGACATATTCCGACAACAGATTGTCTAGGAATTTAAAGGGTTAGTCAGGCCCCCGAAAGGCCAACGGCAGAGCTCAAACCCGTAGTGTATACTGATGGCCCCGTGTCCAAGCTGTATCTAATAAATTGGAACTGGCCCTCCAAGTTGGGGGTTGTGCTTTGGGTTAAATACCCAACCGTGGAAAAAACGTATGTTACGTTGCAACCAATAGCCTAGGAAAGGACTGATTTTATTGTTGAAGACACGGCTAAACGAAAAAAGGACTTCGCTACGGAACGAAATGCCACTATAGCCAGCACACGGTTTCCTCACCTCGATATCCATAAGGGGACATGGCGGTCTCCTGATCAACGAACGGTCAACCAACTTGATCACATAGCGATAGACAAGAGGCAAGCATCCTGTATTTTGGATGTCCGAACATTCCGAGGAGCTAACATCGACTTGGACCACTACCTTGTTGCAGCCGAGGTTAGAATGCGGATATCCACCACGCCACAACAATCCAAAAATACAGCGCAAGAGACCGCCAAGACCTTCGCGCACCGCGTATCACTTACCTCTCGATTAACACCACCAGCATCGAATGTCGAAGAACAATGGCAACAATGACAACAAGCCATTAGATCAGCCGCAACTGATGTGCATGGTCTATCGCGCCCACCAGCAAGAAACCCCTTGTTTGATAGGGAATGCTGACAGATGCTCGCAACCAAGAACGAGGCCTAGAAGGCTAAGCTGCAGGTGAAGACGAGAGCAGCTGTTGAGCTCTATAGGAAGAGAAGAAGGGAATAACACCGGCTTTTTAGAAAGAAGAAAAAAGAGCAAGAAATTCGCGTGATCGAGGATATAGAGAGGTACCACTCCAGGAACGATGTTTGCAAGTTTTACCAAAGCGTAAAACGTCATAGTCAAGGATACAAGGCTCAAACAGAATCCTGTCGAGATTAAATACTAAATAAAGAAAGTATGCCTGAAGAATGGAACCTCAGGAGACCCTCTAAACGGCGCCAACTACAGAAACATAAATCTCCTTAACATCGCCTACGAGATCCTATCTGCCGTAATATTACCACCAACCTGATTGGCCCTTATCAGTGTTTTGTAAGGCCAGTAAAGTCCACAAACGATCAAATCTTCACACTTCGGCAGATCCTGGAAAAAACCCAAGAAGTCCAAATCGATGCCCACCACCTATTCATCGATTTTAAGGCCGCATACGAAAGCATTTATAGAGCAAACTATACAGAGCCATGTCTAGTTTTGGTATACCGCCCAAACTCTTCCGTATGTGTAGGATGACGATGGAGAATTCTCGCTGCTCCATTAGGGTCGGAAACGACCTCATCGACACATTCGATACCAAAAAAGGATTTAGGCAAGGCGATGCGCTGTCATGTGACTTCTTCTTCGCTGTCATGTGACTTCTTAAATTTCATTCTTGAGAGGATTGTGCAAAACTCAGAGGCACAATTTTCCAAAAATCTGTACAACTACTTGCTTACGCCGACGATGGTTTTAGCAGTAAATGAGGGGAAGACAAAGTATATGCTGTCAACACGAAAGGGCACACAACATCGACGAATTGGGCATAACGTCACCATTGACAGATATAACTTTGAGGGAGTACGGGACTTTATCTATCTCGGCTCCGCTATTAGCGCAAAAGTAGAAACCGACATCAACCAACTTGGAGTGCGCAACCGGAGGCAGTTAGCTAAGGACCGGGCCAATTGGACATGGCTAAATCGAATCAGCTATCGATTCTGAGTCGATCCATATACTTTAAGGTATAACTAGCTATATTACTTCTCTATGTTACAAACTATGTATCAAAACTTTTATGCCCCTATGGGATAAAAGATTTGCACTCAACACCATCACATTTGAAACAGCATCAGCACCATACATAGCTGTGAGAACATTGCAGCAGATGGCACCAGATGTAGAAGATATGCATACAGAAGTCTCTAAGGCACTCATGGAATGGTTCTATGTGGACGACTTCTTATATGGAGCCGATAACGAAGAAGATACCATCATATTACAAGGAGATGTTCTAGCAACGTTAAACACTGCTCGATTTCCTCTTCGCAAATGAACAAGGAATCCAGTTACAATTTTGGTTTCGACACCTAAGACTGAAAGGGAATATAATCTCCCACAAAATGTTTACTCACCAGATGCAACTCAGATGTTGGGCATCCAACGGCATCCGGCAAAGACATGGTTAAATCGACTCAGCTATCGATTCTGAGTCGATCGATATACTTTAAGGTACAACTAGCTAGATTACTTCTGTATGTTACAAACTATGTATCAAAACTAATATACCCCTCAGCACCATCACATTTGAAAAAGCATTAGCACCATACTTAGCTGTGAGAACATTGCAGCAGATGGCATCAGATGTAGAAAATGGTATTCGCAATAAACATACCCCACCTTCGACATGAATAGATTTCTTAAAATTCTTACATGGAACGGCAATGGCCTTTTGCAAAAACTTGGCGAACTTGAATTGTATATGCAAGAAAAAGATATTGACATCTGTTTAATATCCGAAACTCACGCAAAGAGTAATTTGAAATTAGAGATTAAAGGTTACCTCGGATATCATGGTCATCATTCATCGAATAAGGCTAGAGGTGTATATATAATATAGTGTATTGAACATTCGATTGATCTTAAATTAGAAATCGAAACAATGCAAGTCAGCTCTATACAAGTCAGAAGCAGACAATCCTTAATGAAGATATCTTCTGTTTATTGCTCACCACGATGCAAGATTGAGAAAATTTTCTTTGAAAACTTGCTTAATTCTCTTGGACAGCGTTTTATCATCGGAGGGGACTTGAATGCAAAACATACATTCCGGGGATCTAGATGCATATCACAGAAAGATAGGATGCTTTACGATGTTGGTAGAAAGTACAATACAATTAGTGGCCAACTGATGATACAAAAATACCGGATTTGATCGATTTTTTCATCGCAAAAAGTATGCCGTCCAATCGTCCTTTTTCGAAAAGGTTACAAAATTCCAATAATTGGCTCTCCCCAGAAGCCGACCTCCGAAGAGGGTGGATTTTCCAGTGAAACAAGATTGCCACCTGGGGTATAACATCTTTTCGTTTTATTCATGAAATTTTTTTGGATTTTGTACACACTTTAAACTGGGTATACGGGAGTGGATTGTAGTCGCCTCGGGTATATTTTAATTCCTAACCCGAAGGGGTATAGGAAGGGGTATGAAGCATGTGGAAAGTACAATACCGAATTTCATTCTACGGGTAAACCAATTTACTGACCAAATGAAAAAATACCAGATTTGATCGATTTTTTCATAGTAAAAGGTGTGCCGTCCAATCGAATCAAAGTTGACGAATGCTTTGATCTTTTCTCAGATCATTCTTCGGTCATTCTAACAACGAGCTAGTCAATCATTAGAAATGAAACCCACCCAGACTAACAAACGGGAAAACCAACTGGGAAGGCTTCAAAAACGATATTGAAAATAATATTCGACTGGGTGTATCGCTTAGATGACTATTGGAACTTGAGTTCGCGGCTGACTCCTTTATCGATACCGTCCAAAAAGCAGCATGGAATAATACTCCTCAACAACACAAAATAGAGAGCTAGAGTAATATTAAGTGCCCATGGGAAATAAATGATTTGGTTAGACAAAAAAGAAAAGCTCGGAAAAGATGGCACAAACTCGTGCCCCGTAAGATAAAACACATCTCAATTGGTTGAGTAACATGCTATCAAATTCGATTAAACACTTTAAAAACCATGCAGTAGAAACTCATCTGCAAACTTAACCGCTGGAAAACAATCGAATTATTAACTTTGGAAAGCAAATTAAAGTCATAAAACGGCCAAAAAATGCTGTGCCACCAATTAGGGTAACACATATTCACGTTCAAGATTAACATAACCAAGGTGGATAATCACATCAAACGATCCGTGCTGGCTGACATTGCTCTATTCCAGGGGATTCCAGGATAACCCCAGAACTACGAAACAAGTTGATGAAACTGGAGGACATCGAAATTCTACGGTGGCTTGGATACGAAAGTACAGTGCAGGTTTAACTGCATGGGTTTAGCGATGTATCTGAAAGTGCGTATGCAGCGGTCATATATGCACGGGTTGTGATGAACGGAAAGGAACGGATCCAGTTGTTGGCATCTAAAACCAGTGTTTCACCGTTCAAGTGCATATCACTGCCACGATTATAACTCTGTGCAGTGCTTCGACCGGCTAAATTGTTGCATAGGTTGTCAGCGGCGATTCAATTCAAAGAGCAGAAGGTTTTCGCCTAGTCTGATTCCATGATCACCTTGGCATGATTCAAAGTAAGGCCAGACAAATGCACCACATTCGTTCCGCAAAGGATCACAGAAATCTAAGCTCTAACTTCTGACGTCACATGGCAAATGTAGGCAGCCATGCCTTAAGAAGAAACACAAGTGGTTAATAAACATTGTCACTGCATCAGATGTTGAGAATGAATTTATTTATCATTTTTTTACATTGGAACGTCTTGTCCGCATCTTGGCAATATGAAGATGATACTCTGCAAACCTACAAAATGAGAAAACCATTTGCCATTGGACAGTCATCCACTTACTGCTGATGATCTGACTTCAGCACACTTTCAATATAGTTCAAAGTGAGCTATTCGATGATGAAATACAGGCGCTACGTAAAAATAGAACAAGTTGCAAGGACCAGCTCAATTCGCTACTTAAATCCCTTTATGGATGAAGATGGCCATCTACGATTTGGAGGTAGACTCACCACTACCCTTTCATCAGCGACATCCCTTAATCCTTGGGGAAACACACCAACGTACGTTGCACGGAGGGCAGCAGATAATGATGACAGATATCAGAAGCGTTAATTGGATAACGAATCTTAAGGGACTAGTGAAGGCATTCATCCACAAAACTAGTGGTAGGTGCACGACTTGGTCGTACGCAACTTTCTCTTTCACAGTGAGTTAATTTGACGTTCTTAACAATTTGAACCAAATACACAATAATATATATTTCGATTAATGATGCTAGAATGGGATAAATGATGTCGAAATGTGATTATACGAACGTTTATTCCGTAATTGAAAGTATTCGGTATTCATTTGAATAATAAAGAATTTCCGTTATTGGCCAAAACTGAAATTTGCGTTTGGGGATAATTGGGCCAAAACCAATTATGTGGAACTCATGAAAACAGTAATAGTAGTATAATAGTTTGCGTATAGTTTGTAGAATAGTTTGCGAGAAATTGACAATTTCCTTTTGCCTATATGCAAAAATCCGTTAGATGGATTTTCTCGAAAAAACTGGGTATGCAGTTTTTTGAAACTAATATGATAATAGCATACAAGAAGTTTAATCAAAATCGTTAGAGCCGTTTCTGAGCACCAGTAATAACATGGCTAAGAGCAAACAAAAAAAAAATGGCGTAGAATTATGACCAAAAAACACTGGATGCGAAGTTTTTTGGAAGTTTTTTGAGTTCCGCTATCATCGTAATGTTAGAAACAATCCAAATCTCAAGGTCGAAAATTTTTACGAAAACAATATCTTTCTCTTTATAAGAGAACGTTACAAATGTGTTGGATGCCATCGGTACAGCGCAAAGATGAAGGAACAATTTATAGCAAATCTTCCATCAGAACCCGTTGGTATTACTAGACCATTTATTATAACGGCCCGCTGGAAATTTCGACCTCGAGATTTTGATCGATTCTAACATTACGATGATAGCGGAACTCAAAAAAGTGTTTTTTTGGAATTCCGTACGTCGGTTTGTCGATGCGTCGGTTCGTCTGTCCGTACATGTCTTTCCAGCCTAAATGACTTGACCATTTTCTTCAAACTTCGTATCCAACGGTTTTTTGGCCATAACTCTAGGCCATTTTTTTTGGTTTTTAGCCATGTTATTACTGGTACCTCCCATACAAAAATCATACATAACCTCAATTTGCTCAAAAACGGCTCTAAAGATTTTGATTAAACTCCTTATATGCTGTAAGCATTTTAGTTTTAACAAAACTGCATACCCAGTTTTTTCGAGAAAATCCATATAACGGATCTTTGTATACATATAAAGAAAATTGTCAATTTCTCGCAAACTATTTTGCCAAATTGAATGAAATTGAATTTGTATGCTACCATTACTGTTTTCATGAATTATACATAATAGGTTTTGGCCCAGTTATCCCCAAACACTATTTTCAGTTTTGACCAATCACGGAAAATCTTTATTATTCACATGAACACCGATTACTTTCAATGACGAAATAAACGTTCGTATAATTACATTTCTACATTATTTATATCATTTTTAGCATCATTAATGAAAAGAAATATTACTGTGTATTTGGGCCAAATTGTTAAAAACGTCAAATTAACTCGCTATGGAAGAGAAAGTTGCGTACGACCCAGTCGTGCACCCACCACTGGCTTTTTATACAGAGCATTAAATATGAGATTTTAAATTTATGAAGTGCATATGATTTAATATTGGATACATTGTCATTAAGTGTGCAGGAAATGGTGTTGAATGTATCGGAATGTGGGAAATGTTTTTTTTTTCGCGTACACACGATGAGCAAGTGCCTAAAGTAGTGTAAGACTTTAACTCACTAAAACCACCACCCTTTTTGAATTTGTGTTGCAACGAAGTATTCGACTTATCTAGTGTTTCTGCTTTTTGCACAATTTATAACGCGGGTTGTTATTACCGGGTCAAATTTGTTCGGTTAAAAATTTCTAGGACCGTTGTGTTAACGTGTCCAATAAACGTTTTTTATGTTTGCATGCAAAATTTTTCCGTTTGATCCTTAACCGCGGGAATACCCAGATCATTGCGAAGATCTTCATTCCAAAGCGCATTGACGAATAATCTTAACATTGTGTTTTCAAAATTTTGTAGAACATGAATCGATTTGTCAAGCTCCTTGAGATACATACATTTTTTTGAGATCTAAATGTAGATGACCTATTTACCCTTGAGCTTTTTCGAAAGGGTTTCGTAATTGCAAACACATGAGAAGGCTACAATCCACTGTGTGGATCGCTTTATACCCTATCCCATCCCATCCTTAAAATAATACCACTTATATATGGGTTTTATGGCAAACAAATATTAAAATTGAAACTGTCGCAACATATTGTTCAGACAGTTTATCAAAATCTTGTATGGTTCGACCAAAAACCTGCATATGGCGTAGGGTATACAAATGGTTTTTGTATGAAAACGCCTCCACAAAGTGGGCGTGGGTAAAAATGATATATGAAAGAAATGTTAATGTTAACGACCAATTATGTCAATCCTAATGTCTATATTTTATCTATACAAAGTTTTTTGCCCCCACTTTTTGGGGGCGTTTTCGGTAATTTTTTTGCAAAATTGGTTATGATAATATAAATATTTCTTATATATATCATTTAAACCCACCCCTAATTTTTGGAAGTAGGCGAAAATCATTGTTTTTTGCCGAACCATGAACAATTTTGATAAACTGTCTGAACAATAGGTTATGACAATGACATTTCCTATGCTTTATCGCCTTTAATCCCATATTTTGGGATATTTGTTTTAAGGATGGGATGGGAAAGGGTACAAAACGATCCACACAGTGGATTGTAGCCTTCTCATATGTTTTTGAATGTATTCAGTGAAGTAAATATTTTTTTTTGTAAATTATATGAATTGAATGTATTCAACTCCTCCTTAAGGACTGAAAGAAACTATTTAAGTGAAATAATTAATTTTTTAACAATATGAAATGCGAGAGGATGTATTACATAATTTATTAATCCCCTACGAGTTTTCGTAGTCGATTCCTTCTTCGGAGTGATGGGGTGTTGCATAATTTGATAAGCACGATTCTGAAGATAGTATATTTCCAACTCAGAGTTATTTTTAGTACAGTAATTTCTTATTTTTGTAAATGAAAGGGTGTTTGAAGTACCGACTTTTGTTATGTCTCTGTTGATCAGAAAAAGTTGAGTTTCATATTTAATGGTAACAAATTCGCCCATTTTATATTTTTGATTAACTATTTTTTTTTGCTGATAAATTTATTCTTTTCCTAAAAATAAATATTCCATTTACCAACAGCCGTATTAATATAAGCAATTTAGTTGTGAATTATCTTTAATCAATGGATTTAACGAGAAATCTTCTTAGGCCGTGTGTCAATTTTTTTAATATGCGGGTTAGATTTTATCCACTGTTAAATTTTTGACATTTCTGCAGGGGTAAACAAAAAATTTGCTTTTTGCTGTGTCAATTGGATTAAATCGGATTTTATTTAAATACTATTTTTAATAATTTCCCAAAAGAAGTGGAACAAAATTCCTTTCTTTACAATTTCCTTTAATAAAAAAACTAATTCGATACACATCGAGTTTGCTCGGCAGCAAACGAGGCGAGGAAGCTGTCACAATAGGTTCAGCGATTGCGGCACCAACTTCAAGGGCGCAAGTAATGAACTAAGAAAGGATAGCAAGTTCATATCAGCAGAACGGTCAATGGAACTCACAAAAGGCCTTGCTTCGCAACCTAAGACTTGGCACTTCAACCTTCTACCATTACCACAATTTTACGGGCTGTGGGAGGCGGGTGTAAAATCAATAATGCACCACCTCAAGAGAACTGTTGGCGCCTCCAAACTCAAATTTGAAGAATATGCATACTGACACAGATTGAAGCATATCTAAATTCAAGGTTACTGTTTCCCATGACCTAGGATCCTTACGATCTGACAGTACTCACACCTGGGCACGTTCTTATTGGGATACTACCTACAGAAACTCCGGACAGAAACCTCAAAGACATAAATAATCTGGACAGACGGAGATACATCGAACGACTCTCTTAGGATTTTTAGAAACACTGGAGTACAACATATCTATATGCATTCCAACAGAGGCCAAAATGGTTGCAACAAAAACCAAATGTAAACGAAGGTGACATCGTTCTCAATAAGGAAGATAACCTTCCACCGACGGTATGGCTTCTAGCGCGCGTTATCGAGTTACACCCTGGGTTAGATGGTCTAACGCTCGCGGTAAACATAAAGACAAATCATATGAGAAGGCTACAATCTGCTGTGCGGGTCGTTTAATAATCTAGCCCATCCCATCCTTAAAATAAATATCCCCAAAATTTCGGCTTTATGGCGATAAAATATAGAAAATGTCATTGTCAGAACATATTGTTCAGACATTTTTACAATGTTTAAAAATCCGCCCAAAAAACGTTGTTTTTGGCCAATTTTTCGGGAATATTGAAAAATTGTCTGAACAACATATTGAGACTATCACAATATCTATATTTCGTATGTAAAGTTTTCTGCTACGTAAACTTTTTGGGGGCGTTTTTAGCAAAAATAATATTTTCTGTAGAATTTTAAAGAACTCCGAAAAAAATGTTGATCCAAATAGACATAATGTCGTTATCAAAATTTCGGCTTTAGATCATTTTAATCTACGCCCAATTAAAAAAAATAAGCAATTGTATAGAAGAACCATAGAAGAACTTCTTTTTTTGTCGAACCAAAAAAAGATTTAGATACTATCGGAACAATATGTATTGAAAATTTAATTTTCTTTACTTATAAATGGTATACAACGATTCACACAATGGATTGTAGCCTTCTCATATGTTTTTTTTTTTGTCGAACCATAAAAGAATTTGATAAAATGTCTGAACAATATATTGTGAAAATGGCATTTGCTCTATTTCATCGGCATAAGGCCCACATTTTCGAGATATTAATTTTAAGGATGGAATGTTTTTTAGACTTCTCATAGTTTATATATATATATATATATATATATATATATATATATATATATATAGATATTTCCATAAAAACCTAATTTGGGTTATAACAATCAAACGTTCTCAAGTGAAGCGGTAACCAATGCTCAATATTTGATTTAAAAAAATCAATATCTTATTTTATTTCTAGGATGAACTGGAGTGCAAATGTGAAGGCGAAGCTTTGCTTCGGATACCACAGAAACTATATTCATCTATGCAGCGTTTAACAATTGCCTCCGCAGGACTTCCTTTACTTCGTAGTGCTGGATTAAAAGTATATGCATCTTCATTACGAGATTTGTAAGTATTTTAAATAAATAAAATAAAACTCCAGTAGTATATTTATTTTTTTAGGGTTCTTTCGGACTTGAAACATTTTGAAACTATACAGGAGAAAGCTTTTGAACCGTTAAAGTTTCTGCGGACAATGTGTGTTTACAATGTTGTATGTGGTCTGTGCAACTGATATAACATTTATATTTTTCTTTGCATCTTAATTTTAGTTATATATCACATGCTCCAAAACTGACGTATATATCTAAAGACGTTTTTAAAGGAGCATCAGATACCATAAAAACAATGTAAGTATATTGATACACATTTATAAATATAAATAATGCAAAACATATATTAATATTACAAAATTAATTGAATAACTAACATCAAGCATTTTTAAAATTCTATTTGCATTTTTAAATAGATGTTGTTGACTTAGGTACTTAAGTGGCGCTATAGTATAGAATTAACCTGGGCCTCAGCCAATATGCCATTAATATTAGTTCCGTCCTTTCCTCTTGAATCGACCAAGGATTTCTTCATCAGCTTTTGATACAGTCCATGCTTCAGCGCCGTAGA
The DNA here is from genome assembly GCA_949824845.1 of Rhingia rostrata. NCBI lineage: Eukaryota > Metazoa > Arthropoda > Insecta > Diptera > Syrphidae > Rhingia > Rhingia rostrata. The sequence continues at coordinate 101,832,074 of OX463756.1, forward strand.
GCGGGACTAGGATTATCAGGGTCTTATATAGGATCACCTTAGTAGTTCGAGTGAGGCCTTTACTACTGAATTGCCTTCATAGCGGGTGGTAGGGGTAGTTCTTCATTTTATTTCTGACTAGATGATGCTGTCAGAGTTAATAGCGGAACCGATGTAAACAAAGTCCCGTATTACCTCAAAGTAATATCTGTCAATGATGATGTTCAGTCGAATTCGTCAGTGTTGTGTGTCCTTTTGTGTTGGCAGCATATACTTCATCTTTTGCCGCTTCCTTCTCTAAACAAGGAAATGTAGCTATAACATCACGTTGAGTCAGAACAACTATGTAAATATCGTCGGCTTGCTTGCTAGTATTTGTAATGATTTTTAAATGATTGTGCCTCTGGTGTTGGCTCGGGAGTTTCGCACAATCGTCTCAACAATCAAACTAAAGAATTCACACGACAGCTCATCGCCCTTCCTAAATCCCTTTTGGGCATGAAATGTGTCGGTGAGATCCATTCCTAGACTGATGGAGCAGCGAACATTCTCCATCGCCAAACTGTACAGACAGCCAAATTTGGGCGGTATACCGAAACAAGACATGCTCTACATAGTCCGTGTCTATAAATGCCGTCGTATGCGGCTTTCAAATCGATGGACTTTGAACTTTGCTAACCTAAAACCATACTGTTGTTGGTAAACTTTTTCAGCCATTCAAATGTTCCGACCGATAATATCTTGTAGGCTATCTTGAGGAGACTTATGCCTCTGTGGTTGGCGAAGCTTAGAGGGACTCCTTTTTTGTGGATCGGACAAACACACATATATATATATATAAATATATATATATATATATATATATTTATATGCGGGAATGCCTTCACTTATAAAAGCCGTATTAAGCTTTAACTTAAATGTTTGTATCCTCACTTCATTTAGGTTGGATGATTGGTTGTTGGCTGTTGTCGCCAATATTGAATTGTTCGTTCTGCTAGGCAGCGGATTATTTTTGTCGTCGCCGTTAACAGTCTTCAGAAGTGGTTTTGCCATATCCTTAGCATGGACTACGTCTAAACTTTGACTTTTTAAACATTCGTTAATCTCGCGAACATCGTTCATGGAGTGCCACCTCTCTGTATCCTCCTCGATCGCGCGTTTTTTGTTGGTCCTTTTTATTCTATCTGAAATGTATGTGTTCTTCCCTTTTTTGCTATTGTTTTGCGAGGTTCGATGCTGGTGGTATGTCGTTAACCAAGAGGTTGGGGATACGCTTTGCATGAAGGCCTTGACATTTTCTTGTTATTGCAGTCTTTTGACTTTACATTTGTTAACATTATTTCTGGTTTGTTGTGGCTTGTTGGATATCCGCATTCTTACCATTGCCCTAGGAAAAAAATAAACGTTTGATACAAAAATAATGGTTATTATAATCATATATATTTTCTATCTTGATATTATATAAAAATCAAATGTAATGCGTCGGTGACCGCATCACTCGAAAACGGCTGCACCGATTTGGACTATTCGTTTTTTGAAATGTTCGTTATAACTCAACTTAGGTCTTTACCGCTCACGCCTAATATAAAGCCCACTTTTTTGATTAACCTAAAATCGGAGAACGCCTGGACTAATTTGGCTATTTGTACTCTATCCCATAGGAATACATAAGTTGTGATATATAGTCAATAACATAGAGAAATATTTTAGCTAGATATACCTCAAAGTATATGGATCGGCTCAAAATCTTCCTGCATTGGTTTTTGTAGAAAACGCCTCCAAAAAGGAGGGTAATGGCTAAAATGATATATAGACGACATATGGATGTAATCACGGCCAATGGATTTGCATCAAAAGTTTTTTCCAAAGTTTTAAAATTATACTGAAAAATGTGTTTTACTAAAAACTAAAAACGTCCTTAAGAAGTCGGCGTGAGAAAAAACTATGTAGGTATAGACGAAATATAGATATTAGGATTGTCCAAATATTTGGCTCACAAACTTCTTAAAAATCTTTACGGTTTTTCCAAAAAGAACGTTTATCTTAAAAGAGGGCGACAGACATGGCTAGATCCATATCGCTAAGCTAGCGATTCTGAGTCTATCCATATACTTTGAGGTATATACAGTGAAACTATTTCTCTATGTTAGAAACTTAATGTGAAAACTAATAAAGCCATATTGTATAGGGCTTATACATGCCATGTCTACATTGATGACACTATTATAATCTATCCCGTAGGTGTATATTAGTTTTGATTCATAGTTTGTAACATATGGAAATGATTTAGCTAGATATAGCTAAAAGTATATGGATCAACTCAGAATTGATAGCTGAGTCGATTTAGCCATATATGTCCGACCGTCACCAGTTTTTGGGCCTTAATTTTCAAGCTAGAATGATGACATTCGGTACACGTGTTTGTTTTTGCTCCCAGCAGAACAAGTGTAACAATTTTTAAAATCCGCTCACTGCAATGCCCTCCTATTAGAAAAACATAGTTTTAGGCCAAACCGTTAATGCTTTTGAAAAACTCTGAACAGAGTATCTAGACAATCTTAATATCAATATTTCGTATATACAAAGTTTTTTTACCACGCCTAATTTTTGGGGGCGTTTTTAGTAAAAAAAACTTTTTTCGGTAAAATTTTAAGCATTTCGAAAAAAATGTTGATTCCAAATCATTGTTTCTGTTAATATTATAGTTTCTTTCAAATATCATTTTAACTTTTTGGAGGCGTTTTCTTACAAAACTTCTTTACGCTACCTCATAGCATAACCAATCGAAAAACGATGGGTTTTGTCGAACCATAAATGATTTTGATAAGCCGTCTGAACAATAAGTTCTGGCAATGACACTTTTTATATTTCATCGTCATAAAGCCGACATTTTGGGGATATTTTTTATAAGGATGAGATCGGATAGGATAATAAACGATCCGCACAGCGGATTTTAGCCCTCTCATATGTTTATATTTTCGGAAACTAAAGAAAAGCATCTTGAAGATGTAGAACGGACCTAGAAGCTGGAAAATCTAAATTTTTCAAAAAAGAAGTTGAGTTTTTTGGGTTTTCAGTTTCTGATTCTAATTCTAATCAGTTTCTTCTAATGGAAAACGAAGTACTTGATGCTTTAAGCAAAATTAAAAAAATCATAGCGTCAGAGGATGTGTTACTTTCTTACCCAGATTATGAAAAGCCCTTTGATTTAACGTCGGATGCGTCATCCCATGCACTCGTTGCTCTCCTTTCTCAGGGTGGCAGACCGATAAATATGATCTCTCGAACACTATCCTCTACGTAACAAAACTATGCTACTAATGAATGGGAGTTACTGGCTATACCATGTTTTTTTCAGAAACTCCGACATTATTTATACGGATTAAACTATACAGACTATCTATACAGACCATCAGCCCTTTACTTTTACAATATCGAACAGGAATCCAAATACTAAAATGAGAAGATAAAGAGCATTATTTTTTTAGAAACCAAATATTATTTAATGCAGGTGTAGAAATAAGAAAACAACCAAAAATTTTAAAAGTCTGATAAGACATACGATAACATTCAGTAATGTTGATGAACTGCTTAGAATATTTTAAGATGTTGCAAACAAATTTGTTTATATTGATAAATTTATTACTGATATGTTAAATGAGCATGATCTATCAGAAATACTAACCACAAGGCTCACCGATCTGTCCGTGAGAATAAGAACCAAGGATTTTTTGATTACTTTTTCTCCAAAATGCAGGAGAAATGGAAAGGCATAGCTTCCAACTGCAAAATTTGTCATAAGGCTAAGTATCAAAGGCATTCACCGAAACCAAAAGTAGGACTATCCCAATCCAAACTAATGGATTACTCACAGTCCTACCACATACCAATCAGCGATGGTATGGTCGCTTTCAACAATACTTTTCACTACTTAACACACCGAACCAATTTAACTAGTTACAAGAACATGGCTTTCAAAACTCTTAAGCCTTCTGCATTTTTTCTGATGCTAATTTATGGAGATCATTGCAAGCAGATTAAGCTCGCAAGCTGAGTCGGTCCATATACTTTGAAATATACCTTGCTAAATTAATTCACTGTGTTACAAACTATGTATCAAAACTAATATACCCCTTTGGGATAGGGTTTCAACTTATGAGAGACTACAGTCCGCTGTGCGGATCGTTTAATAGCCTATCCCATCCCAACCTTAAAATTCATAACCCCAAATTGTAGGCCTAATGGCAGCTAAATATTGAAAATTACATTATCACAAAATATTGTTCAGACAGTTTATCAAAATCTGGTATGGTTCGACCAAAAACAACGTTTTTCTCCTGGCGTAGGGTGTACAAAAGCTTTTTGTATGAAAACGCATCCAAAAAGTAAGCATTGGTAAAAATGATATATGGAAGAAATGTTTATAGCATCAAAACCATTTATTTTGCTTCAAATTTTTTTCGAAATGTTTAAAATTTTACCCAAAATAGTTTTTACTGAAAACGCCTCCAAAAAGTGGGAGTGGCATCTTCATTCCTTATATTCCACGGCGCATTGACGAATGATCTTAACGTTTTGTTTCAAAAGTTTGTAGAATGTGAAGATTCGATTCACTGGTACAACCCCACAGCTGTATACCATACGTCCAGACCAGCTTTAGCACTTGCTTGTGAAATAGCGGTTCTCTGCATTTATTTTTCAATTCTTCGTATTTCTTTTTACATGCTACCTGCATAATTTAATCCTGGATAATCAACTTTGCATCGAGTGTCATCACGAGGTTTTTCGCTTTATTTGCAAACAGGGTCGAACCGTATTGAGAAATACTGGCATAGAAAAATCTATGTGAATCGATTTGCTCTCATTAAGGACAATCCGCCAGTTTTTTTTCCATTCATTAACCTCGTTAATTGGAATTTTATACTTGTTTGCTCTATTGTTATGCCAACTGCTAGTTTTCACGATATCACGTGTAACTATTTCTTTGAACTCCGAATATTCGTTTCCACGTATCACGCAGAAGAGTCTATGCTCAAGATACGACACGAGGATTTTATATAATTTTTCAGGCAGAACTTGTCTTAGTTTTTATTGAAGGCCTCTATGCCAAACTTTGTCAAAAGCTTGCAACACGTCAAGAAATACGGCTGAGCATATATTCTTTTCATCGAAAGCTTTCTCAATTACATCAGTAATTCGATGTACTTGGTCCACAGTCGAATGCTTACTTGAAAACCTAAATTGATGGTCAGTTAAAGGCATTTCTGATCAATAATGGGGTGTAAGCGGCCGAGAAATATCCTTTCAAGAACTTTTGAAATTGTTGGAAGAAGTGAAATAGGTCTGTAAAATTTTATTTCACTCGGTGATTTTCCTGGTTTGAGAACCATAATCACTTCCGCGACCTTCCGCGACCTTCCACTGTCTTGGTATGTATTCTAATCTAATTGCTGCATTTAGAGTGTAGAGGAGTTTACTTAATGCTTTCCGAGGCAACATTTTTACAAGTTCTACTGTAATAAGGTTACAACCCGAACCTTTTTAGGCATTAGCTTCTGTATTTCCCGTTTAAGCTCGACAGTACCTGGATATCTGACTATATTATTAGCGGTTCTAGTCTCGAATAAATTAATATTTTCTGAACCATCAAATAGTTTTATGCTTCCTCAATATGTGCGGCGAAAACGTCTGCTTTTTCCTTATCGCTTATCGCTCAAACATATTGAGTCACTCTAATTGGTGTTTGTAACATAGAGAAATAATTGAGCTAAGTATACCTCAAAGTATATGGATCGACTCAGAATCGATAGCTGAGTCGATTTAGCCATGCCTGTCCGTCCGTTCGTCACCAGTTTTTGGGAATTAAATTTTGCACAGTGGATTGTAGCCTTCTCATATGTTTTGACACTAATTGCTTTCCAGAGCGAGTAATTCGATTCATTTCCAGCGGTTAGGCTTTGTATATAAGTTTCTACTGCATGGTTTTTTAAAATTTTTAATCGAAATCGATAGTAAGTTACTCAACCGATTTAGATGTATTTTATCTTGCCGGGCACGAGTTTGGTGTCATCTTTTACGAGCTTTTCTTTTTTGTCTTACCAAATCTTTTATTTCCCATGGGTAGTTCATATTACTATAGCTCTATTTTGCGTTGTTGTGGAGTATTCATGCTGCTTTTTGAACGGTATCGATAAGGGAGTCAACCGCGACTTCGAGTTCTAATGTTGATCTTAGCGATACATCCAGTCGAATATATTTTCAATATCGTTCTCGAAACCTACACAGTTGGTTTTCCCTTTAGTTAGTCTGGGTGGGTTTTCATTGCTAATGATTGACTCGCTCGTTATAAGAATGGCCGAAGAATAATCAGATAAAAGATCAAAGCATTCTTCAACTTTAATTCGATTGGACGGATACCTTTAACTATGAAAAAATCGATCAAATTTCGAATTTTTGTAACTTCAGTAAGCCAGTAAGTTTACCCGAAGAATAAAATTCGGTATTCTACTTTCTACCTACTTCATTAAGCATCCCTCCATTCTTTGATATAAATCTAGATCCCCAGAATGTATATTTTGCATTAAAGTCACCTCCGATGACAAAACGCTGTCCAATAGAATTAAGCAAGTTTTCAAAGTCAAATTTCTCAATCGTGCATCGCGGTGGACAGTAAACAGAAGATATCTTCAGAAAGGATTGTCTGCTTCTAACTTGAATAGAGTTAATTTGAATTGTTTCGATTTCTAATTTAAAATCAATCGAGTGTTCGATACACTCTTTTATATATAGTGAGGCTACACCTCTAGCCTTATTCGATAGATGTAGAGCATGATAGCGGAGGTAACTTATAATTTCGAATTACTCTTTGCGTGAGTTTCGGATGTAAAACAGATGTCGATATCTTTTTCTTGCATATACAATTTAAGTTCTCCAAGTTTTTTCCAAAGGCCATTGTCATTCGACGTCAAAATTTTAAGTAAGCTATTCATGTCGAAGGTGTGGTACGTTTGTTGCGAATACTATTTTTGAGCTCAACAAACCTGTCAAAAATAAGTTTATTCGTTTTTTTACTTTGTTCCTCAATTTTTGAAAGAATAATCGAAAAAACCTTTGTAACTGGGTCAGGTGAGATATTTTTTTGATCTTTATAGGATACTTTAGCTTGGGCATACGTTTGTACATTTGGTCTTGGATGTACAGGATTCAAATGGATTTCTGAATGCCGCGTAGTTTGTGAAAATTTGGGTTTTTTCAATTATAGCCTTTTAATCGGAGTTTTAGGAATTTTCTTTTTTAAATTTTATTTCTGTGAATTAACACTCATTTCGGCAGTCTTTTTTGCAACTCCTAAGCTACTTCGCAGCCGCGATAATTTGCAGGATGATTGCCTCTACAGTTGATTACCTACATTCTACTGCAGATAATTTCCGGCACATTTTACACACCTCGTTTTTTTGACAATAGATTTGCGTATGATAATATCCTTGGCAGCGCTTGCACTGAGGAACTAATTTGGAATCCTTACGTTAAGTATTGGTTTTATTTCATAAATTCTATGCAAAATTTCTTTATTATCGAAAGTGAGTATAAATAAAGAAAGACCTCGGTTTATAACATTTTCTTCCCCTTTTTTGCTGTTTTTGTCGCTTGACAATGTTAATAGCACCTATAACTTTATATCGTCTGTTTTTCAGATCGTTAATAATGTCATCCTTTAAGCACGACGCATGTAACCCTTTTGCTAAAACGCGAAAAGGCCTGTCAGATTTATTTTCAAATGAATACCATTAAATTTTATCGGTATTTAGCTTCCGGGATAATATACGATACCTAGCTTTCCAGGTCTTTTACGCTGACTTTCCATGCATTTTTCTGAGCAAAGTTACTTGGTAGCCCGACAATACCAACGATTTTATAAAGGTATGTAACTTGTTAAAAAGGTCAATACCGATCACATTAATTGGCGGTGGGACCGTTGTTTCAGCTGTTTCGTTTTATTAACAATCTCTTTATTAACAATCTCTTTTACTAGCAAACCTGGCTATGACATCACGTTGAGTCTTACCAATGATGTCAATATCGTCGGTATATGCTAGTAGTTGCACCGATTTTTGGAAAATTGTACCTCTGGTGTTGGCTCGGGAGTTTTGCACAATCCTTTTAAGAATCGATTTAAAAAGTCACATGACAGCTCATCGCCTTGCCTAAATCCTTTTTTGGTATCGGAGATTTTATTATTGTTATTATTATTGTTATTGAAGTATTAATATACAATTTAAAATTGAATCTAATATATTTGAACGAGCAAACTAGCAGCAAAGGCTTTCGGGTCTTGGTATTAATGCTATTTATATCTCGATTTTTAGTTGTTCCAAAACGTCTTTTATCTTAAGAATATTGTTTTGAGTTGGTTCTCTGAGTAGGTCCAATAGATTTCTCCATCGTTATCCTGCACAAATGGACGAGTTTGGGCGGTATACCAAAACCGGACATGGCTCTGTATAAATCATCATTATGCGGCTTTGAAATCGATGAATCGATGGTGGGTATCGATTTGGAATTCTTGGGTTTTTTCCATGATCTGCCGAAGTGTGAAAATTTGGTCGGTTTTTGACTTTCTTGGCCTAAAGACACACGTAAAAGGGCCGATCAGGTTTACGTTGGTAAACGGCTTCAGGCGTTCACATGTTATGGCAGAAAGGATTTTGTAGGCAATGTTGAGGATACTTATGCGTCTGTAGTTGGTGCCGTTCAGAGGGTCTCCGTTTTTGTGGATCGGGCAAATGATACTGAGGTTCCAGTCTTCTGGCAAACTTTCATCCGACTGGATTTGGCTTATGAGTTGTCATCTTAATGAGTCATCTTCGCGGGAAGGCCGTCATTTCCGGCAGCCTAGTGAAGCTTGATATTGTTATCCCTACTTCACTCAGGTCGGGTGGTTGGCAGTTTTCACTGCCGTTGCCAATATTGAATGGTTCGTTCTGCCTGACAGCGGAATGTTGTTCGTCATCACCCTTAAACAGTTTGCCATAATGTTTCTTCCATATCCTCAGCATCAACAGTTTCTCAACTACGATATTTCCTTGTTTATCTCGACAGTATTCCGTTCAAGCCATGTACCCTTGGCTTTGCCGTTTTACACTTTGGAAGAACATGCGAAAATCGTTCATGGAGTGGCATCTGTCTATATAATCGATCGCGCGCTTTTCTTGATATTTTTATACCCAACCCCATAGGGGTATATTAGTATTGATACATAGTTTGTTACATAGAGAAATAATTGAGCTAGGTATGCCTCAAAGTATATGGATCGACTCACAATAGATAGGTGAGTCGATTTAGCCACGTCTGTTCGTCCGTCCGTACGTCACAAGTTTTTGGGCCTTAAAGTTTAAGAAAGAATAATGAAATTGGGTACACGAGCTTGTTGTTGCTCCCAGCAGAACAAGTGTACAAATTTTTGAAAACCGCCCACTGCCACGCCCCTTTTTCAGAAAAACATAGTTTAAGGCCAAACCGTAAGAGATACTGAAAAAGTGTCTGAACAGCATATCTAGACAATTATAATGTCTATATTTTGGTTGTACAAAGTTTTTTGGCACGCCTAGTTTTTGTGGGCGTTTTTATATAGAAACCATTTCTATACACTACCTAGTAGCATAACCAAGCGAAAAACGGTGATTTATGTCGAACCATAAATAATTTTGATAAACAGTCTGATCAATATCTTATGACAAAGACATTTTCTATATTTCATCGCCATAAATCTGCCATTTTGGGGATATTTGTCTTAAGGGTGGGATGGGATAGGGCACAAAACGATCCACACAATGGATTGTAGCCTTCTCATTTGTTTTTCATTTGTGTTCTTGCCTTCTTCTTTGCTTATAGATCTCAATGGTAGCTCTAGTCTTCACCTGCAGCTTTGGCTTGGTATTCCTCATCAAACAAGGGATTTCTTGCTGGTGGGCGCGAGATACATATCACATCAGTTGCGGCTGATCTAATTTCTTGTTGGCATCGTTGCCATTGTTCTTCGACATTCGATGCTGATGGTATGGTGTTAATCAAGAGGTTAAGGGATACGCTCTGTGCGTAGGTCTTGGCGGCCTCTTGCGATTGCAGTTTTTCTACATTAAAAAGGCTAATGTAGGCGAAGTTGGCCTTGAAGTGGATTGTTGCAATGCGTTTGCTAATGTCTTGGAAACATAAGACATCTTGCTTAGTCTGCCAAATCAGCATCCGAATAGTGGCTGTTTCTGCTCACTATGACACACTCCGTAGTAGATGTCACAGTTTGTCATCCTTTAATGTTCTCACATTCCAGGTGCAGATACTTAAGTCGGTGTCTTTTTTTCGTTTAGCAATAAATTCAGTCTTTTCCGAAGCTATATTTTTTATTAGAACGAAATTACGTACACGCAAAAAGACGGAAGTTGGATTTGAAACTGCTTTTTAAGCCCAGGAATAAGTTGAAATAAAATTAACAAGAATAAAATCCACCTACGTCCACTCCCACATTCAAAACAAAACGTCTTTTCGTATGACCTGCCTAGCCACAATAGTGACATGGTCGATTAATGTAACAATTGTTATCAAAACTCTTTTACAGCTTGAAATTAACAATGTCTGAATAATAATGACTATCAAAATAATTTCCCACGTTCGGCATAATGGATATTTTCGGGAGCAGATCTCTGCAAATTCGCTGCATTTCTTAATTTCATAGTCTGTCAATAAATTATCTTTTCTATGATAATTCATTTCTTCGCATTTCGTGCTTCTTTAAATTGTCATTGATCTATATTATTTTTAATTGCAGTAGTATCTAGGTCGTTTTTTGCCTGCTATATCCCTTATCTATAATTTCTTGAAGAAAAAATAATTTACATATCTTGTGTAACATCTTGTGTTTACGATGTGTCCATGAGAAGGCTACAATCTGCTCTGCTGATTGTTGAATACCCTACCCCATCCTATCCTTAAACTGGAATATCCCAAAATTGGTCTAGACTAAGAACTGAAAAGAAATAAGTAAATAAAAGAGTTGTTGGAACTAATATGCTTATGGCATTAAGAAGTTTAATCAAAATCGTTAGAGCCGTTTTTGAGAAAATTGAGGTTATGTATGATTTTTAGATGGCGGGTACCAATAATAACATGGCTAAAAGGAAACAAAAAAATGGCCTAGAATTATGACCAAAAAGTCGTTTAGGCATGAGAGACGTGTACGGACAGACGGACCGAAGGACGGAATTCCAAGAATCTCTTTTTTTGAGTTCCGCTATCATCAATCAAAATCTCAAGGTCGGAAATTTTCATGGAAACAAATCTTTCTCTTTATAAGAGATAGTTAAAAAACATTTTCACTACATGCAGATAGAATATAAATCTATTTTGGTTCGACAAAAAAAAACTTATTTCTATGGCATATGCTATTAGGGTATACAAATGTTGGTCAAAATTATTATTATTATAAAATTATGTTTATATTAACATACCCAAGTATTTTGCATCGAAAGATTTTTCGAATTTTTGTAAAGTCTAAAATAAAGTTAACGACCCTAAAATGTGGGCATGACAAAAAGCAGACCATATGTAGATATTAAGATTGTCTAATTATGTTGTTCAAATACTGTTTCAAAATTCCTTACGTTTGGGCTAAAAATAATGGTTTTCTAAATAGAGGTGTTGCAGAGGGTGGATTTCAACATTTTTCAAGAAATTTTCTCAGTTGAGACACTTTTGATGCTGAGGATATGTAAAAACTCCTTCTGCTGAATGGCGACGACAGCGTAAACTACCAAAAACCCGACCTAAGTGAAGTGAGGATAGCAAAAGCTATACTCAAACTTAATATGGCTGCCAGAATTGGCGGCCTTCCCGACATACTTTTTAAAGCCGGCGGAGACGACTTGGTAAGTAACATCCACCAGCTCTGAAGTCAAATCTGGTCAGATGAAAGTATGCCTGAAAAATGGAACCTCAGCACCGTTTGCCCGATCCACAAGAAAGGAGACATTCTGAACTGCCTGATCGGCCCTATTAAGTTTCGTTTTAGGCCAGGAAAGTCCACAACTGATAAAATCTTTACACGTCAGCAGATCCTGAAAAAAACCCAGGAAGCTCTTGGAAAACCCAAGAAGTTCGATACTCATCGATCTCAATAATATGATAACATCATCTCTTTGAAAGGAAATGTAGAATTACTCTTGCCAACCTCTGTTTCTTTGGGTTAAGAAGGCAATTCAGAAATCCTTAGTCTATTAGAGAGGAAAATTCTTCGAAAATCTTCAGTCTAGTTTTCGTTGACGGGCTATGGAGACATGTGTAACCAATGGACACCAATACTCCGACTCGCAGAGTCTTCGATTCCCAGCCAGACTTCGGACGCAGAAGTCCTCGACCAGAAACCGGCATAAACCATCTCGGAGTTCTTAACTGGAGGCAGTTAGCTAAGGACTTGGATAACTGCAGGGGTATATTTGTTGAGGCCCAGGTTCATTTCGGACTGTAGCGCTACTTAAGTAAATAGTAGTAGTTTATAAAACTTATATAAATAGCCTCTTATACCCATTATAGAACATTCCTCTAAAATATTTCCCATCATATTACCTAATTAATGTTATGTTTATAGCCGGATAGTAAATAGCGGGCTTGTAAGAATTCCAGATATGCGATATTTGTCACCAAATTCAATATTGCAAATGATGTGAGTATATTCCAATCTGCAATAAATAAATGTTATTTGATAATTGATTAACATTTAGAGATCTTGAAGGAAATCATATTGAACGCATTTACAGTAAATCAGTAAGAATTAAGACTGAACAATTGTAAGTTTATTTATTTATTTTGACCATTTGTCAGGGTGTTTGTAAATATTTTTCTTTTTTGTTTTCTTAAAGACTTCTAGATAATAACATTCTAACCATAATTGAAGATTCTGCATTCTTAGGATCTCACATAGCGAAGCTGTAAGTCTATTAACTGCTTCAAAATTCCGTAATAATTGTTTTTTTATTTTAGAAGCTTTAAGGGCAATCGCCGTCTTGAAAAAATTCATTCGACAGCTTTTTCTGGTATTATGAATATTCAAGAACTGTAAGTTGTATTCCTAAGTACTTTTCAAAAAAATTTTGGACTTTTGTATTTAATGTTTTAATATAAGGGATTCCACAACATTCCTATCCAATTCATGCCAGTAAATCTAAATTTTTACTGGCTATAATATTTCAGAATACTTTTTTTTTGTATTTCTAAGCGTTTCCGGTTGGAGGTTTTCTGCCACCTCCAACCTCTCGGAAAGTTCTCTATTTATACGTATTCGCTGTGCATATCATTTAGTACCCTATTACATTCTATTTATATCTTTACACGTATTCGCTGTGCGTATCATTTAATACCCCATTATATTCCAGTTCTAAAAACATATGAGAATACTAATGCCTTATCTTATCCAACCCTTCAAATAAATATCCCTAAAATGTCGCCTTTATTGAGATAAAATATATAAAATGTCATTGTCACCTGCATATGGTATGGGGGAGGGTATACAAATGGTTTTCGTATAAAAACCCTTCCAAAAGCTAGGTTAAAACGATCCAAGTGCGAGATATTCCCATTTTCGTAACCAACGATCCTGCATCGAAAGCTTTTTCGAATACTTGAAAATTTGTTCAAATTTGTTTACCCTATCCCATAGGTGTATATTAGTTTTGATACATAGTTTGTAACATAGAGAAATAATTGAGCTAGTTATACTTCAAAGTATATGGATCGACTCAGAATCGCTGAGTCGATGTAGCCATGTCTGTCTGTCCGTCCAACTGTAGGTCATCGGTATCAGGCCTTAAATTTTGAACTAGGATAATGAAATTTGGTACATGTGATCTTTGTACGCGCTGTTCGAACAGGTGCGAAAATTTTAAAAATCTGCTCACAGCCACTTTTTAGAAAAGCGTTATTTTTTATCTTTCTTTTCTTGACCTGATCATTACAAATGTACCAAGTTTATGTACCCAGCCTATTACCTTCAATGAACTGAGCTCAGATCATAACCCAGTTTTTTGCCAACATCTTATGTCAGGGCGTTGAAAAGTGGAATATATTTGTTAACGAAAAGGTTTCCTTTTAGCCGACCTTTTAACATTATTAAATCAATATTTTTTGTCCTTTTCTATTTCTAACAATAAAGTTATACATGGCTTTTTTCTTAGGTCGTCAAGCTGAAAAAACGTGCGTATTATTTCAGTAAAAGGCAGCTAGTTTTCGCATAAAACGATTCAGCCAAGGAAATCCAGGATAAGTATAATCCAGCAACTACGCATACAAAATTGGTCCTTCGAGCTGGATTTATTAAATATTTCTGGATTTCCATTGGCTTCGGATTTAACACAAACGTGGTGATATAAACAAACGTGGTGATAAACACAAACGTGCTGAAATACACAAACGTGGTGATATACATAAACGGCGCGATATGTATAAACGTGTGTTAAAGATATGTAATACAGTGCGTGTAAAAAAAAAACATTCGCATAAATTGTGTAAAACGCATTATTGTGGCTATTTGTCAGTGGAGTACACGTCGAACGCCCCGCGCGCCGTACTCTCCCTTAGCCGTCAATAGGACAATACAAACCGTTTTTTTTTTCAAAACTAAAACCAAAGTGTGTGCATTGCTTTGCTGCCTCTGCTGGTTCGGTACGGTCGTCGCGTAATTAGTCCATAGCGATGGAAGCTCTAAAGCGCATACGAGCAGCCCTTAAAGGTCACGTAGCACGAATTGCTACCTACTGTGATTCTTCATGGCGGAATCAACGATGCGACAAAAAAAACTAGAGCAGCATATGCAAGAGTTTGAAAAAATTCAAAACGAAATCGAGACACTAGTCGATGGTCATCAAATGAACGACGAAACGCAGTACCGCGAAGTGTTCGAAAAAACTTTTTTTTTACAATAAACTCAAAGTTAACTGAGTTAATACAGTGTCGTACGGCGAGTCATCCGCGACCGGATGAACAAAATGACATCGGTAAAACTCTTAAATCATTAATGGAAAATCAGTGCGCTCTAAATGACATTGTAAAAACATTATCAGAACCTTCGCGACGATCGTTTTCAATAACGCGGACAGACCCGGTATCTAGACTTCCCGAAGTAAAAGTGCCAGAATTAAGTGGCAAATTAGACGAATGGGTCCTCAATTACCGGCGTCAAAAAGTTTGAATACCTCCAGTCGATGCTGAAGGGAGATGCTTTATCAGTCATAAAGCATCTCACTCCAAGCAATGAAAACTTTGATGTAGCTTGGAGTTTGGTAAAAGCTTATTATGATAAGCCGCAATTCATTCTCGTGGCGCACTTGGATAACATATTTGATCAACCATCTGTCAAAAAGGGTACACTCGTTGAAATTAAAAGGTTATTTACAATGACCAGCGAGAACATTAACGCGCTGCATGCTTTAAAGCAACCGGGTGATCAGTGGGATGTGTTGTGCGAGAAAAAAAACTGGATTCTGAAAATCGCGTTCTTTAAAGATTGTAGGTATAAACGAGTTGGAGAGATTAAATTTATCAAATGTCGGTCGGTGTCAATCAAATGACTAGAAATCGAATTCGAAAGAAACGGTTACAGCACGTTTTGAACTTGAGTGAAGGTTTTAAAATTGTAAGATGTGCGGCTTGCTAAACGACTTGCTAAACGATAAGCGCGAGTGTTGATAATACGAGTGTTGAAAAACAGCCAGGTACTAATGGCACGGAATGAATACCCGGCCTGCTGTCCCAAGCGAACCTAGAAAAGCTGCTTCGACATATTCGGACAACAGGTTGTGTAGGAATTTCAAGGGTTAGTCAGGCCCCTTGAACAGAGCTGGTGGCGGATGAACCGAAAGGCCAATGGCAGCGCTCAATCCCGTAGTGGATACTGATGGCCCCGTGTCCTAGGGGTATCTAATAAATTGGAACTGGCCCTCCAGGTTGGGGGTTGTGCTTTGGGTTAACTAGCCAATCATGGAAAAATCTAACGGTTACGAAGTACTTTCGGTTACGAAAGCACTGATTTTATTGTTGACGACACGGCTAAACGCAAAAAGGACAACGACATTCGTATCTGCACCTGGAATGTGAGAACATTAAACAGGAGAGGTGCAAGCGAAATACTAGCGGAAGTCCTTGACTGTTACAAAGCAGACATTACTGCCATCCAGGAAATACGGCCGGGCAAAAAGAGGATGAAAAACTGTGACATCTACTACGGACCGTGTTAAAATGAGCAGAAACAGCGACTATTCGGATGCGGATTTGTTATAAGTGCCGGACTTAGGCAAGAAGTCTTATGTTACCAAGATATTAGCGAAGCATTGTAACGATCCGCATCAAGGCCAAATTCGCCAACATTAGCCTTATATGCGCTCACGCCCCAACGGAGGAAAAAGATGATATAGCTAAGGACTGCTTCTATGAGCTCCTTGATAAAACCTATGAGCGACTATCGAAGTACGTTGTCAAAATCGTGCTGGGAGATTTTAACGCAAAGGTAGGAAGAGAAGACATCTTTAGCAGTATTGTCGGAAAACATAGCCTACACGACAACACGTCTGGTATCGGACTTAGGCTAATTGACTTCGCTACGGAACGAAATGCCACTATAGCCAGCACACGGTTTCCTCACCTCGATATCCATAACAACGACTCGGACCACTACCTTGTTGCAGCCAAGGTAAGAATGTGGATATTCACCACGCCACAACAATCCAGAAATACTGTAAAAAATTTTATGTCGAAAGACTGCAATCGCAAGAAACTCCTGGTTTGATGCGGAATGCCGAAAGATGCTCGCAGCCAAAAACGAAGCCTACAAGGCTAAGCAGCAGGTGAAGACGAGAGTTGCCGTTGAGCTCTATAGGCAGAGAAGAAGGGAAGAACACTGGCTTTTTAGAAAGAAGATAGAGAGGTGCCGCTCCAGGAAAGATGTTCGCAAGTTTTACCAAAGTGTAAAACGTCAAAGCCAAGGATGCAAGGTTGAACAGAATTATGTCGAGATGAACAAGGAAATATCGTAGTTGAGACACAGTCGATGCTGAGGGTATGGAAGAACCACTTCTGCAGTTAGTAACATCCACCAACTCATAAGCAGAATCTGGTCGGAAGAAAGTATGCCTGAAGAATGGAACCTAAGCATCGTTTGCCCGATCCACAAAAAAGGAAAGGTCTCCTCAACATCGCCTTCAAAATTCTATCTGCCGTTATATGTGAACTCCTGAAACCGTTTACCTGATCAGCCCTTATCAGTGTGGTTTTAGGCCAGGGAAGTCCACAACCGATCAAATCTTCACACTTCGGCAGATACTGGAAAAAACCCAAGACATACGACAGCATTTATAGAGGTGAACTATACAGAGCCATATCTAGTTTTTGTGTACCGTCCAAACTCGTCCGCTTGTGTAGGATGACGATGGAGAATTCTCGCTGCTCCATCAGGGTCGGAAACGACCTCACTGACACATTCGATAACAAAAATGGATTTAGGCAAGGCGATGCGCTGTCATGTGACTTCTTCAATCTGATTCTTGAGAAGATTGTGCAAAACTCACGAGCCAACACCAGAGGCACAATTTTCCATAAATCGGTACAAATAATAGCATACACCGACGATATTGACATCATTGGTCGGACCCAACGTGTTATCATAGCCACGCTTGCTAGTATAGGGAAGGAAGCTGCAAAAATGGGTTTAGCAGTAAATGAGGGCAAGACGAAGTATATGCTGTCAACACAAAAGGACAAACAACATCGACGAATTGGACAGATATAACTTTGAGGTAATACGGGACTTCATCTATCTCGGCTCCGCTTACTCTGACAACAACATCTCGTCAGAAATTAAACGAAGAATTACTCTTGCCAACCGCTGTTTCTTCGGGCTAAGAAGGCAATTCAGTAGTAAAAATAAAACCCTGATCATCCCAATCCTGCTCTACGGCACTGAAGCATGGACCGTCTCAAAAGCGGATGAAGAAATCCTTGGTCGATCTGAGAGGAAAATTCTTCGAAAAATCTTCGGTCCCGTTTGCGTTGACGGGCTATGGAGACGAAGATTCAACCAAGAACTATACGAGCAGTACGGCGCCATGCCCCTGGTCAAAAACTCCGCATTGGACGTTTAAGATGGCTGGGACATGTAGAACCATAGGACACCAATACTCCGGCTCGTAGAGTCTTCGATTCCCAGCCAGACGTTGGTCGCAGTAGAGGAAGACCTCGTCTGAAGTGGCGGGCACAAGTAGAAACTCAGCTCAACCAACTTGGAAGGCGCAACTGGAGCCAGTTAGCTAAGGACCATGCTAATTGGAGAGGCATGTTGGTTGAGGCACATCTTCATTCCGGACTGTAGCGCCACTTAAGTAAGTAAGTAAAAGCAAAAAAAAAAATGGCCTTAAATTATGACAAACAATCGCTGGATTCGAAGTTTGAAGAAAATTGATCAAGTCGTTAAGGCTGGAGAGGCTTGCACAGACAGGCGAAATTCCAAAAAACACTTTTTTGAGTTTCGATATCATCGTAATGTTAGAATCAATCAAAATCTCGAGGTCGAGAATTTTTCACAGCACGATATCTTTCTCTTTATAAGAGAAAGTTAAAAATACATTTATTTGCCCAATGGAACACACCAAATGTCAAAATCGGTCTTTTGACAGGCCTAGATCAAAAAGAAGATTGATGTTGTCATCAATGGAAAACGCCATAAGTAAATTTAAATTTGATTGCGCACTGTGTTCTGGAATATTCTTTCGGAGGAATAATATTCTGTTTGTGTTGGAGCCATTCATTAAGCACCGATAAAACTTGGACTCAAAATTCGTTGGTTTTAAGAAGCGCAAGCTCGAGCACAAGCTCGTTCTACCACCTTGTTCCGCTGCCGCCAGTTCCGAGACCAATTCGGAATATTTTTATATCCAAAACTAAAATAGCGAATTTGATTTCCCAATTCGTGTCAACATAAAAAAAACTCGCTTTGATTTTGACAAAAGTAAATTGGATATTAAAGTTTTTTTTGGATCCTCACGCCGCAGTCACCTGCTGGATTTGTTTCAAATCGGTGTCTATCAATGTACAATACCTAAAAACCAGTGTAAAAGGTGGAGTATTTAAAACCTTGCCAGGCATGTTGCAAAGCACGATCTCTGTTGAAATATTCAATTACATTTAAGCTAGTGATAAATGTTAAAACCTATAGACATGTGATTTTTTGATTCGATTTCTAGTCTTAATACATGTTTTTTTATATAATCGATGAATTGGGAAGCATAGTGAAAGAATATTGTTTTTGTTTCCGATCTCAAACGTGTTTTGATCAATGTAAACTTTTTTCACGGTTTAGTATTTTCAATGCTGATCCGATATTTTTCCGAGAGAAATAAAATAGTTTATTATGTGTTAAAATATCTTCTTCGCCTTAAGCTTACTTCAGTGATCTTCGGTTCAATCTAAAAAGGATGTGCTTCAATCAAAAATGCTAGTGAAATTTTGATTGCATTTGATTTGTTGATGGAATCTATTTTGAGAATGTATTCACTTGTATTCATAAGTATTCATTATGTTAGCACACATTGAATACCGTATTCCGTGTATTCTTGCGTATTCTGTAGTCTTCGACCACTTCCACTTGATTACTTCCGCCTCGACGTACGACAAACGGACATACATGGCTAAATCACTCAGCTATCGACTGTGAGTCGATCCATATACTTTAAACTATATATAGCTAAACTATTTCTCTATGTTACAAAATATGTATCAAAACTAATATACCCTTTTATACCATAAGGGTGAGGGGTAGGGTACACAAATGGTTTTTGTAGGAAAGCGACTCCAAAAAGTGGGCATCGGAAAATTGATATATGGAACAAACAGTTATATTATCATAACCAATGAAAAACTTATTCGTATATTTTGAAATTTAGCCAAAAGGTTTTTTTTTTACTTAAAACGCCCTAAAAACGTCAGTGGTAAAAAAATTGTATGGATGAAACATAGATATAAGTATTCTCTAAATATAGTGTTTTCCCGATTTTTCAACGGTTTGGCCTAAAACTAAATTTTTTTAAGAGGGAACGTGGCTGTGAGCGGATTTAAATTTTCTTACACTTGTTGTGCTGGAAGCAATATCGAGCAAGTGTACCGAGTTTAATCATTTCAGCTCAAAATTTGAGTCCCAAGAACTGGTGACGTACGGACGGACAGGCATTGGTAAATCGAGTCAACTCTCGATTCTGAATCGATCCATTAACTTTAAGGATTATCTAGCTAAATTATTTCTCAATGATACAAACTATGTATAAAAACTAATATGCTTTTATGGGATAGATTTAAAATACGTTTTTTTCTAAAAAATGATAAAACTTATCTTCTTAATGTTTTTGCATCTAACATTTTTTTCAAAATGTTAACGAAAACCGTATTTTACAGAAAAAACCCTACAAAAGTAGAAGTGGCAAAAAATGGAATGTGGACGAAATGGAGTTATTACGATTGTCAAATATTTTTTAACGAAACTTTTTTCAAAATTAATTACCGTTTGACTAAAAGGAACGTTTTTCTTGAAACTGGGTGTGGCATTAGCTGGATTTTGAAAATTATTAACTTTGTCTTACAAAGAGAAAGACCTAGTTATCATGAAAATTTTCGAATGAAAAATTTTGATTGATTCTAACATTATGGTGATAGCGGCACTCAAGAAAGGGGTTTTTGGAATTTCGTCCTTCGGTTCCGCGGTTCGTCGGTACCCAGTTTTTTCGAGAAAATAAATATAAGGGACTTTTGCATATAGGCAATATAAAGAAAATTGTCCATATCTCGCAAACTATTTGGCTAAATTGAATGAAATTATCCCTTAACGGAATTTTCAGTTTTGGCCAAGAACGTAGAATCAGAATTATTCACATGGACACTGATTACTTTCAATTACGGATTGGTTGTGGTTGTAACTCTGACTACAGATGAAGTGCTTATTTTTAACCTCCAAGTGATATCGATCGGGTACTGGTATCATACAACCGGACTTGACTTGCTAAACGATAAGCGCGAGTGTTGATAACACGACGAAGTTGTCTAGGATTTCAATGGTAAACTAGGCCCGTTGAACAGAGATGGTGGCGGATGAACCGAAGGCCAACGGCAGTGGATACTGATGGCCTCGTGTCCTAGGGGTATCTACTAAATTGGAAATGGCCCTCCAGGTTCAGGGTTGTGCTTTAGTTTAACTACCTAATCATTGAAAAATTGAACTGGTACGAAGCAACCACTAGCCGTGGAAAGGACTGAATTTATTTTTGACGACCTAGCTAAACGAAAAAAAGACAACGACGTTCGTATCTGCACCTAGAATGTGAGAACATTAAAGAGAAGAGGTACAAGCGAACAACTAGCGGAAGCCCTAAACTGCTGGATGGGTCGGACAAAAAGAGGATGAAAACTGCGACATCTACTACGGACCGTATTATAGTGAGCAGAAACAGGGACTATTCCGATGCGGATTCGTTATAAAGGGCAAACTAAGGCAAGAAGTATTATGTTTCCAAGGCATAAGCGAACGCATTCTAACTATCCGCAGCAAGGCCAAATTCGCCAACATAAGCCTTATATGCGCTCACGCCCCAACGGAGGAAAAACATGATAAACTAAGAATTGCCTTTATGAGCTCCTTGACAAAACTTATGAGCGATTACCGAAGTACGATGTTAAAATTTTTTTAGTTTTAATTTTAATTTTAATGCAAATATAGAAAGAAAAGACATCTTTAGCAGTATTTTCGAAAATACTGCGTACATGACAACACGTCTGCTAACGGACTTAGTCTAATTGACTTCGCTACGGAACGAAATGCCACTTTAGCCAGCTCATGGTTTCCTCTCCTCGATATCCATAAGTATAAGAAGAAAAAAGAGCCAGAAGAGCGTGCGATCGAATATATAGTGAGGTGCCACTCTAGGAACGATGTTCGCAAGTTTTACCAAAGCGTAAAATGTTAAAGGAAAGGTCACAAGGCTCGAACAGAATCCTGTCGAGATGAACAAGGAAATATCGTAGTTGAGACACAGTCGATGCCGATGATATGAAAGAACTATTTCTTCAGACTGTTAAACGGCAATAACGAACACAATTCCGCTGTCAGGCAAAACGAATATACAATATTGGCAACGACAGCGGAAACTGCCAACCACCCGACCTGAGTGAAGTGAGGATAGCAATATCTAAACTGATGCTTAATAAGGCTGCAGGAAATGACGGCCTTCCCGCCGAGCATTATAAAGCCGGCGGAGATGACTTGGTTAGAAAAATCCACCAACTCATAAGCCAAATCTGGTTGGAAGAAAGTATGCCCGAAGAATGAAACCTCCCAAAAATGAGACCCTCTAAACTGCGCCAACAACAGCGGCATAATTCTCCTCAACATCGCCTACAAGATCCTATCTGCCGTAATATATGAACGCCTGAAACCGTTTACCAACAACCTGATCAGCCCTTATCAGTGTGGTTTTAGGCCAGGGAAGTCCACAACCGATCAAATCTTCATACTTCGGCAGATACTGGAAAAAACCCAAGACATACGACAGCATTTATAGAGATGAACTATACAGAGCCATGTCTAGTTTTGGTGTACCGTCCAAACTCGTCCGCTTGTGTAGGATGGCGATGGAGAATTCTCGCTGCTCCATCAGGGTCGGAAACGACCTCACTGACACATTCGATAACAAAAATGGATTTAGGCAAGGCGATGCGCTGTCATGTGACTTCTTCAATCTGATTCTTGAGAAGATTGTGCAAAACTCACGAGCCAACAACAGAGGCACAATTTTCCCAAAATCGGTGCTTTTTCTAGCATAAGGCGACAACATTGACATCATTGGTAGGACTCAATGTGATATCATAGCCACGTTTGCTAGTATAGTGCAGGAAGCCGCAAATATGGGCTTAGCAGTCAATACGAAAGGACAAACAACATAGACGAATTGGACAGAACGTCACCGTTGACAGATATAATTTTCAGGTGATACGGGACTTTGTCTATCTCGGCTCCGCTATTAACTCGTTACCAATTAAACGAAGAATTACTTTTACCAACCGCTGTTTCTTCGGGCCCTCATCATCCCCGTCCTGCTCTACGGCGCTGAATCATGGACCATCTCAAAAGCGTATGAAGAAATCCTTGGTGGATTGGAGAGGAAAATTCTTCAAAAAATCTTTTTTTTCCAACTTTCAGTTTTATGGAAAGTAAGTATAAAAAAAAGCAGAGTGCATTTTATCAAATTTTCTTCAGACCATTTTTGCTGCTTTTCTCGCTTAAGAATGTTAACTTCACCTGCAATTTTATATTGCCTGTTATTTGGATCGGTAACTATTTCATCCTCTAAGCACGTCGCATGTCATCCTTCTGGCAATAACTTGTAAAGTCCCTTCAGATTTGTTCTTAAATGAAAACCATTCTATTTTATCGTTATTATGTTTGCAAGATAATAGACGGTAACTTTTTGGGTCCTTAACGCAGACTTTCCATGTATATTAAACTTTCTCTCATAAAGAAAAAGATATTGTTTTCTTAAAAATTTTCGACATCGAGATTTTGATTGATTCTAACATTACGATGATAGCGGAACTCAAAAAAGTGATTTTATACTTCCGTCCGTCGGTCCGTCTCTCCAGCCTAAACGATTTGACCGATTTTCTTCAAACTTCGTATCCAGCGTTTTTTTGGTAATGACTCTAGGCCATTTTGTTTGTTTGCTTTTAGCCATGTTATTACTTGTACCTGCCATAAAAAAATCATACATTACCTCAATTTTCTCAAAAACAGCAATAACGATTTTGCGGATTTTTGCATTTGGCCATATAAAGGAAATTGTGAATTTCTCGCAAAATATTTTGCCAATTTGAATGAAATTTAATTACTTTTTTCATGAGGTCTACATAATTGGTTTTGGACCAATTATCCCCAAACGCAAGTTTTGGCCAATAATGGAAAATCATTATTATTCACATGAAAACCGATTACTTTCAACTACGGAATAAACGTTTTGACATCATTTATACCACCACTAATTTTAAAGTGAAGTTACTTGGTAGCCTGATAATGGTAACGATTTTACAAAAATATGCAACTTGTTATAGTCGTCAATACAGATCGTATTCATTGGCTGTGGAGGTCCCTTTTTTAGCTGTTTCCCTTTATTAATCTTCTCTTTATCGTGATTTTTAGCAGTCTTTCCTTAGAATCTAGTCGGTTTCGCGACTGAATTCTTCTTCATCCGTATGGTATTCTGAATTAATGGGACAGTTTGCACTCGGTTTTGGTTCATTAGGAAATTTTATAGAACGCCTAAGGGTCGATGCTCTCCGCAGAGTAGTTCGAATTTGTTTAGCCTTGTTCGAAGAACGTCATTTTCGTTCTTAAGGCTTTTAAATTTCACTGCATTTCGTTTTCCATGAGCCGACATTGCATTTTCGAGCTCCTGGAGACGCATATATTTTTTTTGAGGTCCAGATGAAGGTGACCTCGTTACCCTTGAACTTTTCCCAAAAGGGAAACGGCTATAATTGGCTATCCCCAGAATCCGTAAAGCCGACCTCCGAAGAGGATGGATTTTCCAGCGAAACTAGATTGCCACTTGGAGTATTATATCTTTCGTTGCATTTATTGTATTTCTATTGTAAACACTTTAAGCTCTGTTAACGGGAATAGATTTTAGTCGCCTTTTATGATAGGCATGACTCGAATTA
This sequence comes from Rhingia rostrata, assembly GCA_949824845.1. Taxonomy (NCBI): domain Eukaryota; kingdom Metazoa; phylum Arthropoda; class Insecta; order Diptera; family Syrphidae; genus Rhingia; species Rhingia rostrata. The sequence goes on from OX463756.1 coordinate 101,856,839, forward strand.
TTGACGTACTGGTGACGTACAGACAGACGTACTTTGAGTTATATCTATCGAAGCTATTTCCTGATGTTACAAACTTAATGTCAAAACTAAAATAACCCATTGGGATAAAGTATACAAATTTATGAAAAGGCTACATTGCGCTTTGCGAACCCTTTTCCCATCGAATACCTATTCCCATCCAAACTGTGGGCTTTATGGGGATGAAATATGGCGAGTAGCGTAGTCACTTTTGTTCAGCCAGTTTATCAAATTCTGCTTTGTTTCGACAATAATGACGTTTTTATGCTCTATCCCATAGGGGTATATTAGTTTTGACATTAAGTTTGTAACATAGTGATATAATTTCGCTTGATATACCTCAAAGTAAATGGATCGACTCAGAACCGCTAGCTGAGTCGATATAGTCATGTCTGTCTGTCCGTCAGTCCGTCTGTGTGGCACCGATTTTTAGGCCTTACATTTTGAGGTAGAGTTTTGAAATTTGATATATCTGATGAAGCAGAACGTCCACGCCCACCTTCAAAACGATCTGTTTGGCAAAATGGAAAGGAATTTCGAAAAAGTTGTTGAATAAGATATTTAGACAATCCTAAAATCTATATTTCGTCTTTACGAAGTTTTTAGCCACGCCCCCTTTTTGGGGCGCTTTTAGTGAAAAACTTTTTTGGTCAAATTTTAAAATATTGGAAAAAACTTTTGATGCAAAAACGTTGGTTATTATAATACCACCGACCAATTTTTGGATGCGTTTTTCTACAAAACCATTAATATACCCTAAGCCATACTATATGCACATGAGAAACGTGATGTTTTGTCGAAACATACAAGATTTTGATAAACAGCCTGAACAATATGTTGTGAAAAAACTCAATTTTCCATATTTAATTGTCACAACATATTGTTCAGACAGTTTATCAAAATCTTTCATGCTTTGGCCTATTACAACGTTTTTCTAAAATGGCGGCGCGGTAAAGGACAGATTTCAAAAATGTTTACACTTGTTCTGCTGTTGCTGGGAGCTTTTTGCGGGTGTTTTCATCAAACAACGTTCTCTGGTAAAATTTTAAATATTTCGACAAAACTTTTGATGCAAAATAATTGCTTATAATAATATCGGGTTTTTCAACAGGGACAGCAAACGACGCCATATTTCTTGCCGCTCTTTTGACATTTCTCTTCAGTAAGGTTTGCCATTTCATGATGGAAAGATATTTGGACCGTATATCTTTCCATCATGAAATCGCCCAAGCAGATCAACAATTGAGCGTCTAGTGGAAAAATTTTAATCCACAGGCACAGTACAAAATGTTTCCGTGCCTGTGAGATAAAGAAGTGCCCGTAGTGTCGAGAATATTGCTGCCGCTGAGGCTTCAGTTGAAGAAAGCCCAAATGTGTCTCTCACACGTCGTTCTCAAGCGTTGGGCATCTCTGTGACGTCGTTGTGGCGAATTTTGCGAAAAGATCTTGGCCTATATCCTTACAAGATTAAATTGACGCAAGAACTGAAGCTTGACCACCAGAAGCGTCGTATGTTCGTGAACTGGGCTGAGCAACAACTTGAAAATGATTCGGATTTTCATTGAAAAATCACTTTCAGCGATGAGGCTCATTTCTGGCTGAATGGCTTCGTCAATAAACAAAATATGCGGTATTGGTCAGGCAGCAATCCACACGTACTCCATGAGTCATTATTGCATCCCGAAAAAATTACGGTTTGGTGTGGTTTATGGGCCATTGGCGTCATTGGGCCGTACTTCTTCCGTGATGATCAAGACCGGCACGTTAATGTGAATGAGAATCGCTACCGTTCAATGATAACCGAATATTTTTGGCCCCAATTGGATGATATGGACTTGGAGGATATGTGGTTCCAACAGGACGACGCCACAAGCCACACAGCGAATTCCACAATCAATTTATTGGAAACCAAGTTTGGAGGACGTGTTATCTCACGAAATGGTCCAGTCGTTTGGCGATTTGACGCCGTTAGACTATTTCCTGTGGGGCTACGTCAGGTCTATGGTCTATGCCAACAAGCAAGCGACGGTTGATGAACTTCGTACGAATTTCGAATGTGAAATTGCAGCAGTATCGGCCGCTTTATGCTTGAAAACCGTCGAAAATTGGGTTCAGCGTCTGGACTTCTGCAAGCGTTCCATACATAATGGCATCGAACGTACTTTCACAGGAATAAAGAATTTCATTGATATCCAAAACCGTTTTTGTTTGTTTTACTTTTGTTGCGCTCTTATTGAAAAACCCTTTATAAACATTTCGTCTATACAGCATTTTAACCACGTCTACTTTTTCATTTATATACGCTACGACATACCATATACAGGAAAAAACGTGTTTTTGGCCGAACCATACAAGATTTTAATAAACTGTCTGAACAATATGTTGCGACGATATCAATTTTAATAATTCTTTGCCATAAAACCCACATTTAAGGGATATTATTTTAAGGCTGGGACAGGATATGGTATTAAACGATACACACAATGGATTGTAGCCTTCTCGTATGTATTTATCACGAGTAATGAATGTTTGGCAGGTAACTTTCCCTTTTGAGTTGCTGCTTTTTCCGCAATTTACAGCGGAAACAGATTAGTTTCACTGTTATAACCCCATAGTTGTATACCATATGCCCAGGCCGGCTTTAGCACTTGCTTGTATAATAGTAGCTTGTTATCAAGGTTAAGCAGACCTTGTCAAAAGCTTGCGACACGTCAGGAAATACGGCTGAGCAAATTTTCTTTTCGTCGAAAGCATTCTCGATTACATCAGTAATTCGATGAACTTGGTCCACAGTTGAACCCAAAATGTGGTCAGGTAAAAAGCGTTTCTGATCAATAATTGGGTGTAAGCGACCGAGTAATAGCCTTTCAAAATCTTTTGAAACTATTTTAAGAAGTAAAATAGGTCTGCAAGATTTTATTCCATTCGGTTTTTTTCCTGATTTGAGAACCATAATCACTTCTGCGACTTTCCACTGTCTTGGTATGTATTCTAATCTAACTGCTACAATTACAATGTTGAGGAGTTTAGTTAATACTTAATACCTTTCGGGAAACATTTTAAGAAGTTCTCCTGTAATTAGGTCATAGCCCAGAGCTTTTTTAGGCTTTAATTTCTGTATCTCCCGTTTAAGCTCGGCAATACTTGTATATATTATTATGTTGCTATGGGTTGTAGTGTCCAATACATTAACGTTTTCATGTTGCGCTGGGCCATCAAATGGCTTAAATGTTTCCTCAAACTGTGCGGCAAAAAAATCTGCCTTTTTCCTTATCGATGTTCTCCCAATCGTCTTGAGTTATCTTAACTGGTGGCACAGCGTTTTTTTGCTGTTTTATGACTCTCATTGCTTTCCAGGGCGAAAACTTCAATTCCTTTCCAGCGGTTATGCTTTGTCGATAAGTTTCTACTGCATTGTTTTTAAGACTTCTAATAAAATTTGATAGATAGATGTGTTTTATCTTGGGGTACGAGTTTGGGGTCATCTTTTACGAGCTTTTCTGTGATATGCATCTAAATACCCAGAATATATGTATTGCATTAGAGTCCCCTCCGATGACAAAACACTGTACAAGAGAATTACGCAAGTTTTCAAAGTCAATTTTTTCAACCTTACATCATGGTGGGCAGTAAAAAGAAGATATCTTCAGAAAGTACTGTGTTCTTTTGACTTGTATAGAGCAAGCATGCATGGTTTCGACTTCTATTTTAAAATCAATCAAACGTTCGATACACTCTTTTATAATTTATAGTGATGTTCCACCTCTAGCCTTGTTTAAAGGATGTAGAGCACGATAATCAAAGTGACCTTTAATCTTTAACTGATAACTCCTTTCGTAGTTTCAGATATTAAACAGACGTCAATATCTTTTTCCTGATTTTTACAACAATATTAAGAATTGTTTTTATTTCATAACTTTTTTTTCAGACTTTCTATTTTATCGAAAGTAAGTAAATTTAAATAAAGGCAGATTGCGTTTTGTTAAATTTTCTTTACCCTCTTTTTGCTGACAAAGATAGGGGCATCTATTACTTTGTATTGCCTGTTTTTCATAACACTAACTATGTCATCCTTTTAGCACGACGCATGTTACCCTCTGGCTACAACGCGTAAAGGCATTTCAGATTTATTTTCAATTACCATTCAATTTTATCGGTATTTCGCTTCCGAGATAATAGTAGGTAACTTTCTGGATCCTTTACGCAGACTTTCCATGTATTTTTTTTGTAGTGAAGTTACCTGATCATGGTAACGATGTTATCAAGGTATGTTATAGTCGTCTATACCGCTCACATTAATTGGCGGTGGGTGCCGTTGCTTTAGCTGTTTCGCTTTATTAGTATTCTCTTTATCGTGGTTTATTAATTCATGTGAGGAGATAGCTTTCCTTTTTTTCACCGGTCTTTTCTTTAGAATCCAGTCGGTTTCGTGACTGAGCTCTTCTTCGTCGGTATGGTATTCTGAAATAACCGGGCAGTTTGCACTCGGTTTTGGTTCATTACTTAATTTGAATGAACTCTTTAGGGTCATATTTTCATCCTTATGGTGGATAATTTCTTTCCGAAACACTTCGCAGAGCAGTTCGACTTTGTTTAGCCTAGTTCGAAGAATGTCTTTTTCTTTTTTGAGATCCAAATGTAGGTAACATAGTTACCGTTGAACTTTTTCCAAAATTACCAACATTAAGTTGGTAACATAGTGATATAATTTCGCAGAATATACCTCAAAGTATATAGATCGAATCTGAATCGCTAGCTGAGTCGATGATGTCTGTCTATCCGCCCGTCCGTCCGACTGTGTGTCACTGATTGTTGGGACTTCAATTTTGAGCTAGAAATTTGAAATTTTTATCCGACGAAGCAGACCATGTGTAAAATTTTTTGAAATCCGCTTACGACACGCGATTTTTTTTTAGAAAAAAGAAGTTTAAGGCCAAACCATTTGAGGTTTTGAAGAAGTGTCTGAACGAGATATCTAGACAATCCTAATGTCTATATTTCTTCTATTCAAAGTTTTATTGCCACGCGCTGGTTTGGGGGCGTTTTAATAAAAAAACGTTATTCGGTAAAACTTTAAACATTTCGACGAAATTTTTGATGCAAAATCATTTTTGTATATATAAGTATACACTTACTTTATAGCATAAATCAAATCATTGTTTTTTCGAACAATAAAAGATTTTGATAAACTGTCTGAATAATATGTTATGACAAATACATTTTGTATATTTTATCGCCATGAGCCGACATTTTGGGGATATTTATTTTAAGGATGGGATGGGTTAGTTTGCTAAACGATCCGCACAGCGGATTGTAGCCTTCCCACATTTGAGGGTATCCAACGATCTCTTTTCAATTGTTTTTTTGCTTTTCCTACACATTTTAAACTCGGTAAACGGGAGTGGATTGTAGTCGCCTTCTGCGACAGGCATGCCTTACCTCTGATATATTCTAACTCCTAACCCGAAGGTGCTCGATTTGCACCATTTTTTGAACAAACAAAAAGATGGGTTGTTGGTTTTCTGTAGTTGTAGATCTTTATTTCTTTTTTTGTTTTTTTTTTAACTTTCAAACTCATTTTTTATTTACTTAAGATATTAGCTTACTACTAGACAAAATGCTTAAATCTAACTTATCAATAACTGGTTTACTTAATCTAACTTATCGGCCCTTAGTGGGCGCTGTAAGCTTATATTTAGCTGTTTTATTTTGCCTTTTGGCTTAAATTTTTCGGTTTTTTGGTTTTATATTCAATTTTAATCTACAAAGAAAAAATAGAAAACTTTGTATAGTTACTTTTTTTGTGTTATAAAAAAGCTTATTCTAGTTATAACAAACTTAAGACTACTTAAACTACTTAAGCCTAGCTTAAGACTACTTAAACTACTTAAACCTAACTTAAGATTACTTATCTACATAACTACTTATACCTTACCTAATTACAATCGGGGTGGCGAGCCCTCGTTGCGCATGCCCCGAGGGGTCGCCATCCTGATTGTGTCTTTCGGTCCCAAGGCAGCCTGCGTTCAACCATATTGTACGCCAATATGGTGCACAAGCCCCGCTCCAGACCTTGTTCCTAATTTTAAAATCTTGAACATAAAGTTGGACTAAAAGTCCGCAAAGTCCTGAGAAAGTGCAGAATCACCTTCCTCATATAGCCATCAGAATTCAGTGCGCTGTTTTGCAGCATCGATCCTATCGGGATCCGATACCGCGGAGGAGCTTCGGAGCATTGTCTACGTACCCGTCGCGGATTAGCCGTTTGTCCCGCGCGTCACGATAGCGGTGGTATAAAACCGGGATACCGTTCCTGTCTTGTACCAACCCTAACGAACCGATGTAAATTAATGCCTCTGGTGGAATAAAGCCCGATATGAGCGTGCTCTCCATGTATAAATAATTGGGGAATTAAGCCCCAAAGATCAGGTTGTTGTCACTAACCATCGCCCTTGCAGCGTGCCTTCGCGTCACCTTAATCAGGAAATTGTCAATTCTATTCAACTGAGCCCCATTGTATAGAACCTCGTTGCGATAATATTTTATGTACTCGGAGTCCGGCGTTCGGTACAATTCTAAGCACGATCGGAGACACCGCCTTTCAAACAGCCGTATCTTTTCCATGTAGGCTGGTGCCACATTAAACCACACGGGACAACCGTAAGCGATGATCGGCCTTATGAGGGCCATGTAGCAAATGACTTTCACCCTTGGGTCAAGTTGACTGCTTTAAAACAATCTCCTTGTCAGAGCATAAGCCTCCCTAGCCCTAGCCAGAGAAGCATCTACATTTTTGTTAAAATACAGAAACAAGCCAGATGCCAAGGTATTTGACTGCACTTCTCAACGCCAACGGCTGTCCATGCTGTCCAATGATACACATTTTTTTTCCAGTTTTTTCTGGTATCCCTAGAAGCCCTATGCAATGTGGTCCTGAACAGAATCGTTTCGGTTTTTTGGAAATTGATCCTCAATTTCCAATCATCGCAATATCCCTTAATGTGATCGAAGTCACGTTGCAAAAGTGTGTTGATGACCTCGATTTTCGGACCTGATCTGTACGCCACATCTGCGTACGCTATAGCGTGACTGAGGGAACCTACAAGATTACTTGTATAAATGTTAAACAATATCGGGGAGTTCACCGCCCCCTGTTGTAAACCGTTTTTAATTTCAAAGACTTTACTCGAAGTTACGTTGCCACATTTGACAACGAACTTCTTTCCCATAAGCATTTCATAAATCATATATAGCATGGGTTTCCGCATGCCCATTCTGGTCAGCTTGTAGAAAAGCCCCTCAAACCATATGGTGTCGAAGGCCTTTTCAAAGTCAACCAGACAGGGCCCTATGCATTGTCCTTTGGATTTATTCCATTGGATGCCGGACACTAGTTTCGACGCTGCATGAATGGTGTCATGCCTTGCTCGAAAACCAAACTGATTATCCGGAATAATTTTGTTTTCCCCCACCCACTTAAGCAGAGCTCTATTGACTATCTTCTCAAATACCTTGCTTACATTCGGCAGAAGGCTTATTGACCGAACATTTGCAGGGTTTGTTTTGTCCTTGTCCTTTTTGGGGATAGGATGTACCACCGCCGTTTTCAAGTGCACCGGATAATGTGCATTATTCAGTGCATTGTTAAACAGGGTGGTGAAGATATGCACTGCTTCTATTGGCAGGTGTCTCAATACGACGTTTGGGACACCGTCCTCTCCTGCCGACTTTTTATTTTTCAGTGATACCAAGATGTCCAGGAGTTCATCTTTTTGCACGAACAGCATTAGGCTATTGGCGACTATGCCATTGGAAGGGTTTTCGTCATTGAATACGGAAAAACCGTGATTCTCAGATCGCCAAGCTTGAAGTTCAGTGCGCAGATAAAAGTGGTTCAGAAAGGCTCTTTCCTCAATATCGCGATATGGGCGAACAGGATTGTTCACCGTATACACGGTCTCGAAAATAGCGCCCATCGAGTTCGCCTTCTCCTGAGGGTCTTCGATCGTGAAAAAACCGTCGTTCGAGTCAACGTTTTCCGGACTTATACCAACAGCCGTGAGTGTCTGTCTGTTTTCTGTCGTTTTGGAAATTCGGACACATGGAATGTCGTTATGATCTTTTCGCCTGAATATTTTATTTATTTGGGGGAACATATTCGGGCTACTGGTTTTTATAGCCCGAATTTTGTTGTCCCAGTAAGAATTTATAGATTTTCTGTGATTCTGCGATATTTATTTTTTTAAGATTTTTGATCAGTGACTTCAGTGTCCGAACCTCCGGGTCTTGTCTGTCAGTGAATTGTCTACGCAGCCGTTTAAGCCTCGAGATCAGTCTGCTTTTGTGTCGGTGGAGTGCATCGATTGTTGGCGTTCGATATTTCTCCGTCTGGTCGTCAGAACTAGTTATGTTAGGGATAGCTAGATCCATTGAACTTGTGAGGACCTCATTCATTTTTTGTAAATTTTGCTCAATTTCGTCTGTTGTCGAGAGCTCTGCTATAAATTGAGTTTGTTGAGTTGCTTCAGGTGCATAAAGCGACACCACATACATTCTCCTCCGACTATGGAGAGGGATGCATACGATGCATGCATCCCTCTCCATAGTGTATGTGGTGTCGCTTTATGCACCTGAAGCAACTCAACCTGGAACCTACGTACTTCCCCGCTATATATGATGATATGGCGTAAGCCTTTGCATAATAAGACAGCGACCCCATCTCCTTGGGAGGAGTGGGGTCGGACTCTTCTTACTACATGGTAGTTGCTGTATCCCAATTTGTGTCTCTGGTTTAGCTTAGTTTCGCTGACCAAAAGTACATCCGGGAGTTGGTTTTTCAACAGATTTGAAAGGACGGTTCTTCTCTCGACCCTGACTAATGAATTAACATTCACAGCTAGGATCCTAAAGTTTACCTCATACAAAGTACTCATCATGTTCATGGCGCGCTAGACTGGGCAAACATCGAATAGATATAATCTATTCGTGCTGCTTGGTCGTTCAATTGTTTTTGGAACAGTTCGATCTTGCTACTTAATGACAGCAAGAACTTTTTCAGATCCAAATCTGCTTCAGGTGCTTTCTCAGCAACCGTAGGCATTTTTGATGTCTGGGGTTTAACCGGTCCAGCTGCCATTGGGGCAAAGGACACGTTGGGATCTACCCTATTTGTGAAAGAGCGACTTTTAGGTCGCTTTTCTTCTTCAGCAGCCTGTTTGCGAGCTAGCATACTCTTCCTCTTCTGTTGGAATACAGGACATCCCTTATAATTAGCAGGGTGCCCCCCGTTTCCGCAAAGAACACATGTGAGCTTGCTCATGTCTTCAACCCTTTCCCTACCTAGAGGACACTCTTTTATAATGTGGTTCTTGTCGCTCTTAACACATCTAATCCGCATGTTGCAATTAGAAGCGGCGTGCCCGAACCTCTGGCAGCGCATACATTGCAGTATGCGATCTGTCCTTTTTAATTTTTCCCAATGGACAGCATGATAGTATACGCGATTGATTCTGCGTACACTATCGATTTTGCTATTGGGGGTTATTTGAACAAGGAAAAATGGTAACCTTTGGTTACCACCTCTATTATTGACTGCGGTAAACGGCTTTACGCCGACGAACTTTACATCGTCGCTATCAAAATACTTGAGCTCGTTTAGGAGCTCCTCTGCATCAACCCTGGGATCGATTCCTTTAAGGATGAGCGTTTTTAATTTTTCCGCTTTCGGCGTATACGTAAAGTATTCTGCCTTTAGCCCCTCTAGTTCTTTGCGGACTTTTTTATAGTCCTCCATATTGTAGCATATAATTTTATGCTGTTTGGCCGAAATATGTTTGACCATGAAGTCCTTAATAAATATTTGCTTACATAGCTTAATACTATCGCTTGTAGGCAAGTCACTTATATTAATCTTGGGTACATCTTCCCTCTTTTCCTGTTGTCGTTGCTGCTGCTGCGATTGTTGCTGCTGCCTTTGTTGTTGTTGCTGCTGCGATTGTTGCTGCTGCCTTTGTTGTTGTTGTTGCTGCAGTTGTTGTTGATGCTGCTGTTGTTTCGGCTGCATATATCGCTGTTGCTGTTGCTGTTGCAGCTGTTGTCGCCTCCTCTGCTTCTGTTGTTGTCGTTGTTGTTGCTGCTTCTGTTGAATATTAACAAACCGTTGCTGCATTGATGGCAGTTTTTGTTTCTGCTGAAGCATTTGCTGCGCTTTCAACTCGAATTGTAGTCTCTGCTGTTCTCGCCTTCTTTTCTTTTCGAGGTCTTCTTGATCCCTTGCCTCTCGAATCTTTTCCAGCTTAGCAGTTAATTCTGCGATGAGGAGCTTTAATTTGGTCTCGTCATCGTTCAAAGCCGGCTGAACTTCCTCAACCTCCGCTAGTTCTTTGAATGGATTTCCCTCACCAACGTAGCGGGGTTCCCCATCATCAAACTCGGATTCCTCGAAGTCAGAGTAGCACTCTTCCTCTTCTTCCATTGTTGTTGGCAGCGGTGTTTTTGCCGCTACCTGCATACATCTCCTTGCATTGAGATTTGGCATCGGATTTAGCTTCCTCCGCCTCATCTCACCCTTTTGGGTTGTTGCCGTTGCACTTGCTGCTGCTGTTGTTGTTGGTGCAGCCTTTTTTGTTGGCGCTGGTACTTCCTTTGTTGGCATACCTGCTGCCGTCGCAGATGCCGATGAGGTTGTTGCTGTTGATGGCGATTCAGGCATCGCCAGCTTCTGCCGTTTGTTTGTCGGCGACCTACTTCCACCATCTTGCGGGACTTCATTCACCGCACCGGTTTCCATAGCCGGTAATTCGACCGAGACACTCTTTTCTTTGTAAGTTTTCTTCAACGTTTAAATTGAAAAACAAGACAAGTACTGGGGTCTGATTGGATTCGAACCCAAGACTCCCACTCCTGAGTCAGGTGATAGCACCACTACTCCACGTGGACGATAAATGTTGTTTTGCTAACTTGCCACTTATTCACTACTTCACTTTGGAAATATACTTCCGCACTTAACTAGCCGACTGACCACTACGAGAGTTGGAGAGCGACTGTCTTTTGTTGGTTAAGGTTAACAAATATACGCTTTTTTGATGGTCTTACTTGTTGGTGCCTTGCGCCCTTGGTGATGGCTAAAAAAAGAATGTGGAAGAGGTCAAGTCATGGCCTGAGGTTAAAATCTATGATGCTCAAAGTAAAAGAAAAACTTACCATGGCCGCCAAATTTACCACATAATCATGTGAGAAGGCTACAAGCCATTGTGTGGGTCATTTTATACCCTATCCCATCCCATCCTTAATATCTTAATAAATGTTTGCCCTATGGCAAAACATTATCAAAATTTTCATTCATCGCAAGATATTTTTCAGACAGTTTATCAAAATATTGTATGGTTCGACAAAAAAAAAAAGTATGTCGTAGGCTGCGTACCAAATTTCATCATCGGGCTCAGTGGCGCGATGGTTAGTGCGATCAACTACCGCGCAGAAGGTCTGAGTTCGATTCCCAGCCGTAGCAACAACCAAATGAATTTTCACTAGCCCTCCTCTCGTTATGATCTGACAAATCATTCCAGTAGTATCAATTGTCAAGAAAAGCTTATCTCAAATTCGCCGTTCGGAGTCGGAATTAAACAGGAGGTCTCACCAGCCATACAAACTATGTATCAAATTAAAATACACCTATTGGATAGACACATAATAACTTCTGGTGAGAACAACTGGATTCTTGTGAATCGCTATGGAACAAGTGTAAATAGTTTCAAAATCCGCTAACTTCCACGTCCACTGTTGTGAAAAACAAACTTTTTGGCCAAAAATTAGGAAAGTTGAAAAAGGTTATAAACGACATTTTTAGACAATCCAATTACATATTATGTGTTGCCTTCATTAGGCCTTTTGCGCTGCCCACTTTTTGAGGACGTTTCCATTTAAAAACAATTTTAAGTCTTATTTAATTTAATATTCACATGAATAATTCCTTCAATGAACATTTCAAACCACCCCTTCAACCCAATTTGTATACCCTACCTCATACCATATAAAGAAGGGAGACGATGTTTTTTGTCGAACCATACAATAAATTGATAAACTGTCTGAGCAATATGTTGTGAAAATTATATTTTGGGGCTATTAATTTTAGAGATGGAATAGCATAGGGAATGAAAAGATCCGCGTAGCTGATCGTAGCCTTTTCATACGTTTTTTATAAGAAAACAAACCGGAAAAAGGGGCTGGGTGAATCGATCTAGGCATTTTTGTATGTTTTTTTATCTGTCCGTTTGTCGGCGTGTCACCGATTTTTGGGCCGTTAATTTTGAGCTGCAGTGATGAAATTCGGTATAAGGACTGTCCGACGAAGCAAAACAATTGTAATAATTTTCAAAATCCGCCCAGAGCCACGCTCATTCCTTGGCTAAACGTTGGTTTTCGCCAAACGCTGAAGAATTTTTAAAAAGTGACTGAATAAAATATTTAATATTTAGCTATATTTCATGAAAATTAGCTTTCTTTGTCATACCCATTTTTTTTGTGGCGTATGACCACCAAAAAGTGGTTTCTCGATTTCTTCTAATAAATGATCATGTTGTTGTTGCAATATATATTATTATACGATTCGCATTACAGGTTATTCATAATTGTATTTTGTATTTAAAATTTTCTGATCCTTTTTTTCTATTTTCCCAAAGCGATTTATCGAGTACCTCTCTTATAAGCTTGCCCTCATTTGGCTTATCAGAATTGGAAATACTTAGGGTTCAAAATACACATACGCTGAAGACTATTCCTTCAATTTATTATTTTAAGGTTTGGACCTTTAATACATATCATATATCTCAAAACATGATATAGAAGTACTTTCAATATAGAATCTACAAGTGGCATGGCTTACACATTCATTCCATTGTTGCGCATTCCAATTTCCATCTAGACATGATCCTGTAAGACATGCTCAACGTTTGAAGGAAATTGAAAATCGTCAAAAAACTTGTTCCTCGACTGACAGTAATGATCATGCCCTTAAGACAACACATACGAGGAGTCTAAGACGAAAGCGAGCATCGGCTGCACAGTTAGTTAAAACTGTAAATTCGGATGTTTTTTACAAGTATGATTTCTTTAGAGGTAAACATGTAAAGTTATAAATTCTATTAGTCTCTTTATCTACAGTCATTTTGAAAAGAACGAACTTAACAACTCTAATGATACACTTATAAATAATGGTAGTGACAACGTAAATGCATTGCATTCAATTCGAGGTTCGCCAATAAGAGTTATGATGGATAATAAAATTTCGGATTTGATAGATGATGTTATGAGTTATCCAGATGATGATGATTCCATCGACCTAGGACAGTTTCACGATACTGCAGATATATCAAAGGACAATCAGTTGGATGCCTTTTGTGGAAACTTAACTATTAGGTAAGTACGTAATGCGGATAATATTTTAAGGCGTTCAATTCATTTGAAATGTAAATAGGTTTTTCACAACTTGTCAAAATAAAATTTGTTATTATCATTTACTCCAAGGTGGGCCAAGTAGAACAATTTAGGTTTTGGGCAATTTTGAGTGGGGGAAAAAAAGTCTTTTGAGTCACAGTTTGATATTTAATTGCTGATGTTGAATTTATATAATAATGTTATGATTTAAGCCATCATCTTAATTTCAACGCTTCAGGAAATGAAATTAATTTTCTAAGTAGTGGGACATCATTAATGCTACATGGTGGGACAGAGGTAGTGTAGTTTCATAATGTTAGAAAGTGTATATTATCAACACGGAAAGTTTATTTAAATTTTGAGCTACAATGATGAAATTTGGTACACGTGTTTGTTATTCCTTCCAGCATAACAAGTGTAAACATTTTTTAAATCCAACAACTGCCACGCCCACTTTTTAGAAAACACTATTTTTATGCCTATATATATCATTTTAACCGACGCCCACTTTTTGGAGTCGTTTTCCTGCAAACACCATTTCTATACAATATATCAGAGCATAACCAGATAAAAAACGATGTTTTTGGTCGAACCACACAAGATTTTGCTAAACCGTCTACACAATATGTTGTGACATTGACATTTTCTATATTTCAGAAAAACGTAGTCTTAAGCCGAACCGTTAGAGATTTTGAAAATTGTTTGAACAACATATCTAAACAAACCTAATGTCTAAATTAAGTCTTTACCCCACTTTTTGGGGGCATTTTAGTTAAAAAAAAACTTTTTCGGTAAAATTTTAAACATTTCGAAAAAAATGTTAATGCAAAACCGTTAATTATGGTAATGAAAACATTTCTTAAATATATTATTTTAACCCACGTCAATTTTTTGGAGGGCGTTTTCATACAAAAAAAGCTAGTTATATACATAGAAACATAAAAGATTTTGATAAACTGTCTGAACAATATGTTATGACGATGACATTTTCTATATATCATCGCCATATATCCGATTGACTCACTTATCAGAATCGTTAGCTGAGTCGATTTAGCCATGTCTGTCCTTCCGTCCGTCTGTAGGTAGCCAAGATTTGGGCTTTAAATGAAATTTGCTACATGTGATCCTTGTACGTTCTCTTCGAACAGGCGTACAAAATTTTGAAATCCGACCACTGCCACACCGCCTTTTTAGAAAAACCTAATTATAAGCCAAACGGTTGAAACATTTGAAAATGTGTATTTCCAAGATATCTAGACAATCCTAATGTCTATATTTCTTCTGTACATGTTTTTTGACACGCCCGCTTTTTGGGGGCGTTTTCAGTAAAAAACTTTTTTCGGTAAAATTTAAACCTTTCAAAAAAAAAATAGATGCAAAAAAATAAATCTTGGTAATATCAACATTTCTTCCGTATATTGTTTTTACACACGCCTACTTTTTGGAGGCGTTTTCATACCATACATTCATTATCATATATGCAGGAGATGAACGATTTTTTGGTCGTACCATACAATATTTTAATAAATTCTCTGAACAATATGTTGCGACAATTCAATTGTAATATTTCTTTGCCCTGAAACCCACATTTAAGGCATATTAATTTAAAGGATGGGGTGGGATAGGGTATAAAACGATCCACAAAGTGGATTCTCATATGTTTTTTTTTCGAACCAACATATTCTGACAATGACATTGTTATACCCTATCCTATAGGGGTATGTTAGTTTTGAATCATATTTTGTAATATAGAGAAATAATATAGCTTGATATTACTCAAAGTATATGGATCGACTCAGATTCGCTAGCTGAGTCGATTAAGCCAAGTCTGTCTGTCCGTCCGTCCATCTGTTGGTAACCGGTTATAGGGCCTTAAATTTTTAGATAGGATCCTGAAATTCGGTACATGTGATCCATGTTCGTGCTGTTCAAACAGGTGTACAATTTTTTTAAATCCGCTCACTGCCACTTTCCCTTTTTAGAAAAACCTAATTTTAAGCCAAACCTTTAAAATTTTGAAAAAGTGTCTGAAAAAGATACCTAGAGTCCTAGACAATCCTAATGTATATATTTCATCCGTACAAAGTTTTTTGCCCCACCCACTTTTTGGGGACGGCTTTTTTTTAAAGGTTTAGTAAAAATTTTAACAATTTGGAAGAAAAATTTATGCCAAATAATTGGTTCTGGTAATGTTAACATTTCTTCCATATGTCATTTTTACCCACGCCCACTCTTGGACACGTTTTCATATAAAAACCATTTGTATACTCTACGCCATACCACATGCAGGAGAAAAACGTTTTTTGGTAACCATACAAGTTTTTGATAAACTGTATGAACTGTATGTTGCTAGAAGTTCCATTTTAATATTTGTGTGCCATAAAACCCACATTTAAGGGATATTAATCTAATTTTATTTTGTCCTGATCCAGAATTTAACAAGCAATATTAAGTTATACATTTTTTTCACTTTATACCGCGCGGTTATTTTACATCACTTGGTTTCTTTTCTTGGTCTCCTTTTTAGTCGCAAGTGTTTATTATTACAAACGAACAACTAACCTACGTGTCCTTAAGCCTTCTTGGATATCTGAGTGTACCTATGGTTACTCAACTGTGTTCACATGGGTACAGCGAAGCGCACTCAAGTAGAGCGTAATAGTTAGGTTATTGCGCAGATCCATAAGCAAAAAGTTCACAGATCTTGTCGATCCCTGCTCGGGTGCCAATTGAAGATATCCTAGAAGAGGATTTAAAAAAAAACCGCGAGCTAGAAGGATGAAACTTGGTACACGTGCTCGTTCTTGCTCCCAGCAGAACAAGTGTAAAAAATTTAAAATCCGCTTTTACGTCATTTTAGCCCAAACCTTAAGAGATTTTGAAAAATCTGAACAAGATATCTAGACAATCCTAATGTCTATATTTCATTCATACAACGTTTCTTCTCACGCAAACTTTTTGGAGGCGTTTTCATACAAACACCAAATTTATACCCTACGCCACGCCATATGCAGGAGAAAAACGTTGTGTTTGATCGAACATACAAATTTTGATAAACTGTTTGAGAAATATGTTGTTACAATTACAATTTTAATATGTCTTTCCCATAAAATCCACATACATACATAGTTTATAACAAAGTGAAATAATTTAGCTAGGTATACCTCAAAGAATCGCTAGCTGAGTCGATTAAGCCATGCCTGTCTGTCCGTCCGTCCGCCCGTCCGTCCGTCCGTCTGTAGGTAAACGGTTTTTGGCCTTCAATTTTGAGCTAGGATAACGAAATTTGGTAAATGTGATCCTTGTACGCGCTGTTCAAATAAGTTTTTTTTCACGCCTACTTTTTGTGGGCGTTTTCTGTATATACCATTTTTCGGTAAAATTATAAACATTTCGGAAAAAAATTGACGCAAACAAAAATTAGTTTTTGTAATACAAACATTTCTTCCATATATCATTTTTACCCATTTCCAATTTTAGAGGCGTTTTCACACAAAAAAAACATTTTTATATCCTACGCCATACTATATGCAGGAGAAAAACGTTGTTTTTGGACGAACCATACAAGATTTTGATAAACTGTCTGAACAATATATTTACACCCTATACCATAGGTGCATATCAGTTTTGCCATTAAGTTTGTGACATAGCGAAATAATATCGCTAGATATACCTCAAGGTATATGGATTGACTCAGAATCGCTAGCTGAATCGATCAAGCCATGTTTGTCTGTCCGTCCGTCTGTGTGTCACCGATTTTTGGGCCTTATGTTTTGAGCTAGAGCTTTGAAATTTTGTGTATAGACTCTCTATCCGACGAAGCAGAACAAGTTTACAATTTTTTTAATCCACCCACTGCCACGCCCCCTTTTTAGAAAAACGTAGTTGTAGGATAAACTATTTGAGATTTTGAAAAAATGTATGACTAAGATATCCAGACAATTTTAATGTCTGTATTTTGTCTATACACAGTTTTTTTTGCCACGCCCACTTTAAGTGTTTCGCAAATTCAACGGCGGTTTAATTTTTTTCCGTGGGCTGGTGGAAATCTTCATAGACACCACGCACGTGCCCAAAGTACAGCGAAATTTTTACTCATTAAAACCAGCGCCCTTTTTTTATACCCTACCCCATAGGGGTATATTAGTTTGTTTGTAACATTGAGAAATAATTAAGTTGGATATAGCCTTAAGCATATGGATGGACTCAGAGTCGATAGCTGATTTTGAAAAAGTGTCTGAACAACATATCTAGAAATCTAGTCCGTCCATACGTCACCAGTTTTTTGGGCCTTAAATTTTGAGCTAGAATGATGAAACTTGGTACATGTGCTTGTTCTTGCTCCCAGCAGAACTAGTTTTTTTTAAAAAAATTAAAAATCCGCTTACTGCCACCCCCCATTTCAGAACAACATAGTTTTTGGCCAAACCGTTAGAGATACTAAAAAGAAGTCTGAACATGATATCTAGACAATCATAATATCTATATTTTGTTGAAACAAAGTTTTTTGCCAGGCCCACTTTTAGGGGGCGTATTAAGTAAAAAACATTTTTCGAGGAAATTTTAAACAATTTGAAAAAATGGAGATACGAAATCATTGGTTCTATTAACATTAACATTTCTTCCAAATATTATTTTAAGCCACGCCCACTTTTTGGAGGCATTTCCATACAAAAACCATTTCTTTGCACTAGGTACCTCATAGCATAACCAGGAGAAAAACGATGTTTTTTGTGGAACCATAAATGATTTAGATAAACTGTTCGAACAATATGTTCTGACAATGACATTTTCTATATATCATCGCCAAAAAACCGACATTTTGAGGATATTTGATTTAAGGAAGGGATAAGATAGGGTAAAAGACGATTCACACAGTGGACTGTAGCCTTCTCATTTTTTTTCGTTAGTTTAGAGGCTGAAGGTAGCGATAATGTTGTTATTGGATACAGGAGGAAAATAGAAAGAAGGGGTGAGTACTGCCCACCCATTATAAATGACGGTTATTGTTTGATGTTGTTTTTTTTTTGTCGTTTAAGGTTCAAACAATAATAAAGGGTGATCCATTTCGAGGTTCCCAACTTTTTTAAAGAAAAAAACACAGAAAATTCAAATTTAATGGAGAATGTTTATTATCATTTGAAAGAACATTCTTTGGCATTTATTTTTTGAAGATTATGTCTATCAAATGTTGGCCGTTGCTACGTCGCAGATGGTCCATCCGTTGAGTCCAATTTTCGATCACTCGTTCGAGCATTTCTGCTGGTATCTGGCGAATGACACGCGTGATGTTTTCCTCCAAGGCCTGAATCGAAGCGGGTTTGTCGGCATAAGCTTTTGACTTTACATATCATACCGTTAGACTTTTTCCTGTGGGGATATGTAAAGTCAAAAGCTTATGTCGGCAAACCCGCTTCGATTCAGGCCTTGGAGGAAAACATCACGCGTGTCATTCGCCAGTTACCAGCAGAAATGCTCGAACGAGTGATCGAAAATTGGATCCATATAGCAGAAGACATTGATAATGAGGCACTGTTTGGACATAAGACAGACGCTTAGTCCAGTCTATCATCCAAAAGCCAATCCTGTTGAACGTAAGAACAGGGATATGAAGACATAACTTGCTATTCTAGCAGCTTACAATCATACTACATACGCAGATGACATACCATCAGACTTGTAATGAATACCGCAAAATGCCAAAGCACTGGTTATTCAGCTTCGTAGCAGACTTTCGGACGAGAGCTACGAATCCATCCTTTAATATACAAGTGGGCGTGGGTTAAAATAAAATATTGAGGAAATTTTTATATTATCATAACCAATGATTTTTCGAATATTTTACAATATAACCGAAAATGTTTTTTTACTGAGCACACCCCAACAAATTTGAGTGGCAAAAAACTATGTAAGATTATATAGATATATTGTTCAGACTTATTTACTTACTTAAGTGGCGCTACAGTCCGGAATGAACCTGGGCCTCAACCAACATTCCTCTCCAATTAGCCCGGTTCTTAGCTAACTGCCTCCAGTTGCGCACTCCAAGTTGGTTGAGTCCGGTTTCTACTTGTGCGCGCCACTTAAGGCGAGGTCTTCCTCTACTGCGTCCGACGTCTGGCTGGGAATAGAAGACACTGCGAGTCGGAATATTCGTGTCCATTCGTTCTACATGTCCTAGCCATCTTAAACGTCCAATGCGGAGTTTTTTGACCAGGGGCATGTCGCTGTACAGCTCGTATAGTTCTTGGTTGAATCTTAGTCTCCATAGCCCGTCAACGCAATTGGGGCCAAACATTTTTCAATGAATTTTCCTCTCAAATAGACCAAGGATTTCTTTATCCGCTTTTGAGACGGTTCATGCTTCAGCGCCGTAGAGCAGGACTGGGATGATCAGGGTCTTATATAAAAAATCCTTAGTAGTTCGAGTGAATTGAACTACTGAATTGCCTTCTTAGCCCGAAGAAACAAGGGTTGGCAAGAGTAATTCTTCGTTTAATTTCTGACGAGATGTTGTTGTAAGAGTTAATAGCGAAGCCGAGATAGATAAAATAACGTACTAACTCAATGTTATATCTGTCAATGGTGACGCTCTGTCAAATTCGTCGATGTTTTGTGTCCTTTCATGTTGACAGCAAATACTTCGTCTTGCCCTCATTTACTGCTAACCCCATTTTTGCCGCTTCCTTTTCTATAGTAGCAAACGTGGCTTTGACATCACGTTGGATCCTACCAATGATGTCAATATCGTCGGCGTATACTAGTAGTTGTACAGATTTTTTGAAAATTGTGCCTCTGGTGTTGTCTAGTGAGTTTTGAACAATCCTGTCAAGAATCATTTTGAAGAGGTCACTTCACAGCGCATCGCCTTGCATAAATCCATTTTTGTTATCGAATGAGGTGTCGATGAGGTCGTTTCCGACCCTGATGGAGCAGCGAGAATTCTCCATTGCCATCCTACACAAACGGAAGCGTTTGAACGCTATACCAAAACTTGGCATGGCTCTGTATAGTTCGTCTCTATAAAGGCTGTCGTATTCGGCTTGAAATCGATGAATAGGTGGTGGGTATCGATTTGGGTTTTTTTCAGAATCTGCCGAAGTGTGATACGGGCCGATCAGGTTGTTGGTAAACGGTTTCAGGCGTTCACATATAACGTCAGATAGGATCTTGCAGGCGATGTTGAGAAGACTTATGCCTCTGTAGTTGGCGCAGTTTAGAGGGTCTCCTATTTTTGGATCGGTTAAACGATGCTGAGATTCCATTCCTCATGCATACTTTCTTCCGACCAGATTCGGCTTATGAGTTCGTGGATGCCACTTACCAAGTCATCTCCGCCGGCTTTATAAAGCTCTGCGTTAAGGCCGTCATTTCCGGCAGCCTTATTAAGCTTCAGTTTAGATATTGCTATCCTCACTTCACTCCGGTCGGGTTATTGGTGGTTTTCGCTGTCGTTGTCAATATTGAATGGTTCGTTCTGCCTGGACAGTGGGATGTTGTGCGTCATCGCCGTTTAACAGTCTGCAGAAGTGTTTCTTCCATATCCGCAGCATGGACTGTGTCTCAACTACGATATCGCCTGGTTCTCCTCGACAGGATTCTGCTCGAACCTTGTATCCTTGGCTTTGACGTTTCACACTTTGGTAAAACTTGCGTTCCTGGAGTAGCACCTCTCTACATCCTCGATCGCGCGCTTTTCTTGCTCTTCTTTCTGAAAAGCCGGTGTTCTTCCCTGCTTCTCTGCCCATAAACCTGAACGCAGCTCTCGTCTTCACCTACGTCTTCACCTGCACCTTAGCCTTGTAGGCCTCGTTCTTGGCTGCGAGCATCTGTCGGCATTCCTCATCAAACCAGGGGTTTCTTGCTGGTAGGCGCGACAAACCTAGCACATCAGTTGCTGCTGATCTAATGGCTTGTTGGCATCGTTGCCATTGTTCTTCGACATTCGATGCTTTGATGCATGTTGTTAAAATGCGTTGGCTTATGTCTTGAAAACAATAGACTTCTTGCCTAAGTCTGGCACTTATAACAAATCCGCATCCGAATAGCCGTTGTTTCTACTCACTATAACACGGTTCGTAGTAGATGTCACAGTTTTTCATCCTTTTTTTGCCCGGCCCATCCCATCGTATTTCCTGGATGGCAGTTATATCTGATTCGTTGCAGTTTAGGGCTTCCGCTAGTTGTTCGCTTGCACCTCTCCTGTTTAATGTTCTCACATTCCAGATGAAGATACGAACGTCGTTGTACTTTTTTCGTTTAGCCGTGTCGTCAACAATAAAATCAATCCTTTCCGAGGCTATTGGTTGCTACGTAACATACATTTTTTTCCATGATTGGGTAGTTTACGCAAAGCACAACCCCCTACCTGGAGGACCAGTTCCAATTTAATAGATACCCCTAGGACACGGGGCCATCAGTAGCCACTACGGAATTGGGGCTGCCGTTTGCCTTTTTGTTCATCCGCCACCATATCTGTTCACCATATTGTTCTAAATTTCTAACGGTTTGTCCGAATACTATGATTTTCTAAAAATCTATTCTACTCTTGTTCTGCTGGGAGAAACAACGAGCAGATGTACAAAATTTCATCATTCTAGCTCAAAATTTAAGGCCCAAAAACTGGTGACGTGCGGACGGATGGAGTCGATCCATATAATTTAAGCTATATCTAACTTATTTATTTCTCTATTCAACTATATATCAAAACTAACATACCCCTATGGGAAAGGGTATACAAAACTAACATATCCCTATGGGCAAAGTGTATAAAAAACATATGAGAAGGCTACAATCCGCTGTGCGGATCGTTTTATACCCTATTGCATCCCATCCTTAAAGTTAATATCCCAATAATGTTTTTATTTATGTTTATCAAATGTAGAAATGTCATTGTCACAACATGTAGTTCAGACAGTCTATCAAAATCTCTTCTGGTTCGACAAAAACAATGTTTTTCGGTTGTAGAGTATATATAGTTAGAGTATACAATTATTGTTATTATACCCTACGGCATAGCAAAGTATATGGATCGGCTCAGAATCGCTAGCTGAGTCGATTTAGCAATATCTATCAGTCCGTCTATCCGTCCGTCTGTAGGTAACCGGTTTTTAGGCCTTGAATTTTGATCTGGTATGATGAATTTTGGTACATGTGATTCTTGTACGTCTGTTAGAACAAGTGTAAACATTTTTGAAATCCGCCCCCTGCCACGCCGTCTCTTCAGAAACACCTAATTTTAGGCGAAACCATTATTTGAAGAAGATTCTGAACAACATAACTAGACAATCCTAATGTCTATATTTCGTCCATACAAAGTTTCTTGCAACGCCCAGATTTAGGGGGCGTTTTTAGTAAAAAACGTTTTTCGGAAAAATTTTAAACGTTTCGAAAACAATGGAGATGCAAATGCATTGGTTCTGCTAATATAAACATTTCTTCTATATATCATTTTTACCCACGCCCGTGTTCATACAAAAACCATTTCTATACACTATCTCATAGCATAACCAGGCGAAAAGCGATGTTTTTGTCGAACATTAAACTGTCTGAACAATATGTTCTGACATTTCCTATATTTCGTCGCCAAAAAGCCAACATTTTGAAGATATTTGTTTTAAGGATGGGTTGGGATAGGGTATAAAACGATCCTATATCCTACCCATAGGGGCATATTAGTTTTGATACATACCTTGTAACATAGAGATATAATTGAGCTAGGTATGCCTCAAAGTATATGGATCGACTCAGAATCGATATCTGAGTTGATTAAGCCATGTCTGGCTGTCCGTACAGACGGACCTGTAGGTAACCGGTTTTTGGGCCTTAAATTTTGAGCTAGGATATTAAAATTTGGTACATGTGATCCTTGTACGTGTACGTGTACGAACAAGTGTAAGCATTTTTGAAATCCGCCAACTGCCATGCCCCATTTTTAGTAAAACCTAATTTTAGGCCAAACCGGTCAAAGTTTTGAAAAAGTGTATGAACAAGATATCTAAACAATCCTTATGTCTATATTTTGTCTACACAACGTCTTTGCCACGCCCACTTTTTGGGGGTGTTTTTAGTAAAAAAACCTTTTTCGGTAAAATTTTAAAAATTTTGAAAAAAAATTTCATGCAAAATAATTGGTTTTGGTAATGTAAACATTTCTTCTATTTTACATTTTTACCCACGCCCACTTTTTGGAGACGTTTTTATACGAAAACTACTTGACCATACAAGATTTTGATAAACTGTCTAAACAATATGTTGCGACAATTTCAATTTGAATATGTCTTTGCCATAAAATCCATATTTAAGGGATATTAATATAAAGGATGGGATGGGATAGGGTATAAAACGATCCACACAATGGATTGTAGCCTTCTGATATGTTCTCTTTCTCTTTTCTCACAATTCTCGCATGTTCGTTGGCATCGTTTGTGTGAACGCATACACAGATCTGTGATTTTATACATGCGGTTTGCGTCGTTTTGTTTTTCTTTCTCTTTACTCACACTTCTCGCATGAAAGATACAAGAACGAATCAACAATTATTCGGTGGTGCCTTGCATTGTTAGCAGGGGATTTTAGACAATCTCTACCTGTCATTCCCCGTTCGACTGCTGCCGAAGAGTTGAATGCGTCTTTAAAATCTTCAATTTTGTGGAGATATGTAAGAAAATTCACACTAACTACAAATGTCCGTGTTCAATTGCAAAACGGTAAATCAGCTGATGAATTTTCTAAGCAGTTACTCAAAATTGGAGATGGAAAATTGCGGATAGATAATAAAACTGGACTTAGCACACTACCCACTGATTATTGTCGCATCACTCAATCAAAACAAGAGCTGATTTAAAAGTTTTTCCAGAAATTATACTACAACATAAAAATCATCGTTGGTTGAGCGAACGAGCCATATTAGCAGCAAAAAATAAAGATATCAATGAAATGAGGATGTTTTGAAAAAGATACCAGGCCAATTATTCACAATTAAGTCAGTGGACACCGTTATGAATGAAAATGAGGTGGTCAATTATCCCACAGAATTTTTATTAATTGTAAGTTGCAGCACCTATTATTATGTTTCGAAATCTCAATCAACCAAAATTGTGTAATGGTACAAGACTTGCGGTATGAATGGAAAATTTAAAGGTGAGGACGTCTTAATTCCACGTTTTCCAATGATACCAACAGACATGCTTTTTGTATTTAAACGTTTGCAGTTCCCAATTCGACATGCCTTTGCTCTGATAATCAACAAATCACAAGGAAAATCATTGCAAGCGTGTGGCTTAAATTACGAAAATTATTCGTTTTCACATGGACAATTGTATGTAGCCTGTTCACGTGTAGGGAAACCTTCTGAATTGTTTGTATATGCGCCTAATGGTAAAACCAAGAATGTTGTTTACCAGAGAACATTATAATAAATTAATTTAAAAGAAAAAAAACAATTTGGTGTTTTTTTGTAGGTACACAATTGAGTAGATCGATTAATTCAATTGCATTCAGTTCGATTTCTTCGACGCCTGGATATTAGTGTCTGTTCACGTGTACCATCAAATCAACTTGGTTTTCGACATTTTTATAGGTTTTCGAAAATTGTTTGCTTGCTATGTATACTGGCTTCATTGAGATGTCATTCATTCGCCAGAGCAACATCATTAGTAATGATGAATTCAATGCAAGGAGGTTGGTTTGGGTTGTCTCGTATGTATGTTGTACCGATGCACAATCATATGCACCATCAAATCAACATGTTTTATCGAGCTTATAACAAAATTAAGTTATAATAGTGTAGGTACCCCAATCCGGTTTTAAATTGATTGAATTTTTCATACATGTATTAATGGCATTTCAGCCTTGACGTCTAGCGAAGCAGACGGGGGTTCGCTGGTAACATTATATGGAGATCTTGCAGTTCTGGTTCTTTCATATTTTGGTGCGGATAGTTGTAAAGTAAATCATTATTATGGTCTATCACCGCAATCCTATTTTGTAACGTTCCGATGATTGGGGCGTAGTAAAGTTGTTAAGGTAAATCATTTCTTGCATTCTTCTTATAAACGATGTTAGTCCGCCAAACTCTTGCCAACATGTGGATATATTGTAGTAGATGAATATCTTCCAAAAAGTGTTTACTGTTCGAAACCTGCCAATATCTTCTATGTATATACCGACAGTTCTATAGCGTTTACTTCCTTGTATGTTTGACATAAAGAGGCTGGCAGCAATAGGACAACTAGGCGCATGGTTGAGAGCACTGACACGTTATCGGGCTTTCTAGGTCTGGTTTGTTGGCATGGACCATAGACTTGACGTAGCCCCACAGAACATAGTTTAACGGCGTCAAATCGCAAGACCGAGGCGGCCAAACGACTGGACCATTTCGTGAGATAACATGTTCTCCAAACTTGGTTTCCAATAAATTGATTGTGGCATTCGCTGTGTGGCTTGTGGCGCCGTCCTGTTGGAACCACATGTCCTCCAAGTCCATATCATCCAATTGGGGCCAAAAATATACGGTTATCATTAAACGGTAGCGATTCCCATTCAGCGTAACGTGCCGGTCTTGATCATCACGGAAGAAGTACGGCCCAATGACGCCGCCGGCCCATAAACCACACCAAACCATAATTTTTTCGGGATGCAATGATGGCTCATGGAGTACGTGTGGATTGCTGCCTGACCAATACCGTCAACTTCAACTGAAGCCTCAGCGGCAGCAATATTCTCGACACTACGGGCACTTATTTGTCTCACTGGCACGGAAACATTTTGTACTGTGCCTGTGGATTCAAATTTTTCTACTAGACGCTCAATTGTTGACCTGCTAGGACTATTATGACGACCATAAATTGGACGTAGCTCCTTTAACGTTGAGGCCACTGACTTCGAACTTCGGATGTATATTTTAATAATTTCGACTCGTTGTTGGATCGTATATCTTTCCATCATGAAATGGCAAACCTTACTGAAGAGAAATGTCAAAAGAGCGGCAAGAAATATGGCGTTTACTTATAATAGTTTAGGTACCCCTATCCGGTTTAAAATGGATTAAATTTTTCATACATGTACAAATGTCATTTCAGACTTGACGTCTAGCGCAGCAGTATTTTATATAAACTAGGTTCGCCCAGTGCTCGAAAATCGACCACACATTTTTTTTATATCATTATCTACTATATAGATAAATAAAATTGGTGTAGCTCTGTTTGATTTGAAGCGAATTTGAATGTCTGTCTTTAAATAAAGAAATCTTAAAAATTACTGATCGTAGGTAGGTATTCGTGTCAGTTCTGGAATAGATAGTAACTAACTAATATTGTTCTTAACTTCTATAACGTTGAAAAAACAAAAATAGCACTGAAATGAAACAGATTGCATTAAATTTTTTTTCATGCTGTACTTTTATATTTCTTATTCAATAATATTTTTAATTTTTTGCTATGAGATAACAAAATGCGCACAATAGAAGAGTAATAAAATAATAGCATTCTTCTTCCAGTCCAGTCCAGATGTGGCAGAAAAGGTAAGGTACCTGTGACCAAAAAGAGTAAAAAATAATTTTAAATTTGAAAACAAAATATCTTCATGCCACTGCTCACTGCTAAAACATTCCTACGAAGGCCATCCCTTTCCGATTTGAAATTTCGAACGATTGCAAGGAACGGTCCGAAGTTACCGCCCTTCTTCAAATTATCCAGCGTAGTTCACCGCTATGATAAACTTGCTGGGCAAGGCAATGAGAAGGAAAGAGAGAAAGATATTGGCACTAAAATGGTACGTATGGCAAGGCTTCGCGACGTAACAAATAATCAACTCTATTTCTTTCCCTCTCACGCCTACCCGTCAAAGTTCTTTGCCGAGGCATAGGTATCTACCTAATATTCCGTCAAAAAAAAAGAAATCAAAATGACTTAACAAAGAATAGGTAATAATTGGCCAAAACCAGGATCAGAGCACAGTGAAACCACAATTATTGTAGAATGGCTATCTAATAATTCGTGTAGGATACAACCGACTTCGAATGACCGGAAGCCAAATGTACTTCCGTTCATCAGACTAATGCAACCACACCTGCGGATAACTTCTCTCCCTCATTCGCTTAACACAAACGAACACGACACACATTCATCCGCCACGCCCCCACACGCCAAACACTTTCGTTTCGGTGAGGTGGCTCAGTGGCTGCTCTAT
This sequence comes from Rhingia rostrata, assembly GCA_949824845.1. Lineage (NCBI taxonomy): Eukaryota > Metazoa > Arthropoda > Insecta > Diptera > Syrphidae > Rhingia > Rhingia rostrata. Next base: position 101,884,481 of record OX463756.1, read on the forward strand.
GTATAGTGCTACACCATACAAATAAGGTCAATAATAATAGCCCAACGCAACCACAGAAAATACAATTTTGTACAATATTCGGGCAACATTATGATTACCTATAACTTATAAAAGACAGAGTAGGTATACGTATCCAATCCAATCACCAATACGCGTGCGCATATTCCCTTCTCTTCTTAATTCGCTTAACGCACACCATTCACCCCACACTATGTTAAAGCTACATTAGAGTTATACGCATACGCATATAGAAAAGTTCTCTGTGTATGATTCTCTTTTTTTAATTTCTGATTCATACAATAGAAGGAGACAGTCACAGGACTCCGACTGAGCGAAAGAAAAATGTGACTTATCCAATTACCCATACCCAACCCACCCCTGCGCATATACTTTTCTCTCTTTCTTTGCTTAACTCCCATCATTCAAACGTGACACTCGCCGCACAGATTGCTAAGCTATAAAGCTATCTTTCTTTGTATATTTACAATGTTGTTGTTGTAACCAAGGTAATTTAAAAACATTATTTTACCAATTTTGCAATAACTTTTTTGAAATTATAATTCTTTTCGACCGATCTATGAGCTGTACGCTTCAATTTGGTAAAAAAAAAATGCAATTTTACTTCATTAAATAAGGTAAATATGTTCTGAAAGAAATTGGGTCGGCGATTAATATAGTGGATTATATTTCCGCAATCGCACTTTTGAGGTTTAATGTTTGAGAGTATTAGTATTAAGGTTTTTTTTTGTCATTCTGCGAGAACTACTGCACTTATCAATTATGGATACTATCATGCACTTCGCACCGTTTTTTTCGCATTACAGATCCCGGTTGAGCCCCCAAAAAATGTGGGATTTTGTTAATAAAAAGGCGATCGATTTAGTTAATTCAATTTATTAAAACAGTCTAGATTTAAGAAGTCTTATTAATACGATATTATGGTTAAGTAGTAGGTAGTTAGGAAATAGTTTCCTTAGATTTAAGTAGATATAATAAAGTTTACTCAGGCGGTCGTCTTGTTCATCGAATTATTTGCTCAGCCGTATTTCTTGACTTGTCGCTTTTGACAAGATCTGGCTAACAGGCCTTCAATACAAATTAAGACAAGTTCTGCCTGAAAAATTATATAAAATCCTTGTCTCATATCTTGAGCACAGAATCTTCTTGGAAACGAATATTCAAAGAAATATTGGCAGGAGCACCCCAAGGAAGCGTCCTTGGACCACTCTTGTATCTTCTATTTACACGTGATATCCCACTAACAAATGATACAATAGTTGTCACTTTTGTTGACGAATACAGCAGTTGGCAAAACAATAGAGGAAACAAATATGAAATTACAAAACGATCAATGAATAGACAAATTCCTGGTGGAGCGCATCTAATGAGAGAAAATCGATTCATGTAGATTCTTCGTATAAACTGACAAAAAATTTGCCTTTAATTCTCAATACGGTTCTAGTCCCTTTTGCAAATAAAGCGAAATATCTCAGAATGACGCTCGATGCAAAATTAAAGTGGAAGTCGCATGTTAAATAGAAATGCAAAGAACTTAAAAATAAAGGTGGGATTTGTTGGTCCAACAATACGATCACGCCACCCGAAGTAAACCATACACCAGCATACGATTCAGCCGCACACAGATGCACCTGTGCACATTTTGGGTTAGCTCGCTCTCCATTTTCCCGTCAGTTAAAATTGTAAAGGGTGATCCATTTCGAGGTTCCCTACTTTTTTAAAGAAAAAAACACAGAAAATTCAAATTTAATGGAGAATGTTTACTATCATTTGAAAGAACATTCTTTGGCATTTATTTTTTGAAGATTATGTCTATCTAATATTGGCCGTTGCTACGTCGCAGATGGTCCATCCGTTGAGTTCAATTTTCGATCACTCGTTCGAGCATTTCGACTGGTAACTGGCGAATGACAAGCGTCATGTTTTCCTCCAAGGCCTGAATCGAAGCGGGTTAGTCGGCATAAGCTTTTGACTTTACATATCCCCACAGGAAAAAGACTAACGGTGTGATATCACACGATCTTGGTGGCCAATCGACCGGCCGGTGATGATGTTGCGAATAGTACGCTCAGTAGGCTGATTATGTTGACCATAAGTTGAGCGAAGTGCACGAAACACATTCCTCACAGAACGTGAATTTTCATAATAAAGTTGAACAATTAGTAAACGTTGTTCACGCGTAAGTCTTTCCATTATGAAATGCCAAACAATAATAAACAAAAATAACATGACAACATGACACGACTCACACGTGATCTGTCAAAAAAGGCTATTGAAAAAAGTATCTCTACTTGGATCACCCGTTACTCGTACAGCCGAGAAGGCAAGTTGTTTGACCAGCGCGTGTAATTCGAATTTAGTTTTACGTCAATTATTAAATAAATAATAAAAAATAACTTCGCTTTGTTTTAATGAATCCCACAAACTGGGGGCCCAACCGGGATGTTTCTAAAAAAACAATCGACGAAGAAGTGTGACGAAGAAGTGTGGTACAGCGTCATAAAATGCTAAAGCAAAAAAAGTGAAGAACAGACTAACAAAAGGCAACAACGCTACAAGGCGATTTGTTGTAAGATTCGACGCCGTTGAATCAAAAAAAGGTAGTGTGACAGTGAACAAACACAAACAAACAAACCAGATCGTCAAATCCGTTGGGATTCTCTGTCAATGCATCGTGTGATTAACGGGAGGTTGAAATCAACCGTGTCGTCGTTGTATGCCCCAACGAAAATACATGGTGGTGAAACTACAGACGACCAGACGAATAGCGTGACGAGTGGATAGCAGCAGTGACATCGAAGTAGTGGTGAAGTTGTGTGCAAGACGAAGAGGGTGCGACGCAGAAAGCAAACAATTTGGTTGTGTTTCCATAACACACAAATTTAGGTATAAGTGAGTACACCCTGGTCAAATCAAATTTTATAGAGTCTTGCATTTTTACATTGAAATTGTGAGGGAAAGATGGAGAAGGAATTGCAGAAAATGAGTAGTGACGAGCTGCATGCGAGGTTGAGGGAAGTAGGTTAGTCCACATCAGGCGACCAGCAGGAGTTGCAGAATCGCCTGAGTAAGCGAACTTACTTTGCGCCCACGTAGAGGACAACGCGTAGAGGACTACATTGTTGGTAGTGCGAAAGATGACTCAAAAACAGAGCTAGTTAACTGAGTGTCATAGTGATAGAAGGGCAGAGCAAAGTGTCGAACCGCAAACAGTGTTTTCTTTCAAATACATCGAGGAAGGTCTGACAATATTCACTGTAAGCAATCGCCAAATGTTCGCCAGTGGATAGTGGAGTTTTAGGATGCTAGTCAGCTGGTTCAATGGAACGCGCTACAAAACTACATTTACAGCAAAAGATTGTTGTCAGGGTCAGCGAAAAAGTTCGTGATGCGCCAACAAAGTAATTTGGTGTCAATGTTCGTTTAGCCGATATCCATAAACGATTGCGGAATGCGCGCAAGCAACCAGGGGAAACTTTGCGTGAATTTTTGTATCTGGTGATTGAGATGGCAAAAACAATAGCGGTAGATGAGGAATCAATCGAAGAATGCTTTGTGGATGCGCTCAAAGACGTTAAAGTTAGTAAAATCATTTTGTATGAGACAACTACTATTGAAGAACTCAAGGGTAAACTGAGAATTTATAAAAAGATAAGAGGTCAGCCATCCTCCTCAATTCCATCGGAGAGTCGTGCGCCAATACGAAGCCAACCCAGCGGAAAAGCTACGGGACGTCAATGTTTCAACTGCGGAGAGTCGACACATTTGGCGAAGGACTGCAACAAGCAAGTGAAATGCTTTAAGTGCCTAGGATTTGGACATCGTTCGTTTGAATGCGGATGAGTGGTGCAGAGAACACTTGTCTCGACGAAAGGAAAGAGACAGTTATCAATGGAAAGTTCGGGCTGTGCTCTATACATCTCCTCAAAAATGTAAAGGTGGACGACATAAAAGTTGCCGCTCTAGTGGACACGGGATGTGACGTGTGCGCAGAGTAAATATCGAACCAGAGACGATTGGTTTGTCTGGGCTGAGACACCAGTGTACGAACATCCTAGAATATTATCATACGCGGATCGAGAGGTTGTGGAGCGACAAATACGTTTGTGGCTAGACGACGGAATCATACAGCCAAGTCAGTCGGAGTTTGCTTCACCTCTGGTCCTAGTCGCCAAAAAGGATGGAACTAAGCGATCCGTTTTTGAAATGGGAACTGACTAAAGTGTTTCATTCGAGCTGCTAAGGAATGCGCTAGTGCAGTCACCAGTCCTCAAACTGTTTGGCCCACACGCGACTACCGAGGTGCATACTGATGCAAGCCAGTTGGCATACGGAGCAGTACTATTGCAGAAAGATAACGACGATCAGCACTTGCACCCAGTGCAATACTTGAGCAGAAAGACGTCGCCGCAGGAAAACAAATACCATTCACACGAGCTTGAGGTTTTAGCAGCAGTTAGAGCGTTAGAAAAAGGGAGGATTTATCTTTTGGGTAAGCCAATCACGATTGTGACGGATTGTCAGGCGCTCAGCATGACCATGGACAAATGGGAGGTTCCACTACGAGTGTCACCATGTTCTATGTTCCTTCAAGATTTTGACAACAAAGCTGTTCATCGGTCAGGAACACAGACGAGGCATGTGGATGCTCTTAGCCGCGTCGCGATGTTAATAGTGGATACAATGAGTCACCGGATTAGAGAGGCGCTCCTTCAAGATCCATGTCTGCGAGCAGTACGAAAGGTCCTGGAGCATGCCCAGTACGAAGATTTCTTTTTAAGAAATGGGATTCTTTACAAAGATGAAGCCATACCTACTGCCATGGAAGAATAGATAGTGGTACTAGCCCATAAAGAAGGTCATTTCTCGGCAAAGAAGACCACTGAGGGGATTGAAAGGACCTACTACATTCCGCAGCTGTCAACGAAGGTGGGTAGTATCGTATTATCATAGCATCAACTGCACGCAAACATAATAAAACGTTTGTATGGGACTTGTTAACACAACGGTCCTCAAAATCCTCGACGAAACAAATTTATTGCAGGTTCTTCAAAGAACTAAGAACTTAGATTTGGCCCGGAAACAACAAACAACTCTATAAATTGCGGAAAAACAGGAACTCTCAAAGTAAAGTTACCTGCCACACATTCATTACTCGTGATGAAAAAAAAGCTAGATAAATCGCATACTTAGTTGCAATGCAAATGCAAAGAAGGCTACAATCCGCTGTGCGGATTGTTTAATACCCTATCCGATCCCATACTAAGAATAAATATCCTCAAAATGTCTGCTTTTTGGCTATGAAATCGAAAATGTCATTACCACAACATTTATTTCAGACAGTTTATCAAATCTTTTATGGTTCGACAAAAAAACAACATTTTTCGCCTAGCTATGCTATGTGGTAGTATATACAAATTGTTTTTGTACGAAAACGTCCCTAAAAAGTGGGCGTTGCACAAAACTTTATATAGACGACGAAATAGAGGCAGTAGTATTGTCTAGATATGTTGTGCGCATCTTTAGCAAAATCTCTAACATTTTTTCTTAAGCTACATTTATCTAAAAGAAGAGGAGTGGCAGTTGGCGGATTTCAAACATTTTTATACTTTTTTTGTTGGGAGCAACAATAAACACGCGTACCAAATTTCATCAAATGAACGGACGGGCAGACATGGCTAAATCGGCTTTCGACTTAGGTATCGATTCTGAGTCGATCCGTATACTTTAAGCTGTAGCTAGTAAAATTATTTGTCTTTGTTACAAACTTTGTATGAAAACTAATATACCCCTATGGGATAGGGTAATATGTAGCATGCATTTCGTTTTCTGTTATTAACGAAACGATTTGATACCATATGCAATATAAGCATATGAGAAGGCTACTGTCCGTTGTGCGGATCGTTTGATATCATACCCAATCCCATCCCTTAAATGAATATCCACCAAATGTGAGACTTATGGCGATGAAATATAAAAAATTTAATTTTGGTATATTGTTCAAACAGTAAATCAAAATATTGTATGGTTAGACCAAAAATCATGTTTTTCTTGTGCACATGGTATGGCGTAGGGCATACAAACGGTTTTTGTAGAAAAATGCCTCCAAAAAGTTTTCGTTGGTATTATAATAACCAACTATTTTGCATCAAAAGTTTTTTCCAATATTTTAAAATTTGACCGAAAAAACTTTGTGAAGACGAAATATAGATATTAGGATTATCTAAATATCTTATCCAAAAAGTTTTTCAAAATTCTTTTCCATTTTGCCTAACATATCGTTTATCTTCGAAGTGGGCGGGTCTGAGTCTGATGAATGATGGAGTGATAGAATTCGATACAAGTGTTCGTTCCCAGGAGTACAAGTGTAAACATTTTTGAAATCCGCCCACTGCCACGCCTTTTTTTTTTTTTAGAAAAGCGTAGTTTCAGGCCAAATTTGAGATTTTTAATTACCGTCTCAACATTATAGTTAGACAATCCTAATGTCTATATTTCGTCTATACTACCACTGAATTGCCTTCTTAGCCCAAAGAAACAGCAGTCTGAAATTAAGCGAAGAATTACTCTTGCCAACCGCTGTTTCTTCGGCCTAGGTAGGCAAATTAGTTGTAAAGCCCTCACTCGAACTACTAAGGAGATCATATACAAGACCCTGATCATCCCTGTCCTGCTCTACCACGTTGAAGCATGCACTGTATCGAAGATTCAATGAATATTCAACGAAGAGCTATACGAACTTCATAAAGATATGTCCCCCCACTCAAGAAAAAATCTACGTATGGACGCTGAAGATAGAAACCAATACTCCAAGTTATTTGTTACTAAAATCCTTCGTTTCAAAATAATTGTTTTTGCTTGGCTTTATATAGAGTTGATTAAAACGAATTATATTTTTAAAAACATAACTTTGCTGGTTGAAATCCCATGAATTGATTTTTTTAGGAATAATGACGTGACGTGTTCTCCAGTACCTGATGCATTAAATCCTTGTGAAGATGTCATGGGATCTGATTGGCTACGTATTTCGGTTTGGATAGTTGTTTTTTTGGCGGTGGTCGGAAACATGGCAGTGCTAGTAGTTATACTACTTACCAGGTAAAAATATTAACATTAAACAAATTTACATAATTTTGTAAGCCAGTTTTATTAAACGTTAGATCAGACAACAACTCTGTACAGAAATTCCTTATGTGCCACTTAGCTTTTGCCGATCTCTGTATGGGTCTATATCTACTACTAATAGCATCAATGGACGCACATTCAATGGGGGAATACTTTAACTATGCCTACGATTGGCAATATGGTTCGCATTATATTATCTCTGATATATCATTATACATTACATTTTTATTTTTATCGCAGGTGCTGGTTGCAAGGTGGCCGGGTTTTTAACCGTTTTCGCTAGTCATTTGTCTGTATTTGCATTGACAATCATTACCATAGAACGTTGGCTAGCAATAACACATGCCCTTTATCTTAACAAGAGGATTAAAATTAAACCAGCTGCATACATAATGATTGCAGGCTGGATTTATTCCTTCATAATGTCGTCGTTCCCTCTCTTTGGAATAAGTAACTATTCATCAACTAGGTAATTTATTCAAAAGAATGGTGTAAAATACTAATTCCTGTTTTTCAGTATTTGTTTGCCAATGGAAGCTCGAGACACATTTGATGTTATCTACTTAGTCTCAATAATTGCAGTTAATGGGACAGCTTTCTTCATTATAGCTATTTGCTATGCACAAATTTATTTCTCCTTGGGTCATGAAACTCGTCATGCTAGAAATGTGTCCGAGATGAGTATTGCTAAGAAAATGGCTCTACTAGTGAGTGTTTTTATTTATTAACAATTGTTTTCAAAAATAATTAACAAAAATTGTTCAATAGGTTTTTACAAATTTTTCTTGCTGGGCACCAATTGCTTTCTTTGGGCTAACTGCTTTGGCCGGATATCCTTTGATAAACGTGACAAAATCCAAAATTTTATTGGTTTTCTTTTATCCAATGAACTCCTGTGCCGATCCATACTTATATGCTATTTTAACATCACAGTACCGGAGGGATTTGTATACGTTATTGTCCAAGTAAGTTAACTTATTAAAACAGAAATATAACTAAGAAAATTTAATTTTTTTTTATAGAATCGGCTTATGTAAGAACAAAGCATTACAATATAAAGGAAGTGTATCATTGCCAGTTACCAATGCATCTTACCATGTAACCACGTTGCAAAGGAAAAATTCATACAATCCAAGTCAATCGACACATGAAACTAAATTAATGCTTCAGACTGAAGAATTTGTTTAAATGTAATTCCATTTATGAGTGTGATATATGTGATTGTATTTATTTATTGTTCATTTAAAAAAAATACATTTTATTTATTAATAATTTTTTTTACATATATGGTTTGAAAAAACGATAGAAATACAACTGTTTTCGTGATATTTCGCTTTACACCGGTTACGAATACGACAAGTGGCTTAGAATTAATTTACATTTTTATGAAAAGTAAGATTGAGTAAGCACAGACAGTACATCCTATTTAACATCACGACTTAATAATTTTTTGAATTTTTGAATTTCTGAGTTTGGTACCCCTTCAATAAATTACCATTTCTTGTGTTACGTTGAATGAAAATGGGCGGCCACAGTGGGCCAACTATTAAAAAATCCGCGTATGCTTAATATCAAAAAATAATTTATTTACTGGATAAGGCAAAATTGCAAGCTTCAAAGCCGAAAGAAATTTTAAAATCAGTCGAAAGATTGGGCTGATACAGGTAGTCAAAGATTCATTAGATTTGAAATCAAACCTTTTTATACCCTATCTCATAGTGGAATATTAGTTTTGATACATAGTCTATAACATAGAGAAATAATTTAGCTAGATATACCTCAAAGTATATGGACCCGCTCAGAACCGATAGCTGAGTCGATTTAGCCATGTACTTCCGTCCTTCCGTCCGTTCGTCACCAGTTTTTTTCGGCCGTCAATTTTGAGCTAGAATGATGGAATTTCGTACAAGTGCTAGTTGTTTTTCCCATCAGTACAAGTGTAAATATTTTTGAAGTCCAATCACTGCCACATCCCTTTTTTAAGAAAACGAAGTTTTAGCCCAAACGGTTAGAGATTTGAAAAAAAGGGTTTTAAACTTTTTTGGGTCAAATTTTATTATTTTCTAAAAAACCTTTGACTAAAAATCATTGCTTATGATAATATAACATTTCTTTTATATATCATTTTAGCCCACGAACACTTGTTAGAGGCGTTTTCCCAAACAAAAAAAAAATTTCTTGTTCTTGCGGCTTTTTTAAAAATGCAATCATCGGCGAGTTCTTGTCAAAATAAAGCTTTTGAGTTTTAAAACCAGATTATCGTAAAATATTTTAATTTTTGGATAAAGATTTCGCCGAAAATCACTTTTCGTTTTTCAATGGTCACGATTAATTATTCTGATGTAATGTTTCTCATTCCGGCCAATTGAAACAGAATTTTCCAATGATTCCTATAACGAGCTAATTAAGGAAAAGTCAATTCTATCATGTTTTGTGGTCCAATGAAGTTGTTCAATGATAACTGGACCATTAACCATGGAAATCCATGTTTCTCGCATGGTAAATTGTATGTCGCATTAACATTATTATTATTTGCTTATTCGCCAGACAACAAAATAAAATAATGAATCAGCAAAGCAATCGAAAAAAAGTATTTATTTAATTTAAATTTTTATTATATACATATTTATCTATATATATGTTGCTACTTCAACTCCGCAATAAATATCGCGACCAATGTTTGTCTGACTGATAGTCTTGAGGGAAAGAACAAATCGCCAGTTGCGATGAACAACGATCTTACTTTCTATATAAAAATAAAGTAATAAATTCATTTTCGAAAAAAGGTACAACAATAATACTCACATCAGTGAATCGGGTTGAGGATTTTAGCAATTTTAAATTCAAATTAAAATTTAACCACTGAAGCATGCATGTTTCCTTTAACTTTTGACAGATATCAACCAACCAAAACAGTCTGGCCTACTCTGACAGATCCTAAGCATTGTTTAATGACACAAATTAAGCGTTGCCATTTTCCGAAAATGATAATATATGATCAGATTGGGTATTTTGCTCGATGAAAATCGGGGAACCGTCTGAACTCTCCGATGAAGACTCCAAATCTAAAACGGCGAGCCTTCCCACAGCTCTCCTTTTCTTAACGACCTTGTTTGTCAATTGTAGAACAGCACTTCGAATCACTCCATCTATGCCTCTATAAACATTCAAAACACGACCCAATTGCGAAGCACAACGGATCTCATTTGGATCACTAGGAACTACCAAGCTGCCAAGTCCTTGTACCACTTCGAACGTCTTGAGCTTTCAGGTACATATACTGTGTATAAACGTCTTGAAAATTGAGCCATCAGTACGGACGGAAAACAACCCAGAACGGAAAACAACCCAGTATCAGTAACACCTCTGTCATCCTCGCCAAAAACCATAGAATTTGGTTTAAGTGGCTTCGTATCCCTTGCATCTACTGGGATGTGAATACGTGTTCGTTAATCTGACCTTGCGCTTCAATTAATGCATTACGTACAACATCTTCGCGAAGAATTACACCTATGAGAATAAATTCGATGCTAATTGTAATTGATTGAATCAAACTTCCCAGGCCATCCAAGGAGAATAAGCCGGAATAAGCTCACTTAGTGCGGCTTTCATCTCCTTTACATCTTTCTCATAAAAGTTTTTTGAACCGACGAAATTCAAGCCATTGTAGCTGTATACGTAAAGAGTTACCACTCTGTTGATGAGAAAACTACGGACAGCTATAGATTTAAGTCCTTAAGCAATTTTATCTGTACTGCTCGAAAGGTATTGCAAGTGAATAACATGCCATATCTCCTTACAGTTCCTCTATCAAACTTAAGGAGTAAAGGGCCAAAACAATCCACTCCGACTTGCGTGAATGGCCTCGCTTTAAAAGCCATCCGAGCCTCCGGAAATTGTACCATAACCGGCATGACCGATTTAGGCTTCATTCGTTTGATCCAAGCTTTCTCCCGTATATCCGAAATGATTTACGCTAATCCGACGTGTAAGCCGAAAGTATCTAACAACGGGTGACTTTTGGGAAGGATTGCAGGAATTCGTGCTGCAAAGAAACAAAGTAATTGAAATTATGGGTTGGCATTATATAAATCGCAGTTGGCATTTCTTCCCATGTTGAAATGTTACCCATTTTATTATTGGGTATTATATTTTGTTTTAATGTTTTTGACTTTTGTTCTTGTAGCCACTTTTGTTTGAGCGAGCGCTTTTTTATTTCCTAACGAGAACGTCTTTATTTCACGTGGTTGATTGAATATGAACCACCGGATTAGTCACACGCCGCCACGACGCAGTTCGCGTATCCAAGGCATGGCATCTAATGTGCCAGATACTTCATCAAATACCGTAAGTATTGCCGGCGCTGCAGGAACATTTGAAAGCGTTGCGTCACTCGATGTAGCCGCCATGTTTCTTCCATATGCTCAATACGTTTGGAGACTTCTGGAAGTACAGCGCCATTGTCTTCAACCATGAGCACAATTCCTGTGTAGACGATGCCAAATGCTCAAACAGCAGCTGTCGATACCACAGTGTCCAATATTGACAATGTGAAACATTGCCGCCCTGAAGATGTACCCACTGCTCCGCCGGATCAAATGTGTATTCGGTCGTTGCAAGAACAGCTCAAGGCCACGCAATTCTAGTTGTAAAGTAGTGATATTCAATGAGATCACTCGTCAGCTATACTTGGCAATTTGCTAGGCATTCACCAACAGTCGCAGCTGCCAACAGACATCCGCGTATGCTCCGCTACTTTTATTAACGTATGCCACACCATTGCACACGCAGATGACATCAAACACATACGTATCGCCAAAATACGCAGCAGCCACAATTGTACGGACTTTCGGCACATTCGTAAATGCAACCGACCAATTTGGGAAATATTCCAAGCCACTTATCAGGGACCAATGTACACACCTATTGCACGCCACGTAGGGTGCAGGATCTCTCTATGTTTTCCGGGGATCCAGGTCACTGGCACATGTTTTACAACACTTTCTTGCAGACAAAAGACGCCTTCAACTACCCAAATTTATAGAACAACCAGAGGCTTCAAAAATCTCTCCAAGCGTAGGATATTGCCAAATCTCTATTTATCCACCCGGACAATGTGGGAAGTATCATGGAAGAATTGCGTATTAGATTTGGTAGCCTGAAACAGCTTATCAACAGCCAGCTTAGTCAAGCTCGTTAGATACAACCGGTCAGCGAGTCCAACATGGGTCGTCTCATACCATTCGCTATAAAGGTAAGGAACTTGTCTGTCTTTTAACAATCTGTGAATGGCCAGCAGCACATTGCCAACCCATCGCTACTTAAAGAATTGGTGTGTAAGCTACCTATAAATAAGCGAAAGGAATGGGCTAAATACGCAATGATGATTCAGCGATACGAAACGATCGCAAACTTTAGCGATTTGCTCTCTGACGAAGCCAGATTAGTTTGTTCGGTCCAAGAAAATGAGGACAAGGAGAAAAGACGATGCCTGCCGGTGTTACATACCCCGGAATCCCAGGAACCGACATTCCTGAAGTGCCTTAATGTAAACAGCCACATAAAGTCAACGAACAAGTCATTAAAGTCATTCGGGTTAGGGGTTAGAATATACCCGAGGTAAGGCATGCCTGTCGTAGAAGGCAACTAAAATCCACTCCCGCATTCGGAGGTCAGCGTTACGGGTTCTGGGGAGAGCCAATTATTGCAATTTTGTAAGCCTTTCGGAAAAAGTTTAAGGGTAACGAGGTCACCTACATCTGGACCTCAATAAATTATATGCGTCTCCAGGAGCTCGACAACGGCAAAAGTGTCGACTCACAAAAACGAGAATAAGCGAAAAATAAAAGCCTTGATGACGAAAACAACGTTCTTCGAACTAGGTTAAAAAAAAGTCGAACTGCTCTGCGAACAGCTGTGGAAAGAAAATTGCCATCGTAAGGATAAAAACATGATCCTAAAGAGTTCATTGAAATTAAGTAATGAACAAAAACCGAGTGCAAACTGCCCGGTTATATCAGAATACCATACCGTCGAAGAAGAACTCAGTCACGAAATCGATTGGATTCTAAGGAAAAGACCGGTGAAAAAAAAAAGCTATTTCCTCATCTGAATTAATAAACCACAATAAAGAGAATACTAATAAAGCGAATAATCTAAAACAATGGCTCCCACCGCCAATTAATGTGATCTGTATAGACGACTATAACAAGTTGCATACCTTGATGAAATCGTTACCATTATCAGGTTACCAAGTAATTTCACTTAAAAAAAATATATGGAAAATCTGCGTAAACGATCCATAAAGTTACGGTCTATTATATCGGAAGCTAAATACCGATAAAATTGAATAGTATTCATTTGAGAATGAATCTGAAATTCCTTTACGCGATGTAGCCAGAGGGTTACGGGCGTAACCAAAGCCAAAGCAGGCAACAATCGAAAAACAAATATATAAACAATCCAAACCCAAATGTACAAACGTATGCCCAGACCACGTTTCCAACGTTTTTTCGATTATTCTTTCAAAACTTGAGGAACAAATCGAAACAAATACACTGATTTTTGAAAGGCTATTAAAGCTTGAAAATAGTATTCGCAACAGATGTAATCTACCTTCAACATCAAAACATTTCTTAAAATTCTTACGTGGAAAGCCAATGGCCTTTGGCAGAAACTTGGAGAACTTGAATTGTTTATGCAGGAAAAAGATATCGATATCTCACTTAAGATTAAAGGTTATTATCATGCTCTACATCCATCAAACATGGATAGAGGAGGCGCATGACTATATACAAAACAGTGTATCGAACAATCGATTGATTTTAAATTAGAAGTCGAAACCTTTCTGAAGATATCTTCTATTTACTGCCCACCACCCTTGGACAGCGTTTTGTCATCGGAGGGAACTTTATTGCGAAACATGCGTTCTGGGGAAATACATGCATATCACAGAAAGGAAAAACCAACTGGGAAGGCTTCAAAAATGATTTTGAAAATAATGTTCGACAAGGTGTATCGCTTAGATCCCCATTGACCCCATCTTGAAGTCGCGGTTGACTCCTTTGTCGATACTGTTCAAAAAGCTGCATGGAATATTGCACCCCAACAACGCAAAATTGAAAGCTATATTCACATCAAGTACCCATCGGAAATAACAGATTTGGCTAGACAAAAAAGAAAAACTCGAAAAAGATGGCACCAAACTCGTTCCCCGAAAGATGGAACACATCTCAATCGGTTGAGTAACATGCCACCAAATTCGATTAAAAACTTTAAAAAAACATGCATTTGAAACTTATCTACAAAACCTTACCGCTGGAAAAGAATTGAATTATTCACTTTGTAAAGCAATTTAAATCATGAAACGGCCAAAAAACGCCATGCCACCAATTAGGGTAACTGAAGACGTTTGGGCAAAAGCGATAAGGAAAAAGCAGACGTTTTTCATCTTGAGGAAACATTTAAACCATTTAATGGTCCAGAAAACATTAATTTATACAACCAATAGTAATCTATTTAGATATGCAAGTATTGCCGAGCTTAGACGGGATATACAAAAATTAAAGCCTAAAATAGCTGCAGGCTATGACCTAATTACAGGAGAACTTCTTAAAATGCTACCTCGAAAAGCATTAACTAAACTCCTGTACATTGTAAATTCAGCAATAAGATTACAATACATACCTAGACAGTGGAAGGATGCGTAAACGATTATGGTTCTCAAACCAGGAAAATCACCGAATGAAATAAAATCTTACAGATCACACTCCGTTATTGATCAGAAACGCCTTTTACCTGACTATTAATTTGGGATTAATAGTAACATTCGACTGTGGGCCAAGTTCATCGAATTACTGATGTAATTGAGAAAGCTTTCGAAGAAAAAAAAAATTGCTTGGCCGTATTCCTTGACGTGTCGCAAGCTTTTGACAAAGTTTGGCGTAGAGGCCTTCAATACAAACTAAGACAAGTTATGCCTGAAAAAATTATATAAAATCCTCTTGTCGTATCTTGAGCATAGACTCTTCCGTATGAAACTTGGAAACGGATATTCGGGTTTCAAAGAAATGTTGCCAGGAGTACCCTAAAGGAAGCGTCCTTGGACCACTCTGTACCTCCTATTTACATAAATTACATAAATTACATAAATTAAATGAATTACAGACCCAGATAAATTTTTTAACTGTGTTGCCCTAACCTAGCAGAATTATTTTAATGATTCAAACTTTGATAAGAACTTCCTTAGTGAAAATACCCATTTCTTCAATAACCCTGTAACGCGAAATGCAACCAATCCGAGAGTCAACAGAATTTAGGAAGCGATCTCATTGATCGAACTTGATACTAATATCAGCAAAGTCAAAGGTAAAATACCGGGTAGAGACCAGATTTCGTACCCAATAATAAAAAATTTGCCGAAAGAAACCAAGACAAGACTTATAAATTTATACAATAATGTACACTATACTGCGACTATACATACCACAAATCTGGAAAACCGCCACACTGGTACCCATCCTAAGACCAAATAAGGACAGAAGTATAGTTGAAAGTTACCGCCAAATATCTCTGATTCCCTGTATGTCTAAAATATTAGAAAAAATTGTATCCCAACGTCTTCTATAGTTTGTCGAAAAAAAGAAACTGATCTCTCCAAGTGGAATTCAAAGCCAACAGAGGATGTATCGATGCGCACCTTCATAATAATTACTATACGTCAAAAGCATTATCCGCAACAAATCACGTCAATTCCCTCCTTAGACTTCGAAAAACCTTCGGCAGGATAGGCATTTGCATTGGCATGAAAAAACTAAAAGTTGGTAAAAAATATATGGTTATATTAGAAATTTCTTAAGCAATAGAAAGTTTCACAAAAAAATAAACAACCGCTATTCAAAACAACAGACTTTTTATAACGGTATCCTGCAAGGATGTCGTTGGTATGACTACAATGTCACAACCGTACACTGTTTTCCAGTATTTCTTCCGACCTTTTTTTTTTTTTTAATATTTAATGGGGTTTTCTTTTTCGTAGTTTCCAGTAAGATTATATACGTTAATCATATCTCTGTGCGATTAATGTAAATTGTGCGATAACAAAATGAAATTTGAAACGAAATAAACATATCTATCTATCTATCTTGAGCATAGACTCTTCCGTGTGAGACTTGAAAACGCATATTTGGAGTTCAAAGAAATATTGGCAGGAGCACCCCAAGGAAGCGTCCTTGGACCACTATTGTACCTCCTATGTACACCTGATATCCCGCAAACAAGCGATACAATAGTTGCCACGTTTGCTGACGATATAGCTATACTAGCAGTTGGCATGAACAAATATGAAATTACAAAACGCTCTCAACGAGGTTAATGATTGGACAAAATCCTGGCTGATTGTACTTAACGAGAGCAAATCGATACATGTAGATTTTTCGTATAAACGGACAAACAATTTGCCAGTATATCTTAATACGGTTCGAGTCCCTTTTGCTAATGAAGCGTAAATATCTCGAATGACACTCGATGCTAAATTAAAATGGAAGTCAGATGAAAAAAGACATGCGAAGAACTCAAAAATAAATACAGAGAATTGTACTGATAACTCGCCAAATGTTTGAAGCTTAACCTTGATAACAAGCTGCTACTATACATGCAAGTGCTAAAGCCAGTCTGGACATAAGGTATACAACTATGGGGTTGTACCAGTGAAACGAATCTAAATATTTTACAAACTTTTGAAAACAAAATGTTAAAATTATTCGTCAATGCGCCGTGGTATATTAGGAATGAAGATCTACGCAGAGATCTGGATATTCCCGCGGTTAAAGATCAAACGAAAAATTTTGCATTCAAACATAAAAAAAATTAATTGGGACACGTTAACACAACGGTCCTCCGAATTCTTGACGAAACAAGTTTATTGCAGCATCTTCAAATACATGAGCCCTTAGATTTGGCCCGATAATAACAAACCGCACTATAAATTGCGGAAAAAGCAGGAACTCTTAAAGGAAAGTTACTTGCCAAACATTCATTACTCGTGATAAAAAAATTGCTAGATAAGTCGCAGACTTAGTTGCAGTACAAATACAAAAAGGGTGGTGGTTTTAGTGGGTTAAAGTCCCACACTACTTTGGGCATGTGCTTATCGTGTCTGTTGAGATTTCCACCAGCCCAAGGAAAAAAGTAAATGAAATTAAAGCGATGGTTGAAAGTCAAGCAACGTGGTCTTTTGTTTTCAAGTCTTATGAGAGGACACAATACTCATCGCTGCCGAAAAAGAACACTTGTGCCATAGATGGATGCCAAAGAAGACATCATATGCTACTCCACAAAGTCTTAACCAAGCAACATCAGTGGAACAGGGCAGTCAAAAAGTTGATAAATGTCACACCACTGGTAGTGTTCTAGCTACCAACAAGATTTCAAGCAATCACCATAAGCTCCTTTTTCGAGGTCTGGAGGTAACTTTGTGTGGCCCAAATAAGTGTATCAAGACGTTCGCTCTTTTTGATGAGGGGTCATTTTTTCAATTATTTACTTTATTATTATTTTATTTACTTAAAATATTAACTTAATACTAGACAAAAAAGCTTAAATCAAACTTATCAATAACATGTTTACTTAACCTAACTTTTCGGCCCTAGTGGGCGCTCTACGCTTTAATGAGAGGTCTTCGATTTACATTTTGGACAAGGCCCTAGTTAAGGAAATGGGCCTCAAAGGCAGGCATTACCAGAGCAATGTCCAATGGATTGGCGGAAAACAAGCACAGGCGTCTTCATTCGTTGTCGAAATGAAGATTAGTGGACCAGGTATGAACAAAAAAATATCAACTTCGTTCTGTATATGGTGTCTCGGATCTCAGGCTTCCAACTTTAAGTCTCAAGGACTTGGATCTATCAAGTCGCCTGAAGGATTTCCCAATAGAGTCATACTCCAACGCTCGATCATTGCCATTATGGCCTGCCGACGGAAGTATGGAGTCTTTGAAAGAATGGACCATATGCAACGCGAACGAAGCTTGCTTGGGCTGTGTTTGGTCCCACGCCGACGACCACTAAAACATGCACACCTTAGTGCCTCCTAACATATGATGCCGTCATACACAACCTTGTTGCTGACTACTCCAGGCTTGAGAGTTTTGGGGTAGGTGTTTTTCCTCCAGTAGAATTAAGGAAGACATTCGTACCAGAAATATTCTCGACCCTACTACAAAAAGAATCGGCGGTCGATTCGAGGTTGGTTTGTTATGGAAAAACAATGACACCAAGCATATAAGCGCTTGGTGGGAGTAGAGCAAAAGATGAAAAGAAACGATGACTTCGCCGCTGCATACAAATCGATCATCCAAGGTTATGTGGACAAATGCTATGCCCGAAAGCTGCAGCCAGCAGAATCCGATTTAACAGGGCTAATGACATGGTATTTGCCTTACTTCAATGTAATTAACCCTAACAAGCCGCAGAAACTTCGACTTGTTTTCGACGCTGCTTCCGAGGTGAATGGGGTGTCACTCAACTCATATCTACTGAAGGGTCCTCAAGAGTACCAGGCGCTGCCACCTATTTTCTTCAACTTTCGGAAAGGGGCCATCGCAGTGTGTGGAGACATCAGGGAGATGTTCCACCAAATTGAAATTCGTCAGGAGGACAGATGCATCCAAAAGTTTCTGTGGCGTGATGGAGATGATAGCAAACCGCCGGATGAATACGTGTAGTTGGTTATGACATTTGGAGCTGCCTGCTCGCCTTGTGCTGCTCAATATGTAAAAATCAAGAAGCAAAGAAGAAGAAGAAAAATCAAGGAGCTCAGCAGTATAAGCGATCCACATGCCGTCAAAGCCACCACTGATTTCTTTATGTTGATGAATTCATCGACAGCTTTGCATCCGTCAAACAGGCAATTGGTATTTCAACTCAAGTTTGAGATATACACAACGCCGATGATTTTGAATTGCGGAACTTCACTTCGAACTCGGAAGCTGTCCTCAAAGCCTTGAAGTGTTCACCATCAGTTAATGGATTGGGCATGTTCTGGCAGCTGGGAAAGGACGAATTTAATTACAAGCTGCAGTTCCACCGAGTGAACCAGGACGTCATCAATGGAATCCAATCCAAACAAGAGCTGCTCGGTATTGTTATGTTACTATTTGACCCGCTGGGTTTCTTGAGCCCTTTTGTGGTGGCCACAAAGATGGTGATGGTAGGCCATCGAACAGCCGAAATATTGTAGACCACGGAGCAGACCTACGTTTTTCTTTTTTCAGAAAGATTGTCCGGACCATGGCAAAGGTACTACGCGTTTTTAAGCGCAATGAAAATTGCGTCCTAACTGCAGACGAGTTGAATATCGCCGAAAAGCAAATTTGCAGCCAAGCACAATGATAAGCCTTTAGCGCTGCAATAAACCTGCTGCAGAGTGGCTTACCAGTTCAAGAGGGGAACGAGCTGTTTAAACGTATGCCTTACCTTGATGACGAACACATCCTCCGCGTTTGTGGACGCCTTGACATTGAAATTGACATCACAATAATTCGCACATGAATGCATCGAACTACAGACACATAACAGCACTTGCGACTGAGGCCATCGGCTGGGACAGATCAAGACATTAATACCACAGAGAGAGACAGATAGACACATAGAAGGAAAGACATATAACATAAACCTAATAGGCACAGAGGAGGAGACATAGATTTATATTGTCTCACATTATCGCACAGGTGGCCTCAGATAAGCTGGCTATTTTCGTAGAAATCAAATGCTGCCGAAGCTGGGGCTTGAACCTGCAGCGTTTGGCTTAGCAGTCAACTACGCATTCCTCTGAGCCATGGCCACCTGCTATATGGACGCCTTGACGCTGCTTCTTCCATCATTCTGCCTTTTGTTCATCGTTATGCAACGCCTTACCCGCAATTGCAGAGTCTGCAGAATTAACAGAGTGAAGTCAATTCCGAAACTAATGGGATCTTTACGGAGGACCGGGTCGTGCCTTACATGCGGCCATTTTCATATACCAGACTAGATTACTTCGGGCCGCTCAATTTTTTTTTTTTTTTTTTTTATAATTGGCAATTGGTATTTCAACTCAAGTTTGAGATATACACAACGCCGGTGATTTTGAATTGCGGAACTTCACTTCGAGCTCGGAAGCTGTCCTCAAAGCCTTGAAGTGTTCACCATCAGTTAATGGATTGGGCATGTTCTGGCAGCTGGGAAAGGACGAATTTAATTACAAGCTGCAGTTCCACCGAGTGAACCAGGACGTCATCAATGGAATCCAATCCAAACAAGAGCTGCTCGGTATTGTTATGTTACTATTTGACCCGCTGGGTTTCTTGAGCCCTTTTGTGGTGGCCACAAAGATGGTGATGGTAGGCCATCGAACAGCCGAAATATTGTAGACCACGGAGCAGACCTACGTTTTTCTTTTTTCAGAAAGATTGTCCGGACCATGGCAAAGGTACTACGCGATATTCAACGAGTTGAATATCGCCGAAAAGCAAATTTGCCGCCAAGCACAATGATAAGCCTTTAGCGCTGAAATAAACCTGCTGCAGAGTGGCTTACCAGTTAAAGAGGGGAACGAGCTGTTTAAACTTATGCCTTACCTTGATGACGAACACATCCTCCGCGTTTGTGGACGCCTTGACATTGAAATTGACATCACAGTAATTCGCACATGAATGCATCGAACTACAGACACATAATAGCACTTGCGACTGAGGCCATCGGCTGGGACAGATCAAGACATTAATACCACAGAGAGAGACAGATAGACACATAGAAGGAAAGACATATAACATAAACCTAATAGGCACAGAGGAGGAGACATAGATTTATATTGTCTCACATTATCGCACAGGTGGCCTCAGATAAGCTGGCTATTTTCGTAGAAATCAAATGCTGCCGAAGCTGGGGCTTGAACCTGCAGCGTTTGGCTTAGCAGTCAACTACGCATTCCTCTGAGCCATGGCCACCTGCTATATGGACGCCTTGACGCTGCTTCTTCCATCATTCTGCCTTCTGTTCATCGTTATGCAACGCCTTACCCGCAATTGCAGAGTCTGCAGAATTAACAGAGTGAAGTCAATTCCGAAACTAATGGGATCTTTACGGAGGACCGGGTCGTGCCTTACATGCGGCCATTTTCATATACCAGACTAGATTACTTCGGGCCGCTCAATGTATCCATTGGTCGCCGTATGGATTGGATTTATTTCCTAACGAGAAGAATCAGCTACGTGGTCCACGGTTTTAACGTAAACCCATTGGCGGGGAGTATATGAATCTAAAATTTCTCCTATTCTCACTGCAATAAATGACGGGAATGTGTATGTTGTAGAATTACTCCACGCCAACACCGTCTTTGAGTCCGAAAGAAAATAAACTTCTTGAATGTTTATAGAGTGTGAGCCTTTGATCTTAGCCATTTGCCGTACTCCAAGAACTACAGCCTGCGGGCCACAGAAAGTTTTTTTTACCGTGGCTACCTTTGCCTTAGACATGACAAGTAAAACTTCCATTGCACCAGTTCGTTCAAACCGGAAGTAAGCATAAGCCGCGAATGCCTTCCCCGAAGCATTAACGAATACAATAAGGCTTAGACATGTCGGAAGTCCATGAAAGATATCGACGAGGAATTTTCTGACTCTCAATATTCTTTAACTCCCTCACAAATTCCAGCCATTGACTTCCCAACTCCCTTGATACAGGTCCATGTAGCCTTCACGCAAAACGTCTTGAAGTACAGTGCGATCACGAATGATGTAGAGGAAAATAAGGACAAGTGGATTCTCATGATAGCCGTTAAAATGGTTCTCTTAGAAACAACGGAATTCCGTGAGAGCATGTTATCGAAAAGGCAATGATCTGAAAGTGCGTATGTAAAATAGTCTAACACTTTAGCGACAAAGCCTTCGGACTCACTTGGGTCCACACTCACCATTTTTGGGTTCACGTGGCTTTCTGGCATCTGTATTAGGAAATCACGGCTATTCGATTGAACACCAATTAGGCTGAAACTCATGGCTTCGCAGCTTCGAACTCTAACTGCTTGTTCGATCGTGTCATGGCTGTTAAAGTTAAAGTAGTCGTCGATATGAGTTCGTCTTGTTAACCCATGTAAAGCCTCTGGGTAATCGCCTTGAAAGACATGTGCGTCATGATTTTTCACGAACTGAGAGCAGGATGGGGAGCATCTGGGACCAAACATCATGACCTTGAAATTGTAGACGATGGGGTCGCTAGCATTATTACCGTTCCTCCAAAGGATGCGTTGGCACTGTTGGTCCTCCTCTATAATCCGAATCTGGTGAAACATTTCATTTACATCAGCATTCACCCCGACTTCAAGTTCCCGAAATTTGAAGAGGCCTGCGTGAAGGGGTACTAGATTTTCGGGCACTTTTAGAAGGTGGGTGCTTAGCGAGACTCCTTTTAATTTAGCGGCTACATCCGCTACAACTAGAGGCTTTGGTGGAAATTTATTTGGATTATGTACGCGGCCATTTCTTTTCCAAGTCATCGGTATTAGCTTTTCTTGCATAACTTTTAGACACCAACTCAAGTATGTAGCTATTTTTCCATTTCAGTAAGCTTGGTTTTTTTTCAGTTACTTCTCCAAACCAATGAAACGACTTAAAGCCATTGGCTAGCTGTCAGGGAGCTTAAAATCCTCAGAATCTCAAAGCAATCCGATCTCATACCAGTTCTCCGTTTGCTTTAACGTCTGCTGCATGACATCAAAAGCACGACTTTTCTTCTTACTAATTAAATTCCCTTTTGGCGGCATCACTCCGAATTCCTCAGCTGAAAAATAGCGCTTTACAATATGATGAAGCTCGGAGCATGATCTCCAATCATGCTGCGGTGGACTTAAACAGCTGAAACAAATTAGATTTTCCTTCTGAGCAGCGGACGCTTGAGCCAAGACGGCAGCTTCCAACAATGTATCCATTTGTGCTTCGAGTTCGTTCTGACCACTGAGCACCAGCGGGATGGCCAGTGCGAGCTGCACCTCCTCCGAACATACTGCACTTCCTTCTGCTTCCTCACATGCACTCTCACCACAGAAGCAAGGAGTTGCTGTGTCATACTTGTCGATGTTAAACTTACCACATGAGTTATGTCACCAGCATCGCTTGCGCCGCTCACAATTAACCATTTCAGAGTCATCTCGACGACACTTTGCAGCGCTGCAGCTATGATTTTTTACCGCCATCGTGATTTGCACTGATACAAACAAAATTGTTAAGCAGGAACCAGGATAAAATAAAATAATGTTGCTTCTTCAACCATCAGGATTCCGCTATAAATTTCGCGACCAATGTCCACCTGACTAGTCTTGAAGGAAAGAACAAATCGCCAATTGTGATGAACAACGATTTTATTTTCTGTATAAAATAAAGTTATAAATTCATTTATTGAAAAAAGGTAGAACAATAAAACTAACATGCGTTGAGGTATTTAGCAACATGAAATTCAAATTTAAATTTAAAATGTTACCACTAAAAAATGCATGTGGCTTTTAACTTTTTACAGATGTCAACACACAAAAACAGTCTGACATTCCCTGGTAAATCAAAAGCATTGTCTTCTGAACACACAAATTAAGCGTTGCCATTTTCCGAAAATAAATAAGGGATTAGGGATTAGATTGGTATTTGGCTCGATGAGAATATATATAGATTCAATGATGGTTGGTCGGGTCTTGTTAAACGAGGGTAGACTCTGCTTGGTTTTAACTTGGCAATCCAAAGTGGTTGTAAGTCTGAGTACACATCAAATGTGCTTATTTTTATTGACTTTCTAAATGATAAGTGCGAGTGTTGATAGCAAGACAAATACTGCTTGGTCAGAAATGTATGGAATGAATACCCAGCTTGCTGTCAAAGGTGAACTCACACAGGCTGCTTCGACATATTCGGCCAAGAGGTTATCTAGGAATTTCAAGGGTGAGTCAAGTCCCTTGAACAGAGTTGGTGGCAAACTAATTGGAACTGGCCCTCCAGGTTGGTGGTTGTGCTTTGGGTTAACTACCCACCAATAGTCTCGGAAAGGACTGTTTTTATTATTGACGACCCTGCCAAATGAAAAAAAGGACAGCGGCGTTCGTATATGTGCCTAGAATGTGAGAACATTAAACATGAGAGCTGCAAGGGAGCAACTAGTTGAAACCCTAAACTGCTACAAAGAAGACATTACTGCCATCCAGGAAATACAATTGGATGGGACGGGCAAGAAGAGGATGAAACATGTGAGAAGGCTTCAGTCCGATGTGCGGATCGCTTAATACCCTATCCCATCACATCCTAAAAGTAAATATCCCCAAAATGTCGAATTTCTGGCGATGAAATATAGAAAATGTGATTGTCAGAACATATTGCTTAGACAGTTTATCAAAATCCTTTATGGTTCGACAAAAAAACAACTTTTTCACCTGGTTATGCTATAAAGAGAAAGATTTTGTTTTCGCGAAAATTTCTGTACCCGAGATTTTGATTGATTCTAACATTACAATGATAGCGGAACTCAAAAAAGTGGTTTTTGGAATTCCGTCCGTCGGTTCATCGGTTCGTCGGCCTTTCTGTCCGTACAAGTCTCTCTAGTCTAAACGACTTGGCTGATTTTCTTCTAACTTCGTATCCAGCGTTTTTTTGGTCACAATTGTGGGCCATTTTTATACCCTATCCCATAGTTTAAGTTTGTAACATAGTGAAATAATTTCGCTAGATATAGCTCAAAGTATATGGATCGACTCAGAATCGCTGTCTGAACAGGACATCTAGACTAATGTTAACATTTCGTCCGTACAAAGTTTATTCCCACGCCCACTTTTTGTGATCGTTTTCAGTAATAATCATTTTTCGGTAAAATTGTAAACATTTCGAAGCAATGCAAAATCATTGGTTATGATAATATAAATATTTCTTTTATATATCATTTTAACCAACGCCCACGTTTTGGAGGCGTTTTCATACAAAAACCATTCTTTATACCCTACGCCATACCATATGCAGCAGGAAAACGTTGTTAGAGATACTGAGAAAAGTCTGAACAACATATCTAGACAAATTAAATGTCTATATTTTGTATACAAAGTTTTTTTTGCCACGCCCACTGTGTGGGGGCGTTTTTAGTAGAAAACATTTTTCGGAAAAATTTTAAACATTTCGAAAAAATGGTGACGCAAAATCATTGGTTCTGTTAATATAAACATATCTTCCATATATAATTTTAAGCCATGCTCACTTTTTAGAGGCGTTTTCATACATAAACTATTTCTATACACTACCTCATAGCATAAACAGGCGAAAAACGGTATTTTTTGTCGAACCATAAATGATTTGATAAACAGTTATGACAATGACATTTTCTATATTTCATCGCCATAAATCCGACATTTGTGGGGATATTTGTCTTAAGGATGGGATGGGATAGGGTACTATACGATCCACACAGTGGATTGTAGCCTTCTCAAATGTGTTTTTTTTGTGTGATCTGCTTATCTCTATTTAACGTTCACCGTATTGGAAGACTGTATATTCATGCAATCGAGAATGCGATCAACATAAATCCAACAAATTGACGTCAGGTACAGTAAGAGCAGCTACGACATGCGCACTGTGCCGCAACGCACATTCCATTCGGGTTTGCCTTTAATTTAAGGCATTAAACCCGAAAAAAGACAGCGAATCGTCAAGAAAGGGAAATTGTGCTTTAACTGCTTATCAAAAGCGCATTTTACGCAAAATTGCACAAGCACTTTTACGTGTTCTACGTGCCACAAACGGCATCATTGTTTACTGCACTTGAACGAAGCAAGTAACGCAATGCATGTACAAGAACCATCGTTTTTGATTCATCTTGCAAAACGTCAGATGGTATAGCACTCAATGATCATCTTCACGTAGCCCGCGATTGCAGGACGATATCTTTGATCATATAGCTCGTTTCAGAAAACACAGATTTGCGTTTGTAGCCGACATAAGTAAGATGTTTAGGGAAATTTGTGTTCCATCGGAAGACTCGGTTTATCAACTTATACTTTGGAGAGAGGGGAAAAAAGGGGAGGTTAAGACATGTCGTCTCAATACTTTTACGTTTAGAACTGCCGCCGCACCGTTTTCAGCGGTTCGTACTCTTCAACAACTTGCTGCTGGCATCTAAAATTGCAAATGAAGACTTTTACGTGGACAATGTTATTCATGGGGCAGAATCGGAATATGAAGCCATTGCAGCTCATAACATTGTTGAAGAGCGGAGGTTTTCCACTACGCAAGTGGGCAAGCAACAGCGACAAGTTGTTGGCATCCGTTCCAGAAGAGCTTAGACGGGTACAGGTACCGCTCTCATTTGACGAAGGAAATGCGCTTTAAACACTAGCTATCCAGTGGCATCCTGCAAAGGATACATTTACACTTTAAATCAATCTTCACGACAAAGCGAACGGTTCTTTCGGATATTGCTCTGTTGTACGATCCTATGGGCTGGATTTCTCCTAGGATAGTGGTGGGCAAGATCATAATGCAAGTTATATGGAAGAAAAATTCAACGTGGGACTCTGAACTGGTATTGACTCGTTGGTGTTGACTTGTTCATTTTTTTTAAATCCCTTTGAAACCATACTCAGTTTCGTGTTTAATGGTAAAGTAGTCTTGTCCATTACAAGGTTTTTTTTAGGTTAAGGCTTTTCAAGCAGTTACCAATTATAAACTGTTGTTTCCTTAATCCTACCGGCTGTGCCAATTGTTTTGTTATAGCGAACGAAGGCGATCACAGCAGAAACCGTTAATGATAAACTTCTCACTCTTGTTGGCGATGTTCAATTTAGACAAAGTCAAAATTGTTTTTAATAAACTTCTTTATTTTTTCGTAATTTAATTTTATTGTGCTTATATTTAATCTTAACGGTTACTGTTTCTGAATAAACTTCTTCCACACTTGTTTTACTGTTGGGAGATGTAACAGTTATGAACGATTTGAGTGCGAATTCTCTATTGCGACTACACTACTCAATCGTCTGTCCAACCTTTTAAATGAATTTGGTTTACTTATTTCGTGACACTATTTTGAAGAGGATGTGACACATTTAAGAATTCTGACACGCGAGAGATAAGCAGCGAAATTAAATATGATCAATAGTTTTGTATACGTGGAAAATTATACGCGCAAAAACACTACGGATTGTTTTTACTGTTTTTTATTTTTACGTTTATGTAATAAGAGGAGGTTAGCATATTATTTATGCAACACAGGGTTGCAGAAATTCAGGAACTTTTAGAGCCTAGTTGCTGGAACTACGTGCCGTCCAAGGACAATCCGGCAGATATTGCATCTAGAGGACTGTTCCCAAAGGATCTTTTGGAAAATAATCATATTGGCATGGGCCAGAGTTTTTGCAAGTTTTTCATAAGCGACTCCATCCACCTAA